>CM020179.1:36055347-36094376 GCA_009805545.1 Oryza longistaminata | reverse complement strand
AGCTACACCGAATGTCCTTCAACTTGTCATCGAATTAAAAAATCGTCCCTCAATCGTAAAACCAAATATATGATATCCCTTTACTTATAAAACCGTCCGCTTTACATCCTTCGGTGGTTTTGACCCTGGTTTATCCAACGTGACGGGTGAGTTAGCGTGGACCCCACATGTCAGGACGCCACGCCATCGGGCTCTCTTTCCCCTTCTCTCCCTCTCCTCCTCCTCTCTCTCTCACACATCTCCTGGACAGGCCGGCCGCGGTGGTGCGCGCACCGCGTGCCTCGCCGGGGAGACCGGCCAGCGAGTACCGCGCCAGCTCGGCTCCGCCGTCGACATGCCGCTCGACGCCGACGTCTTCCGCGCCCCGCCCGGCCACAATGGCCCCAGCAGGTAACCCGCACTCTGCACTGCCTGTTCTTTTCTGCATCGCGGAAGGAAGGCATCGATAGACTCCTCCGGGGTTCGTCGGGTTTCGAAGCCCTCGATTTATTTCCAGCATCTGTGCAGCTTCGGAGAAATCAAATGGTCCCGCTTGTTCCTTTTTGTGATCGATGCTTGAGATAGTAGCGTCCTGCATCGGTTCGTGATTCGTGACTCGTAAGCCGCACTTCGATTACTTATAGATGTAATATACTCCCTCCTTCCAAAAGTATAAGAGCTGTCTGTTCATTCTTTGATTTTTTTCAAAAGTCTAAATCCTATTTGTATCATTATATACTAAATTAAATTGTTGATAGGAATCCAAGAAACCATTTTAGTGTTTATTGGTGGTATATTTATTGCTTTTATCACGTGGTGAATAAATTAATTGCTTATTGGTCTTGGTGAAAAAGAAAAAGGAATTAAACTATTGGAAGTAGGGAGTACTACTAGTATGGAGTATTTTTGCTTTTCGTTCTTACTCGCGCCGTGTGAATTGTGAAGCGTTCTCACCTCCCGTAGGAGCCGCACGAGTTATATTTATATCTGTCAAGAACAGCCCTTGACGTGGCGTACATCATTGTTTGTTACAAGGGATAGAGATCTCATCTCTTATCTATATGCCGGTGCTTATCTATACATGTGATAACAACCGGCTAACACATCTATCTTATCCATCTATCTTAACACGCTGGTCCTGCTGAATGCTGAGTGGTGGTCATCCATTTGCATAGCTTGTCTCATGGTGTCTCCATGCTGATGAAACAAGTGCCAGACCGGCGACTGCGGCGGCACAGGCGCCACGACGCCGCGCGACGTTGTTTGTAGGTCTCTCATCTTGTTACCAAAATACAAAATCATCCTTTAACCCAAAAGGCAGCCGTAAGCAGGTGTGACGAGAGCAACAACTTGGGAGGCGACGGCGAGCAACGGCGGCCATGGCAAAGCTGAGGATTTTTGCTCAAATCGATCGATCGGCCGGCTCGGCGAAATGGTGCTTTCTCATTTGTGATTACTGATTATTGTAGTTGAACATGTAGAGCTACTTAATTGCATTGGTCCGGTCCTATCAGTTGTAGACATAGATGATAGATGTATTTATCATTAACATCGATGTATTCATATTCATTGATTATATCTAATAAAAGGATAACTTGCAAAAGACTTCCTTCCGATAAAGAAACCGTTCTCATGTACATACATGCTCAACATCAAATCTTTATATTCTCGAAGAGGTACTATGTTTCGTTAACATCATATACTAAACACAGTACCATGTTTTTCACCTTCAGTTTCATGATTTTCAGAAGTAAAAAAATACTCCGTTTTACCTCCTTCAGAACTGATCCCTTCCCCTCATCGATAAAATTTTAGAACAAGAGGATGTTTTACGGTGCTTGGAGGTATCCCAGTACCTTCCCCCCACTACGCCAGATCCTCACACCTTTGACGGGATACCTGTGACGGACAAAACGATTTGGTCACTAGTGACCATTACCTCTGACGCGGTCAGACGGGATAACGTCACCGGTGAGCCATCCGGCGCGACCGTCACAGTATCCCATCACCTGTGACGGGCCGAAAGGAAAACCCGTCAGAGGTATACCAGTGACGAGTTTTGCTTCCAACCCGTCACTGGTATCCCCTCACCTGTACGGGCCGATACATTAGAAGCCGTCAGAGGTGATGGGCCGCCACCTGTGACGGCTTTCATTTCTGGCCCGTCACAGTGAGGGAATACCAGTGACGGGCCGTTGAATAGAAGCCCGTCAAAGGTATGAGCAATACCTTTGACGGGCTTTTTTATCTAACCCGTTTGAGGTGTGTTGGTCTATAAATACCCCCAAACTGCCAACTGCTTTCCATCCCGACCATTGTACTGTTCACAAATTGGTTGGGAGGCAAGGAGGGCGATTTTTGCTAAAATTTCAAGGTAAAAAACACATTATTCTCCATTCATTCTCAACATATCGATCATCATTTATTTTTCTTCGTATGGTGTTGATTTCAGATGGAGATCGTAGATGGATGTACTATGCGCATCGTTCGTCTACCGAGTATAGAGAGGGGGTCACTGAATTTGTCACATTTGCGGATAATGACAGAAAAAGTAGGATGAGCATGCACATGTTGTGCCCAGTAGGGACTGTAAGAATGAACAGATGATCGAAGACAAGGATGAAGTGCATGCTCATTGATAATGAATGGATTCATGAAGAAAATATACCTGCTGGACCAAGCATGGAGAGCAAGAGGCGCCTGATGTCGCAGCTGAAGAAGTGTTGGATCAGGATGTAGAGAACCACCGCCGCAGCTCGAGAAGGCATGTTCGTACCTTCTCCTTTAGGTGGAGAGACCATAGATTTGGACACTCAATGTCTATCTACAATGTTGCATGACATTGAAGACGCAGAGGACAACGACAGAGATTATGAGAAGTTTAGTAAGTTGGTGGAAGATTGCCAGATGCCGTTGTATGATGGATGCAAGTCGAAGCACAGCAAGTTGTCATGCGTGTTTGGAACTCATGAAGCTTAAGGCTAGTAATGGCTGGTCGGACAAGAGTTTTACAGAAACTCCTTGAGCTGTTAAAGGATCTGTTGCCAGAGGGAACAATTTACCTCAGACGACATATGAAGCGAAGCAAGTATTATGTCCGTTGGGCCTGGAGGTCAGAAGAATTCATGCATGTCCGAACGACTGCATTTTGTATTACAAGGAATACGCTGACTTGGAGTCTGCCCTATCTGTGGGGCATCAAGATACAAACGAGCAAAGAGTGAAGGTGAAGGAAGTAAGTCAAAGAGGGGAGGCCCAGCAAAGGTTGTGTGTATCTCCCAATTGCGGAGCGCATGAAGAGAATGTTTGCGAACAAGGAACAAGCTAAGCTTTGTGCGCTGGCATGCCGAAGACGGAAAGTCGATACTATGCTGAGGCACCCAGCAGATCAGTACAGTGGAGGACAATCGATAGGATTACCAGGAATTCTCAAATGACCAAGAAACATGCGTTTCGCAATGTGTACGGACGGCATTAATCCTTTGGTGATTTGAGCAGTCGTCACAGTACATGGCCAGTTCTGCTGTTAACTATAACCTTCTCCCTGGTTGTGTTTCAAAAGAAAGTACATTATGCTTGCCATGCTTCATTCAAGGACCGAGACAACCTGGCAACGATATCGATGTGTTCCTTGAACCGATAATCGATGACTTCGAAAAGCTATGGAATGAGGGCACACGAACATGGACGCATATGCACAAGAGTATTTCAACCTCCATGCGATGCTGTTTTGTACCATCAACGATTATCCGGCCCTTGGCAACCTTTCTGGCCAAACTGTGAAAGGGAAATGGCGTGTTCGGAGTGTATGGAGAAACAAGAAGCAAATGGTTGAAGCATTCACACAAGACGGTCTACATGGGTCATAGGAGATTTCTCCCAAGTGATCACCCGTATAGGAATATGAGAAAGAATTTCAATGGACACAGAGATACAGCCGGACCCCCGACAGAGCTAACAGGGACAGAGGTGCACAACTTAGTGATGGGAATTAACCAACGAGTTTGGAAAAAAGAGGAAAGTTGGAAAGCGAAAGAGAAGAGGCACATCGAAGGAAAAAACAGAGGAGCATGTGGAAAAACAAAAGACAAAAGAGAGGAGCATGTGGAAAAAGAAGTCAATATTTTGAGACTACCATACTGGAAGGATCTTGAAGTTCGCCACTGCATAGATTTGATGCATGTCGAGAAGAATGTATGCGAGAGTTTAATAGGATTACTGCTTAACCCAGGTACTTACAAAGATGGTCTCAACGCCGACGAGATCTGAAGATATAGGGTGTTCGCTCGGAGCTACATCCCATAACCACGGAATCCGCAGGGTTTACCTTCCTCCAGCCTGCTACACTCTCTCGAAAGAAGAGAAGATTGATTTGCTAACATGTTTGAGTGGTATAAAGGTTCCATCTGGTTACTCATCAAGAATCAGTAGGCTCGTTTCACTGCAAGATCTTAAGTTGGTTGGAATGAAGTCGCATGATTGCCACGTTCTTATCACACAGCTGTTTGCCCGTTGCAATAAGGAATATTTGCTCCTAAGGTGCGACACACGATCCAGCGGTTGTGTTCCTTCTTCCATGCAATCGGCCAGAAGATCATTGATCCCGAGGGACTAGATGAACTACAGGCGAAACTTGTGAGAACCCTATGTCATCTTGAGATGTACTTTCCTCCAACTTTCTTTGACATAATGGAACATCTTCCGGTGCACCTTGTGAGGGCAAACAAAGTGCTGTGGTCCAGCATTCATGACGCAGATGTATCCTTGCGAAAGGTACCTGGGGATCCTTAAGGTTATGTACGGAACCGTTCACACCCCGAGGGAGTATCATCGAGAGTTTACACCACCGAAGAGGCCATCGAATTTTGTGTGGACTACATGTCAGAAACATCTTCAATTGGATTACCACGATCTCATCACGAAGGGAGGCTTGACGTGTTGGGACTGTTGGAAGAAAGACTATTAGGTTGGATCGGAAGGTGTACGATAAAAGCTCATTTCACGGTACTACAGCATTATGACTGAGGTTGGTGCCGTACCGTTGACGAACACCTTGCAGTTATCCGACAAGAGAACCCAGGCCGATCAGAGAGTTGGGTCAGGAATAAGCACATGTCTTCTTTCAACGAGTGGCTGAAGAACCGAATTGGCAGGTTGCAGAACTTTGTCTAGTGAAACACTTCAGTGGTTGTCACAGGGTCCTGAATGGAGTGCCACCACCTGGCAAGGATATGACATTAATGGATACACCTTTCACACGGTAAAGCAAGACAGCAAATGCACAGTGCAGAACAGTGGGTTACGCACGAGGCTGCTAGTGACGGTGGTCGTCGTGATCAATACTATGGTAAAGTTGAGCAAATATTGGAGCTAGATACTTGAAGTTCAAAGTCCCGTTGTTTCGTTGTCGATGGGTCGATCTTCGCAATGTAAAAGTTGACAATGAAGGTTTCACCACTGTCAACTTGGCTAACAACGCCGTACAAGGATGAACCGTTCGTTCTCGCCAAACAAGTTGTTCAAGTGTTCTACATAGTTGACCCGTGTAACAAGAAAACTACATGTTGTTCGTGAAGGGAAAAGGAGAATTGTTGGATTGGACAACATTGCAGACGAGGATGATTACAACCAGCACGTCCACGGCATAGGTCAAGAAATACCTCTAGAAGAGGAGGAAGAAGAAGATGAAGTTCAATATGCACGTGTCGACCATGAGGAAGGATTATTTTTGTAATTTATGTACGTAGTTATGTCTACATGTCTGTTATCTGTATGACTCTAATATGTTCGCAATGATCAATAGTATATTGCTTATGAAATAGTCAAATAAAATAATTAATGTGAAGCACCCAGTAGAAGTGAAATAAAAATAATTAAGCAAGTATAAGCATTGGAAATAAAATAATTATAGTAGTATAATAATGAAGTGCAATTACTACTGTTAGTGAAAAATAATTAAGTAATAAAAAATATGTAGTGTAGTGAAAATATGTGTAGGGGGAAAATAAAAGAACTAAGTGAAATAAAATAAAATAAAATTGCTCTAGGCAAACTCACTGTGACGGGCTCTATCTGTAGGGCCGTCACAGGTGACCTCACCTGTGACGGCCCATAGTGTTGGCCCGTCACAGGTGCCTTACCTGTGACGGCTACACGGTTAGCGCCCGTCACAGGTGAGAACACCTGTGACGGCCCCATAGTTGGCGCCCGTCACAGGTGAGTTGACTAGGGTTGACCTAGGTTGGACATCTTCTAGATCGATCCAGATCTATCTACGGCCACTCACACTCACTCACACTCACTCACTCTCTCGACCGCCGCCTCGCCTCTCTCTCTCTCGATCCGCCGCCGCCACCTAGACCTTCCCACGCTGCCCTCTCCGCCATCTCCGCCGCCCTCCCCACGCCGCCTCGACCTCTCCACCGCCCTCTCTCGCCGCCACTCTCTCGACCGCCGCCGTCCATCTCCACCGCCATCTCCACCGTCGCCGCCTTGACCTCTCCCCGCCCATCTCCGCCGCCCTCTCTGCCGCCATCTCCGCCCTCTCCACCGCCGCCGCCCTCTCTCGACGGCCGCCGGGACCGCCTCTCAGTCGCCACGCCAGGACCGTCGTCGCCGCCTCCTCCTCTTGACCGGGACCTCTCCACGGTGAGCCCACCCCCCCCGCCTCCCCTCATTTACTATTGGACCGCCGATATAACCCCCCTTCTCCTCCTCAGCGCCGCCGTGCCAAAGAGCCGCCGCCCGCGCCGCCGTGCCGAGAAACCGTGCGCCGTCCGAGAAGCCGGGACTCGTCGTCGCCGTGCCGAGAAACCCGGACTCGTCGTCGCCGTGCGCCGCCTCCTCTGCTCGTCGGTCTCCTCTCCAAGTATGCCGCCACCCTCCCCCATTCCTCTTTTTTTCGATGGATGAATTGCATTGTTTAGATGAATGAAATGTGATTTGTTGTTCGATTATTGGTGCTGCTGTATAGATGAATTAAATGTGATTTGTTGTCTGTGGATGTTTTGGATGAATGTAGGGGCTAGATTTTATAATACATGATTTGGTGCAGTGAATCTTGAATGTGGATTTAAGTGCAACTGCTGCTGTCTATGTTTGCCTTGCTGTCTATGTTTGCCCTGCTGCTGCCTATGGTTGCAACTGTTAGTTAAGTGCAACTTGAATGTGGATTTAAGTGCCATTTGACATATAACCATTCATGGAGTGTGTACTGCTATATATGTTGCTAGACCTATTGAATTTTGTGATCATGTTTACATTTAGCTGAAAAAGGATAGGTTATATATGTGCCATTTGAATTTGTACTGCTATATATATTGAATTTGTTTTCTGTCATTCTTTGATGATTATATACCCTTGCTGCTGCTGCCCAATGTGTTCCTTATTAAATGGCCAGTGATGAATTGCTCAATAGAACAGATTATCTACACTTGTTCATTTTTTGCCCCTACACTTGTTCACTTGTTCCTTATTAAATGGCCAGTGTAGAGTGGTTATATACCTCTACACTTGTTCTTTTTTATGCATAAGAACAGATTTTGTGCACTGCTCTTTTTTATGCATAAGAACAGATTGTCTGCACTTGCCTTTTCTTTCTGGATTATAAGAGGAGTATATCTAGACATGTTGTTTAGTTAATTTGCCCCTGCTGTTGCTACCCCTGTGGCATATATACTCCTCCTGCTGCTGTTTTATGTCAATCATGCAAATTCTGTACCCTTGCTGCTGCTGTTTTTTAAATTTGCATGATTGATTCAGTGGTTATATACCTCTACACTTGTTCTTTTTTATGCATAAGAACAGATTTTCTGCACTTGCTCTTTTTTAATGCATAAGAACAGATTTTCTGCACTTGCTCCTTTTCTTCTCGATTGATAAGAGGAGTATATCTAGACATGTTGTTTTTAGTTAATTGCCCCTGCTGTTGCTACCCCTGTGGCATATATACTCCTCCTGCTGCTGTTTTATGTCAATCATGCAAATTCGTAACCTTGCTGCTGCTGTTTTTTAAATTTGCATGATGATTCAGTGGTTATATACCTCTACACTTGTTCTTTTTTATGCATAAGAACAGATTTTCTGCACTTGCTCTTTTTTTAATGCATAAGAACAGATTTCTGCACTTCTCTTTTCTTCTCGATTGATAAGAGGAGTATATCTAGACATGCTTTTTAGTTAATTTGCCCCTGCTGTTGCTTACCCCTGTGGCATATATACTTCCTCCTGCTGCTGTTTTATGTCAATCATGCAAATTCTGTACCCTTGCTGCTGCTGTTTTTAAATTTGCATGATTGATTCAGTGTTATATACCTCTACACTTGTTCTTTTTTATGCATAAGAACCAGATTTCTTGCACTTGCTCCTTTTGATGTTATGATTTCCTACCTTTTTATCCCTTCATGCAATATGATTGTAATTGATGCATATTCTCAGCAAAACTGAGGCCATATCTTTCATGTAGTATACCCCGTATTTACATTGGATCTAATGCTATTAGTCTAATGGTAGGAAATTTAAATCTTTTTCGCGAAAGTTAAACCATGTCAACGCCCCGGCGCAAAACCCGCCCTCCCCAACACCTGCCGAGGTACCAGGAAGAAGCAAACCCAGCCACAGAGGCAGTTGCCGAAGGTCATCCCGCGACAACGGGCGGCCAACAACCCGAAAATTCATGGTAATTTATAGGATAAAATTTCACCACATGACCACATAAATTTAGCTAGCACCCCTTAGCAAATATTGCCTTCTGTTTGTGCTGCAGAATTGCCGCAGGAACAACATACGTCATGTCGGCGGGACAAGTGCAAGTAGGTCTAGGAGAAATCCCCGGTCACAAAATATATGGCCGATCACAGTGCAAGTTATAAGAGAGGTTGACGCTAGTGGTAGGCCCACGGCGCCAGGGACTGTCATTGGAAGATGGTCTAACTGCTGCGGGGCTAGCCGGCACGTGAGAACTTCGGGATCCTCCATAAAGATAATCGGAGGTCACAGAAGCCGAGAAAGAGCGAGCTTGGACGCCAAGAAAATGTTCACATTTTCCAGCCGAAGCAAAGGATAGGCTCCAAGCGGAAGGCATTCCAAAAGATGGGCAAAGCTTGGGAAGAATTGGAAGTCGAAGCTCTTCACCGAGTTGTTCAACCCGCCCGGCAATCATACGCCGTTCGATGAATACCCTCAAATAACCGAAGCGGTGTGGGAGGAATTCTGCTCTCTCAAGACCACCCAAGAGTTTAGGGAATCTAGCGAGGCCACATCGCGTTCTAGCAAACAGCGGAATGAAGCACACCCGCATCGGCTGGGGCACCGCAGGTACATCGGCAAGGAGGCAATATGGCCCAAGAAGATGCAGCCGCTGCCAGCAGCGAATGTCCCTGCCCCGTTTTCAGACATCCCTGAACAAAGAGCTCGCAACTGGCGCGGGCAAGGGGTAAGGTCAAACCCGGACGGCTCTGTTCACATTGAGAACAAAAGTGATGCCGTCGTCTATCAGGAACTGGTGAGTCACTACTTAACCTAACTAATTTCCGTTCGTATAAAGTACAAGTTCGTTATAAACGACTATCTTCTTTTCTAGTTGGGCTTGGTGTTGCTGAACAAGCTTCACAAAGCGAGGTTGCAGTCCGCGCCGAAGAGGCGCGAAGATGACATCCTCACAAAGGCGCTCGGAACCAAAGAACATCCTGGCCGAAACTCGGGGAATTGTAGCGATGTGCCCTGGAAGCATGGACTCCCTCAGTACAGCTCCCAATACAGGAAACGGAAAGTCTCCAAGGAAGAGAGGACCGCCGTTTGAAGGCCGAACTTAAGGTTGAGGTCATTCAAGAACTAGAAGCTAGCATGAATGCAAGGGTGGAGAAAGGTTAACAAGGTCCTCCGCCCGACATGAATATACCCGAGTCACAACACCTGCTGTGCAACCAACTCCTCGTGTTACACACGACGCGAGTCCGTCACAGCAATAGAGTAGTTGTGCATCCACAGAGGTGCCGGCCCCTGGTCTCCCGATCGCACCACTAGCTGCAGTGGACCACATCGAGGTAATTGTTTGTTATCCGATCCATATCTAATAAAAGACATTTACACATTCCAATATTAAATTCAAACTTTCACCTTATGCAGGGCGCAGCACAGTGTGTCCTACTAGCGAGGAGTCCACCCAACTTCGCTCCTGAAGTCGCGGAGGGCATGGCTTTCAACCTCGCTTACAGACAAGGCTCCACGGCGCAGACCTGCTAGCTGGGTATGCCAAGCGTGTCCATCGATACAGTAAAGGACACCTGGTCAGGCTATCCGCTGCCCGTGCCCCCAAATGATGAAATCATGACTTGGGCGATGCGCGCAAGACGTTCATTACAAATGGCCCAAGAAGACATAGTTGTGAAAGATGACTCCTCGTCCAAGATCGACCGACGGAGCTTACACCTCCCAAGTCTAAGCTATCAATTGAGGCTCCCCGTGGACCCGGCATTGTCAGTACCTCATTCTCCCGGTGGAGCTGATATGGACTTGGCAGAATATAGCTCAAAGCTTGGCTCCAATAAAGACCACAAGAAAGCCGATAGCTCCCCACCACTTGTCAAGGGCCAGAAGCGTGAACGCCGGCAAGGGAGGTCGCGGGAGTTGGCGCCGGAGCCAAAAAGGGGCAAGGCTGCGACGTCGATGCCGTGTGAGCAAATCGGGGAAGGTCGTGAGGGCGCCAGCCCAATTTGAGCTAGGCATGCCATTGGTGCGAGGACAATGTGTTAGCTGTGATGGGTATTGCTTGCCGAGAGCTACATAAGCAATACATGGAGCTAAGCAATGCCAAGCGGAAAATGGGGAGTCATCCATAGTTGGACATCACGACCACCAGCCGTTCCTATCGTCGCCTGCCTATATAACTATAGGCTTTGATGACCTCTTCGACCTTTTCAGGATCCGGAAGTTGGACACTGGTCTTCTAAAATGCTACTCCTTGTAAGTGCATACCTTCAATACTTGTGATATGACTGGACTATATCTCCTAATTAAATTAGTTCTAATACGTAAATATTTTAAGGTTGGTTGGATCGAGAGTCGTCGCCATGGTAATCAGGTTGGGTTCCTTGATCCATCCATGGTAATGGAGGTTAATTTACGACAGAGCTTCACTGAGGTGGTTGACTATGTCAAACCGGTGTTTATGGGCCCATCAAGACAAGAGTACATCATGTGCGCACACAACCAAGAGTAAGAGGAACAATTACCCTTCGTGTATATTGTTTTTGAATTAAGGTTCTTAGTACTAACGCTACATAAACCACTGCGCAGGCGACATTGGATTCTCCTAGTCATCGTACCTAAGGGCGAGTAGGGTTACCTACCTTAACTCAATAAGTCCAAAGATTATGATTCAGTGAAACCACAAGGCCTTAAATATGGCTTGGGGCCCATATGTGGAAAAGCGGTGGTAGGCACAAGGAGGGCCAGAACGAACTTTATCATGACACCAAGTTTGCATGCGCACAACAGATCGCGAGACCAATGTGGTTTCCACGTGTGCCACAACATGTCAACACTTCTAAGAGAGGTGAAAGATTTCGACCCTGAGGTTGTTGCTAATGGCGAATAAGCTCATTTCAATATCTACATTGCTATTCAAAACGTGCTAATTAACCTCTTATTTATTAAACAGAAGGTAGAGCTGGCTTCAAGATCTCACCCATCAACCCCCCCGCATCAGAGGCGAAGTGTGGCCTTTATTCTTGCAGAAATAATGAACAAGAAAGGACGTTTTCATGCCAAATAGACTCATGAAACTTGGCTAGATAATTTATTGTGATGTAAAAAAGATGTTTTTATAATTTCTGGTGATGTTAAAAAAATTATGTTTTTTATAGAGTGCAATGTAATTTACTTTCATATGTGCAATATTTATGGTACCTTACTTAAATTGTCAATCACATTTGATCAACTACGATTTACGTTGTTACTATTCATCTGTTTTCTCCCTTTTTTTTTCCTTATTGACAGGTTGTGGAGGGTCACAACCGAACAGAATACAAGAAAATTTTGGTAATCATTTGAGGACTTTCATGGGTATGAATTGCTGTGCTATAATAAATAAATTGTTGCATATGTGATGTTGTAAATTGTTGCCCTTTGTGATGGATCTGTTGATTGTGATGCATCTGTGATGTTGGGCAGTTGGGGAATATTGTGATATGGAGGGGGGGTGACTGGCACCTGTGATTTCTGTTTTTCAGAGGGCATGGCTAGCAATTCCTGAGGCTAGGCAATATTTAGCATTATTTTTTTTCTGGAATTAACTCATCAGTGACGGTTCGCGGAAGAAACATCCGTCACAGGTAACCTCACCTGTGACGGACTCGCAAACGTCGGACCGTCACAGGTGACCCACTGTGACGGGCCTTACTTTCGGGCCCGATCACAGGTTGGGTCACCCTGTGACGGCCACTATATACCGGAGATCATCACCTCTGACGGGCCTTTATTTAGGGGCTCGTCAGAGATGAGACACCTGTGACGGGTCCTAACAAGCCCTAGTCTAGCTTAGACCAACACCTCTGACGGCCTTCTATTAACTTGCCCGTCAGAGGTGGTGTCACCACTGACGGCCGGCCACCCGTCAAAGGTGACTGGACTTACCACTGACCACTGATCACGACCAAGCCCAAAACCGTCAAAAGGTGAGGTTTGGCCCGTCACAGGTGACCTGACCAGTGTAGTGCCCCCTCAGTAAACATCCACCGTTGATTTTCTAATGCTTAAATTAGGTATAAAATGATAAAAACAGGGGTATCTTAAGTAATTCTTAATTAACCGTAATCTTTCTAACTTTGGCCCTCCGCCGATCGCCGTCGGCTCATCATTGCCTCCTACTTAAACTCCAAGCATTAAGTCAAAAGACTAATCTCCTCTTCCCTATATATTCACTCTCATATGTAATTAGATTAGTGAGGAATGAAGGTATAATCCAAACACATCAGAAAACGATGCCCTATGAATCTTCATTTCAGACTCTTTCTTAATTATTGATACATGGATTTGTGAACATCAATTAGTGGGTAACCTGCTGTATCTGGCCCTCACGCCATATCGTTGAGCCATTGATCGACAACGAACATATCAGAGATGATATATGTAACATCGCTCTCCAAGATCTCCATCTGCCCCCGCCCGCCAAGTGCCCAATAGTAAGATCAAGGGGCCTCCTAGGAAGAAACTAATTAATCCTTCTACGGTTTATCCTTTTTCTCTGTTTGATACTGGGTCTGAAAATTACCATATCTGACCTTCGCTTATCTTGTTTAAGTTAATACCTTGCCCACACTTAGAGTACCTTTCTGCAGGTACCTTCTATTGTAGATCGTTAGATTATAGGCGATCAACGGATGCCACAACTTCCAAGTATTGTAGAAAGTCCCTTAAAACAATCGGAGGAACCAGAACATTGTGTAAAATCCTTCAGAAGTTGGGTTCATGCACCTTGGAAGCTGCAGCTACTAACATTTACAGAAATCAAAATCACCATGGCCAATAAGCTCAAATTTCTGCTCGGAATTTAAGACTAACCCAAATAAGTTCCGAAATCAAGATTCACCCACTAAACCCTCAAACCGTTGCCCCCGCGCGATGCCTGACAACGCTCCCTATTGCTCGACGCCGCTGTCCCCGTCCTTGCCGTCATTTCGACGAGCAGACTGCTCGTCCGGTGGGTGCCGCCGCTGGGCTCCCTGCCTGCTCGACGGCCACTTTCCCCTTACTCACCGCCATTTCGTCCATCAAGGTTGATATGAGGTGGGCGCGGCCGCCGCTGGGTGGCACAAGCTGAACTTCGATGGATCATCTTCCATGAGGATCACGACGAGCCAGCATCGGCGGCGTCACCGCGCGGTACAATGTGCTGGCCTTCGCCGAGAACACCGGAGAGCACCCGGGGTTGGGCGTGATTTCAATCTCTTCAATTCTGGTCTGATAAATCAAATGAATCAAATGGGTTGTGGATGTCAAAGGATATGCTTTCAACAACTTTATCAATGACTGCCCGCCAGAGTTCCACAGGCGCGGGGAAAATTTACTTGGTCAAATAATCAGATTTCTCCTGGTAGCACTAGACAGGGTTTTGCTTCATCAAGTTGGGAGGCAAAGTACCCTCTCACCTTTGTTGACATCTCTTTTGAGGTTGGTTGACCAGTGTCCTATTCTGCTTGACACAAGGGATGAGGAAAAAGTGTGTAGTAATGTTTTCAGATTTGAATTAGGCTGGTTTGTTATGTTTTTAGGAGCAGCTTATCTGTTTGGCCAGAAAAATTACATAAAAGAATTTTGGATTACTGGCACTGTTTGTTCCCTGTTTAAGGAATGGCTAAGGGGTGGGGTGCGAATTTACATAGTGCCCAGAAGAAGAAGAAAAAGATTGATATGAAAAGGAAAGAGCTTCTTTGAGTGTGAATGGAACAGAAGATATAACTGGAGTTAGAAGAAATCTATATACAAGAAGAAGGGGTGGGTGCTATGGATACTAAGAAGCTGGATTTACATCTTTCTTTCATAAGGTTGCAAATGGGAGAAAAAGGAAATGTCACATCTTTTTCTACAGGATTGGGATGATACTATCACTGTTTGCAACAGATCAAGCATCATGTGTGTATAATACTACAAAGGTCTGTTGGGAGGAGGAAGACAAGAATGTTCATATTTAGCAATAATTATGGCAAGACAAGCTCAGATTAACAGAGGAAGAGAAAGTGTGATGGTGAGACTTTACTCTAGGAGGGGGATAAAGGTAGAAAAGAGCTGCAATCATGGTAAAAGTGGTTATTTAACTTATGCGGCAGGGAGATCAAAAATAAACTCTTGCATGTCTAGGCCCAATGTATACAATTGGCTTTTGTTTCCCTCCTGAAGGATTTAATCAGAAAACTGGACAACCTCTTAAAGAAGTGATTTTCTATTGGCAAAGGTGTGGGAGATAAGAAAAAATAATCATATGATAAAAATGGGATGCTCTATGCAGACCAAACAAGATATGGTGGTATGGGCTTTAAACACTAGGCAATCATGAACATTTGCCCTTCTCAGCAAATGGATTTGGAAATTGGCACAATGGGGATTTTGACATGGTCTTAAGGGTCTAAGGAAGAAATATCTTAGCGAGATTGATAGTTTCTTCAATAGCTCTGAAGCAGGCGGGTTTCTCAATTCGGGACAAGAGTTCTAAAGAAGAATGTAGAACATGGTTGTTTTATCTGGTTATAAAAGAAGTCACACTGTGGACCAAAAGCGTTAATTTTTGGAAGCGACTGTGCCGGTTGAGAGACCTCTCTGAGAGTAAGTTCCCGAATCTGTAGAATCAGCTATGGAACAAAATACCTAGGGGGAAGGATATGTGTGACTGAATCCAGGTGTTTGCCACTCAATTTCCATGAGAAATATTGATGAGCCAGACCAACTTAGGAGGGGGAGTTAAGAGAGCTTACCTTAGCACCATTCATTTGGAATGGAGGGGAGGAATAGACTTGTATGGCCCTTTTAATAAAAAGAAAATGTGTGTACTAAATACAGATGTACAACAACTATCTCTTTTGGGTTGTGTTAAGGATAATCGAAAGATAACTGAGATTGGAAGGGAGAAAATTCCTCCAAAAGATTCAAACCATTTTTCTCTATATGGTGGAAGTTAGACTGCCTTGTGCATCACAATGCGTTAAGAGGAAATGGAGAGGGGATGAGTTCTGTAAACTTTGCCTAAAAACTGAGTGAACTAGATCAATATGATGTCCTGTTAGCTGTTTTTCTCTTGGTGCATTGTGAAGGAGCCCTGAACATTCATGTATTCCTTCATCTTTTTGGGATTGTATTGGAACTATTAGGCGAAAGGAAAAAACGAAAGTCTGGTCGTGGTGGCTGCGTCTGTTGTTGGGGCCTCTTGTGGCTTACAAAAAATGATTGGGTTTTCCCATGACATGTGATTAAACTCCTGCAGATTGTTTACCGAGCTATTTCTTTTACATAGAAGATAGGCGTTGTTGCTAACGAGAGGAAGAACAAAGCATTTCTGGCGGAATGGCGTGAAGCTATAATGCGTGAGGCTTTCGTAAGTTGGAAGACGTCGCTTTGATTTAGTTGCAGTTAGGCGGTCTTTTTTCTGTCTTGGGTTGTTTCTGTTTTGGGATCTCTGTGCTCCGATTTCAATCACGCTGGCATCCCCAGCATCCCCTATTGTGTTGTTTTGGCTTGTTTTACCGTTTGTATAAGACTCTGTTGTTTCCTTCGGCTTTCTCCAAAAAGCATGGATCATAGTAATGTTGATCTTTCTCTAAAAAAACCGTCGGTGGCCCACACACTCTGCCGGGGCAGCTTACGTGTTGTCGCTGCATGGGTCGGAGGCAGGAGGAGGGATTGCCGGACGGCGTCTAGGACAAGTGAAGATGGATCGGCGCGCGTGGTGCAACGAGCGGCATCACAAGGAAGAAGACAGAAGTGAAGTGGAGTCGCAAGGACGAAGCAGAACAAGGAACCACCGACGCAAATCGAGTCAAAGATTATGTTCGACCGAAGACTTTCCCACTCTGTGATTTTATATTGCATAGATAATTTGTAGTTGTAACATTTTAGTGTAGTTAAGTTGTTAGATATATGTTAATAAAAGACTAAATATTTATTATGTATATAAAAAAATATATAATTATTAATTAATATTTAACATTGATGTAATTAATCACTGAATTTGCCAATAAAATAAAAGTATAACATTTTGCGCGTGTTGTCGTCTGGTCGTCGATGCCGTGGTGTTGGCGCCGGTGGATTTGTTGTGGCCGTGCCGGTGTGCCGGCCCCGCCCTTGCCCAATGGGCGTTTGAGGCCCTCCTATGTGAGGCCTGCCTGATTGGGCCCTCTCCCGAACTGGAGCAAGCTGGCTGGCTTGCTATTCTTTTAGATAATGGAAGCTTTATTTAGACTCAGTTAATTACATCCAAGATGATACCAATTCAAACTGGAGTTCACCTCCGGCCTCTGCATAAAATGCACACCAGGCCATAAAAGAAACAACTAGAACATCTCCCAAGCCACAAAGTTTAACAGAAACATATATCTTTAGTGGCTATCAAAATCTATAGGGAACTTAGGAACCGCCACGCCATGCTCATGAATAAAAAAACTCCTGCTGCCACCTGCGTCAAAAACTGTCGAGATACCACCATATATTCTTAGGGCTATCAATCATGTAGACTAGACCGCCAACCCATGGCTCCTGGGTAAAAAAACTCCTGTGCCACCTGGTCCAACTGTCGAGGCATAACCCACCCGTAAATAGTAGGCCCGCAGTCCCGCGTTGATGGAAGGATAGCCCAGCGTACGTTAGCCACGGGGTAACTAAGGTGATAACCTGCCAAAGGAGAAGGACACCAATCTTGTATAAAAAAAAAATAACTCCAATTCCTTGCTTAGCCAAAAAATGGGGGGACCAAACCCACAGAGCTTTGTTTGCACCCATTCAAAAGCAGATTCCTCGGTTTTCTTTGCGGCGGGGACCCACATTGATAAAGCCCAAAACTCCCAAACATATGGACCAACAATTGCGAGGGAGTTTTCAGGATTTAAAAAAAAGCCAAATGAATTTTTACAAACCCACACCCAAGCGAGAATAAAGGCTATTTCTCCCCCATGGGGGGAATCGAAATTTTTCCCAAATTCCCTGCGGGGTTTGCGGGGGGATGTTAGAGTATATGGTAGTTAGAGTCATATTAGAATATGATTAGTTTGTTTGGATTCCTTCCATATCTGTAATCCTTCCTTATCTTCTCCCCATGTACACCTATATATACCGGTCCCCTGAGGTTTAATACAATTGTGTCCCACGTTACGCAATATACCTCTTCTCAGATACTATCCAACAGATACCAGTGCAATAGCAACACCGGCGCTACTGGTACCAGGACCAACTTCTGTTCATCAGGCTATAGCAGCAGCAATTCTAACAGAAAGCAGTAATTAACAAACTCTAGCTTGGGCTAGTGGATAAGGATCTGTTGGATCATGGGTATGAGGTTCCTTCTTTGTTAGATGACACTGAGGAGAAATGTGCCATCCCAACAGATATTGAGGAAATGAGGGCTGAGGAAGAAGATGGGGAGGAGCGAGAGATTCTGGTTACTGAGGGTTTGAATGATAACTTGGGTGATAAAGGCAGATCAAATAAATGCAAGGTTTCAGATTGTGCCCAAGATCTAGGACAGGGAAGGAGACGGGGGCTAAGAGTCAAGGACAAAGAGATACCGATGCTTTTGAAGGCTGAACTGAGGAAATCCAAGGTTAATCTAAATCCAGGTATGAATAATTCCTTTGCCATTTTCAATTTTGTTCATAAAAATGTTTTGCTTAATATTGCTAGTAGTAGTAACATTGTTCTGGGGAAGGATGATGAGGAGATAGATGCAAATCTGACTGCCATTTGTGCGAGGGAGAGTGCTCAGGCTGCTTTGTTTGCGTCTGAGCAAAGGAAGAATGTGGTCACTGTCGAAAATTTGGAAACTGAGGGGGATGATGAAAGGGGGTCTGTGGAGCATGTCATAGATGAGGGGGATTTGCAAGAGGAAGTTGAAAGATCTTGCAAAAGACTGAGAGCTAGGAAAAAAACCCAGGGGGGTCAGGGTAGAAAAAGAGGGTTGGGGGTGGTAGAAAAAGATATAAATCATGAGAGTCTTATTTTGGAATGTGAGGGGGGTAAGGGCCCCTGGACAACAAAGGAAGTTGAGGGAACTTGTTTTTGAACAAAGGACTAGCTAAAAAACTGTCGAGTGTTTTTTGAAGGGAAAACTTTCAAATCTAACTATAGTATATAATTTCACTAGAACTATACTATAATAATAATAACTTATATATATGTATTAAAATAATATATGCAACTTTATATCTAATTTATATAGAGATAACAATGTAGTTATAGTGTAGTTACACTATAGTTATAATGCAATTACAATGTAATTATAGTGTAACTACAATGTAACTAGCATGTAACTGGAATATAACTTAGATGTAACTTGAACAAATTTACCATAAACATATGATGATGGGACTAGCTTGTGAAAAGAGGGTTTAGATCCGATAGCAAAATATCCCAGCACGAATTTTAGAGCGAAATCGACGGCTAAAAAATTTGACAGTTTTCACTCAAGAAAACTGTCGACAGTCATCTAGCAGTTCCGTTTAAACAAAGGGTGATGTGATTTGTGTACAGGAGACAATGAAAGTTAGTTTTTTAGAAAGTGAATTGAGGAACCTAGTGGGAGATCACTTTAATTGGAGGTATGCTGCTGCCAATGGGCACTCTGGAGGTTTGCTGGTTGGGGTGAGAGATTTGTGGTTTGACATTCTGGACTGGGAGCAGGGGTTCACTTTTTGAGCATTTACCTGAAGAATAAGAAGGATGGGGTGCAATGGGAGATTATAAACGTCTATGGACCTGCTAATCAAGCGAGGAGGGAGGCTTTTTTGCTGGAATTGGGGGAGAAAATTAGGAAGGGGGTGTTACCTATGCTGATTGGGGGTGATTTCAATCTCTCCAGATTCTGGTCTGATAAATCAAATGGGGTTGTGGATGTTCAAAGGATGGATGCTTTCAACAACTTTATCAATGACTGCTGCCTGCAGGAGTTCCACAGGGCTGGGGGAAAATTTACTTGGTCAAATAATCAGATTTCTCCCTGGTAGCACTAGACAGGGTTTTTGCTTCATCAAGTTGGGAGGCAAAGTACCCTCTCACCTTTGTGACATCTCTTTTGAGGGTTGGTTCTGACCAGTGTCCTATTCTGCTTGACACAAGGGATGAGGAAAAAGTGTGTAGTAATGTTTTCAGATTTGAATTAGGCTGGTTTCATGTTCAAGATTTCAGGGAGCAGCTCTTATCTGTTTGGCCAGAAACATTACATAAAAGAATTTTGGATTACTGGCACTGTTTGTTACCCTGTTTAAGGAGATGGCTAAGGGGTGGGGTGCGAATTTACATAGTGCCCAGAAGAAAAAGAAAAAAGAGTTGGAGGCTGCTTTGCTTGATATTGATAAAAGGGCAAACGAAAGGGAGCTTCTTGAGTGTGAATGGGAACAGAGATATGAACTGGAGTTAGAAGGAATCTATATACAAGAAGAAATTTGGTGGTAAAGAAGGGGTGGGGTGCTATGGATACTAGAAGGGATGTTAATACATTTTTCTTTCATAAGGTTGCAAATGGGAGAAAAAGGAAGTGTCACATCTTTTCTCTACAGGATGGGGATGATACTATCACTGTTTTGCAACAGATCAAGCATCATGTGTATAATTACTACAAAGGTCTGTTTGGGAGGGAGGAAGACAAGAATGTTCATATTAGCAATAGTATCTGGCAAGACAAGCTCAGATTAACAGAGGAAGAGAGAAGTGTGATGGTGAGACCTTTTACTCTGGAGGGGGTGGATAAGGTTTTGAAAAGCATGAAAACTAGCACTGCCCCTGCTCCTGATGGGCTTCCGGTTGGTTTTTATAAACAACTCTGGCCTCAATTAAGGGTTTTGATTAAAGAGATGCTAGATAAATTACATAGAAGTGATCTGAACTTTAGATAGAATTAATTATGGTGTTGTCTCTTTTCTTCCTAAGATAAAAGATGCTAACACCATCAAACAGTTTAGGCCAATCTGTCTACAGAATGTCATCCTTAAGATCCTGATCAAGACAGTCACTTTAAGAATTACAGAGGTGGCCCCGAGAATCATCAGTTGGACTCAAACTGCTTTCATCCCAGGGAGAAACATTTTGGAAGGGTGTGTGATTTTACATGAGGTTCTGCATGAGCTCAAAAGGAAAAAAGAAGTGGGAATCATCTTTCAGATTGATTTTGAAAAGGCCTACTGTTGATGCGAAAAACACAAACTGAACTGAAAGATCTGCTTAACTCCTGTGCAGGTCCAAAATCTTGCTTTTAGGTTCGTGAGCGTGCTAGTTGATTTGATCCTGCAATCAACAAGAAAGAAAGACAAAAAAACCGCAGTTAAATCCATAAACGATAGCTGATCGGCTAGTTGCCGATGACATATCATTTATCTTTGAGCCGATGTCATCTGTGTATCGATCGGCAGTCATGAATAAATAAAATAAGACTAAATCTACTCGATCGGCTGTAGATATTAACGATATATAATCCTTTCTTCAATGTATATTTAAACTAAGTGATTGGGATAGATCGGTCGCTATGCCGAGACAGTATAAATCACTTAAGTCGAAAGATACATTAAAGCAATGATTATATAAACGTTTATAGCATAGCCGATCAAATAGATCTAGCATGTATCGGCTAATACTCCGATACCACTTTACACTAAGATATTAAAACAAACAGAATATATTAAACTTAAACAGGAAGCTTAATAGGCCTTAATGCAATAAGATCTTAATATAAAGGGCAGATCTAGCATATCAATTAAGCATATGAGATATAAAATAGATAAATTGGGTAAGATCAGCCGAAACTCTGATACTATCTCTCTTGACAATCATAAAACAAGTTAGATATTATATTTATGGATATTACTTAATAGATCGAACTCAACCGATGCAGTATTAAGCATAAAAATAAGTATAAGATCTAGGCAAGATGATGAAAACCTCTAAGAGATGGTAGATACGCGATATAATCTAAAGTAATAACGAAACATAACTCTATCGACTAGTTTCTAACAATAAGAACCAAGCAATGATAAGCTATGCAACGCAACTAACAGAGATTATAAAGCATATATGATAACTCGACGAATCACATAAACAAGATTAGAGTGTCATAAAGATGGAAGCACTAATCCCGAGAACGCAAGCCATCATGACAAGTTTACCTCTAGTTGAAGATCGAAATCGATGCAGCTCAACCCAAAAGCAAGAACTCGTCGAAATAGAACGAAAATGAAAAGGGTGGCGATGCGCCGAAAGTGTTATTGAACTGTTTTTTTATTACACCGGTTCGGATCATATTTATACCCAAGATACATAATATGTCCTTGCCGGACACGACTCTTATCTCTAACAAACTCTAAGATACCATAAGTCTTTGCAGCAGACTTTTACCCAAACATATCTCTAAGGAAATTACACGAAATATCCTAATTAATAGGTACAATCGCCTTTCTGAGAGCTTATCTCCATCGTGGCAATCCTTGTGAAGCACGTTGATCGATTCTAGAAACAGTTTCGCAACTATCCCCATCAGAATCGGCTGTATCGGCTCTATCAGCTATCCTCTGTCCGATTTATCTCAGCCGATGCAGACTCCAGCCGATGCCTTCACATCCGATGCATACTCTGTTCTTCGAATCTAACTCTCTGCCGAATCTGCTTTGATTCCAATACCGAACATGGTTCATATCTTTTCAACTTTGGTCGTTAACACATACCCCCCAAGTCCGCTATATTGGTAATGTTGCGGATTTGTTCAATTTTCTTCTCCAAGTAAAACTAGGTTTCCCACTCCGATTTCGTTTTGGTCGTTACCACGCTTTCTTTTAAATAGTAACTGCCAGGAGATTTTTGGTTTGATGAAATAAACTCTGAAAAATATGATAAGTCTAGAGAAGTATTTCCAACAGCCATCAGCCCTTGCATACTCCCTGTCGGCCAACTGATATTAATTATTTAATAATTGTAAATATATTTTATTAAATAGTGAGTTATATACCATTGGAAATATTATGAATTTAGATGAATTTAGGTTCAAGTTTCACTCAAATCGGAGTTAAAATGAGCAAGTTATGCTAGTTTAAAGATTCAAGTTTGAATTAATTCGAGAAATTGTGAAAGGGCACTGTTCGTAACTGATTTATTTTTAATCCAACATTATCCACAAGCTACTGTGACTGACAGGTGGGACCAGCCCAGGTTGACTAGGGTCAAACCGGCTGTTTTATTCACTGGTGGGCCCCATACGTCATAGAGAGTAATCTTAGGCTGCGTTCGTTTGGATGACAAAGAGAGTTTGTTTGTTTCGTTTTCCACGCGCACGCTTCCCAAACTACTAAACGGTATGTTTTTTGTAAAAATTTTCTATATAAAAGTTGCTTTAAAAAACCATATTAATCCATTTTTGAAGTTTAAAATAGTTAATACTCAATTAATCATGTTAATGGCTCACCTCGTTTTGCGTATCTTCCAATCTTATCAAACCCCTCTCTCTCAAGCACAGCCTTAATTTTGATTTTAATTAGATTCTAATCATCCGGACCCACGCGTCATAGGCTCATTTATCCGGGGTAACTAAGTAATTACTGTGCACTTATCAGGTGGGTCCCACACGGTTCTCTCCCTCCTTTCTCTCCCATCATCTTCTTCTTCCAGCCGAGCCGCAACAGCGCGAGCGACTCCGCGCGGCGTGGCCAGGACGGAGCGAGGGCGGCTCGGCGAAGGCCAGGGGCGACGCGGAGGAGCTCCGTCGACCACTCGCCAGCGGCGGCGGACGCAATGACGGATGGGTGCGCATGGTGCCATATGGCGACGCCATGCCCGTGCTCCGGAGGTTTTGGGCTTTGGCGATAGCCAGAACTCCGGCCAAATTGATGGATGCGCGAGCTTCTATGGCTTATGGGTTCTGTTTACTAGCTAGACGAGAAGGGAATGTAAGAGTATATGATAGTTAGGGTCATATTAGGATAGCATTGATTTGTGTGGACTTCTTCCGTATCTGTAATCCTTCCTTATCTTCTCCCTATGTACTCCTATATATACTGGCCTTCCTGAGACTCAGTGTAACATATCCACGTTAGACAGTATACCTCACTTCCTATACTAGTCGCTTCTCTCACGCTTCCACCGCCGTCGCCCCGGGAGGGTTCTGATCTACCGAAGCGGCCACGTTTTTTTTTTTCGTCGTTGTCGTCGTCGTCTCGGGAGAGATCAATCTCCTGGGCACCTTCGTCGTTTGTATCCTCGTCAAGCAGCATGCAGCAGCATCATCACATCGCGACGTGGTAGCCGCGCCCCCGGGACCGTTGCCGTCGACCGGGGGACGAGCACCCGGCGCCGCCCGAGTTCGCCGGCCAGCCCCGCCGCCCGATCTGGAGTCCGGGCCAGCACATCCTCTCTCCACCGTCGCCGCATCGCCGTCCACCACATCGACAGTCGGGCCGCGTCCTCAGATCGGATCTGAGGGACGTGTTGCCGGCCCAGCTCCTCAAGATCCGGCTGCGTCGGCTCCCCGTCCCACCCGTCAAGCCGCCACCGCCCGGGGATCCGTCTCTGCCGCCGGCCGTCACGGAGCTCTCCTTCTGCCGCTGCCGGGGGACTTGGCCCTCTGTCACCAACATCATCGACCCGCTGGCGCTATTGGTCGTCGCCGACTACTATCGTCCCCGCCGGCATCTGGAGGACGCTAGCAGGGCCCCGCCATGCATCTCCACCCGGATTGCCGCCTGGAGCTCGCCAACACGCCGCCGTCCCCGACTGGCCGGTCGTTGCTCGTGGTTGCGTGTTGTGGTCCCAGAGGAAGTGCTGTTGCATGTGCATGGCAACGTGCAGTCCGGCCAGTCCCTGCTCTGGCTTTGTGGCTGTGTAGTCTGCACAGCCCACGGGCCACCTGGACAGATGATGTGCAGTACCGGGACTACTGCTGCATACCTGCTTGTATGTTTGTGTGTTTTTTTCCCGATCAGAGATCGGGTTGCGTCGCCCACCGCCTCGTCGATATCTGCACGTCTCCGACATCGGATCAACTCTGCTTCGACTTCATCGTTCTGCCTCTCGCATCTTTGGCTTGATCATCCGTCCAAGCGCCCGGCTACAACGACTTCTGCAACCGATCGTCTTCAAATACGCGTCGTCGTCATCAAGCTTCGGGTTGCCGCTGCGTCGCCTCCCTCGGGCCGTAGTGGCGCTGCCTGTGGTCAACACCTCCACTGGTTGTTGCAGTGTTGAGAGGCGCCCCCCTCAGCATGGCTACATCACCGGTGGACTTCTCGCCGCTGCATCGACATGGAGCTGCAACTGTGTTGCCCTCTCGGACCACAGCTTCGCCGCTTTCGTCATCTTCATCGCCGTTCGCGCATCAACAACCTCGTCGTCTGCACTGGTCAACGTTAAGCCGCTCAGGGTCTTCTTCCTCTACTTCGAGCATCGTCGCCGCATCTCCAAGTTGCCACCGTCGCCGCTCTAGGCCGGTGGTCCAGCTACCTCTACATGGCTACCGACGTCGCCGTCCAGGCCGTTGGTCCCGCTACATCGCCTTCTACTTCGTCCAACATGATTCATCGCCAGTGTCGCCGTATCTTCCTCGACTATACTTCGCTCTTCTCCGGCAACTGCGTGCTGCTCCGGCAATTATCCCTCTACGCCGTTCTCGTGCCACGGCCGTCTCGGAGGCCTTCTCTTCTAGTCTCCTCAGACATTGGCGTATGATTCATGGTGGTCTCCTGCCTCGCCCGCGCAGTATTGGCAACACCATTGCATGTGTTCGTCCCGAGTTGTCCCAGGTCTAGCAAAACCCAGTGTGACGTCTCATCCTTCACGGTTCGACTACATCGCTCTTCGGCATCAACTTCCTCAACGACTGCTGCGATCGCGTACCTTGGTCCATGACGCCCTCCCGTGCGTCCACGACCACTCTACGGCGCCCCATGCGCGCTCGGCTACCTCGACATTAGCTTCCCGACTTCGGCTACAACGACCACGGCTACCTACGCATGGCTTCATCGACCACGGCTCCCTCGCATCCTTCGCTTTGGCTACGTCAACTATGCACAAAGGGCTATCATCCGTGTTGAGCACTCTTGTCGGTTTCTTCTCCAGTCCAAGTGTCCGCGCTGCGCACGCTTGGACTGCGGGGGATGTTAGAGTATATGGTAGTTAGAGTCATATTAGGATAGGATTGATTTGTTGGGACTCCTTCTATATCTGTAATCATCCTTATCTCCTTCCTATGTACTCCTATATTACTGGCCTCCCTGAGGCTCAATATAACAGAATCCACGTTACGCAGTATACCTCTCTCCCTATACTATCCAACATGGGAGCTCCCGGGACGGCCTACCCACGGGGAAGCTCGCCAGCGGCACAATGGTGGCTGGGACGGCACGACCATGGGTGCTAATCGCCGATTTTGGAGCAATTAGATGTATGGAGACGCTACGGGCGCAGGGTGTACAGTGAGAGATGGCGAAACGCGACGTCGCGGTGGGGAAGGCGGCAAGGAAGCAGAGGATGCCGATGGTGGCGACGCGCGCAGGCGTTCGACAGCAAGTCCTCGGGCTCCAGCGGCACCCGGCGTTGACCCAAGGCAGCAACAACAGAAGAGGCGGCTTGAGCCACGGTTTCCGCGGTCAGCTACGCTGGCTTCGGCCCAACCAGTGATGTGAAGTATGCGCACAAGGTGTTCGATGAAATGTATTCCAGAAAAAGGCAGAGAGAGAGGTGGGATTTTTATGGGGGCAGGGTGTAAGGAAACCATGGGATAAGATCACCAGCACATGGCCTGGACAAGATAGAGTTGTAATGGCGATCGGATAAGAGCAATGAGGTGGACGACGCGGATAAGGGTTCATCTCCTTCTTCATTAAGGTTCTATGGCTCCATCATTGCAACCTACAGCCTATAATCTGCACGTTTTAGTCCTAGCTGGGGAAGGTGACTCCGTTTTATCCATTGAGCGCTGTTGGTGGCGACAGGACGCGCCTGTCTGGGTGATGAAGGCGGGAGTGCGGATGGCGATGCGTGTTAGAAATTAATCTTGTTGTTTAAGTGTTAAACTGTAGTTAGTGGTATACGTGCTCATCGTGCTGCGTGGTGGTGACCAGAGTGGTGGCATGATGTGTATGTACGTGTGTGTTAGAATTAGTTTTGCATGTGTGTGTGGCCAGGTGTTTGGTCGATCGAGTCATGGCGCAAGTTTAGGAGCAGGAAGAGGTCATAGTCTGTTTTGCATGGACGCATGCATCGGCGGATTAGATACCTGCAACTGGACGTGTGAGTGTGGTGCTCTATATGCAAGGAGATGTGGCCTGCATGTAGGGAAGTGATGTGGATAAGCCAAGCAGTGTTTGGCTGGGTAGTGCGGCCAGAACATGGCTTAATGTGTGCTATTTAAGCAGTGTTTTAGCTTGTGTTTGTGTGTGGATTAACAGGAGCATGCTGGTGAGTGTTGTGTGTGCAGCACCAAAATTCTCTAGCCACTGTGTTTGCCTTTCATTCTTGTGTGTGCTCGTGTGAGAGGAGTTGAGTCACCGGTTAGCCAACAGTGGTATCAGAGCTCAGGTGCCATGTCTGGAGATGTGTGTTACACGCCGCCGCTGATCCGTCCCGGCAGCGGTGGCGGTGGCAGCGGCGCGGCAACGGCGGGATGCAGCTTAGGCGGCCATGAGCTCGTCGTGCAGCAAGTGAAGAAGGCGGGGGTGACGTTACGTTACCCCATGCTCGGGAGAACAACTACGGCGTTTGGGCGGTGAAAAAAAAATTTTCATGCGTGACAAGTGTGTGGGCTGCCGTGGAGGGCAACGGAGCCGATGAGAAGATGGATCAAATGGCTCTCGCTGCCATTGTCCAAGCTGTGCCGGAGGCCATGGTGATGGCCATATCCGAGAAGGAAACGGCGAGGGAGGTGTGGGACGTCCTCAAGCAGATGAATATGGGTGAAGAGCGTGTCAAGAAGGCCCGAGTACAAACTCTTAAGAAAGTGCTTGATGGTATGTACATGGGTGATAGTGAGAAAATTAATGATTTTGCTTTGAAGGTTACCACGATCGTGAACGAGATTCGTTCTCTCGGCACGAAAGTGGAGGAGACCACCATCGTGGAGAAGCTCTTGCATTCCGTTCCCGACAAGTTCCAATCCCTCATAAGCACCATCGAGCAGTGGGGGATGTGTCGGAGATGACGGTGATAGAGACAATTGGACGTTTGCGGGCGTTCGAGGAGTCCTCCAAGGGGCGACGTCGTGAAAACACAGGGGAGGAGCAGCTGCTTATTGCAGGGGCTGAGCAACGGCTCACACGCGCTGAGTGGGAGGCCATTGTTGCTGAAGAGAGGAAGAGCGACGAGGCCTCTGGCAGTGTCATGAAGAAGTTTTGCAGCAAGTTCGACAAGTCGAAGATTGAGTGCCGCAGGTGTGGCAAGTTTGGACACTTCGCTGATGAGTGTGACGAGCCGCGGAAGATGACTAAGGCAGTGGCGCAGCTTGCAATTGCAGATGCTGATGATGAGCCAACATTACTTTGAAGCCGGTGACAAGGTGTTCACAAATAAAGCCAACAAGATTAAGGGGTGATTGTTAGAAATTAATCTTGTTGTTTAAGTGTTAAACTGTAGTTAGTGGTATACATTCTCATCGTGCTGCGTGGTGGTGACCAAGAGTGGTGGCATGATGTGTATGTACGTGTGTGTTAGAATTAGTTTTGCATGTGTGTGTGGCCAGGCGTTTGGTCGATTGAGTCATGGCGCAAGTTCAGGAGCAGGAAGAGGTCACAATCTGTTTTGCATGGACGCATGCATCGGCGGATTAGATACCTACAACTGGACGTGTGAGTGTGGTGCTCTATATGCAAGGAGATGTGGCATGCATGTAGGGAAGTGATTAGTGGATAAGCCATGCAGTGTTTGGCTGGGTAGTGCGGCCAGAACATGGCTTAATGTGTGCTATTTAAGCAGTGTTTTAGCTTGTGTTTTGTGTGGTGATTAACAGGAGCGTGCTGGTGAGTGTTGTGGTGTGCTGGTGTGCAGCACCAAAATTCTCTAGTCTACCGTGTTTGCCTTTCATTCTTGTGTGTGTGCTCGTGTGAGAGGAGTTGAGTCGCCGGTTAGCCAACAATGCACGCACTTGGGCGATGGTAGAGCGGCGGCTTGGTAAGGGCGGTTTTTCCTGCTTAGGGTGGTTGGCTAGGGCTAGGGGTGACGCGAGATGGTGTGGCGGCCGTTATCCGTCTTGTGGCGAGGTGACGCGACAGCGACGGGATGGCGATGGCGCAGCTCGTGTTTCCTGGAGGGAATCCGGAAGAGCGGCTGGGGAATTCGCACGGAAGAGCGGCTTGGCGTGGCGCGGGCCCTGGCGCGACGCGCGGCATACGGGAAAAGCGGATGCGCCGCATGGTGTGGAGGGCGGATGCGGTGCAGAGCATGGCAGCGGGTCCGGCTCGTGGGTTAGGCGCGGCGCACGGGAGGCAGGTGCAAGTAGGATGCGGCAAACAGCGTGGTGCGGTGTGGCACAGGCGTGGGAGCGAGGCGCGACCATGCGTGGTATGGTGCGGCTAGGTTGGAAGGAGGATTGGTGCGCCTGATGCTGAGACCGGATCGAACATGTGGAGGACAATGAACAGTGCGCCCTGAATTAGAAAAAGAATGAAAAGGAATAAACGGAAAATGAAGGTATTAATTATTCTGAAAATTTACCAAGCTACCAAAATTAATATTTAGTGTCCAGAAATCTAGATTTTACCCAAAAGTCATGATGGCACAATTATATTTCTTCATTATATCATTTAAATGTGGTTTAATCCCAAAATTAACCTAGATAATTTTGGAGGCTTTGATATTTCTAAAAATTAATTAGAATATTCTAATGTGACAATTACAAGGTAGTGATGTTATATACTCCATTTATTTATATGACCAATAGTTTTGCATGAGTGAATTTTATGCCATGTGAGTCTTGATGAAAGTTGTAATATTAATGTAAATATATTCCAGGACACTCCTTTATATATAGGGTCGTTGTATTGGCGACTATTTAATGGTTACTTAGATGTCATGATACTTGTCAACATGGTTCAAGTATTTAACATTCAATTTGTAATTTATATTATAGAAATTTAATAATTGACTTATACTTTGTTTGGCTTCTTGTCTTGTGCACAAATGACTAATAATAAATATTATTGTGAGTAGTATTTATTGCTCGGAGTACATCTTTAATTTGATTTGTTGTCGTGACAGTTTATATTTTGGCACGCAATAACAACCATAATATCCAGCATGATGCAAACGTTTTAAAATTTCAAAATTTTAGTGATTTTTATTGTCGGGAATTTTCAGGATGTTACACATAAGATGCAAACTCTCAAACAATTGGTCGTAGGGTGTCGTTGTAGCCGAACGCTTGAACGGGTGATCAACCCCACGACACGTGGGAGGGGACGATGAAGAAGAAGCTGGAGTCAATGCCGACGGAGACACAGAGATGTTGACAAGGTGGTGTGAGAGGCAAACCTAGTGTTGACAAGGGAAAAGTAATCGATACAAGCACCAGTAGCAATAGTAAGTAATCCTTTGGCTCCTAATCCTCCACGGGAGTGCACATCGGCACCCAAATCAACAATGAGCTGCCTCTAGACCCATAGCTCATCTCTTTCACTCCCTTGAAGTCACAATTTTATAGCAGAGAGACAAACTGAGTAGAGAACAGGGTTAGTCGTTGACTTGGTCTAGCGGAGCATTTCCCTTGGTGGCGGTTGAGATGGAGTACATTGGTGAGATGATGCAAGCGACCCAGGCGGTGACGCTAAGATGGCACGGTCCCGGAAAGCCGGCGCGCAGGTCCTCGGGGTGATGCCTAGCGGGAGTCGGTGGTCGACAAGGGCACCGCCACATGCTAGATCCGCTTGTGATGCATGGTTGTCAAGAGGGGTGGCCCGATGTGATGGATCGGACAAGGCTGTGGTAGATGGGGCTCGATGATGTTAGCCTGTTACCGAGGTGAAAGCCCCCCCTCCCCCTAGTCCCGGAGAGACGGTGCCCCAGATCCAGCCAGAAGGCAGAGGGATGGCGTTGTCGGTAGGCAGTGGCAACCTGGTGGTGGTGGAGGTAGTTGTAGTCAATGACAGAAATGGCTATGCGGCGTGCACGACATGACGGAACTAAGGCGGTGAGGATGGGGTTCTAGACTATCTTGGTGGTGTGGCGACGAAGAAGCCCGTGGTTAGCGGCATTGATTCAGGATGTTGACCTGGAGACCGAGTGGGGAGCGCAAGTGGTGTAGTGGTCCAGATCTGCTCGTAGAGGACGACAACAGTGAAGGATTGAAACACAAGAACTAAGCCAACCAGAGGGGGGGTGAATGGTTGGTATGCCCAAAAACCTAAACTTTTAGCGGAAATAAAGGTTACCGTCAAATTCGACGGATCGTGGTCTGACCGAAGTGTATGCGCTGGTCTGACCGCCTGGGAAACGTTGGTCTGACCGGAGTTGATTGCCCGGTCCAACCGCCTGAAGATCAGCGTCTGTCGCCTGTAGCCACCGCCGGTCTGACCGCCGTTGCTCCGTCGGTCTGACCGCCGCGATGCTGCTGGTCTGACCGCCGGTGTGTCGCCGGTTAGACCGCCGAACCCGATAAAACACAAATCGAAGAACTCTCAAAGTAGATGACTACTTTATAACTTCTCTCTGTGTTTACAAAGTGCAACAACAGCACTCCTTATAAAAATCTCGACTAAACTCGAAACCTTAACTAAACTATCAACTCAATTGCTCTCAAAAGCGATACCGGGAAGCCTCACGCTCCCTATCTATTTATATATGAAGTAGGCAGCCTAAAGACACGAACCAAACTCATACTAAAAGTCCTAATCCACCTAGGAAACCTTCTCGTACAAGAAACAAACTTTACAAACTCCAATCCTAACAGATTTGGACTTCTTCCATATTCGACTCCGCATCCCATACGCACACAATACCTCCATTGTATACCATATGGAATCTTTACCAACCACGTGCATTGAACTCTAGCCTAAGTATCCCGCATGATATCTGACCGTCACGGACATCGTCTTATCCCCAAGCCGACTCCCGATCCATCACCGACAATACTCTCCCGAGGCATCAAGTCATCTACACATAAAACAGACAAAGAAAACATATCCCGGGACTAAGCTATCTCCAACTTGACTCATTAGTAGTAAACAACAGTATTACATACGCATAGTATCCATCTAGAAGCCATAATCATGAAACAATCACGGATATCTAAATAAAACAACCCAAAACCGAAACCGACACAGAGTCGGCCGGTCAGACCGCGGGCTGCGCCGATCTGACCGCGCAATACAAAGCCAGTCTGACCGGCAGCACCTGCCCGGTCTGACCGGACCACATATCCAGCAGTACCTGTAAATCACCTGTAAAATCCAATCATCTCCAAAACCACTTCGAAAATAAATTCCAAATATCAAAACCAATAGTCTCCAATGCCAATTGTTCATCACAGAATAATAATCAAAACACCTTTGATTTTACAAACAGGGCTGCAACGCGCCGACGAGGAAGGTCCAGAACTGCCAGCGTCAGGATAGCATGAGTCTCGTGGTGATAACCAGAGGTAAGTGCTCTTGCTGCTATATGACGATGCTAAGACAATGAAGAAACACGAAGACAACGACAAAGAAAAAATATAAACGGGTGGCCACCCCTTGGAGATCAGAACCCTCCCGGGGGCGACGGTGGTGGAAGCGTGAGTGGTGGCCCTAAGTCGCCTGCTCTAATATCATGCTAAATAGTGTAAGTTGAAGAGAGCGCAACGTACACAATTGTATAGTCACATAGAGCTGGTATGTTATAGAAATTACATAAGTAGAGATATATAATTAAAGATTGGCAAAATTGGTTATATAGCATCGAAAGTTCACGTTTTTGGTTTTATAGCACCGAAAGATACCGGTTCACTTTAATAGCACCCAAAGTTCACCCTGTTCCCATTTTTAGCACTTCCGTCAATTTTTCCGTCCGTCTTGATCGTTATTGACCCAGCTACGCACACGATATGACGTTTCCACCCCTCATTGACATGCATTCTACTTGTACTTGTGAGGGGTAGAAATGTCATATCGTGTGTGTGGCTGTGTGTGGCTGGATCAAGACGGACGGAAAATGATCGAGAATTGACGAAAGTGCTAAAAATGGGAACAGAGTGAACTTTGGGTGCTATTAAAGTGAACCGGTATCTTTCGGTGCTATAAAACCAAAAACGTGAACTTTCGATGCTATATAACCAATTTTTCCTAAAGAGTATAGGAAAGTTACGATATAAATAAATCATATCCTAATACATCTTAAACTACCGCGTATACTTAAACACGGGACAGATGAAGCTGCTGGTGCTAGAAACAGAAGGATTCTTAATTCTCTCTTTGTACGATGAATATAGTCTGAGCCTATGAGGATGAAAAGTTTTAAGACATGTCGACGAGCCTCGCCATAAGCCAGACGATGGTGACGAGTTCACCGCCACTGCTGAGCTGCCTGGCATGAGACTCTCTGCTGCAGTTGCAAGCAACGTACCACAGCATCTCCACCCACACCCCAAAGATGATATCAAGCCTGTCCAACCGGTGGTAGAGCACGGCGGCAAGTCTTACTCCGGTGTCGTACTGCGCCGGAGGATCGTCGGAGTTGAGATGATCATGGAGGCCCCTGCGAAGAGCCCACACGAACAAGTCCTGCGGCGAGCGAGCGCGGCACTTTCGATGCATAAACTTGTTGAGATCGTCGCGCACCTGCTCGTACCGCGTGCGACGCACGGGGCCTGGCAGCATGTACCGGCGGTGCACGAGGAGGAACATCATGTAGTTGGACAGAACCGCCACCCCCTCGTGCAAATCCAGCTTGTTGCTGCGGTCACTGAAGAGGCAGATGTCACTGGCGAGATGCCACGCCATGATACTATCCTCGAAGCCGATGTCTTGGATGGCCCTCCAGCCGAGGCTGCCGTCCAGGCCGAGAGCTTTGAACGCGCGCACGCCAGGTTGTGACCCGATTTCCTGTCTGTTCGCTGGCCGGCGGTTCCTCTTTCGCTTCCGCTGCGGCGCTGGCGTCGACGGCATTGGCGCTGGCCCAGAGGAAGTTGTGCTGGCCAACTGTGCCGGACCACCTCCTGTGCGTAGCCACCCTGAAAACACGGCGGATGGAGAGAACCTCGCCATAGAGCCAATACCATTTCAGCCTGTACAAGAAGACGACCGTCCAGGTGGACAAGACTGCCCTCACCATGGATGTCATTTCCAGGAGCAAGGCCCCGGCCAACAAGACGTATGTCACGGCGAGATCTTTCCTGCTGTGCCCGTGTTTGCTGCTGAGCAGGAAGAGGAACGTGGCGGTCACCGTGGCGGCAAGCGCGATGACACGGATGCAGCACCCGATCCATGTGTGGATCACGGTGGCCTTGGTGTAGAGGATGTCATACATGAGGGACAGCTCCAACTCCATCAGCTTATCAAGACGGCCATACATTTGGAAGGACAGCAGGACATGCCTGAGGTAGCCGCGCCTCCCACCGCGCGACCCGATGAACAGCCCTCGGCAAATGTCGAGCAGGCCATGGGCTCCAATCAGAACGTTCTCCTCGTCCATAGAGGTCCTTCCTTCTAGAACATGCCGGAGAAGATCGTCGCCTTCGCGTTCGCGAGCGATGGCATAATCCTCCTGCTGGTCCAAACACCTGGCTATATTGTCGAAGGTGGCTTCCCGGAGGGCCCATATCCTCTCGCCGTACTTGAGAATGCCCACCACAAATATGAGCACGGCGGCCGCCATGACCAGGGTCTCCTTGCCGGGCATGTACTTGTAGAGAACATACGAAGCACCCATCACCTGCACGACGAGGGTCTGCAGGTGGCGCAGCCACAGCCGGTTGTCCTCGAAGGAGTAGGCGGTGATGTTGTCCTGACCGCCGAGATGTAGGATGAGGAACGGTGCCCAGAACGCCATGAGCGGCTGCTCCTCCCTCGACCTGCTGCTGATGGCCATGTGGCCTAGGGTGAAGAGCGCGGTGGAGTCGGCTAGCTGGTACGCCACCCATAGGACCAGCTTTGGCATGATGGCGATGCTGTGCCGACGGATCCAAGCAAGCGAGAGGAGGGTGACTTGCAGCGTGAAGCTGAAAAGGACCAGAGCTTGCACCGCCCATTCATTCCCAAGGCCCATCAACACACTAACAATTCCCATTTCGTTTCTCCCGCTGAAAATGTACAAGTGTGCATACGGTTGAATTAATATTTTTTGATGACACAAAACTATTATGGTTATTTGTGTTGTTGAACTTAGAGCACGTGAGGCAAAGGACAGTTGAACTTAGCTACTTTGTTGTGTGTGTTCATAGTTCTATCTTAATTAACTGCTATATTACCTACTTTTGATAACCTACCTCGTTATTAGAAATCCCTTCTTTTGATAACCACCTTGTTATTCGTATTCGCTACTTTTGATAACCTACCTTGTTCTATGTATATAGTATTACTTACATGTAATAGAAAGGTACTATTGCATTTGCTATATAGCTATCTGTACAGAGGAGATACCACCGTGTAGTTGTGAAAAACGAAGCATTGGAGATGGGCGAGTATCACACTCCACAATTTTAACCCAAAAGATAAATGTTTCAGATTATGAATTACTATTAAACAAACTAGCATGGTAGCCTGCGCAAATTACGCGACTAGCATCATTATATTTTCTCTCATAGAATATCATATATATTTTCATAATTTGTTATTAAAATATATAAAAATGACAACATAATTTTAAATTTTGTACTAACTTTACCAAAGAACCAATGTGTAATATTCATACTGTATTGTATATACATGTAATATATATTCCTATTTGGACTCTAGACTCGTCTTCCAATATTACTTATTTTTTAATTCTGAATTTTTATTATTTGTAAATTGTATTTCTATATCGACTGTAGGCGCTTTTTCCAATATTATTTATTTTTAATTCTGAATTTTGAAAAATTCTAATTTTATTTATATGTGGACTCTAAACTCATCTTTCAATATTATTTATTTTTTAATTTCACATTTCCGTTACTTTTAAATTGTATTCCTATATACACTATAGATTCTTCTTCCTTTTTTTAAATATTTCAAAGTTTAGTTATTTTTAAATGTATTACCATATGGCCTGATTCTAAACTCTACTTTTAATTTTTATTATTTTTATTCTGAATTTTAGTTAATTCTAAATTGCTATATGGACTCTATACTCTTCTTCTAATACTTCTTATTATTTAATTTTGACTTTCTATTATTTCTTAATTGTATTTAATTTCTATGGACCATATACTCTTCTTCTAATATTCTTTATTTTTTTAATTCTGAATTTTAGTTATTTCTAAATTGTATTTTTATATGGACTCTTACTTAATTTTAATTTTTCTTATTTTTCAATTCCGAATTTCCATTAATTGTAACTTGTATAACGGCATGGACTCTAGTCACCTTTTCTAATGTTCCTTATATTTTAATTCGAATTTTAGCTATTTCTAAATTGTTTTTCTATATGGACTTTGTTTTTCTTTTTCTCCGAGTAATATGGGTATTGTAAGCCATGAGAGCGAACATGGAGGCTCTTTTTTCTATTACTTTAATAAATTAATATATTATTGTTTTGTCACATCAGAGAACGAGTATACAAATAGCTAAAAACTATCTTTAATTTTTACATCAAAGTGTTATAGCCATATTTCCAATGTCTTATACTTGTAACGCATGAAACCTATATAGGGTTACAAAGTAAGGGTGACAACTTTCGTACTCAGCAAGTCAATAATAAATAGTATGTTTAAAATATGGATCGAGTGATTAATAATATAATAACCTATATTCTACACTTATATCCTACACCGTTATTACCAATTCTGTCAAAGGGAAAGGAATTTATAAAACTAAACTATACTCATAACATTGAATAGATTTAATAATTATTAGTTCTCCATAGTCTTCCCTTTGGGACACAATTAGCATAAATGACGACGGTTTATTTTAGGACTAGCCTTGCTCATACCATTTACCCACAGTTTCTTTGAATTATTTTGGCCTTAACACTACATTTGGAATAATATATAGTTTCTAAAATATACTTTTTGCATAGATAAAATTACCATAAACTATCAACAGGGTTGAGAGAGACTTGCCTGAGCTGATCAGTGTCCAATTAAATTAAATTCGGCTGCAGTCATCCGTGTAGCATATTCCATACGCTATATTATGTTCTGAAATTACAAAATGTTAGGAAAGTTTATCTAGACTACGATTTGATATATATTGTACATGCTTTGATAATACTGAGAAATTTTATTAACCTGGGAAAGCTGTACCACCAGATTATTTAAGAGCTTGATTTAAGCTAGACTTTATTCTCAGCTGTGCAGACACTAATGTGAACCAAAACTACGGTACTCTTCTCTCTCCTTAACTCTTCTCTCTTCAGCTTATCCCCAACTCCCACTCGAGCCGGCTCCCATTGGAGTGGGAGTTTTGTTATGTATAAGACTTCTGAGTGAGTGTTGGGCCAGTGTTGGGCCAGTGTGTGTGGGTCTTGGGCGTGCCGTGCTGGTTTGGCGGTTGCGTCCGTGATGTGTCAAGGGAGGCCTATATATAAAGGGACCTACCCGTCGGTGAGAGGTATCAAAGAAGAGAAATCATAATCAACTTCCTCTCCTGTGAAAGTATCCCTCTCCCTCTCTTTCTCTACCCAGTCCAACGAAAATCCCCAAATCCATCTCACGAACTTGATTGCGTTGGCGAGACGCCGCGGAAATCATCAAGGGTTCGTGACAAGTTTAGAGCTAGAAGTTGGAGTTTGGTTTCCTACCAAACGGGGCCTCGCCTATCTCTGCTAATGGTTTCTCCAAACTCTACTCTACAGCACAGCTGCCACCGGCGACCACGGATGCCTGACGCCAGCTGCTCTCGTACTACTCCCTGTGCAGCCCCAGCTTCAACCTAGCTGCCGGCCGGGGTGGTGGACTGGTGGTCCTATGGCTGGGTGGATGGAGAAGGTAATCATGGTGACATAGGCCATGGCCGGACCTGATGCTTGGTGACGAGCTTGTTATGGTGTTGTAGGTGCTCCTACTCCCTAGTGATACTCTCAAGCATTGGGTTGTTAGATTTAACCCAAAACCTGTGATTCAATCTAGTGTTATTCTTTTCTCGGATCGGAGTCCTGCAAAGTGGTTTCGCACTTTGGCTACATTTCTTTCATTAGTGAGATAGACCTAACCTTATGGAAATAATTTCTTCTAAGTGCTATTACGGTTTATGTGAGAATCACCTTCTTGACAGATGAAGGTTTACTCCAAGTTTCCTTGCGATTGTTGCATGAATTGTCTTCTCCTGCATCAAGGCTTCTTCAAGACGAACTCCAGTCATCCCCTCGATCTCCGGTACCTTGCTAGATAGTGGTGCACTACATAATCTTGTCACTTTTGTTTGCTGTTGGAGTGTTGGTTCTGGAGTCTAAGGGTGAAGCTTGTAGACAGGGAGAACCGGAGAAGAGCCCTTGCTCTGCTGGTAGGGCAGGGTGGCGTAAGTTCTTCCCCCCTGCCGCTTGACTGCCTTATATCTTTAGTTTTCCAGAGCTCCACTCCCCAGCAAGCAAAACGGGTCGATCCATTAGCGCATTTTTAATTGAGTATTAGCTCAAATAAATTTGAAAAATAAATTAATATTATTTTTCAAACAACTTTTCTATATTTTTCTTTTTTTAAAAAAAAGTTGCACCGTTCAACAGTTTAGATAATGCATGCATGAAAAAGAGAGAGTGAATGTTAGAAACCTCGGGCGCCGAACACAGCCCAAGCCTCTGCCTTATCTATTGGGAGCTCCGGTATACTTGCACACTAGCTACTAAAAATGTATTTCTGTAGCTACGCCTCTTTTACTTATATATGCGCACCTCTCTTACACACATACAGGACGAATCTATATCGGAGGAGATAGAGTACAGTAGCTCCTACTTTGCTTTGCTAGATCGAGGAGGTAGGAAGTAGTTGCTGTACGTGATTAGTTGCAGCTTCAAATCCACCCCATGGATGCAGTGTGGCATGCAGGTTCTATTTGTGATCAGCGGTACGTGAGATTCACCAATATTCTCCGTTCCCTATAGTGGACTTGATGGTGGTTAATTTCTTGTATCCCTGTAGCAGTAAGTGGAGAGAAGCAATGAGCTCCACCGGAGGAAGAAGACGACCTTTTATTTTTATTTATTCTTCCAGTGGGTCCAAAATGTAGTCCTACTCCTACATGCTTCTGCCATTTTTATATACTCCTAGGTTTTTTTTTTTTTTTTTTTTT
>CM020179.1:36026329-36053383 GCA_009805545.1 Oryza longistaminata | reverse complement strand
AAATCGGTTTCACTAGCCGATTTTGACCTATATATCGATTTTGACGACCCCGTTGATTACACCAAAGTCGTTAGGTGATCGTGTGTTGACCTAAGAAGGCGTCAACACTTTGCAATCTTGATGCAACCAGGGAATAGAAATACTCACAAAACTGTTCGATCGACATGGCAAAGATTGACATGCCATCAGGATTAGACGAATGCTGGTAGGATTGTACACGCGCCCAGTTAATGATCCGTTACTGTTACTGAGCTCATATGGTTAAATATGAAGCGTCATTCATAATCAACCAAGGAGAGAAAAAAACAGCTGAAACCATTGTTGTCCCCAATCATTATAATTAGCGATTGGAGGTACACAATACAAAGTATTATTCTCTGAAAAAAAAACAGAATATACAGTATTAAAAATCAGGATAACCCAAAGTTGGCAAAAAAAAAAAACATTTAAATACTTGTACATTCAAGGCGTGTTAGGTTAAGGTGTGGAAATCCACAAACCCTCTCGATATCCCAAATCATAGGGAGGGGATTAACTGAACAAGCACTTCAGAAAATCGACGTCTGTGCTCCACCTCCAATGCAGCATCTGTACAAAAGGTTAACCCAAATAGAAGGAAATATATACTCACCTGATAAGAATAATCTACGACCCATATTGTTATAGAACTGTAAGAAGTGCCTGGCACCATGATTTTACAGATTAATTAGGACAAAAAAAAAACTATTGGGCTGCTTATAATAAAGAGTTACAGTTACGAGAACGAAAAGACTTGCAACTTCTTCTCACTGCACTATGCTTTCAGCTGCATACACCTTTTAACAGAAATTACGCCTTTTCAGTCCCCGTTGTATCGAGGCATTTGCACCAGAGTTGTGTTTGCCCGAAACCAAAGATTAGTAAAATCATACGAATTGAGAAATATTGTACCTAAACAAACCAGTATATGCGTAAAGTCAAATAATTCCAAAGCTCGGGATTCAAGTACTAAAGTACTCATTATCTAAAAAAAATAGTACTGAAGTACTCACCTCATATGTACTGCATACATACCAGAGAAGCACGAGCCACCTCCAGCTATGCATGCGCTGCTGCACCAATCGTCACCATGTTGCCACACAGGAGGCCAACCTCGAGTTCCAACGGGACGGGAGGACAGATTGGCCTTCATGTTTGTTAGGGCGTGAAATGCTGGATGTTGAGGGTTGCTAGGTATTTCAGGCACTGCAAACAGATAATATATAGTTAAGGGTGTTCTTTCGTTTTCGAGACAGTTGATTCAGGGTTACGCGGCGGCTAATTGATACTTCCTCTGTTTCACAGTTCAAGACGTTTTGGGTTTTAAACAGATTCATGCGTGGACCATGTATATGTGTCATATACGTGTCTAAATTTATATGGATGTTACTAAATCTAGATGATGATGGAGATGTACATCTTATAATGTGGAACGGATGAAGTAAATCCAAACTCTACTACCAATCCTAACAACTATTGATTCTGACTGCACTTTATATTTCCCTCTCCTAACCAATTTTTTCCCTTTTCAAATCATAGCTTACAGAGGCACAATTACTCATATGTAATGCCAAAAAGGACTAGAAGGCAAACTCAAGAATGAAATTCAAAGCTGGTTGCAGTAAGTTGATAGTGTTGCCCAGATCTAAATATGAAGCTTGAGTAGTATTATTAACAACAATGAAACAATTAAAGCTCAACAAAGAAACAACTAATGGCTTCAACCACCATTCCAATAATAATAGAAAAAAAGTCTACTTTACCCCCTAAACAATTTTTAGGTTCACTTAGCCTCCTAAACTATTAATACCAAATCGTTTAGCCCCCCAACCTGGTTTTGCAAGGCTGTTTTGCCTGCGTGGAGGCGGTTTTGGTTGATTTGGTCACGTGTTACACTGACGTGGTTGCTAGATCAGTGTTCATTGAGGTGGCAGGTAGTGTCTGGTCATGTACGCCCAGGCGTAGTGAATGAAAGGCCAAGCGGCCCAAGCCCATGGCGTCCACATCTGGTGAATGGTGGTACGTCATCATCTTCGCTGCATCCGGGCAGCGGTGGCGGCACGACCATATCGGTGTGTCGTCGTCGTGATCTTCCGGTCTTTACTCCTCGCTCCATGTCTACACACTCGAGCACCCTGTAACCTCTATAGTCCTCTCAACAAACTCCCTGCTACTCCTCAAATTGAACACAACAGACTACCTTTGTATTTGTGCTCGGTGGTGGGCTCATCGGCATTAGATCATCTCTTTAGAAGCTGCTCCACCAGTGAGACACTATGAAGTTAGAATGATCCGCGCATGAACTCAACAAGGGGAGGAGCTGATCAGGATGAGATCAGCTCTAGATGGCAACTAACGATCTCTGATCATACGGTGCTGATCAGAAATTTCTCGTGGGAGGAACAAAACACCTTTGCCGACGGCTAGACAAGAGTGAGAAACAAACCTCATCGACACCTCGATGGCCCAGTTCCAAAACGACATCATCTAGTAACCACGTCAGTGTAACACGTGAACAAATCAACCAAAACCACCTCCACTTTGGCAAAATAGCCGTGCAAAACCAGGTTAGGTGGGCAAAACGACGTGGTATTAATAGTTTAGGGGGTTAAGTTAACCAATGCAACCGTTCAGGGTAGTAAAGTGAACTTTTTTCATAATAATAATAAAAAATCTAGCATGAAAGGTTTCATTTTTTTAAAAGACAAGTTAGATAGTGAGCAGCTACAATCCAAGGAATCACTAAGAGCAAGGGCAATGTATATGAAAAAAGTGGTTCTTATGGGGTGGGTCCCATGTAAGTTTTAGTTATTTCTATTGTTACAGTGGTGAGGCATGATTTTTTTGAGGGAAATGGTTAGACATGGGCCCACTAGCATGAGAGTAGAGGAGAGAGATAATCCTAATTTATTGCTTATGGCTAGTCCTTGTGCACAAGGGTAGCTCATCTTATTGCCTCTTAGAAAGACTAGTTTCACAAAGTATAAGTTAGCTTTACAAGGCCATTCACACAGTGGCGGAGCCAGGATCTCGATACGCCTAGGGCTCAAATTGAAGGCTAACAACTATCCATGTCAATTCGTACAAGGAAGTACAGTATAAGAACGAAAAAAAATGCAAGACTGGAATACAATTTCTAAATATGCACCGAAGTACAGTAAAAGTGTAGAAAAAATAAAAGACTAGACTAAAATTTTATTAGAATACCTAATCCGACGTGTCTTCATAATTTTCACTCTTCATCAACAGAAGGTAGAGAACCTGAAGCTAAATCTGAAAAATGATATTACATAATGTAAGTGATACAAATTATGAGAACTTAATTATTTGTAGATTACAAAGCAATGCATGACATACCTCTTGGTAATTTGTGCTTGCGCATCCTCAAAACATGATAATGTTCTATAATCTGACGATCTTCAATGCTAGTAAAAACATCCCGCTCAATATAGCATATCATGCAGTGATTCATTCATTCATCATTCATCTTGTTCCGCAGCTTAGTTTTAATAATGTTCATAGCTGAGAAGGCTCTTTCCACTGTTGCCGTTGCAACGGGCAAAATCAAGGCTAATTCAATTAAGCAATATACCAATGGAAAAAACTGTGTGTCTATCAGTTTGGACCATCTTAACAGCAAGTTTACCAAGGTTAGAGCAGCTTGAGAAATCCAAATCAGATCTCACATCAGAGATAAATGTGTCAAGTTGGTCTCTAAGGACTAAACAATCATATTCAGAAAAGTCATCTGCATAAATCTTAGCAAGTTCAATGAGCTTATCTTCATCATAGTTGGCAAAAGAATTCCTTAGATCAAGGCAAGCAATGCATCTCAATAGCTGAGTAGACCTTTCAGGAAAACGATTGTTTAACTCAACAATAATTTGATCAAGTACCACATTAAATATTTCATTGTTGAAATGATGCAAAGTAAGTTACAAATTGTCCACCACGACCCCTTGAACGACCTCTCTTAGTTATTTAATCGGTCATATTTGCACAACTATATTATGTTTGAGACAAAAGTTCTTTGCCTCTTCAAAAAGAGCATCCCAGCCATGCTGCCTTATGTCATTTATTTTTTGCAATGTTCTGCTCCTCTTCATCTAGCAAATCAAACCAAATCTAATTGACTAACTGCTACCAAATGCAAAATAAACATGCAAAATCGATGAGTAGAGACGACACTGACCTTGATTTGGGGAAATTGGAATCAAACTTTGTGTCTTTGTGGAGAAGTGCCGCAAATCCACTCGACTATGTGGTGCACTGTGAATGGCCTAAGTCTATAAGGACCAATTTACTACACATTGTGAGTGCCTTAACATACCTAGCTGTAAATAGAAAAGCACATAACTGGCAAGAAAAGTAAGCAGAGCAAAATTCCATAGTCCATGCAAATAGGACATAAATCAATTATACAAACTTAGAAATATATATAACGTTTCTGCTTGGATTTTAATAAGGTAACATGAACAGTCAAGTTGAAAAGCTGGCAATAAGTATCATAGCATGTACGGAACACAAAAAAGCGCAAATTTCTATCCTCCAAAAACTAGTAACACAAAATCAAAAAAAGAAATTCAATGAAACAAAGTACTTTTCAGTAAACCTAACTTCACACGCAGCTTTAAGTTGATTTGTTCGATTTACACTATAAAACAAGTGTTATGGTCTAGGATTTGTTTTAGCATACACACCATCAGGAGAATAGCCGGACAACATCAAATTGGTTGGGACGAGAGACTATAGATTAGGGGTGGACAAAAATGCTTGAGGCTCAAATCAGCTCGTAGCTATCTCAGCTCGGATCGACTCAAACTCATACTCCTAGTGAGTGAGCCAAGCTAGGCTTTTAGCTTGTGAGCTCAACGAGCTAGCTTGCAAGCTACTCGTTTAGCTTGTTAGTACAAGAGATCAGCATATCTTCATGTATCTACTACTTCAAAAAGTAGTGTTTAGTCATTTAATCACATCCAAACTATTTGTATTTAGTAAAATCTTTATTAGTTAGTGTTTATTATTATATTACATATGATAAACTGGTAAGTTTAAGATTATAAAGTTGGAATACATACGTTATGCTCACAAACCAAGCCAAGCTAGGCTTTTAGCTTGTTAAGGTTAATAAGCCAAATGAGTTGGCTCGTTATCCAACCTGGGAAGAACAATTATTCTAATTCATTGCTTGATTAATAATAGAGTACTAAGGGGAGTTGACTTGACATCGAAGTGCGGAAACTAAACCATCCCCATATCCCTAACAAACCACATCTCTTCCCTAGATAATCTCTTGCCTTTATTAGTTTTGTTCCTAATTTGCTAATTAACCTTCTAAATAGAAGGGCCTAGCCCACTGCCATAACAATAAGGAACATGAATGGAGCAAGATGAAATAAGTGGTAATGAAAGGCCAAAGCACAAGCATTAAATATCAAAATGACAACAGTTGGAAATTTATTTGATACCTGCTCTACGGCCATTTGCATCATAATGTACACGTACGACCACTTGACTTCACCGTTGGTTTCAGTGATAAAAGAATGGAGTACAAAGTAGATTTTTGCTTTTCATTCAGCATAAAATGATTTTGAAAGTGTTACTTCACTAGTATGGCACTAGGGCCTTTTAACATAGTGATGACTGTTTAATTTAAGTACTCATATTCGATATTACTATTGAATAAGGAGAAGCAATACATGAGGATGAATAATTGATACAAACATCATAACACAACATACTTTATGAAAAAACCAAGATCAAATGAATCGATTAGATGTTTCGTTTGAATTTATATTCCAATTTCTATTTAATTCCAGTAATTTATAGTTGTACTCTCATGTAGATGGACAACCTTGCCTGGCCAAAACATAAAGACATGAAACCCTAGCCTAGTCCATGAGGCTACGACACCCACAACCTTTATCCTTAGTCTAGTCGGTTGGCTCGACTCAGACTGAAGCCGTGTAACCCCTTTCTGTCTCATGTCGTGTATGTCGGCTCCTCCACCAAAGTACGTGCCTTCACCATCTACTTCGGCGTCCCCTTCTTCCCCTTCTCCTCCCCTTTCCTAGCATCTCTGCCATTTCCCTCTCTCCCTACCCCCTCCATGGCAACGAGTTGTTGGCTGGACCACCAGATCTAGTTTCCTTGAGTTCTAAGGCCAACAGATCCACATGCCTCGAGCTCCCCTATAAGCTTAAGGAGTGGCAAAAGACCGTCTGTCTTCATCGGTCCCACCTTTCAGTTGGTGGTGGTAGTGATCACCGCCACCACCATTATCTCTTCTCAAAGGAGTAGAGATATGAAGTTACTTTCAAATAACTACAATTATTCTATCAAAACTATCGGATTACTGCCACTTTAGCCGGTCATTTAAAAAAACCAAAATAATAATTGACAAATTTATGAAACAATACAACTTAATTTGTCTGGTAGTTCCAGGACCACCTACTAGACACATTTAAAGTACTCATAATTTAGGCAATCTTTGTTCTGTCGATTTCTTTCTTTGTTTGCTGATTAGTTTCCCCTTTATTCCTCCCCTTCCTCTACTTCCCTGTTGAGTAGAATGTACTGTTCTACACTCTTCGTCCCTAGGATTATGCATGTTTAATTTGTCGTCATGCCTTGTATCGCCATACCTTATGTCGCGTTACCACTTGAACAACCATGATTCGCATTACATTTAAAATTATGATGTGAACCAATGGTACCAACCTTGTACATTTAAACAGGGGGGCATGAAACAATTGGGGCGGTCTTTAATTATCTAGAAACCAAACCTTGTTGATGTGCAAGTCTTCTTGGTTACTCCGTTTCATTCAATTCCCATGTAGTTTTGGACCCTTCAATTTCTATTTAGATTTGTGCTATACAAAACCAAGGTAGGCACAACCCGTCAATCTTTTCTTGTGTGAACCTATTCCAATCACACTTAATACACATATGTCCATAACAGTAAAGATCATAAATTGCAACTAGCTTGTAGAGAGAACAAGAAAGCTACCTCATTGTTGAATTCAGTGCAAAATGGACTTCCATTTATAGCTTATACTTTATCAACAAAGTATAAACAAATTTAGTGAAGAAAATCGCAAATCAATAGATCAACTTAATACACACATGTCCATAACAATAGAAATTCAAAGATTGCAGCTAGCTTGTAGAGATAACAAGAAAGCTACCTCATGGTTGCTCCACCTAGTTTACCGGTGAACGAAAGCAAGAGTCAAACCGTGTTGGGTTATGCCCAATAATGGTGGTAGTGGCATTATGCCGAGCTAGTGATCAAGGTGCATCGCTGCTACACCAACGACTGGTCGAGGATAGACCAGCGCCTGACAACGTAGGCATCTACGGAGTCATGGAGGAGAGGCATGGCAACACAAGGATTAGATTGATGCATGCGTTTGAAAAATTTCAAGCGAGATGGTATATTGGTTTCGATAGTACCTTGGTGTTAACAGTGAAATTTGGTAAGCCCCAAAGATGCCATCGGCCTAAAATCAATATCGGCTTCAAAGTTCTGGAATCGGCCGATGGGAGTTATCAAGTCGCCAGCGGTCAGATTCTTGGAGGATTCGGTTAAGAAAATTAATCTATTCAAGGAAACTTGTCCAGAAGTGACCGAGTTCAAGGAGGATGCGGCATATTTTTTAGAGAAGAAAATGGTACGAAAACAGACAAAAACCACCTTAATCGTTTTCGTTTTCATACTTTTTGGGAATTGGAATCGGAATCGGAAACCACGGATACGAAAATGGAATTGAATTTATCGAAACCAAAAACGGAGCAAATACGAACCAGCGCGGTTACAATAACAAAAATTTTTCGGAATACAAAAAACCTTCAAACCGAGCTTGAAACTTCGATGGACAAACTTCAAACAGTGGGGGATGAGGCGACGTGAGATCTGGATGCGTTGCTCCGCCGCCCGGCTCTGGAATCTTCAATGTCTCTCTCAGTCCCTCACTATTTACTCTCTAAGTCTCTAGGTTAGGGGAGGTATTATGGACTATGGGAGGTATTATGCTGAATTGGGGTAGGCTGGGGAGGTATTATGGACTATTGTAATGTATGGGCCTGTAACTTCGAAAATTCAGAGTTCCGACGGAAACTGCTCGTCATATTTGATTCCGTTTCCGATAAAATATTTTCGAATTCGTTTCTGTTTCTAAAAAATTCTGAAAAAAATCCGACCGGTTGATTCCGTTTTCAAAAACAAGCTCGGAATCTGGAAATATTTCGTTTTGTTTTCATCCCTACAGTTTATCTATTAATTAGTATGTCTTTTAGTTTCCTTTTATCTTTAGGAAAGTGTGTTTAGTGTCCGATAAGATTATGTGCACCCTGGGGTCATGTAAACTATCTCACAGATTAACACAACTACTCTTGCCGCATCACCACCCTCTTTTCCAAGGTTTTATTTATCATCCGGTGAAACTTGGCTTCTGACGCGGGGCTGCATCGGCTTTCGATCTCCGACAAAGGGGTAAGTTCTAAGTTCTGCCGGCCCTGGCAATCGTATTGACTACATTGGCGTCGTTCTAAGACTGCATCGCTTCAACCTCTTGGATTGCTCTGATTCGGTTGATATATTTGCCTACCTATTTATCATATGTTTTAGTTAATCTAGTTTAGCATATTAATTTACTTGTATCGGCTGATATTCGTTTTAGGGTTAATGCTGGTATTGGCTAAATTATCTTGCTAGATTAGGGCCCTGTTTGGGGGAGCTTGTCCCAGCTGCAGCTTTTTCCAAAAGCTGCTTCTGCTAGAAGCTGCCCCAAACAATCCACAGCTTCTGAGAATTTGTAGTTACAGATTCTGAAAAATGAACTAAGAAGCCAGAAGCTGGGTTTCAGAGCTTTTCCAGATTCTCAGAAGCTGGCTACCAAACAGCTGCTTCTCAAAATCTAAAGCTCCCCCAAACAGGCCCTAGATTAACCTTATCCACCACCCTGAAAAAAAGTCAAAGGCTTGATTATTTAGACTTTATGCTTTTTGGCATACTTTGCGATGCATTATCCCTAGTCGTGCTTAGAATCATAAAAGCTAACCTGTTTTTGATTATAATAAGGGTTTCATCGGAGTTTCAGCCGATGAGTTAAATGGATGTTGCATCGGCTTACAAGGATTACATACAAGTTAGTTTTAGTCGATCTCAACAAAGATTTCACTGTTTATCTAATCTTGTGGATCTTACGACACCGGACCTCCAATCAATGTATGCTTTAACATTTGGATCAGTGTTTATTCTATCATATCATTGTTAGCCGATTGGTTTCTACTGGATTATTTTGTTATTTTATCACATCATCATCAGCCGATTATCTTTATATCATTATTTATGCCAAGTGTCAGACTCTACATCAAACATATAGCCGATAGCTCAAAACCGATATCGGCATCGGCTGGAATTACTCCATCGACTTGTCAGCCGATAGGCTCTTTGATCTGCAATTTGTATATCTTGTCAGTTGCAAGATCAAACTGACTGGCACGCCCACATCTCATCAACCTTTAGACTTGCACTGAAGTTAAGCAGATCTCCTAGGCCGTTGCGTTCAACTTAGTTCACGCCAACACAGTTCCGGCACAATCGGCCGAGCGCGAATTTTTCGTCAACAGCTAGGCATATCGCAAAAGTATCCTAGATATGTATCAGGTTGTATCCGATATGTATTTGTATAAGACTACGCATCTAATACGGATGCGTGAGCTGAGTCGTATCCATGTATCCTATTCTAGGAGGCATATCATAAGGACGGGTTGTTCATAACAATGGAACATTTCCATAGTTGCAAAAAAAGTACCCGGGGCATATCGCACAAATGTCCTAGATATGTGTCAGGTTGTATCCGATACATATATCCAACTATGCATCTGATACAGATATATATCCGCATATCCTATATTAGGAGGCATATCATAAGGACGGGTTCATAACAATAAAACATTTCATAGTTAAGAAAAGTGCTAGGCAATCTAAGAGGTAATAGGCAAAATTACACTTTTTCTAGTCCCATTGTCTTTAACCGAATCCACCACGATCTACATGTCCATGACACGTTAGGCTCGATCTCCAGGTAAACCCATCAGATCCCAACCGTTGTAGATGTTCAACGCTACCTTCTTATGTACTTGTTTCAGGCAAGCACGGAACGAGTTCATTAGTCTGGTCGGCAACAAAATAGCATTTCTGGACCAAGGAGAGCATCTCAGGATCAAGCATTGCCTCTTCATCCAAACCATCTAGGTGTTGGCTAAGTTTGCCCCACACAAGGGACATGTCACTTTGCATCTTTGTTATCAATGCTTCCGCCGTGGCCTTTCGATGGAAGCTGCTCAACTCCTCAATCCCCACAAAATCAATAACCTCTGTTTTGAGCCTTTTCACTTCACGAATCTTACTTTGAATGAGTTCAAGTGTGGATTCATACTCCACCAGCTTGATTTGTTCGTCTGAATTTAAGAGTAAAGGAAGGGATACATTACAAGACAAGGCACATATAAGAAATAAAGGTAAAGTCAATTATCGACCCTTGAAATTTGTTCAAAGGCCATTTTTACCCTAAACTACAAACCCGTTTATCACAAGGTGGTTTTAATGGATTTGATAGTGGTCTCAAGGTGGTGGACCGAATGAAGTGACATTTGCATCAACAAAACGCACATTAAACGAGGAAAACCACCATTTTGAACAAAACCACTTAAAAACATGTCCTATGACATATTTTGTCTGGTTTTGTTGTTCAAGGTGAAAATGGAGTTCAAGAAAAGTTCAATGGATAAGAATTCAATTTACCTGATAAATAAACACCACCTTTTGGCCTTTTGTGTGGACTAGAAAGCTCCCTATTTTGTTCCATTTGTTTGAAAACATTGGATTCAATTGCCATTTTAGTTTCCTTTTCCACAATAAGACTTGGTAAATTTTCCGCCCTTTGGAAGGCCATGCCCCTAATTTAGGAAAAAGGAACTCCCATTAGTCATAAGAGCAAGCCAAAATGAATCCTCCTTTACCACTAGATAAACTTCACATTCATCATTATAGGTATAACATGAAGCAAAGAAAATTACATCTCCAGAGAGGGCGCTCGAGTAGAAATCAAGCTATCTTGTTCTTGCTTCAGTTCCTCAAATTGCGAAGCGAGCTCGAAATATATTTCAACGCTACGGGCAAGGAACTATTAGAAGGCAACGAGTTAGTTAAATCGTAAGGCGAATCCTTAAGGCCAAAACAAAGCTTCCAATGCAAACCTCATTCATCAAATACTTGGTAGTAGCAACTTCGTCATCCAAGAATTCAAATTCACACTTTCTTTTCCTTTTTATACTAACTTTTGGGGTAGCCACCTTCTCACTCCTCATCTCAGGGATGTCCTCCTTGTTACGCCTACTCTTGTGTTCCTTATTATTCATTCGAGTTTGACAAGATGCAATGCAAGTGCCAGCTTGACTTGAGATGTGTGTTGGCTTTTTAGAGACGTTAAATTGATCCTCATAAGACTCTTGGCTCTTGGTATTTGCCTGTCGAAGAAAAGGAGCATGACTGGCGCTTTACATCGCGACAACGTCAAAAACCATGTGGTATTATGGAAGAATGAGATCGGAGGGTTCTCATGATTGCAAAGATCCCAAGTCCAGTGATGAGTTTGCTAACACTAAGGATGTTCTTAGTACCAAAATGTTTCTTCGATTAAAATTACTATAGGGTAAAATCCTAGTTAACCCTTATGTTTGGCATAAAAGCATGCAAAATTAGGAATATAATATTCCAATCTAAGGTTTTCATACTGTTTGTCATATATTGGTAATGACTCCATCAAAGGTAGTTAATCTGCTTAGTTTCCGACAAACTCTTGCCAAACCTCTGAGTTTGTGCACTAAAAATCCAACCATTAAGATTATGGGGCAATGTTAAGATTACCACTAAATCTCTTTTCAGTACAACCGAACACGCTCCATAAGCATGCAAGGGATGAGATTATCAAGCATTTGGTTGCATCGTCGGACATTAGACAACTCCTTTAGACAAACATGATTGTCAAGATGCCACTTTGACTACTTAGTCAAATAACACAAGTTTGAATTATTCTAATTATGTTTTATTTGTTGTAATGTTTTAAGTATTACTTGTAAGGTGTACTCTGATTTTGATATGTTGAAAGTGCCCAAACAACCCCTTTTGGGGCTTCTTTGTGTGCGGAACACTCAAGCGAAATAACATGAGCAAATACGCAACAAGTACTTGAATAGTGGTGCATATGTTGGCAATCATGCTGACGAGCATAGGCGATACCTACCACGGCTTAGTTTGTAGTTGCTATATTGTGCTTATATTTTAAGTTGTGCAAATTGAACTCATAATCGTTGCAGTTTGCTTTGAAGATGGCTATATGTTAAGTCACCTAACTTTTTTTTGTCAGTCAATTTTGTTTGGGTTAATTGGATCCATGCCACTACAAATATGCCAAATTAAAAAATATCCCACTACTATTCGCAATATTGGCTAGGTGCCACTGAAATCTTGTAAAATCATAACCATGCCATCGCCATCCACTATTCTGTCTTTCCCCGTTAGATCCGCATCATCCTCCATCTATCGCGTGCGCCGACCAGCATCGAGGCCGAGTGTCGCCTTCTCCGCGCACCCAAACCGCCACCGCTCCAGTCGCTTGTTGCTGGCAAGAGAAGCCTCGCCCGGCCGCACCGTTGCTCCTCCGCGTCGCACCACACCATGGTCGCCCCTTCTTCCTCACCAATCGTCGCCTAGAATAGCTCCTTTTCTCGCGGAGGTGAGTTCGCCTCTCGCCGTCGGACTACAACCATGTTTTTCTCGCCGCTCCGGCCATGCTCTCCCCTTAACCCTTCCACCTTATTCGCTAAATCGAGATCCCGAGCGCCGCTTTCCTGAATCCGAAGTCCGCCAGAACTCCACCGTTACCGTCGCACCCGAATGCCATCGCCGCTTTCCTTGCTTCCGAGCTGCTTCGTCGTCGTCCTTTGCCGGTGTGCGCTCACCGGTTCTCCCTCGCCGCCTCTCCGCTGCTTTCCACCGCTTCACGCATAGCCGCTCGCCGGAAAAAGTTGGGCGGCTGGCGCTGCGTGCAGTGCGAGCGAATCCGATGGTGGCGGTGTGCTCGTCGTTGCGATGGCGAGGTCTCAGAGATGGCAGCCGGACGACAAGGATAGAAATAACGGGGATGACAGAAAAGTGGATGGAAAACGCGATGGAGTGGCATGGTTACAATTTTACAAAATTTCAGTGGCACCCAGACAATATCGCAAATAGTAGTAATTTTTTTTAATTTGGTATATTTGTAGTGGCACGGATCCAATCAACCCATTTTGTTTCCACTATCTTCTAGCAACCTTGCATCTCTCACTTAGTTGCATTGCAGTCTCAAGTCGTGACAAGCTTCCACAGCTTCACACCACATTCCTCTACTCCAACGGTTGTCGCTAGACCCACCCAATGCAGACAGCCCATTGCTAGCTTTCCTCGCCTATGATTCCAAAATACTCCCATCGCTAGGCTATTGTCATAAGCGCCAACAAACTTTACCATTCCATCCCTTAAGGAGAAGCTATGCCTCAACAGGGAATTTATTGGGAGAAATAGGAGGTGTATTTGGTCTCGAGCTAGAAGAAAACTATGGGCCACTGGATCACGATCCAACAAATGTCGCAATCAACTAAGAGAAATCTCAATCGACAGCAGGTAGCAAAGATGTTTATTTTCACAAATTATATTATGATTATAAAATATGCCATGTCACTTTAGCACCCAATAATCTCATTTAACTCCTCTCTTGTTCCTTTCCCTTGTCCATAATTTTTTTAGGATTGTCCACAAATGTTTTCACAATGAAAACAACTTGTTTTCCAATGCAAACTAAATAAGAAGGCAAAGGTCCACATGTCAACCACCCACACTAACTCCCTACTCTTTATGGAAAGAGATGATACTATAGGGCCCAGAGGATTGACATACATACATACATACAGAAAATGATGGTAATACTAGGTTAAAAATATTTTTTTTAATTAAAATACCACTGCAACGCATGGGCAATATGCTAGTTTGGACTTCTAAAATCCAATGAAATGAAATTACTTTGGAATGGTTGAGACATGGGGATTTTGAATGACTTTTAACATAAGGTCTAACCTCATTGGCATTTTCCCCTAGTCTATAGCTTTCCTCATATTCCAGTTTTTACTAGTGGTCTTATCCAAATGTTCGTACCTATATCTTGTCTTTTGCACACGGTTCCAAATAAAAACACTACATTTTTCTATTCATGTAGAAACTAGGGTTGGCAACGGGGCAGGGCGAGGCCGAGTTAGTCCAGAACATCCCCACCCCCGACTCTCACCCAACCCCGACCCCGGCCCCGAGCCGAAGAACGGGGCTAATAAAGTCCCCAGCCCCAACCCTGCAAGGGAGGTGGACGTTCGACGGGATGGTGTTGGACAACAAGATGGAAGGCCAGTGCTCGGCGACGTGCTGCTAATGCGCTTTTTTTATGGGCCACATTCCTTGATATAGATTTTCGGCGACCCATAGGGTCCCCCTTGGGTGGATTTGTTCCCCCGACCCCATATCACCCATGGGTGAAATATTGTCCTTCCTTGTGTTAAAAGCAAGGTTTCTAATCCTAGTCTGTTGAAAGGGTTACTGAGGTTATGCAAGTTTGGTTACATTACCTGCTTTAGCAAAAGAGTTGCATATTTTGAGGTGTATTTTGGCCAATTAATAAACAGCCTTTAGCACAATGTAGTTACAAAAACACAACTAATTGTCATATTATTAGCAAAGTAATAATAGCTGTCTTTATTTTCATGTACCTGAATAACAATATCTTCACATGTCCCTAGGGATCCTCCCTTTCCAGCAATACTTACTAACCTGAAAAGGAGAAAGAGTGCAAGTAAAAAGAAGGAACAGAGAAATAGTAAGATCACATTTACTTATTAGCAAGATAGGAACAGCATTTGCCACTTGCATTATACTACAATAAATAGTGGCTATACGAACAAAATAGTGCAAGAGACATAAAATTATTTTCGTTGATGAAAAAGCTTAACAGTATTGAATAACTTCAATCATGTCTTTTGAATTATTCAGTAGCACAGCCTTAATATAAATATCATGTGCGAGTAGTTTAAATTAAGTCAGCAGAATCAAAGGGAGATACCTCTTTTCTGCCCCACTATTCACAGGGCAAGGAGAGCTCTTTGATGTTTTTTCCATAAGAATAGAAGAGCCCAGTTGATTTTCTTGCAATTTCGCAGCTTCTGAACTGATTAAAACAGAAGCAACAGCCCTAACAATAGGTGATTCATATTGCAGATCCACTCTCAAGTTATTTGTTGCACACTCGTGGTCTAGAAGATTATGATCCATTTGCTTATTACTAATAGGTACTTCTTGACTTTGATCACCTTCCCTACTTATAGGTACTTCTTGACTTTGATCACCTTCTTCCCTACTTGGTTTTGTTGACAGCTCAGCAGATTCTGGTGAAACCTCATCGGTGTTCCTTATATCAGTAACTTTAACCTTTTTCCTAGCAAGATCTTTTACTCTCTCAATTTGTGGGGCTGAAGGGAACTTTATATGATCCCTACAAGGTGTTCTAAAAGTAGCATCAATGTCATGGTCCCTGCAAGATTTGAAAACAAGTTATTTTTTTCAACGATGCAGAAGCCAGCAGATAGAAAGAACTTTGGAGAACACATCAGAACTTACAGGCAGTAGATGAATATTTTAGGATCTCCTTTGGGAACCTCCCAAACACGTGCTGTGACATCCTTCTTTTTAAAAGAAATTTCCCTAAGTAATACAGTGAATATCATGATAAAATGAGAAGACAACAGCCATACAAACTAATGAACCAAAAGGAACCAGTCTGGATATTGTAACGTACCTAGGCAAACATTTTTTGTGATATGATCTTACACAACGTCTACAGACTGCAAGCCACAGTTGTGTTTGGGACCTGTCCTCGATTTGTTTACATTCAAAGCACCAATGCACCGGACATGTAAATGTCATTCCATCTGCAATACGTTTCTCCAATCCACAAGCTCCATCAGGCTCAAGTAATCCTGCCACACACTTGGGATGGTAGAAGCACCCACAAGATGCATTACAACACTGGAATACCTGAAGCGATGCAGAGATAAGAAACATAAGACTAACAGGCAAGAGTAAGATAGTCCATGTGCATTACACCTTAAATAATTGGATAATCGACCAAAGGTGCACGATATAGAAAGCACATGAATGAAATCATAAAACAAGGAACTACACAACTCATATACACTATTTTGTGATGCAAATTTCCCACAACACAAGGGGTTTTCATCTAGTTAGATTTATATATAATGAGTAACTTGTATGGGAAGCCTCAGAAAATAGGGTTAGACGAAGCTTTTCTTGCCAAGAGTCATTCAATCATTATACACCATTATTCTTGACACCGAAGGGCCATGCAGCTCACGAGCAACAATGACATGCACAAGAGTGCAAAGAGAAGAAGAAACGAAGAAAAACAGCAGCAGTTGCTCACAAAGTAATACCAGATGAAGACATCAAGGAAGAATAAGATATAAAATTCCTTTTACAATTAAAACAAGGCATATCATCTAGGGAACCTCAAGGCATGAAGAAACAGATACTGTAGTAAGAAAGGAAATATGAAATAAACAACAAACAAACTTGGAAGAAAGCAAGCATTGCTTCCGAAAGGGAACTGCATTTGCTACAACAAATGGGCTCAACATACCAAAGTTCCACAATCATGCAAGGAGGATTAGATATGTTACCTTTGGATTTGTCTCATGCGAAGAATCAAGCTGTCCACATTTGAAACACTGGTGTTGCTTATGTTGGCAGTTCGAGCAAATAAAAATAGGTATTTCCTATTAATATGCATAAATGCCATTATCACCAACTTGAGAAAGGAAGTGGAAACAACAAAAGTGCAGCAATAGTCATAGATACTTTGAAAATCTACCTCTACTTCACGAGAAGTGTAACCAAGAGTTTTGCAAAAAGATTTTGTGCCATCTTCTAGCTTGGGATGGAAAGACCTCTTGCATTCACCTTTACAGCTGCATGAAACCATTATGGTGAGGAATGGATGCACTCAGAAAATTTCATGCCAATGGTTATATAGTGTTCCCATGGCACATAAAGGAAGTTCAAAAGCAGCTGATTCAACGGATTCTTTAGAAAGAAAGGGAAAATTAAACAAAGTTATCGTTAAGAGGAAGCTGCAACATGAAAATTACAAACTTTCATTCCAACCAGTATCTAAGGTAAGCATGAATGGAAACTCCCAACCATAAATGTTGCAAAAAGTCTTGTTCAAGTTTCAATTTGTATGAAACAGATCAAATACAGTTCTTTTTGAGAGAAAAATACCATGGTTCTACATTTTATAGCTTGGCAAAAAAAAAAAAAGATTTTCAGGAGACTGATCAAAAATAAGAACTGATCTAAATGAGAACGGAAAATAAGATGAGCAAGCTATATCACAAGAAGAAAGTTTTAGATTCTCCAGATAAAATAATTTATTAGTTTCATTTTATATTGTAGACTGATCAATATTTAGTTAGGTAATTAGGTTCCATTGCAACACACGGACATGATGCTAGTAATTGTGATAGATAGCACTTAGTACCTATGTTTATATCTATCTACTCGTCATCTAAAAATACTTTCAATAAGCAGCAGAGTTGAGTGACATTAAGAAATGTTTATCCTATTGCAATAAAAGCACCTACATTACACACATTAAGGTTAGGGGAACCATACATAAAAAAGTTTGTGCTTGCAGGACAACCCGAATACTTTTTCTTGACCTATGCTTGTTATAACTTCTATATGTTTCTCCAAAGTCATCTGATGCGTAACTCCATTTAATAGCTTTTGTTCATCAGATGACTTTGGAGAAAAAGTTTGTCGTGTACTAAATTATGTGACCATAATGAAGAGTACAACTTCCATTAATCACTTCTAAATAGAGTAGGAATAATAAATTCAGATCAAACCAATATATTTGATTGACAAAGCTCCAATCTACAATAATGCCACCATGAAGTCTAGAACTACAATATGCTACCAGTAACTCATTTTCTTAAACGCTGTCGTAAGTAATCAAGAGGTAGTCAATCTGCATTTGATAGGGTGAAAGGCCCATTTTTGTGCCAGAATACTACCACGACGTATTCTGGATTATCACATAAGATTATTTTATGAAACTACCAGCGAGGTATTATACTTTTTCTTAGAAGAAGTTTTCTCGGATACCAACGCTTTTTCTAGGAAGAAAATCAGGAAATTTTAAGCGTAAAGTGAAAAATGTAATATTTACTTGGTTGACTACGGGAATGACATATTAGGTACATGTTTTATTTAGTTCTGCATTAATTCAGGCATATCATTGAATCTGTTTTTCTTTTAAAAGCCCACAGAATCAGACATCTGAATATGACTCAGATACTAAGTCCCGTGCAAGTGTCCAAGTAACAGTAAAATAATATAGAAATTGTTTGGTCAATTTAAACAAAATACAGAACTGCCCATACCCAAGTAGAATTCCTCCTTGATCGCATATTGCGCACACTGCCTCAGTACCATCATCACTGGCATTACCATCAGTATAATTATCACCATTATCATCACTACTGCCACTGCTGCCATCTTCAGTGTAGTCATCACAGTTTGTAGATGACTCATTGCTCACAATGAATGATTCATTCGGGCTGGCTTTCCTCAATCCAGTCTGAAGTCAAGTGATAAGTAACAAAATTCAAATACGACGCAACAAATTTCAAAACAAGCATTGCTATGTTTGTACCAAGAAATAACAAACTTCAAAAGGATTTCAATTAATACAAATTTAGCCTTCTTTCTGAGTCTCTTAACATCTAATTTACCTCAATGATGATCCAAGTATCCTCGAGAGGTCTTCTCAGAATCTGTGTACAAAAGACCATCTTTGTGAGAAGCTACCCATTGGTTTCATTATAGTAGAAATGATATTAAGAAAATGATATATAAGTATGTCGTTGTTACTCTTTGAGAGAGGAAGTTGGTGATGGTAGGTTTTGCACCAAAGCCCATCCCCAGATCTTTTGTGGTGGCAAATATGTAGTCATGTATTTAGTATTTGTAAGACTTTAACAGAAAACTAGCAAAAATGCCAATGATTCGCTACTGATAAAAGAAATATGTAATCATATTGTCAAAAATAGATCACTTATATTTTTACTCAATACTTTGCTATATGGCAAGCGATTTATATTGAATTGTTTTACATTATATTTAAATAGAGGAGAATTTGTCTTATAAAAATAAAAAGAGTACAAAAAATAAATATAAATATATCTTTGCAAAAATATGTGATACATGTGTTTGAGCGAGAGTCCACCTTCATCATATATATGCAACCCCTTTTTAGTAATATTGAAAAATATTAGAACATTTTAGGCCAATTTATAAAAATTGCAGTGAGGATCCCCTAAAAAAAACTGTAGTGGGGAAAGGTGCCCCACCTTGTTCTAAGGCCATTGCAACCTTTTAAAAGGGTAAAGATAATCATGTATATAAGTTTTAAATTTATGTTCAATTATCGATTGTATGTATATTTTCAATTTGTACCAAATTTAGTTGGGATCCGTTAAGATGGACTAACATGGTACTAGTTGCATTAAAAACCAACTACTTTACTTTCATGGTTAAGCCAACCAGCCATCTTCTAAACGGTGTTAGTAATCAACCATTTCTTTATATTCTGCAGCATAGTAACAAAACATAAGCATATCTCACAAAAAAGTGGCTTCTCATCCTCAATGCACAAGCAACCTCTAAAACAAGGCTGACAACAAGATTCTTAACACCACATTTTAATCTGTCATTCTGTCTTAACATTGAGAAGGTGGAATTTCTTTTTTAAAACTCAGCATGTAAATATAATCAGAGTTTACAATTGCAGCTAGAAGAGCTCATGCATATCCTACGTCAAGATTCAATTATTAATACCTTTGACTTCACTAGAGTTTGATCCATTTTCATGAAATATTTGATAAGGGAATAACTCTTCCGCAAGTCATCAACCTCAGGTGGTTTAGTAAAAAATTTCCTATATAAAAACAATCAGAATGTTAAACTTATGACCTGATAGCCAGGTGAGATAAGAAAAGGACAAACAAAAGGATATGGCAAAGATACCTGAAAACTTCGCAGAGGTGTTTCGAAAGAGTTCTCTCATCTTTAGCAGGATGCTTTCTAACAAAGTGGATCATTTGTATAGTGATCAATACTGACCGGGCAATATCTTCTGCATAGCCTGGATGTGGATTTAACAGTCTTATCCAATTGCCCTCACTTGAAAGCACTGAGATCATAGGTTTCTCACAGTCAAGTTCCACCCTCCAAGCTTCGATACGCTTATACACAGGCTGACGGCCTTCACAGTCAATTCCACGAATGTATACACCCTTTTCAGAACCCGGCAGTCGATGTTCTTCATCAAACCAAAACGGCAGGATGCTGAAACAAACAAGGTCTTCATGGCTATCCTTACAAGCATATTGGTCTACGTCCTTCAACTGCGGGAACTCGTCGTCGTCGTCATCAAACAACGCCATTTGCTTGATTACCAGAAATATCACGTCCCTGAAAAGAAAAAGAAAACTCCTACTAGATTAGCATGATTTCAAGAAAAAAAATGCCAAAATAATAGTCAAACCAGAGGAACTGAGTAAAACTTAGAGCACCAGCACAAAAGGCAAAGCGGCTTAAATACTGGTTCACTGAACCAACACCCAAAGCAGAAGGTGAAGCAAGCAAATGCCAAGCGGCAAGTGAGATCGGTGCAAGAACCAAACAAGCCGTTTCGGCTGCATTGGCGCAAGAGATGAACCAAAAACCCGAAATCCCCCAAAAAAATAAAAGAAAGTCATGGAAGAAAGGTGATATATGACTGCAACCAGAGTATAATCATAGCGAATGACGGAAAGATCCAGCAAGATGCAAAGAACCATGCGGGCGGAGCAGAAGAAGAAGGAGAGAGAGACCGCCAAGGCGAGCTCAAGAACCAAAACCACACCAAAATCGATCGCCCCCAAAACCTCGCAAAATCCACCCCCAAGAACACCCACCGCTGTTTCGGCAGGTGAGATCACGGAAGAACCAAACAAGCCGTATGTGTTGGAAAGAACCAAAACTTGCATGAAAGAAGCAGCGACTCCCGAAGAACACGTCCGCCTTGGAAACAGGACAATAGAAAGACTACTCCTCCAAAATCGTGCCAGGAGGACCAAAACCCTACCATAATCCCCAAAGGAGACCGCCCAAGAACCAAAACCGCACGCCCAAGAACCGCCCCCAAAATCGCCAGGAACCCACATTGCGGGCGGAATCGAAAAGAACCGAACGATGAGAAAACATGGACCAAAAAAAACCTGCTACGACCCAAAGGGAGATAGCAGGAGCAACAAACCACCACCCCACAAAACCCTCTCCGCAGATCCACCCAACAACACACGGATCATAGTACGCTTTAGCACAGATGGGAGAGCAAACAGCCGCCGAGGCATCGGAGGCGGGGATCACAGGAGGAGAGGGGATGGATGGCGAGGTGTCCGTACTGGCGCAAACGCAATGATTGTTCGTGGCACTACTACCCCTGCCGCCAGGCGAGGTCTATTTAAGACTCCGCAAACTAACAGGACCGCTACTAGATTTGGGCGCGGACAAGTGAACCATGTCCGAGCTGAAGAGGCCCAGGAAGATCAGGGCGTACTAATGGGTATGTTCTCTATCAATTCTACCCCGGCTAAAGTTCTCTTCGATTCTGGTGCATCGCATTCATTTATATCTCTGAAGGCTAGTCAAAAGCACAACTTAACCCTAGTGGGACTTAGAAAGCCTATGATAGTACACTCACCTGGGGGCGAGATAACCGTGAGTCATGCCTGCATAGACGTGCCTATTCGTCTTAGGGACGTGGTGTTTCCCTCCAAACTTATGGTTTTGATACCTCAGACCCTGGATGTCATATTGGGTATGGATTGGTTAACAAAGAACATAGGGGTAATCGACTGTAGGCGTAGAGAAGTTACCTTGACCACCCCCTGGGGGTCGGATATGAGAACAACTATGGATCAAGATCCTAGACTGGCCGAACGTGCCGGAGGCATATTCACCATGCTACCCATGAAAGGAATGCCTGTAGTGCAACGATTTCCTGATGTGTTTCCAGAAGATTTACCTGGGATGCCACCAGATCGGGACATAGAGTTCATCATTGACCTGATACCCGGAACTGCTCCCATATCCAAGAGACCCTATCGGATGCCAATCAATGAGTTGGAGGAACTTAAGAAGCAAATCAGAGAGTTGCAAGAAAAAGGGTTTGTACGCCCCAGTTCGTCACCTTGGGGAGCCCCAGTGTTATTCGTTAAGAAGAAAGATGGTAGCATGAGGATGTGTGTAGACTACCGTTCACTGAACGAAGTAACTATTAAGAACAAGTACCACTACCACGGATTGATGATCTCTTTGATCAACTTAAAGGAGCTAAGGTGTTCTCAAAGATCGACCTTCGATCAGGATACCACCAACTGAAAATTAGGACCGGGGATATACCCAAAACCGCGTTCTCAACACGCTATGGATTGTATGAGTTCACAGTGATGTCGTTTGGTTTAATCAATGCCCCAGCATACTTTATGAATCTTATGAACAAAGTGTTCATGGATTACCTAGACAAAGAATGGAGGGAGTATTAAAAAGTTTTATCCCTTTCATATCGGATGTTTAACACTAATTAGAAGTATTAAATATACATTATTGATAAAAACACATTCTATAACTTAGGACTAATTCGCGAGACAAATCTATTGAGGCTAATTAATCCATAATTAGCCTATGTGATGCTGCAATAAACATGTGCTAATTATGGATTAATTAGGCTTAAAAAATTTGTCACTCGAATTTGCTCTCATTTATGTAATTAGTTTTATAAGACCATTCCCAACCCAATGACTATGATGGTGTCCATAGTATTAAATAGGCTGCCACCTAGGATGAAAAATGATGTGGCAAGTGAATAAATGAGGAAAGAGAAGGAAACCATGTCTTGCATGAGACATAGTTTCTACACAACATCCAATACATCATGTGAGATAGATAGCATTAAATTTAAGTATGGATAATAGTATTTGGCGTTGGAAGAGTAGTGTCTAGTACTAGTTTCTTGATGATGTGGAGTTTATGGAAACTATGTCTAGTGTCTTGGGTTGGGAATGGCCTAAGTAATCTATGTTTAAAGCTCCAAATTAATGTCAAACATCCGATGTGATAGGGACTAAAGTTTAAAGTTTAAAGTTTAGTCCCTGGATCTAAACACCACCTCAATCTCTTTAGGCCCCATTTTAGTAGTAAAAATGAAATAATAGAGGAATATGAAAATTGTAAGATTTTAACGTGAATACAAGCGTAAAACATAAAATTGCAAAACACAGGAAAAAACTGCAATGACCGTTTGATTGAACTACAGGAAAAACACAGGAATTTGAGGAGAGATAAAAACTCAGGACCCCTTTGATTTGAAGGAAAAAACATAGGAATTTTCCTATAAAGCCCTTCGAAACAAAGGATTGAATCATATATAGTCCTTTGAAATTCCTATAGAATAGACAATCCTATATAGATTTTGGAGGAAATTTAGCAAGAGTTTCGACCTCTTGGTAACTTTCCTTTGAGTCTATCTCTCTCATAGCTAATTCCCCATTATTTTAGTTATATTGACGGCCGAAATTTGTATGTAACGACCATCAACACCCTCGTCTGCACGAGCCACCGCCGGATTCGTCGGATTGACCGGGGGCGAAGCACAGTGGCGGCGTAGGCCTAAGCCGTGCACCGCTCCGCCACCCGGGTCGTGCGGATTTTAAGTGGCGGGGACAAGGAGGTCGACGACCTCCACGGTCTAGTCGACAGCCTGACCTCGCCAGGGAGAGAGGGGGGGAGAGGTCCCGGCGGCAAAAAGGGGAGGGGAGAGGCCGTCGGCGGCCCTGCGGGGGAGAGAGAGGGGAGAGGACCCAGGATGGGATGGAAGGGGATATGGTTGTGGGGGTGGGCCCAGTGGTGGTGGGGATTTGTATTCTTTTCTCGATTTTAGGGTGGTTACTATAATATTTTATACTAGCCCAGTGTAAAGCGCCTTGGCTAAAATCAACGATTACATGCTACAAGCATTGTTCCCTTATACCATAGACGGTCTAGACCACGTCTTGACGCGCGATGGATTATGGTATAATTTAGAACCTAAACCGTGAATTAGGCCGTTTAACTGTCTAGACGGTTAAAGATGGCTCTAGACTGTCTAGACCACACAGTTAAACAACAGTTAGATGAGTTTAAACCATAAAAATATCATTTAGACTACTGTCTAGGTAATGGACCAATACATTTTTAGAGTGGCAGGAGGTAAAACTTCGTGTTTCGCCCAAGGTCCATATGGCTTATGGTTTTAACACCATTCCAAACCCTTATCCTCAACTCTAAAACCTCACATTGCCACGAAGTCACATCGCCTCTCATATGGTAGTCAACGCTATGGACCTTGCTCCCCGCCCCCCCCCCCCCGTCCTCTTCGACCCGCAGCCCTACGCTAATGGCTGCACCTGTCACAGCACCGCTAGTTCTCGAATATTATATGAAACATATTTAAGTGTATTTACATGTGTACCAAAAAAAATATGCCGATAGTATATTGTATGGTATATCGTCTGCACCTCTAGACTTGGGTCTACACTACCTAGACGTACTCTAGACCTTGGTCATCATCAATCTAGCATCTAGCGTCTAGATCAATATTGGCTACAAGATCATTAAATTTTTACATATTGTTAAATTCTTCAAATTAGAACGAAAAGTAACTATCATGCACGGGAATAAAGTACATCTCATATTCTCATATCAACAGCATATGTCTCATTGCAGAATACTTTTTCATTTCCAATATAAGCAATCCAATATTGTTTAGCAAACCCTGGTTATGTGGTCCGTCCTCGTCGCCCCCACCCTAGGAAGCCGGGACGATGAAAAAAGCACATGTCACCGCTCCCTCCCCTCCTCCCTCTACATCGGCGTTGCCCGAGTGGCTCTCAGGCAAACCGAACAGCAATAAGGACGGTGGTACCAGGAAACTCTCTTCCCGCCTTGAGGACAACACGATGGTTGGGGCACCGAAGTTGCTTGAGAGGCGGCATAGTACAGATCTGGTCTACCCTGGGGGAGCTAGCAAGGAGCCGCCTTCGGTAGGAGGCTAACGGAGAAGGTGGTGGAGGACACAGTGGCGGTGGGGTTGAGAGCAAAGGCAGTGTAGTGGCTCGCGATAATGGGGACAGCCTAGATCCGACGCCCCATGGCCAGATCCTGCCTTCCTTGAATGGATTTGGCGGCGGCGTTGGCGAGGATGATGCAAGGCACTAGCAGCGTCGACTCACCCTCTTGGTGGTAGCAGAGGCGTGGCGATGTCATGCAACGATGGGAATGGAAAGCAGCGGTGGAGAGGGCACAAAGGCTAGGGTCCATTGCTGTCTCATCTAGATCTGGTGGTTCTCTTGGTGTGAGAGTTCGAATCGGTGGCGGTTGCCCTCGGCGCAGTGACAGCGGGCTCTTGTGGTGCATCGTGGCGACTCCACTCCACATCATCTTTGACAGCAGGGACAAAGCTTACTCCTCTAAGTTTCCTCCATCCGAGTAGTACTCCAGCTCTGGGGTTGTGGGAGATAGAGTAAGACCGTATACTACCAACTGTACTCAGCAAGTCATACCAAGAGGAGGTATGATGCAAAGATTTTAAGGAAGTCTACGGGTTTGTTTGCATAATGCAAATGTAAAGTAGTAGTTGAAATCAATAAAACAATCAATTAGATTAAGAAAAGTATTAAACATCATTGCCCCACGCTACACTCCATTGCAACAAGCCAAACATCCACATGAACTACACCTTTCGATTAACTCTAATAATTAATGTGAGACTAATCACGGTGAAGCTGGTTAATGCGCCACAACCACACGGGCACGACTATTTGAGTAGTTTTACTTTGGCTGGAGGTGTACACTGTACTCACAGGACAAACTCCATGACATGTAGGACCCACGAGTAAGTGAGCCCACATATCATTGGGCCTCATGTCAGGGGATTTCTAATCCCTCCATCTCTCTCCATCTCTCATCTCTTTCCCCATCTCTCTCTACGGCGACAGCTGGCACCTCACCTTGTTGCGGTCAAGGTAGCTGGAGAGAGAAGACATGCTGCACCTGACCTATCCACTATCATCATACGCACCCTCCTCGCACTCGGTCTCACGTTCCAGCTCTAGCTTTGGTCTCCACCCTCCTTCGCCTGCTCCCAGCCTCCCTAGAACTCCTCCAATGGACATTCACCTCGAAGAGCCCTCTAGGAATCCATAAGCTCAGCTGGGAACCAGCACCCGCCGGGCTTGGCATGGCCATGTGTAACACCCTGAAAATTCGACAATAAAAATCCAAGTTCCAATATATGGACCTTCAAAAAAATTTTAAATAAATTGCATCATGCCGATTTTGTTCGACTATTTTGTTGGATTTTGATTTCGGAATTCATAGATCCCGAATAAAGAAGAATTATTAGGAATAAACCTGAAATTAGATGGTTAAAGAAATAATTAATTATAATTTAAAATAAAGATTATGTGAAGATGAAATAAATAAAATATTACCGCGGCCATATTTGTATCAATTAGATTTAAACGCGAAGGAATAAGGATAAACTCTAATTAAAATCAAGTAAATTATATAAAAATAAAATATGTGTAAAATTAAACTAGAGTGGATCCATAGATTGGAATAACACACAATACGGAGTAAACTTCGTTTTATGCAAAATTTAGGATTTATAGAGTCAAATTTATATAAGAAATAGGCCAAATGGGGATTTAAAATTAAAAAATGAG
>CM020179.1:35980699-36018020 GCA_009805545.1 Oryza longistaminata | reverse complement strand
TTGAGTAGTGTTTGCGATCTCTTCTTAATTTGTTTATAAAACCGCGCGCGCCACAACGCCGCCGCCACAGACGCACGCACGCACGCACACGCAGGGATCGATGGCGCCCAGCTTCGCACGCTCCATCTCCTTCCCGCTCAGCCCCTCCAGGTCGGTCGTCCAAGCACAGCTCTCCACCCGCAGCGCGCGCCGCGGTTACCATGCCCGGTCCATCAGCCTCCCATGCCGCTCCCACCCAATCCTCGCCCACCTCCACACCACATCCGCGCCGTCCGCTCCTGGCCGCAGGACCCCACCCTCCGTCGCCTCTGCCTCGCCCACCTCGACGCCCTCCATGCGCGCCTCGGTGAGCTCCTCGACCTCCCGAGGCACAGGCCGCCCTCTCCGCCGCCAACGACCGCCTCCTCGACGCCTTCCTCCGCCTCGGCCGACGCCCACGGCAGCTTCCAGGAGACCGTCGTCGCGCTCAAGCAGGACGTCGCCGAGGCGCTGGCCGCCATTCGCCGCCGCGACGGCGCGCGCCTCGCTCCGCGGTGCCGCTCGCCAGCGCAAGGCCGGGAAGGAGCTCGCCCGCCTCGCCGCCGCCTGGCGAGGGACGGCGCCAGGCCGCGCGCCTTCGGGCTCGGCGGGAGCGCGGCGGAGGTGGAGTGACCGGCCTGCTGATGGAGTCGGCCCGCGGTCACCGCCGCCGCGTCCGCGACGCTGTTTCAACACCGTGGGTCCATGTCGGCGTCGGCTTTCGGCGGCGGCGTGCTCTTGCCGGAAGACGGCGGCGTTGGTGGTCCTGTACAAGAAGACGTCGGCGTCGTCGGAGGAGGAGAAGGAGACGATGGCGCTGGTGAGAGGCTGGAGGAGCTGGAGGAGTTGCATCGATGAGCTCGACAACGGCAGCGACAAGGTGTTCAGGAGCCTTGTGCAGACCAGGGTTGCACTGCTCAACATACACACCCACATCTTCTAATTCATTTATTTGCTACTAGTCGCCGCCATCGTCGCCGTCGTCATCACACGGCGAGCCGCCTAGCTACCCTAGTCGATATGAATCGTAGTCAAGTGCAAAGTGCTGTAAATATTCCAAAGTTTTTGTGCAGCTACGTAGTACATGGAATGTGCTTCGTCGCCTGTGTATTGCACCTGCATTCTGACACTGTACTGTTTTGCACCTGTAAAAATTGTGTGCGTTTTTTACTCCAGAATTTCCACGACAGCTCGCCCGCTAATTATAGCTCAGTAAGTTGTTGAGATGTTCACTTAATTAGTGTTTCTGTCTGATTTACATTGTTCAAAGTATCAAGTGGTTTTGGAAAATGTTATTCGATATCTCAAAAACAATACATCCTGGGACGTCGTTTTGGTGCGTGTTTCTTGCGCCTGATCGATGAGTATCAAAATTTAATAAAGTATATATGTATATGCTAGCTACTTCATGATACACATGCATGCAAAAAACCTGCTCGCGATCGAGGAACTTGCATACGTTCTACTTCACAGTGAATGTGAGCATATTATGTCTTGATTCATTAACATTTAAATGAATGTGGCAATGATAGAAAATCTATATTATGAAACGGATGGAGTAACTAGTAGAATTCCCATTCAAAGTATAAATATTATGCAGAAGAGTAATAGCAGTACACAAAATTTAACTGGGCCATATATGGATCAATATATGGAGATCGGTAACAGTAAACGATGCACATGCAAATTAAGGCCCCATCAATATGTTGGTGGTACCAACTCTTTCTGACAAAGCTATATTCAGGCCGCATATGTAGTTCCCGTAATGTTGGGGGAGCTATTTATCAACTAGTACTCCTAGTTCCTTGCTAATGGAAAACCGCCCAGTTACAATGCACTGATATATTGCTAGTCCTATCTATAAATTTTGCCATTGCAAATTAAATTCATGAATGGATATAATTGTACATATACACCTCCCTCCATCCCGGCTTGTTCTGATTTGGCAAGTGATAGTGTTCCTCGCCTCTTAGCGTTTATTGACCGAATGTTATTTTCGCGAAAGCGCAAAAAGAATTGCACGTCGATATATTAGAAGAAGCAAGGTTTCAATTACACAACGTATTCGTCCGGATTGCCATTGCTAGGGGACAAGGGAGAAAAGAAATCAAAAACCCAAAGACCGAAAGAAACCTCTACGACTTAGTAAATGCTGTCTTATACAACGGGAGGTTTGTGGTGGAAAACTCACGAAACTCCCGATAGGTCCCAAACGTCACGGCGCCTGCAATATACCACAACCACTAAGACCACTAAGACCGAAATAAAGAGAGTAGCTGACAACCCTAGAGTTTTGCTCATCCACACTGCCAGGAAACTAGAAGGAGCAAGGAGTCGAAGCCTTGAGAAGATGATCCGATAAACAGACCCTAAACGATGGCACCAAACCTGAAGAGAAAGCAACCATGGGAAGGGACGAGGTTTGAACGAGCCAGAAGGGGAAAGGACATGGTGCTAAATCTGGCAGGTGAATACACAGTTAAGAGTAAGAAGCATTATTGTTTGAGAGTTTCTTCTCAGTAATTTATATGTTACTGACATTTATAACTCCAATTTTCTCAACATACATCTTAATAATTTTGGTTGGCTTACTTTACCACCTGGCAAAAAAAAAAAAACTTGGATCAATCAGTTCAAGAGATAATACCCGTCCATTTACACACCTCATCAAACCCCCTATTTAGATTCTAACTTTTTTCTTCAAACTTTCATCTTTTTCGTCACATCGAACTTTCTACACACACAAACTTTCAACTTTTCTATCACATCGTTTTAATTTCTTCAAACTTCTATTTCCGCGTGGAACTAAACAGAGCCAAAGTATGATGAAACCACTGAGTATGAGAGAAGGATGGGGCGATGGGGAGTGAAGAAAAGGACAAAGGAAACGTGCGGCGGCTTGGTGGGCGATGGAAGAGGACAAAACATGGCATGATGGATATGTTGCTTGCTCGTACGTACAGTAACTACACCGTACAAATTAACAAGCAGTTGATTGATGTGTTGCAAATGGGGCAAGACGCGCGCCGGCCGGCGGCATCGATCCCCCTCCTTCCCCTCACGCCGCGGCGGCGCGATCTTGTCGGCGCTGGCCGACCGACGCTCGCTCGCTCGTGTTTGGGCGGCAGATGTCTTTTACGCTGCAATATCCTTATCGATGGAGACCGACAGATCGATCCAGGCGCATGGAACAATGCATGCCAAAGGTAGCACGTCGCGCGCGTACTCCACTACTCCATATGGTTGCCGACGCCCGCAGGAAGCAAGCTAGCCGGCCGATCGTGAATTGGTCGGTGTCGATACTGGATATCCACTCAACTATAAGTATATACCTCTTGTCTTTGAAATGCTTAATGCTGCAGCCTGTTTGTATGGAATTTGAACCTCTGGCCAAGGCACACGCATAGTACATGCATGCTCTGCTCTAGCCGGCCGGCCGCTTGTTTGTTGCAGCCGACCTGACAATAAGAACCTGTGCATGTTGAAATTAATGGCGGTGTCAAGGCCTGCCAACCTCAAGTCCATCGTAGCCTGTTGTTGTGTGTGGTATTCTGGTGGGGCCGTTTGGTTGGGGAAAGAAATTCATTCCCTCGAAAAGATATGATATCCCCTCCTCATTCATGAATGTGTTAGCAATATAAGATTAATATGAAATATATTAAATTCTCATCAAATATTTGGGAGAAACTTTGTATAGAAAAAATTGGCAACTGTTTGGTTTGTGGTTGCTAGATGTTTGGGTTGGCTTTTTTTTTTCTCTAATCAAAGTACTGTATGCAAAAGAATTTTTTGGTTGGTTGTATGCATATTATTGTGGTTACCTCTATATTCGATAGGGAGTTACCTTGGAAATAAAAACGTACTCTATGAGTAGTGCGACAGGATGATCTGGACACGCGCGCATCAATGGCGGGTGCACGACGAACGTACGGGATCCCCTGCCAGTATATCGCCAACGCCATTTTTTTCTATGTATGCGAGCAGCATGTAGCCTCTCTCCCTTGCTTGCACTGCATCGATCGAGATGGGAGAAGCAATTAAGCAGGAACTACACGTGTACGTTAATCCACGAATCATTGGAGGCACGGCACGAAACACCAACGGAACGTGTTGTAGCGCGTCCCCGTCCCCGTGCCTCGCGTCCTGCCTCTCCCGAACTCCGATGAGATTCGTTTTGATTCCTTCCATATTCCACCAACCCAACCGTCACTCGTGCGCACGCTCCGCATCCAGCATGCATCATCCCACGCCTATAACGCCGCGCGCGCACGCACTCACACCCACGACACAACACACACACGGCACGCACCACCAAAGCGCGCATGCGCGCTACTTCGCCCGCTCCATTCCTTCCCCTTCAGCCCCCTCAGGTCTTCCTCCAAGCCCCGCTCCTCCCGGCCATCTCCGCTCCATCAGCTCCCCTGCCGCTCCCACCCAATCCTCTCCAATCTCAGGCCACTATCGCCGCCGTCCGCTCCTGGCTCTCCGACCCGGCCGCGCCGCCCACTGGCCTGCCCACCTCCACGCGCTCCACGCCGCGCTCGCCGACCTGCTCCTCCTCCCGGACACGCGCGCCGCCGCCTCCTCCCTCCTCTGACGCCTCTCCTCCTCGCCGACGTCACGGCGCTTCCAGGAGGCTCTCCTCCACCTCAGGCACCACGCCACCGACGTCCAGGCCGCGCTGCGCAGGCGCGACGCCGCAGGCTCTCCTCCGCGGTGCGCTCCCAGCGCCAAGCACACAAGGACCTCGCCAGGCTCGCCGCCTCCGTGCGCGGGGCCGCCACCAAGTGGCCGCGGCAGCTGCCTTCCTCCGCCACCGTCGCCGAGGTCGAGGTGTCCGGTGTCCTCGCCGACGCGATGGCCGCTATCGCATCAGCGTCCGCGGCCGTCTTCTCCGCCGTCGGCGACCATGTCACCTTGGCCACCACGCGGCCGCGTCCACGTGCTCCTCATCATCATCTTCCAGCAAGACACCACTACTACTCATCTCGCTAGTGAGGAAGAAGAACAGCAAGTCGTCGTCGTCGGCTGCTGCTGTCCCCAGACGAGGAGAAGGAATGGCGGCGTTGGAGAGAATGGAGGAATGCATGGCGGAAATGGAGAGCGGGCAACGACAGGGTGTTCAGGAACAATCCTGCACACCAGGGTCGCTCTCCTCAACACCCTAAATTAATTATTAATTAATTATTCTCTCTGCATTCCAAGTGCCAAATTAACCCAATCAAGTGTACATAATGTTACTATTTGAACGAATTGAAGCAAAGGCTCTTGCTCGTTCTATTATCTCTTTCTCTCTGCCAGTGTCAAATATTTCAACTGCGTTACTACTGTGATGCAAAAGCATAACGCTTTACATACAGATACAGAGGAATACTCTGTTTTGGAAACATCTAATCTATGTTTACGACATATATTTCCAACATTATCGAATGCTATTAAGTTTAATTTCGTATCACAACAATAACTAGATTATTAACGCTCATTGTCCAGTTCGTGCAGGTCATTTCACTGCGCACTAGTCACCCACGCTGCGTGTCCATCTAACTAATACGCGTGGCGTGGCTCAGATCTGGATCCGACCATTGCAAGGAACCAACCTAATTCACAAATTAAGCATCTAAACAACTCTTTGGTGCATGCTTCCTGTAAGATTAAATCGTGGTCCCCACATCTAGATCTCGACCAATAAATTAATCTTCCCCCGCTAAATCGCAAGAGCCCCCGAATATTCGGCACGCAGGGAGAAATGTACGGGCTCGTAATGTATTTTTATTTTTTACAGAGATGGATTCTAATCGCTTGAATAGATGTTACCCGTTTATTACATGTCAATTAAGTGGTTATATAAAAAATTAAAAAACTTGACAAAATATATTGATATACAATATATCACGCCAACATTATTAAAGTTCAAATTTAACTTCTAGTTGTAAAAAAATAAATTTAATTGTGAATATATGTATAATAATTAAAGTTCGATTTGTTATTTTTTAAACTTGTGGAAGTCGAATTTAAATTTACATACTTGTGAGATGGCACATTAAATATGAATTTTATCTTGTTATTTTTTTGATTTTTTATTAATCATTTAGTTTGACATATAAATAATGAGTGGATGTCCAACCTACGTGATTAAAAGTGTTTCTTTTTTTTACTAGTTGTTCAGATTTCCCTACAACAAGCGGATTGCCCAATGGTGAAGCAGCAGCTAAGCTAGGGGTTGGTTGGTGTCTGACAAAATGGCATGTGATATGGGGGCGAGTTGAAAGTTGAAATGCATGCGCGTGGATGGTGATCGATCTGAGGTTTTTGCTGGTTAATTGTCAGAGGAGACAAGTGGCAAACTGGCATTGCAGGATGGCCACCGTGGAGGGATCATTCTTGGTTTCTGTACTTCTACCTCTCTTCACGTCGTCTCTCTGCACTTCAATTTAATTTCCCCCTTAACTAATCTGCGATTTGTGTGATAGTGTTCTGAACAAATCAGATATCAGATCGATCGAGATTGGGTGACAGCGGAGCAAGCTAAGCTTAACGTGCATTTCCTGATCAAAACTGAGCTAAAGCTCGCAAGCTGCATGCAGTAGTTGTAAAAGGTTAATTAGCTAGCTTCCTGTCATCACGATATATATCTTTTTCTCTCTTTTTAATTGGTAATTACTTGTCAAGAGAAATTTAAGCCAGCTAGCTAGGCCGCTTTGCTTAAGGCCTTGATCAGTTTTACATTGCATCGTCTGTTAATTAGTATGGGTTGGGTTGCACGGTTATAATTAAAGGAGTGAAAGTAGATCACATCACTCATGCATGCATGCATATGGAGAAATGCAGGAGAGGAGCAATACAATGCGCAATCAGCAAGCAGGCTAGCTAGGCCAGCACAGGGATAGCTAGACAGACAGATGTGTGATAGTAGTATCGTATTTATGTATCCTAGTATTGACCGTTGGTGTCGTAGAGGGACACATGCATAACAGGGAACATATCCTATAGGTGTACACACCTTACAAATCAACTAAAAAATATTACTAAATTTTTTTAAAAAAAATTAAATGCATTTTCAATAGTATTACATCTACGTGTAAAGTCTCATTGAAATTCATCGTACCTAGGAAGAAAAAAATGATAAAATTTTGACAGTCTTATAGTCTTAATAAACTATTAGAATTTGTTTTTCTGTTACGGCTAAAATATAAAGAATTTGAGGTTAAGATTTTACACGTAGGTATAATATAATTGAAAGTATACGCATATTTTTTTTTAATTTTCGATAACATTTGTTAGTTAATGTATACATGGTGTATATGTAATTAAAACTTGTGTATACAGAATATATACATGTTCCCACTTAATACGACGTATATATAAGATATGATATTTGAGCGTGTAGTTCTTGTCTTCGCAACGAACACAAGAGTCGCGACGCTCGAGAGGACATTTGTGTCGGGCGTGTGCATGCGCGTATGAATGATCGATCGATGCAGCAGATCGATCAGCAATTATATATCGAGTAATTTAGCAGCAGGCCAGGGAGGGACATGATCCGCGAGACATGCATGCAATGGTCGCACGCAGACAAACAAACAAGCTAGGAGATTAGCTACTGTATAACGCGTCGTCAGTTAGCTAATAAGCTGGACAGATCTCAAGGCCAGATCAGACACAGGACAGCTGCCTGCATAACATATGCAGCCACTAAACGTTAGACCTATACTGTGTACTATAGTATGCAAGCTTCAGTTCTTGCTAGCCAGTACATTGCTGATCATGGTTGTGTTTAGATCTAAAGTTTGGATCCAAACTTCAGTCCTTTTTTATCACATCAACCTGTCATACTACGCACATAATTTTTCAGTCACATTATCTTCAATTTCAACCAAAATCTAAACTTTGCGATGATCTAAACACAGCCCATATTGTGTTGTACTGTGTATTGTACAATGTATGTACTAGTATAAGTTACAATTAGTAGACATCACTTAATTATTAGCCGACACTGGTGTATACTTACTCAGTACTTTTTCTCTCTATCTTCCATCGATCAGGGTGTTGCGTTGCTTCATGTTTCGCAGATTGCATCACGCTTTAAATGTTATATGGAATTGTACCGACGTAAATTAATCTTGGTTAGTTGTATGCATGTTGTATATTCAATAATGTTTATTTACTTCTTACACAAATAAATGAAATGACACTTAATTATGTAATGATTATTTTAGAAAGATCTAAAAATCTTAGATAATGATCAAACTAGAGAAGAAGCTTTGGAAGATCTAAAAATCTTTGGAAGTTTGTGCTTTATTTAACTAGTTTTTGGTGGTAACAACTAAAGTGGGCTCTATCGATTATCGTATACCTTCTATCCCAAAATATAAGACATAACTTTTTTTTTCATGTCTTATAATATAAAACGTGCATACATACATACATTAACTATCACCTTTTGATCATTTAAATTTGATTTATTTTAAATCCTCTACCATAAAACCTCCTAACACATTGCTACCAAGTATCGATGTGATCTCACCGAGAAGGTGATTAAAATTTTATTTAATCTTTACAGTAGGAATGGTTGAGTCTTATAGTTTGGGATGAAGGAGTTCTTAGCATGCATATCGAGAGGCCCGGCCAGCCGATGAAGATACTAAGGGAAATTTAAGATTCCAAGAAGTAATACATCTGTTTTTTTAATGTGTAACACCATTGATTTTTTTTTACATATGTTTGAACATTCATCTTTTTAAAATTTTATGCATACATAAGTTATTCTTAAAGAACCATTTGTATTAAATCAAGTCACAACAAAACAAATAATAGTTAAATAAAATATTTAAATAAGATGAATAATTAAAAGTATCTAAAATATCAACAGTGTCATACATTAAGGCACTGCTTGATTCAGCTTAGAATTATTATAATCTGGATTATTAGGAGTAAGCTGAAACAAACAGATAACTTATTACGGTAGATTATTACAATCTATAAGCCAGATTACTATAATATGGTAATCCACTCTAAAGGTACTTTTTTAGATTATTGGGTGGCTAACAACTAGCAAATAGCTAATAATCCAGATAAACAAACAACTAACAACTTATTCTATTTCGGCTTATTATAATCCAGCTTATAATAATCTAGCACAATAATCTAGATTACAATAATATTAAGCTGAAACAAACAAGGCCTAAAACAGTTAACTTGTGAGAATTTGAAACAAATGGATTTATCAGCTTCTAAATTTTTCAGATTCTCATAATTTGGATGACAATCCCTAACTGTTTGGAAGAGGTTCTAAAAGCTGAAAATTTTAGAAGAAAGCTACAGCTCAAGCTCCCTAAACAGGGACTAATTAAGAGAGAGATATACTAGCTAGCAGTGAGTGATCAGTGCATGCGCACGAGTGGGTGGTTTATAATTTGACGATTGAAAGAGATCGATCTGCGAACGATGATTGGTGAAACCGGACAAGGCTACAAGGACATGATCCGCGAGGCGAGGAGGAGCAAATTACAAAGCCAATAGTATATCTATCCATCGAGGCATGCAGGCTGCAGCTGGCAACTTCTCGGCGGGTGGGCAGATGCTTCGCTTGTGCTTCGTGCTCATCGATCTGCTACCACCTACCTACTCCTAACCCTGCTGCTAGCTACTGGAACCCTAACTATAATTAACTGTAATATATACAGTATGTCTCCTACTGCTGCACCCAATCGAATTGGAACGCCCGGGTAGCTAGCCTGCCTATCAAAATGGTGCATGCATGCTTGGTTAGCAGTAACTTAGCACTACAATATTAACGAGAAGAGAAATTTACTGACCGATCAATGGCGATGGGTGCATTAGCACAAAAAACGACAATATCACAATATTATGATCGATATATAAGCATGTCTAGCTCTCAGTTATATATATCGATATATCAACCGATGGAACAAGAGGCATCAAAGGGCATAAGAGTCTCTTTTGTTTAATCGCCAGCTATATAGTAGTAGTATGTGTATTTACTGGAGATTCCTCCTAAGCTACCAATACTAGGGTCATGTTTACGAGAGCTTTTAGATTATGAGAAGCTAATTCCCTAAACAAGCCCTAGGACGCCACGGCCAGTGTACTTACCTCATTGCGGAGTGTCGCTGAGACGGGTCGACGACCTAGATCAGCTCATGGTCATGGAGGCCGCCACCGGTTTAAATTGAACACAAATCCCTAACTCTGAACAAAAACAGGAACAATGAGTAAAATTGAAAAGTGTCTAGTTGGCCACTGACATGGCTTCCAGCTAGCATGTACCCCACACGTGGGCTGTGGCAGATGTCAACGATAAATATATACTCCGCCCTGCCACATCACCTGCTGGCTGTCAAATTGTATATTGGTCGATCGATACATCCATCCAGTACTGAAGCGTAAGCAAACGGCTAGCAATGCACGAGCAGCAGCAACTGCAATGCTTTGAGCTAGCACTGTGATCAAGATGAGCATCCATGCAGATACTCCAGCGCAGTCAACTTGATCGATCTGCCTGCCACAGCTGACATTCAGATTCAGGCCGTCGCACATAATAATACTATAGCTGGCCCTGTTGATCTGACACTCCATTGCTCAGCTCTAGGAGTACTCTGCTGGAGGAGATCGATCCATCCATCCATGCCATGCGTGCGTGCAAATATTGCCTCCATCGACCTCGGTTGCAGAAACACATCGATCGCCTCCTCCAGCACAACTGATCAATCCATCCATCGATGATCGATAGGCGCCAGCCAAGCCAAGCCAAGCCCAGTGGCTTTTTACACAACTTGCTTGAGAGCGGGCGGTGCCGCTGACTCCCTCACTGGCTGTTGCCGGTGGAAATCAGCTGGAAGCATTTTTCGTGTCACCGTTTCACGCGTGCCTGGAATTTGGTCAGAGTTTCATCCGAACAAACAAACAACAAACCTCTTGGTTACAGAATCAACACGTCGTTAATGTACTAATCCATATGCACAACTTACATGTACGGTGATCATGAATGATCTGATGGCTCCGAAAATTCCTAGCCAACAAGAACTTACTGTGGGTTCAGTACATCGAGTAGCAATGCCGCTGTCTTTTGCACGCAACGTGTTGTGCCCCCGACCCATCACAAAGACGACGGGAAAGTGCCCAAAAGTCGCCAATATGCAGCGATTGGACGGCGCCTGGTGTGGCTGGGTATTCTTCACTTTCCAACCTATCCTGCCGCCCATGTCAAGCATGTAGCATGCACTCGCGTTACAATGCCTACATGTCAACTTCGGGATTACTGACGCCATGCTTGGATTTGGGATGCATTTAGTTAAAAAAATAGATTAGGGATGCATTATTATGACCAGTTCATTCTACTTGTCGGTTCTAGGAATAAGGTATTAAGTCTATGTGTACAAGCTTTGAAACTGTGTATTTTGTGAGTTTTGATCACTCATGTGGACTAACGACTTTGTATGTGTACAAACTCAAATCTTTTTTTTTTTTAACAACTTGTACGAACTGAATCTAATTCCAATATTTGCAACCACCACTGAGGTCGTCGCCGAAAGTTTTCTTTTTATAATTTTATAAAGCTTGACGTGGTCATATGAAATTTGTAGCAGTCAACTTTTAACCGAACAATAATGCGCAGTTGTTTACTATTATGAATCATCAATCATGTGGACATGTGGTGGTTGCCTTGGATCAATTCTTTGTCTATATGTCACGTAAGTTACGTACGCTAGATTAATTAGAATAACATCTTCGCGTTGTTTCGTCACTGCTGCTGCACAATTAGCAAAAGTAACAAATAGGCATGCTTGTAAAAAGAATGCTAGTCATTGACATTGAATCCTTGAGTTAATGTGAATATGGCTGGCATGAATCTGAAAAGAAAGAAAAGCAGACATCAGTTGGAACAATAGCGCACTGAATTTGTTACCTGTTTTATGGGCTTCATAATGGGCTGATTCTGTTTCAGTTAGGCTTGGAAATATGCAATAAGTATAGTTTGATAAGTACAGTTTGACTCCCTGAAATGAACACGGAATCTAAATCGTATCCTTTATCCGCAATACCAGAAATCTTGACCTCCGAACTGTCAAAACCGGTGCAATTTGACTCCTAGCGACTTTGAATTTTTGACATTTTTTGGCTGTGTTATTTTGCAGGCCATGATCGCAAGCACACGCATGGACAAGTGGTCGCAAGTCCGGTGATGGAAGAGGACGCACACGTTCCTGAGCTAATATGCTCGTCACCAGATTCTGCCATACGGGGAGGACAAGATGGTCGCGACGAGTGAGCTGATTAACTGCATAGGTGAACAGTGGACAAGACGATTCTTCCTCACCTGCTCCTGTTGGTCGCTAGTATTGGCTTCGTTGCGTCCAATTTTATGGTATTGGTCTTCTGGCTACCGAAGAGAATTTACCATTTCGGCTGGCCGAGTGAAAGTAACGTATGTATGGCAAATGGTGACATGTGAAGATTGAATCGATCTTATCTAAAGTGATTTCACCAACCGTATTCCTTCTACAATCTCCATCTTGGATTGATCGATCTTATCTGAAGTACTTTCTGTTTTTACCCTGCATGCTCGCCGTATTGGTGGACGTAGCAGCACTGAAAAAAAAAATTCAACTACCGTTGGTGTTCAAGACGAAATGCCATGTAGGACGCCATCATCCTACTGGTATCTCGCAGACGCAGGATAATGTCAGCATAGAGTTGACATTGAAGAACGGGATAGAAAGATGCACACGAACAATCGCGTGCGTACGTATTCTTTGACTGGATACATTCTCTGTCACTGACATTCACCGAGTGCATCGACCGGTGTATCATATCACTTCGTTTATTCCATTTTTGCAACTGCCAAGCCTAGCAAACAGTGGAGCAGTATCTCTGGTAAGTGACCATAATTAATCACTAATCAGTACTAATTATCCCCATTAATCTGAGAGGTACTGTTACGGATATCCTAAAATGTTCATGATCTACCGGAATATTAAACCTTTGTACCGGATAAACTCAAACAAGAATCGACGATCTAGAGTAGTAGAGTACTTGTTTGCTAATAGAAAATTGTGCAAGGTAGTTTATCGTTAATTTGTATTACTACACCGCTGCACAATTAGAACGAAGCACAAGAGAGGGAAAAAAAAAGGAGAAAACAAAATTCAAACCCGGTTTAACGCGTCAGCATCGGAGTTCTCCTTGCTACCATCGGAGCCAGACCCGCTGGGCGTCTCGTCCTGAGCTCCGGCGACCGGGTGAACCCTTTTGCTGCCGCCGTGATCCTCTCCGGCGTCCCAGTCCGCCCGGCTCTGCCTCTGCCACGACACCGATCGCCAGAGCGACGTCAGCCACCTCGGCGTCCGCTCCACGCTGTCCGGGTACCCGGCGAGGCTCGCGGCGCGCCGGTGCCTGCGGTCGGCGGCGAGCTCCTTCATGACGTGCTCCGGTAGCCTCAGCGTGTGCCGATCCGGCGCGGCGTCCATGGCCGACTGCGTCCTCCGGTAGTGCGGGTACCCTCCTCTGTCGAATTCATGGTCGTGCAAACTTACACTGTAACTTTTGTAAGTTACACTGTAATTTTTGAATCTTCGCATGTAAATATTAAATTTTGTATTGGATTTGGTCTTTTTCTTGAGGATATGGTAATTTAGTGTCCATTATGGTGTTTCTTAATTGCTTTTTGCTTTTTATTATATCTATTGGATTTTAATCTAAAGATTAAAAATCTGTGTGATACGATCATAAAAATCTTTCGAAAGATGTATAGGTACTCCCCCAAAACTCCTTCGGCCTAAGCATAAAAAACTGTTAACAAAAGAACAGGGAATAACCTATTTTTTGCCAAGTCTTTTTCTAAAAAAACTATTTGGCCTCCCTCATATTTCGCTCTTGATTGAATCGTCTTCCTCATCTTAGCAAACCGCTGTAAATCGACTTCTTTGATGTTTTGGGAAGCGGTTTTTACCGATGTGACACGTTGACCATCGTTGACCCACTAAGTACGCATGTAGACCCAAACGTCTAGGACTCTCAAGTCTCATCTCTCCTCTTTTTTTCATCTCTCCCTGGGGGCGGTAGGGAAAGTATTCTATCCCATCCGCTGCCTTGCTTCTCCTTCATAGCAGCTTGGGTTGCTCCATCGCTGATCTGCTGCCATCGCAGTAGCTCATAGCCAGATTGTCGGTGACCTCGGCCTCGGCCCTCAGGCGTAGGGACGATGCGGGATGGAGGATTTGTGCCACCAGCCTTAGAGGATAGATGGAAAAGAGAGAAGAGAAAAGGAGGAGAGATAGAAGAGCCACTGACATGTGGGTCCTACTTGCTGGTTCAGTGAAAAGCCAGTTCCTAAACAACTGAAGGAGTTAATTTACACCGGTTTTCAAAGATGACAAATGCGTTATATCCGATTTTGTAGTTAAGATAGACGATTAAATTAGGTGCAAGAGATAGAAGCAAAATAGATTTATTCCAAATAACAGTTATTCTATTATCTAAAAAAAAAATCCAAATAACAGTAGGGATATTGTCGCGTGTGACAACCATCTGTAACTGCTAGGTGGAAACCAATTGCTGCTACTACCTCCGTCCAAAATAAGTGCAGCTGTGGATATCCGTGCCTAACGTTTGACCGTCCGTCTTTTTTAAAAAATTTGTAAAAAATTTGAAAATATTTAGTTACACATAAAGTACAATTGATGTTTTATCATCTAATAGCAATAAAAAAACTAATCATAATTTTTTTTTAAAATAAGACGAATGGTCAAACGTTGAACGTGAATAGTGTAAAACTGTACTTATTTTAGGACGGAGGGAGTAATAAATCTGATCAAGCTGATGCTTACTATGGAGTTCACCGGGCAAATGGGGCTAAACTTGTACCGCCCTCACGCCGTGTACCTCCTTGAATGCCTAGCATTTCTAACAGGAGAACAAGCCGCTGCGTTCCAAATTGTGTCCAATGATCAAGTTCGTTTCTGACTTTATAGTGATAGAGATCTTGATGCATGTATATATGAAACATAGTGGAACACGCCACGAAATGCCGATTGGTTTCGTGCCATAACAGAATAACCTTACTGCGAGAAACCACGAATATGCAGTGTAAATGCGTTTCACGAGTCCACTGCACATAAGCACTTTCGCGGAACACAAGAAAGGGTCACCACGGTCGCGCTGTGTATGAGAGCAATATCCCTGCACGAATCATGTATGTATGTGCGACCTAGCTGTGTTTAGATCCAAAGTTTGGATCCAAACTTCAGTACTTTTTTATCACATCAACCTGTCATACACACACAACTTTTCAGTCACATCATCTTCAATTTCAACTAAAATCCAAACTTTGGATCCAACTAAGGCTGTGTTTAGATCTAAAGTTTGGATCCAAACTTCAGTCATTTTCCATCACATCAACATGTCATACATACACAACTTTTTAGTCACATCATCTTTAATTTCAACCAAAATCCAAACTTTGCGCCCAACTAAGGCTGTGTTTAGATCTAAAGTTTGGATCCAAACTTCAGTCATTTTCCATCACATCAACATGTCATACATACACAACTTTTTAGTCACATCATCTTTAATTTCAACCAAAATCCAAACTTTGGATCCAACTAAGGCTGTGTTTAGATCTAAAGTTTGGATCCAAACTTCAGTCATTTTCCATCACATCAACATGTCATACATACACAACTTTTTAGTCACATCATCTTTAATTTCAACCAAAATCCAAACTTTGGATCCAACTAAGGCTGTGTTTAGATCTAAAGTTTGGATCCAAACTTCAGTCATTTTCCATCACATCAACATGTCATACATACACAACTTTTTAGTCACATCATCTTTAATTTCAACCAAAATCCAAACTTTGGATCCAACTAAGGCTGTGTTTAGATCTAAAGTTTGGATCCAAACTTCAGTCATTTTCCATCACATCAACATGTCATACATACACAACTTTTTAGTCACATCATCTTTAATTTCAACCAAAATCCAAACTTTGGATCCAACTAAGGCTGTGTTTAGATCTAAAGTTTGGATCCAAACTTCAGTCATTTTCCATCACATCAACATGTCATACATACACAACTTTTTAGTCACATCATCTTTAATTTCAACCAAAATCCAAACTTTGGATCCAACTAAGGCTGTGTTTAGATCTAAAGTTTGGATCCAAACTTCAGTCATTTTCCATCACATCAACATGTCATACATACACAACTTTTTAGTCACATCATCTTTAATTTCAACCAAAATCCAAACTTTGGATCCAACTAAGGCTGTGTTTAGATCTAAAGTTTGGATCCAAACTTCAGTCATTTTCCATCACATCAACATGTCATACATACACAACTTTTTAGTCACATCATCTTTAATTTCAACCAAAATCCAAACTTTGGATCCAACTAAGGCTGTGTTTAGATCTAAAGTTTGGATCCAAACTTCAGTCATTTTCCATCACATCAACATGTCATACATACACAACTTTTTAGTCACATCATCTTTAATTTCAACCAAAATCCAAACTTTGGATCCAACTAAGGCTGTGTTTAGATCTAAAGTTTGGATCCAAACTTCAGTCATTTTCCATCACATCAACATGTCATACATACACAACTTTTTAGTCACATCATCTTTAATTTCAACCAAAATCCAAACTTTGGATCCAACTAAGGCTGTGTTTAGATCTAAAGTTTGGATCCAAACTTCAGTCATTTTCCATCACATCAACATGTCATACATACACAACTTTTTAGTCACATCATCTTTAATTTCAACCAAAATCCAAACTTTGGATCCAACTAAGGCTGTGTTTAGATCTAAAGTTTGGATCCAAACTTCAGTCATTTTCCATCACATCAACATGTCATACATACACAACTTTTTAGTCACATCATCTTTAATTTCAACCAAAATCCAAACTTTGGATCCAACTAAGGCTGTGTTTAGATCTAAAGTTTGGATCCAAACTTCAGTCATTTTCCATCACATCAACATGTCATACATACACAACTTTTTAGTCACATCATCTTTAATTTCAACCAAAATCCAAACTTTGGATCCAACTAAGGCTGTGTTTAGATCTAAAGTTTGGATCCAAACTTCAGTCATTTTCCATCACATCAACATGTCATACATACACAACTTTTTAGTCACATCATCTTTAATTTCAACCAAAATCCAAACTTTGGATCCAACTAAGGCTGTGTTTAGATCTAAAGTTTGGATCCAAACTTCAGTCATTTTCCATCACATCAACATGTCATACATACACAACTTTTTAGTCACATCATCTTTAATTTCAACCAAAATCCAAACTTTGGATCCAACTAAGGCTGTGTTTAGATCTAAAGTTTGGATCCAAACTTCAGTCATTTTCCATCACATCAACATGTCATACATACACAACTTTTTAGTCACATCATCTTTAATTTCAACCAAAATCCAAACTTTGGATCCAACTAAGGCTGTGTTTAGATCTAAAGTTTGGATCCAAACTTCAGTCATTTTCCATCACATCAACATGTCATACATACACAACTTTTTAGTCACATCATCTTTAATTTCAACCAAAATCCAAACTTTGGATCCAACTAAGGCTGTGTTTAGATCTAAAGTTTGGATCCAAACTTCAGTCATTTTCCATCACATCAACATGTCATACATACACAACTTTTTAGTCACATCATCTTTAATTTCAACCAAAATCCAAACTTTGGATCCAACTAAGGCGCATTTACCTGACCAAGTGACCAAGTTGCAAATAAACTTAAGTCTCTGAACGAAAAAAGGTTGCAATTAACAAACTTGCTAGGGACTTCCCAAAGGAAGCGTTGCAAAATCCATTTATTTTAAGGGCGGAGAGGACCCCGGGAGTACGTAGGACGCTGACCCGAGACGGCAGCGGTTAGCAATGCTTCCAAACTTCGCAATTCACACTTGCAAAAAAGACCATCACCAAACCAAATCCTCGGTTACCTACTTGTCCGTCCAAATTAATCCCCCACACCGGATCTCTCCAAGATTTGCACTGATTAACAATATTGTTCGAGCATGTCGTCGTGCTGCGTCTGGTAATGCGGCGCATACTGCAGCAGGTATATGGTTTTCTTCCTCACCTTTGAACTGGAGAAATGATCGATGCTATATGTCAAGAGAGCTCAGCTAACACAGCTGTTTTGCCTTTGTTTCGAAAGAACGGTATGGTTTGGTGCATAATAGGGCATGGGCAGAATGGAACAAGATTGCCGAGGATTACGTTAAGGATATAGTATTAATTAGCGCCTACCTATAACGTAGGAGCTGCACGACCGAATTGACATTTTGTACATGCTAAACAACAAACTAGGTGTCGCACGATTTCTGGAACATTGCATGAACAATTAGATACACAGAAAAGATTTGGGTATATCTTCGTTTCATTAGATAATTGGCAATAGTTAAGTATATCTGAGATCGTTTGTGTAAAGATAAGAATTCGTAAAACCATGTGTGTGCATAGAGGTTTTACGTACAGGTTCGTGCCTCCCGCAAGATAATATCCATATATTTTGTTTGTATGCATATACCTAAACTATATCCAGATTATATGAAGTACAATGTGTATATAGAAAACTCTAATCTAGATCTAGCCGATCAGAACTTTTACGGTATAATATACTAGTACTGGTATATACTAGCAGTATAAATTAAGAAAGGCAATGTTGAAAATTTGATAGAAAATTTTATACAATAATTTTTGTAATTTACGGTTCAGATTTAATCTAATTGTAAATGCCCGGTCCTAGTTCTCTCGTGTATTAATATAACCATATGAAAGTATTTTGTGACAACTGTATTAATTAATTCTATTTTCACATATTACATCCTTGAGATGCACTTGATAATTTACTAATCATTATATTAATAAATTATTATTTTACCACTCATAAAACTGGTGTATAATACCGGATAATCACTCTTCCAGATTTTGTCTATGGACTACTATACACATCAGAAAATTTTGAGAAGATATAGTATGTCAAGTCGAGTAGTACGATGGTGGTTTGTTTAATTTTAGCACCATTTATTTGATATGTTATCGTATGGTAGTAACACTCGATCAGTCAGAAATGGCTTCATTCTAGATGACTATGGGAAATATAATTTTGTACTACAGCCACTTGGACGCTCTGATTTATTGACACGGATTCGTATCTTTTCACCAATCATAATTTCTAGTTTTATACTACGTAAAAGGAGACCATTGATGTTACGTTCAGAACCAAAGACGACCAGGTAAATTACGCGTAGGAATGTTCTTATCACCAGCTGTAGTATGAGATTTTATCCGAGAAATGTTAAGCTGTCACTGAATAACATTTTGGGTCTTTATCCTACTCTGAAACTCTGATAGACATAGGAGAGTGCTTGCCGGTTATTGCTAGCCAGCCAGCTTTATCAGCATTGGCAGCAATCAAATTCATGCAAAAAGAACAAAGCATTGGCGTCATATAGTTTCATCAAGGAAAACTGAAGCAAAAGAAAATGCCTGGTTGCCGTACGGTTGCGTCATTGTAAGCATTTCAGTCTCGATCTGAGCAGATTCTCCCGGGGAAAGCATCCAGGCTAAGCTTTCAGCATCTCCAGGGCACACCACGTACACGAGAGATAATGGAGTTCTTTTAGCATCGCCACAACTGCATCCAGAAACTGATGTGAATTGAACAAATTGTTTTAGGTACTTTTATAATTAAGAAAGGTCTCATTACATTCCAAGCGTGACACAGCAGAAATAATAATGCTTCAGTGCAGTATACCTGAAGAACAGAACAAAATGCTTTCTTCAGGCCAATCCGGTGTTCTGCCCCTGGTTTGAACTAGCTTCCGGCAATATATTTGGAGAGCGGTTTCAGTTCTTTCATGGGCTTGATCTAACGTGTCCATGAGGTCAATAATTTACAAATTGCAAGGGAACATTTGTTCTTATTCTCCAGCATCTGTGATAAACAGTCTAAAGTACTTGTCGTCGTCCATAGACTGATCAACTATGTGATTAGTATATGCACTGCCAACTGTTCTTTTTCAATCTTGTTGGGGATTCCAATGGAACCTGTGTGCCGTACGTCTTTCTACTGTCTTTTGGAAACAGGTTAACACGTTCTTCCTGGAAAAACAAAAATACTACTTACAGAGAAGTACGTGTTACTGAATTTTTATATGCAAAACACCCGTCCCAAAAAGATGCCAACGGTTGTTCAGCTTTAGAGCCTGAAACTGTGGCATACCACAGAGGTTATGGTCCTCAAGTTCTCCCTGCCTAGCTGCCGTTAGACAAAAGTTGGAAACGAACAGATCGAAAATGATACCGAATAAGAAAAACTTTGTGCATGAATGCATCTTTCGCTTTCGTTTTTACTGTTGCTGATGCGGCTATTTTTGTTGGGGTTAGACATGATGGGGCGCAAGTTGAGCCATGCTTTGGCGAACACCATCACGAACTGTGCCTAGATCGATGAATGTGAGCTCCCTAGCGTACGTGGCATGGACCCCAACACTTCAACGAGAGTATATCTGTACATCACAAGCGTACATAGAAGTTGAAACTTATCGTGCCGAATCCTCATCCTCACGGCTAACTATCTAGTCATAATGTCTCATCTTTCAGTACAACCCTGATAATAATATATGATTATTAGGAAATTATCTATACTATCGGTTAGAATACGTGTTGAATATACTAATTATATTTAAGTTACGGTTGGACTTGAAGTTAGAATAGGTGATAGGGGTGGATGTGAATAGTACGATTCTGAGACATATATATTTGTTATTTTTGTTCCCCTTATATAGGTTGAATTTAAACCTATATGTTTAAAGTGTGACATGTCGCATATGATCTATCATACTCCCTCTGTTTCAAATTATAAGTCATTTTGTTAAAGTCAAATTGCTTCAAGTTTGACTAAGTTTGTAAAAAAAAGTAACAACATTTTCTACCCAACACAAATATATTATGAAAATATATTCAATTATAGATTTAACAAAACTAATTTAGTGTTGTAAACATTAATATATTTATCTAAAAATTTGGTTTAATTTGAAGTAGTTTGACTTTGACTTAAATCAAAACGATTTATAATCTAAAACGGAGGGAGTATTAAATTCTTTTAATATTTCACGACGTATAAAAACAAGAGGATGTTATCTTAAGGTATGAAAATCCTTGTCCTACTCCGTCTATGTAGGGGAACGTAAGGCAGCTATGGTAGAAGAAATTTAATGTGCCAAGATTTAGCAATAGTGCCTTAATCTTTGTTACGTTGTGTAATTTCCTACGTCGGTCTCAGGATGATCCCATCTCACAGATTTTATGCGCCAATCATCTGTAAAATAATCACACTACACAAATTTGTACTACTTGTAGTACACCTAAACATATTCCTTTAGAGAAGTGACATATCATAGCCGATTCTTTGCAAACTCAGTGAAGCTTCTTTCCAAGGAAAGCGACGGGTGATACAGACAGGTAGACATACTTGTACAAGAGGGTAATCGTAAATTTGGTGCCGATTGAAACATACAAGACAGTAGATCAAGCCAGATCACCTTTGTAGGCGGATGAAAGCCACATGCATGCAAACGCTGTAGTGAAAGATCACAATAATTCTCCAATTACCGAATACCGACCCAATCAAGCAGAAATGTACTAATATAGGTGAAGAGTAAAAAATCAACGAACGCAGTGAGTAATCAGAAAATTCAGATGACCGGTACGTGTCGCATGTTTACCACGCCCCTCCGATCACCGTGCAGCGCAGAATGCCAGAATCTCTCGATCTGAGCAACCGGCCCCCGTTCCAATTCGCGCCTGTGCGACGTACGCCTCTCGCTCCCGACCGGGTGCGCGCGCGCGCCGCGCCGCGCCGCGCGTTCTTCGCCAAGTTGCCACCCCTTTGCAGGCCGCGTTACCGCATCAAACAAGCCGCGCCACCCGATCGCGCCCGCGTGCCGAGCCCCGTCCCCACGACGACTCCGCAGCAAGCAAGCAAGCAGATCCGCCCCCGCCCGCGTGCGTGCCCGTGCCCCCGCGCGCGCGCGTCATCTTGCTTTGCTTCCGCTCTCCGTGTAAAATCATTGCGTTTTCCCTTCCCGTCCCCCTCGCGCAAAAGGCCGCCTCGCCCCTCGCGCGTAGCGCGTACGTGGCCCCCCTCCCCCGCGCGCAATGCATGCGTGCACCACTGCAACTTGCCCCGCACCGCGCGCCTCTCTCGGCCACACACCTCGCGCGTCCCCTTATAAAAACGGCGGCGCCCCTCGCGTCGCTGGGCAACTCACTCTTTAATTCGCCTCCCCCTGAATCGTGTGCGTATCGTATCGTGGCGTCGTCAGTTCGCGAAGAAAAAACGGCCGTTCGTTTTGCGGGTGCGTGCAGGATGGCGTTAGAGGCCGTGGTGTTCCGCAGGGCCATTTCGGCTACGGGTGCGGAAGGGACTCGCCGGCGTACGGGATGCCGTGGTGCGACGTCCTGGCTGCTGCCGGCGGCGGCGGCGGCGGCTTCGGTGAGTTTTACGGAGTGGACGAGTGGGATGACCAGCTGCAGGTCGCCTCCGTGGATGAGTGGAGGTGGCATCCAAGGATAACTCGGATGCTTCCACGGAGGGCAAGGCGGCGGCGGCGGAGCGGGCGGCGCCGGTGGCCGCCGGGAGGAGGAAACGGAGGCGGACAAGGTCGTCAAGAACAAGGAGGAGATCGAGTGCCAGCGGATGACCCACATTGCCGTCGAGCGCAACCGCCGCCGCCAGATGAACGAGTACCTCGCCGTGCTCCGCTCCCTCATGCCGGCGTCCTACTCTCAGAGGGTACTACACTAACTATTCATGCTTCAACATTAATCGCTTTTACCATATACTGTTATTATTGGTTAATCATCTTAAATCGAATCCATTTTCTGCTTAGGGTGTCAAGCATCGATCGTCGGAGGAGCAATAACTACGTGAAGGAGCTGGAGCAGCTACTGCAGTCCTGGAAGTCCAAAAGAGCCTCAAGAACCGCAGCGGCGCCATGGACGCCGCCGGCGATTCCCCTTTCGCGGCTTCTTCAGCTTCCCACAGTACTCCACCTCGCCTCGCAGTGGCTGCAGCGCCGCCGCCAGCGCCGGGAGCTCCGGCAGTGCGAGCAGCGTCGTCTGGACGACACGGCGGGCTCCGCGGAGAGCGGCCGGCAGGCGGCGGCCATCGCGACATCGAGGTGACCATGGTGGAAGGGCACGCGAGCCTCAAGGTGCTCGCGCGCGGCGGCCCGAAGCAGCTGCTGAAGCTGGTCGTCGGGCTGCAGCAGCTGCGCATCCCGCCGCTGCATCTCAACGTGACCACCGTCGACCCATGGTCCTCTACTCCTTCAGCCTCAAGGTAAAAACCAATCGACAATTTGCACCTATTTTACTACCACGGCTGCATGCTTAGTTAGTTTAAGCTAGCAGCCAGACAAATTAAGCGATTGGAACGTCGCGGTGAGCGAAGATTCGCTCCCATTTTTCTACAACGCCGATGATAATGTCATCGCTTTCGTTGGATGTTAGGTGGAGGATGATTCCAAGCTGGGCTCTGTGAAGACATTGCGACGCCTGTGCATCAGATCCTGGGCAGCATTCAGCAGCAGGAGGCCGTCCTCTCCATCAGCTGACGCCGCGATCGATGAGACGACAACCGAGACGGCCGCCATGTGAAGCCTCTGCCCGTCCGTCCTGGAAATGGAACCATGGCGCCTCGATCGATAGCTTGTTAGCTTGTAATGTGTGAATGTGATTGTACCCTAGCCAACAGAGTGCTGCATGCATGCAGTATCTCCGGCGACCTTAATGAGAAATCTATACCAACTTTTGAGCGCTTGTAAACGTACGTACGATGACCACTTTTGTCTTGACGGAGGTGTTGTGCACTAGTACCTCTTGCTTAACTGCTACCTTCTTTTTAAAATATATGACGTCATTGATTTTTTTAACAAATATTTGATTACTTGTCTTTTTTTTACAAATATAAAAAATCTAAGTTATGGTTAAAGAACATTTGATGATTATAAATCAAGTCACAATAAAATAAATGATTAATTATATAATTTTTTAAATAAGCGAATGGTTAAACGTAGTTTTAAAAAATTCAACGACAGCTTATTATATATTAAATATATACAGGCAAGCTAGTACTTACTTGCCATTTTGCATGAAGGAGGGTGACTCTAAAACCTTACGCCTTCTTTGAAATGGAGGGACTTCAAGGGTTTTTCATAGGCTATACACTAATGATATATCGAAATTTTGTGTTCTGAAGGAGCCTTGGGCGATGGTGTTCTTAACTGATGAGGGTAAAACCATTAACACATGATTAATTGAGTTTTAATTATTATAAATTAAAAAATAGTTTTATTTGATATTTTAAAGTAACTATTATATAGAAAGTTTTAACACAAAACGTCTCGTTTAACGGTTTTGAAAAATCATGCTAACAAAAAACTAAAGGTAGAATCTAGATCTTAATTAGAAACGAAATATTCATGAAAATAGTTATGAGAAATCCAGAAGGCAAAATTGACAGCATTAGTGCAATACCTAAAGTCATGAATTTTCAAGTGTAAATCTTAATCTACTCATTCACAAAAGGGGAAAAAAATCACATACGCTACCAATAGCCGATTGCTTTATTCAACGTATAGATTGATTTTGGATTTAACTTCTTTGAGATATATCACGTACATTTTTTTTCTAAGTTTCTTGAAACTAATTGGTTCAAATCTTGAACTGTTCTTTATGATGTACCAGAGATACTATATTTTCTAGCGTAAAGGTACTATAAAAATAACATTGAAAATTGTGATAACTCTTGATAAAAAAGAACCGTGCAATCACTCATTTGATTAGCATTTGAGGTGTACGGCTTTGTGTCCTAAAAAGACCTGTGGCCCATTTGCATTCATCCATCTCTGTTTCGGTTCACATGAACTCTGCTTTCTCTGCTTTAGTGCTCTGTCAAGAGCTATATATGACTGGTCGAACAGCGTGGCATCCATGCAGTGCAGAGGCCGAATGATGCCCGATGATGTGATGAGCGCTTCTTTTCTCGTTGATAAACAGTAAATAATCCTCATGTGTGTTTGGTTCTGCGGTTTGGTCGCAGGAGTACATAATGCTCTTCAGCATCTTGCTCTCAGGGTGCGCTAGCCTACAAGACAACATGAGTATCTGCGCAGAGACTAGAGATTCCATTGACCCGAAGGACATAGTTCTTTTACTACCGTATCAATCTAGGACTCTATGAAATTTTCATGTCCAATGGGCGTTTGATCGAACTTGTACTAACTGGCTGTTCCCATGTACGTGGATTTCAGAAAAAGAATGGACCATTTTTTCTTCCTCTCGTAATACTTGAGTAAGTTTCAGACTGTCAGTGAGCCTCCTACTATGCACCCCACGTTTCTCCTCACAATATAAGTACTGCTATGTACTCTCTCCGTCCCACATAGAGTAAAATTAAAATGAAATAAGACACATTCTAATACTATGAATCTGGATAAATATCTATCCAAATTTGTTTTTAAGATAAAGGGAGTAAATCTTATTTCTCCGGTACACAAGTCGGACAAAATTCGAGCAAAATCTTCGAACTGTTAATTCATATCAACCTTCTACTGACGATATAGATCTCACGAAATATACTGTCTATTAACAATGCAATGACTGATTCCTGCTATACAGTATATTCAGAGTAGCTCTCCTTTCTGGCTCACTAATTTAACTTCAATAAGGCACTCGAGAAGGATGAGATTAAGTAGTCGTATACAACTTGACTGCGAGGTGCTAGCTGTACGTGGCCACGTCAGTGTCGTGTGTAAGCGTTGATAAAGATGAGATTAAGCCGTGCGATGCCCGTTTTAGCCAGCAGGTAGGGTCGTTGCCGAACCTGGGGGCCTAACAGCTGATGTGAGTACTCAGACAAGTGGCCCGGCAGCTTACCGATGATTGGCTTTGTAGTTTGTGTAGATCAGCTCTTGCGCACCTGTACAACTATGTCTTGATCTAGCCAAGTAGCAGCAAAACGGCATCAAGCTGTTCATGCACAGGTGCACTGCATCACACGGCCATGTTGGTTGTTTTCCACATCAGATTAGTAAGCAGCTCATTTCACCGCGGAGAAGCGAGGCAGGAAAACAGTTTGATTCACCTGGAAATTAAACTTTCCAGCTATTTCACATCACAGTAATACAGTGTACCGGCTACGCTTAATTGGCACCCACAACTTGCGAGAACTTTCGTGCTGAGCTGATGCATCGATGCCTTGAAAGCTAACCCTGCTTTGTTTCTATCGATCAGTCTGAAGGGGGAGGAGGTTCCTTGCCAACATTATATGTGCTCCCCCTGTCAAGCAAATTGCTGGGATGGAGTGGAAGAAGTGGCTGGCAAAGTTCCAAATTACACTGTGCTATAATGACGGCATGTGAACCATCTGGAGTAGACAAGTGATTGATTGATTGTGTGCGTCAGTGTTCTTAAAAAGAAAAAAAAAGAATGATGATTTCGCTTGTTAAGGGGAGCAAATCTTTTTCGCGTATACTAAGGCTTCAGTTCGTTTCCGGGCAATCTGGAGGAGATTGAGAGAGAAAACATCTCTTTTTCCGCGCACGCTTCCAAACTGCTAAACGGTTGGTTTTTTACAAAAAAAAATTTCTATAGGAAAGTTGCTTAAAAAAATCATATAATCCATTTTTGAAGTTTAAAATAGTTATACTCAATTAATCATGTGCTAATGGCTCACCTCGTTTTGCGTATCTTCCCAATCTCCCCAATCCCCTTCTCCTCGAAACTACACCCTACAGAGTTGGAAGGGTTTACGTTTTGACTACATTTATTCTACGATGATAGTTACCATATTTGAGAACGAAGGTGTATTGTTCAGGTAATATTCCATGGATCAGCGCTAATTTGCTGATATGACATGTTGCAAGTTACTAGTATGTCCAAACCAAACCAAAACAAAAAGAAAAAGGAAATTAAATGAAAAGTGAAACAAGCGGTTTACTTCTAGGCCAGGATTGAACTTGAATTGGATCTTCCGCCTGGCCCATACAAACTCCTCGTGTTCTACCCTCATCTTTTCCCGGCCCAGTACTACCTTAGTTGGCCTCTTTTAAACTCAAACGAAACTTTAAGACTGTCCACTCTCAACCACCGTTTCCCCCAACTCTCTTCTCTTGACGCAGTGAGCGTTCTCAGACTCTCTCCACTGTCTCAACAGCAACCATCTCGTTCTGGTGTTCAACTTGCAGCGTTTCCGTATAGCGAGCCAATCCAAATTTGGTTAAGGTAATTACTGTAACCGTATTTTTCTAGCAAAAATTTGCTACTGACACTGAAAGATTGGGTCTATTACTACGTGAGGACACTCCGAACCGAATCCATGCTATTTGCTCGTAGGACACTGGGTAAAAAAACGTGACTAATATGCTGCTGGACACTCCTCCACATTATTCTTATTATTTCGGTATAAAATGAAGAGAGAAAGGTTGTGTAAGCCTACCAAATACCCACTTACCACTTCCTCTCACTTCTTTTCTTTCCCCTTCTTCCTTCTTATTCTTCTTTGGGGACGACGGTGGCTGGCCTGAGCCGGCGGCTGCGGCACGGCGGGGTGCGGCGGCCGTTGGCGATCGCGGACGGCGCGGACGGCGCATCCCGTGGGGCGGCTGTTCGGACACACAGGGGTTGGGGCGAGGGACGGGGCGCGGCTCCATCCTGGAGGGCACGGGGGCGTCGAACGACACAGTAAGCTTCCCAGCTCCCGCCACGCGCACGCCCTTGGCCAGGGGATCGTGCTCGCCGCACGCTGCTCCACCTCGAGAGCAGGTCGTCACCCACGGCGCCGCTCGGCGATGCCCTCCGCGGTTGGCGCGGTGCGCGGCGGCGGCGGGCTTGACTTTCTTCGCAATCGCGGCTCCCACGCCGTCTGCCTCGTCGACTCGTCACCTCGCCGTGGCCCGGCCCGGCCGTAGTCGCCGCCTCGTCGTTCCTCGCTGGCACACCTTCGCGTGGAGCTCTGGCCCGGTGTGCGCGATTGAGAAAGAGAGGAACTGAGGAAGAGAGAATTGATAGAGAGAAAGAGATGAAGAAGAACAACAGAGAAAGGAGAAATTGACAAGTGGACCCATGGCAAATTTAGTCTTTAACCAAAGTTCTCTCTCCATATACCGGAAATAATAAAATAATGAGAGGAGTTGTCCAGCACTAATTTACCACCCTTTTAAGTGTTCATAAGCAATACACGATCTTCAAGTGTCTCACAGCAAAAACCGCAATCTTTTCGATGTTCTGTAGCAAATTTTGCTATTTCTAACGGTGCCTACGGATTTTATCCCAACTTTACATGAAAGAAAAAACGACGTTCTAAATTTTAGGCTGAGTTTAGTTCTAAACTTCTTTCTTTAACCTTCCAACATTTTTTATCAACATTACAAAACTTTATTACACATACAAATTTTAACTTTTTCGTCACATCATTTTAATTTCAACCAGATTACATTCTAGCGTGAAGTAAACACCCTTACTACCGCATATGCAACAAAGCCGCTTCACGCCCTCCGCATTCTGAACAATGCGAAGCTTGTGTCTCACTCACACGTCACTGGCATCGGGACATCGGTAAAGCAAGGGAAAAAAAGCTCTCTAGACTATCATGCATGTGACAGCCACTCTTTGTAGGTGCCTGATCAGATCGGCAGTAATGCCCCCTCGTCAACATAGTGAGTTTTCGACTATCCAGTTAGTTTAACCGCGTTATAATTTTTATGATATAATGGTATGAGTAAAACAGAATGTACTTGACTAATGTTATCTACATTTTCATAAGCGGCTCAGCTGGTAACTAGTCAAACTGTATTTATTGAGACGAAGTAATATTTACCCGCGATCAGATAATCTACATGCGAATTGCACATACCTCTCGCTATAACCCATATAGTATTCATAACTTCTAACAAAAGTGTAAACATCTGAATAATCAGTTGTCTCGCGTGTCTGTAATAGAACAGAATCACAAAAAAGATCTCGCCGTATAAACAACCGGCGTCGAATCCAAATCATCATCCATCCATCTAGAACACGATGGCGGCGGCGACCCGCGCCGGCCGACGGCAAGGGGGCGAAGCTGGCGGTGGCGGTGTACGCGGAGGAGGCAGCGGGGGCGCCAGGTGGGGGGCGCCGGTTCGTGGCGGAGACGGAGGAAGGGGGTGACGCGCGGACGGGGTGACGGCGGAGGAGGGCATTGGCGGGCGGGGCGTCAGTGGGCGGGCCGGGTGGAGCGCCATGGGGGTACGGGCGACGCGACGGGGGCGGGGTGGCGACCGGCGCGGGGGCGGTGCCGGGGACCTCGCCGGGGGAGCGGGGCTGCGGGGGCCATCTTGGGGCCGGGACGGGGGCCGCTCCCGGGCGCCTGCGCGCGGCGGCCGTGACCGGAGCGAGGGGCGACGATGGCCGGCACACGGCGAAGCGAGCCATGGATTTCCCGGCTTGGAAACGTGAGCTTTCAAGTGCGTGGAAACCGCGAAGCTGTGAGTCCTCTAGAGATGTGAGCAGAGATGCCGATAACTGTGTGGGGAAAACAATGGGACGGGTCCAGGTATTTAGCGCGAAAGGCTAGTATACCACCATGTCGGTTAAGGCAACAGCTTTGTAGGCCTATTGAAGTCGTGACGAAGTCGCAACGGCCACGGTTCGCCGACCACGTGGGGGCCACGTCGAGTGCCCAACACGTCAGTGGGTTGGGTCCGGCTGCGCACCCTCGACCACCTTTTCGTCGCGAGAGCGGCGGCCGGCTATATTTTGACCCTTCGCGGCAGCCCGGCACCGCGTCGCCGGGAGAAGCTGTTGTATTTACCACGTCTCTAATCATCCAACGACTATTCCAAGATGGACAGGGTGTGACGAGTGCTTCGCCGTGGATTCTCAATGGACCGTGTGTGAATGGATCACGAATAAAAATGGCGGCCCCTTTTCCGGTTTGGACGTGCTGGGCCGCTCCGTGCTACTAGCCGTTTCGCGGGAGCCGGTTGGTTTCAGTTGGTTTACAAACGGGCGAGACGTGTGTCCTGGACAGGATGGCCGCGTTCGCGAGCCGTGATGGCCGGGGCGGCGAAACATGTGTTTGCTGCCGCTACTCCCCGCCATCCGCATGTGAACCGATCCTTCAAACCCGCGCTAGGAGCAGAAAAATCTGCAGGCTCTCTCTTTCAATGCGGAGAAAACATAAATGCGTATTGATGAAAGAATTACTCGCCTGCAGGTATTGGAACAGTGCCATTTGCCTTCTATCGCCGTACTCTTCTCGCATTGGTGTTTGCGCAGAAAGAAACCGGAATTACGGATGCGCGATAGTGGTCAGAGATTTTTCTACTTCTTTATCTTAAATATATGGAGAGTGGTAGAGTCGGAGCCGAGGGGTTCGCTCTCGTGAGATTTTCAGTAAACGGCTTCTCGTTAGGCGTTCAGCGCCTGGTGATGTTCTCATATTTGCCCGCCCAGTCTTAAGATGTATAGGATTGTGTGGTTCATAGGGGAGTGCTCTGAGTCGCTTACGATTCTCAATATGGGTGTTTGCAAACCGCGCAATTTTAAAATTTGTGGCGAATTGCTCTGAAGTTTTGCTACCGTTGTACCTTTAGATGTATGGTCAAAGTTTTTCCAATTTATACTAGTACACATAAAGACGAGAGCACGCGCTCCTCAACGTATTTTTTGGTAAAATTTACTTACTCTAGACATCCCAAACTTAACAAATGCCAATTACCAACTTTTGTACTAGTGTTTAGGTTTCATTTTGATAAAAAAGTCTCCAAAACGCCAAAATTTTTGCTATTTTTAGAGAAACTAAAACAGGGCCCTAAATAAACATTAGGCTTGTGTTTAGTTCACGCCAAATTTAAAGTTTGATTGAAATTGGACGATGTGACGGGAAAAAAGATTGAAAGTTTGTGTGTATAGAAAAGTTTCGAAATGTGTGATAGAAAAATTGGAAGTTGGAAGAAAAAACTTTAGAACTAAACACAGCCTTAATTAGATTAACTTATTAATAAAAAAAATGAACAGGGGAAAACGGTCTGGCTTGGTTGGCTACCAGCTTGCCTGGGAAAGCAGGACATGTACGCTGTGAAGTTGGCATGAGCTGCTGCCTGCGAGTAATAGGGTGTGGACACTTGGATTCCGGCTGGTGGACCAGTACACAAAGAACGGACTGGCACGCATCTCAATTAAAGAGAAAAGAGAAAGCGGCTGTCTCCTGGTAACGCGCTATTTTGCGCGTCTGTTGTTTACTCTAATTCGGTCTGGATGCCCAGGAGGAGGAGTATGCGCGTCGATTGGATGCCATTATCAGCTTCCCGGAAATGCAAAAAACTAGCTTGGCTGGCACGGCACGGACAATACCAATGAAATGAACAGATAGATCAACGCGAGAAAGTACAGGCAGATGCAAACGCACAAGCTAAGCAGGTGCAAAAGCTGAAAACGGTAAGCTCTCACTATTCGCGCACAGCCCAGCGCAAAATTCCGAAATCGAGACAGGAAACTTCACTATTAAGGGTCCAGGGAGTCCCATGTTAAGGCCTATCATGACAAAGCCCCATTTGGTAAAACTCGCTTACTGAGCCGAAGCCAATGTGGTAAATAAGGCCCAATTTACAGACTTCCTTTTCAGTCCATCTCATAATATAGCCCACTGGGCGATGGCTCTTTTTTTTCTTTCTTTACTGTGTGTGCGTGCCTAAATTAAGCACCGAATTTTTAACATGAGGTCGTCTGAGATCGGCAAGAGGCAACCCAAAACTACTGTTGCGAGGTTCACAATGCCAGAAAAAAGTGAATACTCCTGGCCATAAGCGCAGAAAATCTACGGCTACACCCGAAGTCGCATTGATCCTAGTCATCACCCTGTTACTCCTACAATAAAACCGTTTGTTTTCTGAATCCAGTAGCCCAGTTTAGTCCTAAAAACTTTTCACAAAAAAACATTTTCATCGAATCTTGTGTTAATCGAATCTTTGCAACATATGTATGAATATTAAATATAAATAAAAAAAAAATCAATTGCCCAGATTGATGTAATCGCGAGATGGATCTTTCGAGCCTAATAGTCCATTGATTAACCATAGTGCTTACAGTAAACTAACATGTTCTAATGATGCTTAATTAGGACTCAGAAGATTCGCTCGCGGTTCTAGACGAGTTTATGAAATTAGTCTTTTTTCATTTGTGTCCGAAAACCCCTTGCAACATTCCAGTCAAACGTCCATGAATACTCAAAAAAATTTTATTTTCACCAACTAAACAGACCCTAAAGGGCATCATGCCAATCTTGTAGATAAAGGAATTCTTTGGCCTTGTTTGGATCCTCCGGGTTTATTAAATAGTCCTCCGAAATTTGCTATTTATGATTTTTAAATGTAGATTACCGACAAAACGATTCCATAACCCCTAGGCTATTTTACGAGACGAATCTAATGATGTATATTAATCTATAATTAGCGGCTGATTACTTAGCATCACTGTTAGCAAATCATGGATTAATATACCTCGTTAGATTCGTCTTCGCAAAATAGCCTAGGGGTTTTGAGATAGGTTTTGTCAAAATCTATATTTAATACTCTTAAATTAGCAAGATTCTGGTGGGGTATTTAATAGCCCTCCGGATTCAAACAGGGCCTTTTTGATTGTCTCTTAAAAAAGAAAACATTTTGATTCGCACTATCGGGACACTGTATTCATGAGGACCACACTTGCGAACATGACACACCCGTAGCACCTACGGCCTACACTAGCCTCCAAAGTTTTCCATTCGATTTGAAAGTCTGAACCCTTCTTTAAACTCGTCTACTAGGGTTGTTAGTCCTTAGGACGTTATTGCCAGCTTACAGGATTTTGAACCGTCATTACCCTCAATTAAATGCAGAGAAGAGGAAGAAAAAAAACATGGAGTAGCAGTTTGTTCAGCGGTGCAACGAAACCCAATCCGACGTTGGGGTTGCGGCGATAGCGATGAGATCACGAGATAATTGAACGAGACCTCGCTTTATCAGCAAGAAAAGACTGGGCCGTGGGTTGCCGTGAGCCGTGATCGACGAGGTCATTCGCTCTGGTCGATCGATCGGAAAGTGTGAGCTGTACTGCTACAAGTATAGACTCTATGCCCCTCTATGGATGGTTTGCCGATGCCGGCAGCAACAAGTTGTTCGCGTTTTCGGCACGTGGAAAAATTACGCCTTAGATTCATCTCTCACTACACACTGGCACGATCGGCACGAGTGCATTGCGTGTGGCATGCTTGCATGCCAGTGCATCTGGTCGTCGGGCTCGTCCTGGACCAGTGTGGACTTTCATGTGTATGCAGCTGCTGCACTGCCCATCTCGCATCTTCTGAATGCCGTCACACTATCAAAAGAATAGGCGTCACGTGGGCTGCATGGTACGACCGCACGCTGGTGCATACTCCGTCTCAAAATATAATAACTTTCAGTTAAATATCCATATCATAACATACGAATCTGAATATAACGCAGAGATCTTCTATCTAAATTCGAATCTGAATAGAATGGAAAGATCTTCTATTTAAATTCGTAGTATTAGGAATCTGAAAATAAGAACGGGAGATCTTCTATTTTAAATTCGTAGATTAGGATATGTTCTATCTATCTATTATATACTAAAACAGTCCATTAACTTTCTAAAAACGCTCTCAAGCCGACACGTGGCGCTCTAATAAAATTAGAGAAAATCCTAGAAATCTGAGAAAAAAGCAAAACATCCATCGTGATCTTCCACTTAAATCGGGGTCCAATATTATAAGCCGTTTAGATTAGATATGATCTTAAAACAACCTGAAAAAACGGCCACTCCTTCCGTCCCTTCAGTTCTGTTAGATAGTACCTAGTACGTAACCAACAATGTCTACTCCTACCCGTGTACGTTACGTGGCGCCTCTAATAAATTAGAGAAATCCTAGAAATCTGAGAAAAAAAGCAAAAACATCCATCCGGTTGATTCACTAAATCGGTGGGTCCAATATTATTAAGCCATTAGATTAGATATGATCTTAAAACAAACCTTGAACAGCGGCTACTCCTTCCGTTCCCATTCAGTTCTGTTACATAGGTACCTACGTAAGTAACCAACAATGGTTACTCCTTCCCGTGTACGTACGTAATAACCTTTCCTTCTTTTTTATTTTCCATGTCATAGTGGAGACAAAAATAATAATAATAATTTTTATTATTGATAATAAATCAATCTATCTTTCTTTCTATTATTTAGTCATAAAATTCCATTTAGTCTCTCTGTACATACCTGATCGTTATGAAAAAAAAACAAACGACCGTTACTGAAAAATTGCGCATGGGCCTTTCGCAAAAAAAAAACTTGCCGGATGGGAAAAAAAAACCTTTACCTATACTGTTCATTTGAAAAAAGCGCCGTAAGTACGGTTTAAAAGGCTATTTACCTTAAAGAAAAATTATAGTTGTTAGAACCATCGTGGAAAAATAGACTATCTTTTTAAATGGATTTTTTCTACACTATAAAATAAATTTAATGCTCATAAATATGGTCATGTGGCACTTCTACAATCACTCTTAGGACTGCCACGTGGCACTACGTAATCTCGTCATCATTTTTTATTTAAATTGGTTGGACCTGTTATGAATAATAGGGGATGAAAAACAAACTAGGACGCTAAAATATAGATTATTTATCAAAATATAAACAATAATATGATACTCTGAAGATTATCACGGTCGTATGTATTGTTAACGATACATTTTTTTATTGAACCAACCTCACTTCATTTTAAAAGAGCAATATTTGTATCTATACCATATAAAATTTTAAGCAAGTACTAATTAACACTACAAACAAATTGTGTCAACGCAAAGTAAAAATAAATAATATTTTTAAGAAAGACATTAGTTTCACACATCCATCTTCTCTTTCTTTTCCTAAAGGGCACACGAGTAGTAAACATTAATATCAGAGGGACATATGCATATGGTTGAGTTGAGGCAGACCCAGTGAAGGCCACCGTTGATAATAGCACTCAACTTCCTACTTAGTAATGAATCTTTGAGGGTGCTGATAAATGAAATACGACTTAAAATATGCTCCATGCTAAGCTGATAGTCACGAGTACGTTCACTATAAAACCCATGTTTGAGCAAAGAGAAATAAATCCTTGGTAGCTCCACCCGTTTAGAGGGATATTGATGTCTTAATTTTTATTCAGTGTTATCCATTAACCAATAGAAGCAGTTATTATTTTTAGAAATTTATTTATATATTTAAAATAAGAGTTGAGATAAATATTTAGGTTATGTATATAGTGGAAGATTAATGTTTTATGTATTTAATAATGTATTAGGCTTATTTTTGGTGAAACATATGTAGTTCCATTTATTTAAAAAGGCATTAGCAACATGATAGTTAGTAATGGTGACCAAATAGGTGAGTTACGTCGTATATCGAAACAAAAATGATTTTGTTTTGAATATAAGAAACATTTATTCTATCGTTTATTAAAGTCTACGGTCTATTTCACGACATATTATTTTTTTAATTGTAAGGCAAAATCTATTAATTTCTTATATGCATATCGCGAAGATATGACTTAATTCTATTAACAATAATAAAGATGCCCCCGCATGATGCGCAATATGCGCGGGCTTCCTGTTCTAGTTTATCTAAAAATTATAATATTTTAGAAGAGGAAGCAGTGGTTTGAAGAGCATATCGATGTTGGTCCACTGACGAGGCCAGCACACCGCCAAGTACTACTGTGGCCACTAGAGTCGGCCAACAAAGCTGAGCTGTAGCGCTGTATCTATTCGACTAGGTCCCAGAGTATCGCTCGTGGACTCGCACAGTCGACGCTTTGTTGAGTTTGTTGTGACTTGAGCTGTTCCTTCTCTGTTTCATCCTTGCTCGATTTAAGGTTGGAAGCCGGGACCAGTTTGACGCTAACATTGCTGCAGAAAACGTGCACCGCGGCCAAACCATCGCAGCACAGTGCACAGTGCAAGTGCACCTACCGCTAGAACTCCAACATTTATAATCGTCTACCGGGATACATAATGTGAGAAGACTTGCATTCGCTCTTACTCCCTCCATTAATACAACAAGAGTTAAAATTTTATTTATACAGTGCTTCACATTTTAGTGTCTTTTATTATCAGAACTACAAGATTAGTGTCTCCATTCCTCACAAAGATATTAAACATGTAGTTTTGTGAAATAAGTTCTTTTAAATATGTAGTTTTTGATATATTGTTCAAAGTACATGTAGTTTTGTGATAAACAAAGACATTAAATCTGTTAGTTCTAAAATCTATATTTTTTGATAGATTGTGCAAGTATATGTAGTTTTATGAAATTTACTCATAAAAACAAAACTTAAGACAACGTTTGATATACTAAAACAAATATATAATTAGATGTGGGAAATATCCCAGGCCCCCATTTTATTCATATTCATTGTTACTAGGATTTTATCAAATTCGTTTGGGATTTTGTCTGGATTTATTATACTAGATCTCTCTAGAATATGTTTACATCTTATCTTAGTTTTTTTTATGGAGGAAGTACTTTCTCGTTGCGAGTTAATTTAATCTATTGTAGGATATAATATACCTTACTAGTTAACACATTGTCTTTTTAGTTTATAGTAATCCAATACGTTACATTCACCTTAGTAGATTAACTTAATGTGGAACTAATGTAATATATGTTAGTACTATAAATATGAATAGATATTTGTTTAGATTTTTATAAACACTATTATATTGGAGTTTGTTTTATCTCGTATTAGATTAATTTAATTTAGGACGGACCATTTGTCCTAGTAGGCTTCCTGTCAGTACCACAGAGTACCACTCCTGCACTTCAGACCGCCTTGATTTTCACTGCACTTCCAATATACTACTCGACAAAAACCAAAACACGTTGTAGAGGACAATTCTTGCGAGTTTTATAGCCCAGCAGTGACTGTTGTAAGAGTTATCATACTCATGTTTTTTTTAATGACACTACTATCTCATGTTGATACAACAAGAACAAAACCTGTTCGTTTAAGTCACCGGTCACCGGTCACCCCCTGCCTGTTTCTCTGGTGGAACAGAAGCTGGGATCAATTTGGCCGTAATTTTCCTGGCGCGCTGCCTCGCTTTCCGCATTTCTCTACTCCCGTCCTGGGTGGACGAATCGGACTGACTCAATGGTCGTTGTGTGGACTGATCTCTC
>CM020179.1:35941621-35980674 GCA_009805545.1 Oryza longistaminata | reverse complement strand
TCTCAATGAGGTAGATTGGTCCTGACATCTGATCTCGACATAGGTAAGCGATGCATATAACGAGTTGTTCATCCAAATTTGTGAAGGTGAATTGATCTCTAGACGATTTATAGATTAGATAGTGTTGGCAAGAGAAGGTGGTGATGACCAATTGTGAAGGTGAATTGATCTCTAGACGATTTATAGATTAGATAGTGTTGGCAAGAGAAGGTGGTGATGACCAAAGGGGAGACGATTGACCTTCAAGCTCAACGCTGCCGAGTTTATTGTTGCGTGCGGCGGCGCCGTGAGCCCATGACAGACGGGAGGCTTGGATGAGTAATGAGCGGGAAGCAAGTGACGGCCAGGGTGCGCGCGGCGCGCCGGCGAGGCACGCCATGATGCGCTGGCGGCGTCCTTGCTGTGAATGAGGGGGGTCGGAGTTTTAAACTCCGAATCCCAAATCAAGAAAAACCACGGTTCGATCAGTCTTTGTGCGGTGCAGATGATATTTTGGGGCGTGAAGTTGTATTGTATTCCATGCATCTTCTTTGTTACTCTGTACAAGACACTATTCTAATGTTCTGTTGAATTTATGTGTGGACGAACTTGTATTCGCTTGATTTTACTCGATGCAGAAATGCTAGAGAAATTATCCTTCTGTTATGTTTGAACGCAGATGAGCTTTGCCTGAACATCCGTCATCCGGCCCAGCACCAGTGGGCTACCTGGCAGTGAATGTCTTCACCCATATTGGCCCATCGCCGCTGATGGCAAAGGTAGCAGTAGCAGAGCAGCCACCGATTAGTACCATACCGCTGATTTGGGTGCAGAATACTTCCCTCAAACAGTATAAAAGAAGTGCCGAGGCAGCCGTTGAGAAGCAGGCAGCTGCGCAGTGGGCACAAAGCGAACTATTCTTTCGCCTTTTACTAAAGAATACCGTGTGCACGCTGCAAATAGCAGCATACTCAAATTTTTTGAGGGGATTTCCTACCTAAAGGACAAACCCCAACAATTATGAAATAGAAATTTGATTTTTTTTTCAAGGGGTTTCCTGTCTAAGGAGAAACCCCAACAATTATGTATGAAATAGAGAATTGACGTCTTACACTCTTTCTCCATCTTATACAGTTGTTTACTTCGTCAAAATCCAAAAGTTGCTGATAGAATCCTTTGTGGCGTTACGCTAAAAACACTTCAGCAAACTGATCTGTTCTTTGAGTACTCTGGACGGCTGTCGGCCCTACTCGTTTTGGGAGATAAACTTTTGGATTAAAATGGCACATTTTTCAAACGGTTAAAGGGTGTGTTCCGTGCGAAAACTTTCTATATGAAAGTTGTTCTAAAATATTAGATTAATCCATTTTTTTAATTTATAATAATTAAAACTCAATTAATCTAAGTTATGGTTAAAGAACATTTGATGATTATAAATCAAGTCACAATAAAATAAATGATAATTATATAATTTTTTTAAATAAGACAAATGGTTAAACGTATTTTAAAAAATCAACGACGTTATTATATATTAAAAAAGGGAGTACTACTTGCCATTTGCATGGAAGGAGGGTGACTCTAAAACCTTACGCCTTCTTTGAAATGGAGGGACTTCAAGGGTTTTTCATAGGCTATACACTAATGATATATCGAAATTTTTGTGTTCTGAAGGAGCCCTTGGGCGATGGTGTTCTTAACTGATGAGGGTAAAACCATTAACACATGATTAATTGAGTTTTAATTATTATAAATTAAAAAATATGTTTATTTGATATTTTAAAGTAACTATTATATAGAAAGTTTTAACACAAAACGTCTCGTTTAACGGTTTTGAAAATCATGCTAACAAAAACTAAGGTAGAATCTAGATCTTAATTAGAAACGAAAATATCATGAAAATAGTTATGAGAAATCCAGAAGGCAAAATTGACAGCATTAGTGCAATACCTAAAGTCATGAATTTTCAAGTGTAAATCTTAATCTACTCATTCACAAAAGGGGAAAAAAATCACATACGCTACCAATAGCCGATTGCTTTATTCAACGTATAGATTGATTTTGGATTTAATTTCTTTGAGATATATCACGTACATTTTTTTTTCTAAGTTTCTTGAAACTAATTGGTTATAAATCTTGAACTGTTCTTTATGATGTACCCAGAGATACTATATTTTCTAGCGTAAAGGTACTATAAAATAACATTGAAAATTGTGATAACTCTTGATAAAAAAGAACCGTGCAATCACTCATTTGATTAGCATTTGAGGTGTACGGCTTTGTGTCCTAAAAAGACCTGTGGCCCATTTGCATGCATCCATCTCTGTTTCGGTTCACATGAACTCTGCTTTCTCTGCTTTAGAGTGCATCTGTCAAGAGCTATATATGACTGGTCGAACAGCGTGGCATCCATGCAGTGCAGAGGCCGAATGATTGCCCGATGATGTGATGAGCTGCTTCTTTTCTCGTGATAAACAGTAAATAATCCTCATGTGTGTTTGGTTCTGCGGTTTGGTCGCAGGAGTACATAATGCTCTTCAGACAATCTTGCTCTCAGGGTGCGCTAGCCTACAGAGACAACATGAGTGATCTGCGGCAGAGACTAGAGATTCCATTGACCCGAAGGACATAAGTTCTGTTACTACCGTATAATCTAGGACTCTATGAATTCTTCATGTCCAATGGGCGTTTGATCGGACTTGCTACTAACTGGCTGTTCCCATGTACGTGGATTTCAGAAAAAGAATGGACCATTTTTTTCTTCCTCTCGTAATACTTGAGTAAGTTTCAGACTGTCAGTGAGCCTCCTACTATGCACCCCACGTTTCTCCTCACAATATAAGTACTGCTATGTACTCTCTCCGTCCCACATAGAGTAAATGTAAAATGAAATAAGACACATTCTAATACTATGAATCTGGATAAATATCTATCCAAATTTGTTTTTAAGATAAAGGGAGTAAATCTTATTTCTCCGGTACACAAGTCGGACAAAATTCCGAGCAAAATTCTTCGACTGTTAATTCATATCAACCTTCTACTGACGATATAGATCTACCGAAATATACTGTCTATTAACAATGCAATGACTGATTCTGCTATACAGTATATTCAGAGTAGCTCTCCTTTCTGGGCTCACTAATTTAACTTCAATAAGGCACTCGAGAAGGATGAGGATTAAGTAGTCGTATACAAACTTGACTGCGAGGTGCTAGCTGTACGTGGCCACGTCAGTGTCGTGTGTAAGCTGTTGATAAAGATGACGATTAAGCCGTGCGATGCCCCGTTTTAGCCAGCAGGTAGGGTCGTTGCCGGAACCTGGGGCCTAACAGCTGATGTGAGTACTCAGACAAGTGGCCCGGCAGCTTACCGATGATTGGCTTTGTAGTTTGTGTAGATCAGCTCTTGCGCACCTGTACAACTATGTCTTGATCTAGCCAAGTAGCAGCAAAACGGCATCAAGCTGTTCATGCACAGGTGCACTGCATCACACGGCCAAGTTGTGGTTGTTTCCACATCAGATTAGTAAGCAGCTCACTTTCACCGCGGAGAAGCGAGGCCAGGAAACAGTTTGATTCACCTGGAAATTAAACTTTCCAGCTATTTTCACATCACAGTAATACAGTGTACCGGCTAGCTTAATTGGCACCCACAACTTGCGAGAACTTTCGTGCTGAGCTGATGCATCGATGCCTTGAAAGCTAACCCTGCTTTGTTTCTATCGATCAGTCTGAAGGGGGAGGAGGTTCCTTGCCAACATTATATGTGCTCCCCCTGTCAAGCAAATTGCTGGGATGGAGTGGAAGAAGTGGCTGGCAAAGTTCCAAATTTTACACTGTGCTATAATGACGGCATGTGAACCATCTGGAGTAGACAAGTTGATTGATTGATTGTGTGCGTCAGTGTTCTTAAAAAAGAAAAAAAAAGAATGAATGATTTCGCTTGTTAAGGGGAGCAAATCTTTCGCGTATACTAAGGCTTAGTTCGTTCCCGGGCAATCTGGGAGATTGAGATAGAGAGAGAAAAGCATCTCTTTTTCCGCGTGCACGCTTCCCAAACTGCTAAACGGTGCGTTTTTTACAAAAAAAATTTCTATAGGAAAGTTGCTTTAAAAAATCATATTAATCCATTTTTGAAGTTTAAAATAGTTAATACTCAATTAATCATGTGCTAATGGCTCACCTCGTTTTGCGTATCTTCCCAATCTCCCCAATCCCCTTCTCCTCAAACACACCCTAAGAGTTGGAAGTTTACGTTTTGACTACATTTATTCTACGATGATAGTTACCATATTTGAGAACGAAGGGTGTATTGTTCAGGTAATATTCCATGCATCAGCGCTAATTTGCTGATATTGACATGTTGCAAGTTACTAGTATGTCCAAACCAAACCAAAACAAAAGAAAAAGGAAATAAATGAAAAGTGAAACAAGCGGTTTACTTCTAGGCCAGGATTGAACTTGAATTGGATCTTCCGGCCTGGCCCATACAAACTCCTCGTGTTCTACCCTCATCTTTTCCCGGCCCAGTACTACTTAGTTGGGCCTCTTTAAACTCAAACGAACTTTAGACTGTCCACACTCAACCACCCGTTTCCCCCAACTCTCTCTTCTTGACGCAGTGACGTTCTCAGACTCTCTCACTGTCTCACACGGCACCATCTCGTCTGGTGTTCAACTTGCAGCGTTTCCGTATAGCGAGCCATCCAAATTTGGTTAAGGTAATTAGTGTACCGTATTTTCTATGCAAAATTTGCTACTGGACACTGAAAGATTGCGGTCTTTACTATGAGACACCCGAAGATCATGTATTTGCTCGTGGACACTGTAAAAAAGTGATAATTAGCTGCTAGACACTCCTCACATTATTTTATTATTTCCGGTTAAAATGAAGAGAGAAAGAGTTGTGTAAGTACCAAAATACCCACTTACACTTCCTCTCACTTCTTTTCTTTTCCCCTTCTTCTTCTTCTTATTCTTCTTTGGGGTGACGGTGGCTGGCCTGAGCCGGGACGGCTGGGCCACGGCGGGGTGGCGGCGGTGGCGCATCGCCGGGGGCGGACACACCCTAAGTATCTTTGGAAGATACACACATTTAAATGCATGTTTTACACAGTACTGTACTACTGATCCTGTTGATCACACTGCTGTATAGTATATGGCAATTGCACTTCTACTCGTGCAATTGATAAACTTATCCCATTCAGTAAGAGTTTGTCGAAATTGACAAACTTATTTGAAATTTTCACATTAAAACCACTACGTAGGGGAAATGTAATTTTTGAAGCCATCATCTTAAAACTACTGTGAAATATTTTTTTAAAAAAATGCCTTAAAAATGATAAGCCGGCCTTTTCAAAACTACTTTATATGTTCTCGAATAATAGACCACTGACGACGGCTATCTCATTTTGACCACAGCTTACTTTTCAGTACTGAATGAAAGTTGTATCGATATATTTACGAAGCTACAAACTTCAAAAATATAACATATTTTCAAATATTCATATTTTCAAATATTAATTTCCGCAAAAAATGCAAATGGTCAAAAAGTGTAAAGTTGAATAGTGCAATATCAATTATTCCAGAAGGGGTGGCTTTGCACCAATTATGTCCAACGTTTAACCGTCCGTCTTATTGAAAAAAATTATTATTAATATTTTTGTTGTTATTAGATGATAAAATATGAATAATACTTTATATGTGACTATTTTATTTTTTTATAATTTTTTTAAATAAGAAGGATGGTCAAACGTTGGTCACCAAAACCTGTCGATGGAGGTAGCACTACTAGTGTAGATGCACGGTTTTAAATTTCAATAACTTTATTTCAAAGTTCAAACTAAACCTCTTACAGTAGGGCTTATGTTTATTATTATTTTTTAGAGGACCTCATACCGTAGGCTTTACGGACTCCAAGTGAGCCGGGCTGTATTAAAGTACTTACCTCAATCGAGGCGCCAAGGTGTATATCCACAATCTAGTGCAGGTGACATACATATACATACAGTATATAATTTTGGAGATTCGCACGTACTTTGTCCGTTGTGCAATACACTATTGATCTAGCGCGCTAAGAGTATTAGCAACATGCATAGTAACACCGTTTTGGCTATATTTGAAAGGTCATTTAGTTTTTCTTTTCTCCACACACAAACAAACATAACATTAACATATAATTAATCAAGTATTACATATTACAAATTTTAAAAATAGATTTATTTTATCTTTAAAGAAAGTTATACATAAAAGTTTTTTTGAAAAATAATAGTTTAGTAATTTTTGAAGCGTGCTAATGATAATCGAGGAAGTTGTAAAATTGAAACTTTGCCAACGAACAAACCAAGGTGCAGCAGCCAAATATAAACACCAGCAAATTGTCACTCCCAATATACCTTGGTGAGCAGCCAGCAATGGTTGCCAACGAACAACACATGCTATGCTAATGCTACAATTCTTTTTATATATAGGAGTAGCCTGGTTGCCTATGGTGTCGAGCTAGAAAACACGAGATGGGCTGCGTTTAGATTAAAAGTTTGATCCAAACTTCAGTACTTTTTCATCACATCAACCTATCATACACACACAACTTTTCAGTCAGATCATCTCCAATTTCAACCAAAATCCAAACTTTGCGCTGAGCTAAACACAACCATGAGAACCAAACAGAAAGCAACAATTCACTCCTTCCGGTACAGGTGAGAGTGTACCTGGGGCCGTGTTTAGATTCCCAACTTTTAATCATATCATATCACATAAAAAACTTTTCTACACACATAAACTTTCAACTTTTTTTTCAAACTCCTAATTTTCTTCGAACTTCCAACCTTTTTCAGGAACTAAGCACACCCTGCATAAACCTCTACCGTCATCAACTTTGTAGTCTCCTGCAAGTCCTTTCACCGATATGCTAGTTAGTACTAGCTAGCTAGCCAGCTGAAGCACCAAAAAGATCACACATTTTGCATGCAAAAGTTTAGTGCTAATTTGGATGTAGGATTCTACTCCCACCGTCCGACAATATAAGGGATTCTGAGTTTTTGCTTGCAACGTTTGACCACTCGTTTTATTCAATTTTTTTTTGCAAATATAAAAAACGAAAAGCTGTGTTTAAAGTACTGTAGATAATAAAGTAAGTCACAAATAAAATAAATAATAATTTCAAAAAACATGCAGCATTAAATATGGATGAAAAATAATCAATTGCATAGTTTGCATGTAAATTGCAAGACGGATCTTTTGAGCCTAATTACACCATGATTTGATAATGTGGTGCTACAGTAAACATTTACAAATGATAGATTAATTAGGCTTAATAGATTTGTCTCGTAGTTTACAGGCGGAATCTATAATTTGTTTTGTTATTAGTCTACGTTTAATATTTCAAATGTGTGTTCGTATACGTCAAAAAAAATTAACGTGGAACTAAACACGGCCATACTTAAAAAGAATTTTGGTTAATCACTTATATTCTAGAACGAGGAGGATGGTAGATGATAAGAAAAAACATAGGGTTAAAATGCCATGTACTATTGAATTATGCAAGAATCTAAAATGCTGGAGTTTGTAGTGTAATGTGTTTGGATAGTCTGTTGAACAAAATTAATGAAGAAATTGTATTGAAATTTGGTGGTTTTGGCATTGCATGCATACAAGGAGAGGAGAGATACAAAGGGAGAAAATCCGTTGGACTTGTTAAGTAAAAATAAAATGAGGTTTTAAGCTTTTTATGAAATATCCTTGGGGGGGAGGGTATAAGATATCAATTCATGGTATTTGGTATCCTCAAATCCTTTGTTGCAAACAATAGATATATGAAATATAAATATTTTAAATGGCTAATATCCTATCAAATTCTACGAATTTCCTTCAATGAATCTTTAACGGCGGCTTCACATCCTCTACCATAATGGCACTACCATTAGAGACACTGACGTGTGGGACAATAGGATATTGAGATCCGCATACAGTGACCGTAATGGTAATGATATTATGGTTGAGGATCCTCGATCAACATTTATTTACATAGAGATTAATATGGTAGGGATTAATGAGCACCAATTTAACTTAAGAGTTTGACTACTTATGTTGGGCATGATTTATTTCCCCAAAATCATTATGTTCGGCCTATTTACTTCCCTAAAATTATTGCTTTTGCATTAACCTATCGATCTCCCTCCCTCGGCATCCATTTCCCCCATCACCCACTCTCCTTATAGTGCTGCCCTTCTTTATAATATGGAAATGCAATCCACTATTTTAGTAGAGATGATATTAATAACTTAATAGAGAACATTCAATTGTTTTTACGAAATAGCAATTCCGTTATTTTACTCCAGTGTTCTTTGTAAATAATCTTATCCATTTGCAAATACTCCTTTCTCAATCCTTTTACAAATTCTCCTTTCAAGCATTATTAGGTTGTTTAGCACATCTTAAAGCATGAGAAGAAAAGATTATAATATCTCATTAAATAATGGACGGTTGAAAATAAGAGATTTGTTTGGTTGAGATAGGAAGTAATTTGAATGAGAGGTGGTTGATGGAAAAAATAGTACTCTAAAAATGCTTATATGTACGGAATTTAAATCGTAGAATGCTTATGTTTACAAGTGGAAGGAGTAATAATCAGTTTTGCTTACGAAAAACTGATGAATTTTGACTTTTTTTTTTCAATCGAGGCTAAAGCAAATAGATTTGAACGTAAGGCATTACTAAAATATTTTCAATTACAAATCTAATGATATAATTTCGTTGCTAAATGATTCAAGATTATTAAAAGAACTGTTTGTCAAGGATAACTCAAAGTTGAAACTAAAGAGGGAATAGAAAAAAATAAGATTGTATCATGCGCACACACAATAAACAAATATCATAGAAGATTTTAGAAAAAATACAACCGCTCCAAAATAATAGTATTTTACTAAGAATAAAAATATTTGACGATTTTAGGAATATAATTTTGTTAGAGTATCACTTTCCTCTCTCGATATGTATGATAAATTTAAAGATGAGACATTACAAATAGGTGTAATACTAATTACATGTATAAAGTTTTTTACTTCCTCCGTTACTAGGAATCTAGACATGTTTGTTCGGTTCATATAATACTATGATATGTCGTATCTTGTTCTAGATTAATTTATTATGAGACGGAATAAGTAAAAGTTTAGGTAATACTTTAGTTAAGCTGAGTTCTAAACTTAATTAACATCAACCTACAATTCTCTATTTCTGTTAACATGTTTCCCAAATAGCTAAGTTGAACTATCTATGTATAAAAAATATCTATATAGAAGTGTTTTTAAAAAGAATCAAATAAATTTATTTGTAAATATATAATAGTTAATTTTTAATTAATCATACACTTTCGCTAATATATTATGCCAATACTAAGTTTCAAACGGGTCGTTACTAGTGTACAGTGTATACCATGTACTCATTTTATTCCGAGAAAACCCACATCCCTCCTAGTATAACTATTTATCCAGATTCGTTAGGTTAGGGGTCACATGTTGGGATTTTTTTTTTTTACACAGTGAGTAGGCTGAAGTTTGTGTGTACGAAATAGTAGTATGTTATACTTTATTTATATATAAAAACAAAAGTCTATATCACCTGCGGCTGTGTTTAGTTGAGGGGGAAGTTTGGATTTTACTTAAAATTTGAGTTGATGTGACTGAAAAGTTGTGTGTGTATGACAGGTTGATCTGATGGAAAAGGACTGAAGTTTGTATCCAAATTTTAGATCTAAACACAGCCTGCATGACTCTGCTATCCAATCCGAAAATGAAAAAAAAAAAGAACACTGATTTGACGTCACCATCACCGCCCTGCGCTCTTCCCTTTTCCTGCTCCTCTTGACCTCCTCCTTCTTCTTTCTCTTTCCGCCAAATACACACTAGTAGTAGTGTAGTACCTCCTTTCTCTCTCTCCGTTCTCCTTTTCTCCTCCACGGCAGTTTTATATAAAATTCGCGGCTTTCAAAAGCAAACCAAACCGGCAAAGTTTGAACTTTGAACTCTCCTCCTCCCCGCACCGCACCGCCGCATCCCTTTCTTTCCCCCACCCCTTCCCGCTACAACAAACCATAGCATATCCTCGTCTCAACACTCTCCTCTGCCTGATCAAAAAAGAAAATCCAATGCGGTGAGATCTGCGGGGTCGTGATCCTCAAACCATTTGGCTCTGGTAATCTTCTTCTCTCCCTGGTAAATTAATCTGCTCTCTTCTCTTCCGTACCTAGCTTGCATGCATCATGAATGCATTGGTTGGTTGATGGTTGGAGTTGAGAGGAAGCGGTTTTGCTCGGCGGGGTGGTGGTGGTTTTGGTGGGTTCTGTGTTCTTGCGGCGTGAAGCGGTTGGTGTTCCGTTTTTTTTTTCTTTTCTTTTTCCCAAAAGCTTTGGTTTTTTGTTTTTTTTTTGGGGTCTTTTGATTTTTTTTTGGTGTGTTTTTGGCACCGCACACGCTGATTCTTGGAGGTGGTTTTGGTGGTGTACTGCCCATGGGATTTAATGGGCTCGCATTGTTTTCGTGGTTTTGACGTGTTGTTTACCTCTCTTGTGTTCATGCGGATGAACAAGTAATGCCCCTCTTTCTCTCTCTCTTTCTCTCGAGGAGCTCGTGAATTTGTTTTTCTTTTCAGAATTATCTTTTGGACTTCGAGCTGCGTGCTTTTTGGTTCTGAGCACAAAGAAAAAACACTTTTATCTTTTCCGCTGGATTTGACATTTTGCAATGCAATGTGTTCTTCGGTTTGGCATTTTGGGGTTCAGACTTCAGAGTTCCATTTCGGAGAAGGGGAAAAGCTTCAGTCTTGGTCGGCTATTTTGTCGGAAAGCGTGCCGCATTCGTGTCACATGCCGCTATTTTTTCTTTCTCCTGAGCTCACACTTTTCTTTCTTTCTTTCCTTGCCGTCGGCAATTTTGGCACCATTTTATGTGCGGTGAAAATGTGTCGGCATTTCACTGTAAATCTTCCAAACCCCGGTCCACAATGTTAATTCCCCTCTTATAGTCCAACTGCAACATTATTAGTATCATGCTAATTTCTCTTCAGGTAACTGCAACTGCAAAACGGCACAGCCATGGAGCAGTACGAGGTACTGGAGCAGATCGGCAAAGGAGCATTTGGTTCTGCCCTGCTTGTCAGGCACAAGGTGGAGAAGAAGAAGTGAGACTAGAACCACCACCACCACATTTGCTCTTGTCCCGGATGAGAAAAAGAAGAAGAAAATATATGTCAACCTTTTGGTATCTGCATCTTGTTCCACCCAATCTGATCTTTTGGAGCCTGTGAACTGTATGCAGGTATGTGTTGAAAAAGATCCGGCTTGCCAGGCAGACAGACCGCACTCGCAGGTCTGCTCACCAGGAGGTAAGCAACTTCTCCTTTGCATGTCTTCATCATGTTTTGCACTACCTACTTTAGTTATGATTTCACACACAATGTCTTGTGTTCACAAAGAACGAGTTGTGTGCAGGTCAACTCTTGGTACACAATGATTAGTGTTCCTGACTGGTTTAGGGGCTATTGTTCATCCTGTTCTTCTCTGTAGTACTAGATGTGTGAACTGGTCTGAACTAAGAGGGTTTTTGCCCTATTGTTATGGTGTTCTTTGTACACTTATACCAGATCTTGAATTTGAATGCAGATGCAGCTCATTGCCACAGTGAGGAACCCATTCATCGTGGAGTACAAGGATTCATGGGTGGAGAAGGTTTGTACAAGTAAATAGGAACAAAGACCAATGTCGCAAGTAGATAATTCAGCTTTGGTTTCTAAGAGGAAGATAATACAGTGTTCTGGACCCACCATTACTCATAGAATCCAATTTCTATTTGAAAAGTTTAACTAGGAATTTTTTTTCCCAATTTCAGGGTTGCTATGTTTGCATCATTATAGGATACTGTGAAGGAGGAGACATGTATGTATCTCTCTTTAGTCTTTAGCTGTAATGTGATGTTTCCCATTCCATTGTCAATGTAGTGTTGGTTTTGTTGCTGATATCAACTCTCTGTCTCTCTCTCTGGTCCAGGGCTGAAGCTATTAAAAGAGCTACAGGTGATCATTTCTCTGAGGAGGTATAACTTACCTTTTTAGTTTTCATTTCAACAATTTTAACTTGTCCCTTGGTAGAAAGCATTCAATTCACCACCAACTTTTTTTTTAATCTCATTTTGCAGAAGCTTTGCAAGTGGCTCGTGCAGCTCCTCATGGCCCTTGACTACTTGCATGCAAATCACATTCTTCACCGTGATGTGAAGGTGCGTAATGTTGCAATGTTTGATTCTGAAACACATTTGCAACCTGGAATTGTTACCATGTTTTCTGAAGTTGTCCTTTTTTTTCTGTTTCAGTGCTCGAACATTTTTCTTACTAGGGATCAAAGTATAAGACTAGGTATGCCACCTTCCATTTTCACAAGTGCATGCTTCATAGGAGTTCACATAATTCTGGATGCAATCTAATTCCTGTTCAATATACATGCAGGTGACTTTGGGCTTGCGAAAATATTGACCTCTGATGATCTAGCATCCTCTGTAAGTTCTTAAAACTATCATTTCTCTAGTGCTCGTTCCATTATATTGGTGGCAGCAACTTATTCTAATCATGCAGGTGGTAGGAACACCAAGTTATATGTGCCCAGAACTACTTGCTGATATACCTTATGGTACCAAATCTGATATTTGGTCACTAGGTAAATGCTTCAGTTGGATGTAAATTACATTTGTCCACAGTTAGAGATCTGCCCTGGTTCTTAAGGCTTAAATATCTCTGTTTTCAGGATGTTGTATATATGAAATGACTGCTCTGAGGCCTGCATTTAAAGCTTTTGTAAGTTTTGAGATTGCTTATATTGGCTGGTCATGTAATCATTCAACTGAATTGTGCAAGTTGATTTCTGAATTAAATGTGGCTTAATATATGCTTTACCTTTCTTATTGTACTCAGTTTTCCGCTTATCTTCCTTTTGAATGGTTAGCATAGTTTTTTTTTTTCTCGAACATGTAGGAGATTATCATTATCTGTTGTATATAGGAAGATACACAGGGAGGGAAATCCGGAAACTCCCGCCACCCTAAACACTAACATACATTAAAAACTGAAAAAACACCAACAAGACCACATAAGCCGCAAGGGCTATCGACCTAGCCGGCATCTCTTGTTCTAGTTGAGCAACATGTCTTGTGTTAATTGGCTCTTTTAAGTGCATTTTTATCAAATCAACTTGGGAGAATATGAGAGATACATTTAGACCTCTAGTTTCATCTAGTTGTTGAGCAACTTTCGATTGACTGTTTCTGATTTTGTCATATCTTCCATCAGGATATGCAAGCTCTTATCAGTAAGATCACCAAGTCAATTGTGTCGCCATTGCCAACAAGATATTCTGGTGCATTGTGAGTTTCCATGAGTTAATACTTGATTGAATTTACTTGAGTAATATCTCTGAAAGCTTTACCATCATGCAGTCGGGGACTTATTAAGAGCATGCTGCGAAAAAGTCCAGAACACAGGCCAAGCGTAATTCTCAGAAACTCTCTTATGTTCATGTCAGTTACTAATAACGTATGTTTATTCTCATAAGAATTTTGCATCATTTTTTCCCTACAGGCAGCTGAACTACTCAAGCATCCACATCTCCAACCCTATGTGCTGCAAGTCCATTTGAAATCTTCTCCTGCTCGCAACATAATTCCTTCCCGTCAGTCTCCAGTTGACAAGGTTAAGAAAATGACATTTCCCACTGAGTCGATGTGCAGAAGCAAGGGCAGGAGAAACTCTTTGGGTAATGAGAGAATCGTGACCTTCAGCAAACCTTCTCCTGAAAGGAAGTTTACTAGTTCTATTCAAAGTATCAAGGATTACACAACCACTCGGAGTGTCAAAGATTTATCTATCGATGATAGTTTGGTCGAGGAGGTTAGTAGTAAAACAACTTTTACCACAAGAACATCAAGTATTGTGAAGACTCCCAAGAGAACTCCAAGCAAGACAACCACAACTCCCCAACTAGAACCTCCAAAAGCATCTTATAACAGAGTAAACCGGAGCGAGGTATGACACATTTACCATGTTTTAAATGCAGTTTGTAGCACTCTTATTTACAACCTGTTTATAGCATGGCCTAATGCAATTGCCCTGCTTGCCCGGTGCAATGTAATTTTTTGACGTCCATTTGGTATTCATCTTTGAACCTTGCGTAAATATAAATAGATAGAATGACTTCCATCAATGAACTGCTAGATGCATTGTTTCAGTCTGAGCACACATTACTGTTCTTACATTTCATTACTTCATACACTCACTATAGTTTTCTGAAGAATTTATTTTCAGTAATTGAATACCTATTTTTTTTTCCATTCTCTAGCTGCTTTCAAGAACACCGGTGAACAGAAGCACTCGGGCAATCCGCAGAGCTTCCCTCCCACTCCCACTGCCATCATCGGAGACACCGAAGCGCGGCGTCAGCAGCATCAGCATCCTCGAGCAGCTGGAATCCCCCGACGTGTCCGTGAATTCGCCTCGGATAGACCGGATCGCCGAGTTCCCGCTGGCCTCATCCGAAGATCCACCGTTCCTCACGCTCCACGGACGCCGCTCTCCAACTCCAACGCCACAGCATTGCGTCATCGACCAGTCGATCACCAAGGACAAGTGCATGGGCGAAGCGTTCCACATCGTCGACGTCGATGGCTACGGTGGCGAGAACGACGGGAGCGACTCGTCGGGCCGTAATGCCGCCGCCACCATGGCGGCTGCCTCGAGCCGCGCCGGCTCGTCGGAGTCGACGAGGCAGCGGCGGTTCGACACGTCGTCGTACCAGCAGCGCGCGGAGGCGCTGGAGGGGCTGCTGGAGTTCAGCGCGCAGCTGCTGCAGCAGGAGAGGTACGACGAGCTGGGCGTCCTGCTGAAGCCGTTCGGCCCGGAGAAGGTGTCCCCGAGGGAGACGGCCATCTGGCTCACCAAGAGCTTCAAGGAGACAGGGCTGTAAGCATATGCGATCACTCTCACCTTTGCTTTAGAAAACATTGAGCAGAAGCAAAACTGTAGCTCAGGAAAGATTAGTTGCTGACAGTGTGACACCATCTCAGTGTTGCCTCCCCCAACTAGCTTATGAAAGATTATTCAGTGATCATCTATGGATTAACAAGGAAGTAGCAGTAGTTCTATACTTCTATGTGGTGTTGGTCTGAAGCAGGAAGTAGTAGTAGTTCATGTTTCTAACCATGTAGGAGTACTTGACAGGTAAACTGGGCATTCCAGCCCGGCTGAAGAATCATCCAGTTGATTGATTTTGTTTCTGTTTGAATAGCATTTCTCTTGTTCATGTAATCTTGAGTTCTTGAAGGTTTAGAGAGAGAGCTGCTTGCCTAGTTGTATTATCCAAAGTAGGAATTCAGACAATGGCCATATCTGATGGAGACAACAAGAAGAATTTGAGGAGCTTGTACTGTACTATGCACAAAGATAACGTTCTTGTCATATCGTTCTCTGTTTTCATAAAAGAGTCGCACATAAAATGTGGCTGAACAATCTGAATCCTGTCCTCATGCAAAAGATTTTTCAGAAACTCTACTACATGAGTCTATGGTTGTCATGCTGGATAAGTAGATCCAGGGATAAAGAAATGACTTGAACATATTGATGAACTTCATTATAGCAGATTTCATCTGTTAAAACAAGAACAAAAAAAATGCTTGGTTCATGCTGGATAAGTAGATCCAGGGATAAAGAAATGACTTGAACATATTGATGAACTTCATTATAGCAGATTTCATCTGTTAAAACAAGAACAAAAAAAATGCTTGGCAAAAGGGAAATCGCAAGGGATTTTGAACCGATTTTGCTATATATTTGTCATCAAATTTCTCCCCCTAATATTTGTTAGATGTAATTACAGTACAATCATAGTGTAATTACACTGTAACTTGTATGTAATTACACTGTAACTATAATGTAACTTGTATGTAACTTTCAAGAATCTCTCGGTAACATGTTATTTCAGTAAAATAGAGGTCGTGGGAACAAATCCTTTCACATATGTGTGTGCTGTGATTTTTTTCTTCCTCACCAGAACAAATCTTGTAATAGATCTAACAATTCAAAATTACGTGAAACTTACATACAAGTTACACTGTAGTTACATGCAAGTTACAGTGTAATTACATATAAGGTTACAGTGTAATTACACTACGATTGTACTATAATTGCATCTGTCAAATTTTTAGTAGAAAATTTGTCGACAAATGTATAGGTGGTCTTTTTGAACGCATGAGAATCAACATATCATCCTTCCAGTGACGGGCCTTAATCCTGGCCCATCCATGGGTATAATGCATGGGCCGGCAATTCGGACTTAAAATCAAGGCCTAGCCGGGAATTTTAACGTGGATGAACAAAATTAGTTGGTCTGTCGTCTGTTCTGTTCTTGCTTCTTGTACGATTCTACCTCACTATGGGTCGATAACATAGTAGTTAGCTAAACTAAGTAAGGACTTAGATAAGCAAAACTTGTATGTAAGCATATACAATATGTTTCGTCGACACTCCACACCCTCTAATTTCAATTCCACGTGTTTTAGATTTGTGCACCGGGTAAAAAGAGCACCCCCTACGTTCATAATTCTTAAATACTCAGTGCAAAAAAATAACAATTTTTTTAGGAAAAGGCAGGAGCTCTGCCATTCATTAATAGAAGAAGAGAAATAAAACACGGGGACATCCTTGCTCAGTGCAAAAATAATAACAATGGTAATTCATAAATACTCATAAAAAATGGTTATTCTTAAATACTTTTAAACCTTATTTTTTGAGTTCCGATCAAAATTTTAATAGTTTTCCTGATAATGACTTTTAAAATACTTAATTTTAGAAAAAAAGTTGGTAAAGATTTGCCTTAAAAAGTACTCCCTCCGTTCACTAATATATAGCATTTCTAACGTTTAAAATTTGTACACAATTATAGTTAATTTTGGAGCACTTGTTTTTTCAACCGATCCAGCCACTACATTTGTTACTTACTGATAGTTTGCATCGTCTAGATGTGCTCTTTTCCGATCATCTAAGCTCTCGGATGCATGTAATTTTACCTTAACCTTAGTTTCGGCTAAAACCAGTACAAATTCTTATATTTATTGGTGGAGAGAGTAGTTTTATAATGTCATAAACTTATTATAATATAAAAGTTTGGGTCAAAATTATATCTCAGAAGCCATGAAAAAACTACATCAGTGTTTTTGTTTTCCTTTTTTTTTTGTTTTTTAACTGGAGGAAAATAGTAACTCTCTCTTGGACTACGTTTGAAAAGACGCATTTCTCTATCGATAAACAAAGTTTGACAAAGCACAGAGTGACAGAGCCACAGACCCATCTCTCTATCTTCTTTTGTGTACTATTTGAGGGCACGGACAAATAAATTAACTATTACTCCTGCAATGTTATAGATTTAAATGAATTTTCTAAGAAAAATTTTATATATAGAAAGTTTTTACAGAAATCGTATTACTTCTAGTTTCATATTATAAGTCGTTTGACTATTTTTCTGGTTGATCAAGTTTATAAGAAAATTAACAACATTTAAAATATGTTGGCTGTGGCCTGTGGCTTCTATGTACATGTCAGAATTAAGCAACCAACTTAAGCAAGCAGTATGTAGTATACATGTCCAAATCCTGCAATCAAGATTCACAATCAAGTATGCAATCTTCTTCAGTTCTCCTCATCACTCCAATCCAAAAAGGAAAATGAATTTGTTCATGCAGATTAGGAATAGTACATTGCTAGTGTCAACAAAAAGCTGCAGAATTCGCTTACTCAGCAGCAACAAGACACTGAAACTTCTTCTTCCTGTTGCTTTCAACAGTTCGGTTTGCAGTGACCACAACCTGACAGATTTAATTAGGAGATGACACGCACAATTACAGCTGAACACAACAGTAACAAAATCACACCTTTGGCAAGCACAGCACAAACCCCCAGTGTGTCATCTGATTCTGATCCCTAGAAAGATTTGCACACGAAAAGGGACGGACAAGAGTTCCAAAAGCTTAGGAGTAGCTTCTTCTACCGTGGGCAATGTCAGTAGCAAGTTGAGTTGATCATGCCATGGCGGCGGCGGCGTTGTCGGTGGCGAGCGACCAGCAGTAGGTGGTGGTGGCGGCGGTGAGCACGGTGCTCGTCGACCCGCACTCGCTGTCGTGGTCCGGCAGCCTCGACCCCCACGGGCACGACGCCGGCGCGCTCGCCTGCGACGGGCACCGCTGCACGCGCGCCATCATGGCGGCGCCGCACTTGGGGCGGCGGCGCCGACGACGCCTGCGCCTCCAGCGACGCCCTGCGCCGGGCGCTCGCCTGCCTTCCCAGGCACCGACGACGCCTCGCTGGCGGACGACGACACCGACGCGCGCTGCCGCGGCGCGCTCTGCGACCGCGCCTTGGCGCGCGACGACTCCGTGTTGGCCATGTAGTTGGGGAACAAGAGCGGGTGGTCGCCGCCGCCGCCGCCGCCGCCGTGGTGCGGCTTGCACGGCGCGTCGGAGGCGTGGTGGTGGTGGTGGTGCCACGGGCTGTTCCGCGCCGTGGAGAAGGAGAAGTCGTCGTACCGGCCGCTGTACGTCCGCGCCTGGCGTCCGTCAGCGCCGACGGCGTCGGCGACACCTTCTGGTACAGCTCCACCTTGGACGGCGTGCGGCACAGCGGCGTCGCGTAGCAGCTGCTCCGCGGGACGACGTCCTCGGCGTGCAGTGCGCCTCGCCGCCGCCGCCGCCGCCACCACCAAATCCGGTGTCCACCTCCACGATCTTCACGTTCTCCTCCGCCTCCTGCATTATCTCGCAACCCAAACTCATCAGCAATCAAACTCTTCTCGCTCGCCATGGTCCAAGCAACAGCCTGAATTTCTTACCTGTTGCTGCTGCTGCTGCCGGAAGCGGGGGTGGTGCGGCGAGCGCGGTGGGCGTCATCCTCGGGGTGCGGAGGAGGGGCTTCTCCTTGTCGTCGTCGAGGAGGCGGAGGCGCGCGGCGCGCGCCCGGTGCTGGGCGGCGACGAGCGCCTGCATGCAGCGGAGCGTGTTGCTCGCCTGCCGCCGCACGAGTGGCCGCGCACCAGCGCCTGCAGCTTCACGAGCCCCCTCACGCGCACAGCGCCTTCTCGCCTGCGACGACGACGACGACGACAAGTCAAGCAAAGATATCCATCAAAACACAGCGCTTACTCTCGACGACGAGAGGCGGCGAGCCGAGAGCAGAGAGAGGCACTCACCAGGTAGGACCTGAAGACGGACTGGATCTTGATCGCCGCCGCCTCCTCATGCCGACGACGACGACGCCCCGCCTCGACGACCCGGCGAGCCGCACGACGGCCGCCGCCCGCTGCTTGGCCGCCACCGCCGGCCGTCCGCCGGCCGCACGCGTGGCTATGGCCACCGCGACGGCGTGCTGGTCGGGGTCCACCCGCGGCTCCAAGAAACCACCACCACCATCCTTCACCACCGGCCTCCGGAAGCTCCACCGCCTCTTCTCCTTCGCCCCCGGCGTCGTCACCGCCACCGCCTGCTCCTTCTCCGGCGCCGGCGCCCTCGCCCTGTCCTTCTTCCCCGGCAAGAAGCTTCGCAGCCACCTACCCGCCCTGCCCATGATCTCTCCTCTCCTCTTCTCCTCCTCCACACTAGGCCACTAGACCACCGCGAGCTCGCAACCGGCGATCCGCTCGCGCTGCCATGTGCGAGCGAGCGATCGATCTTGCTTGCAACTGTGTAGATGGGACGTGCAGTGCGGTGCAATGCATATACAGGGGAATATATTACTTGCCACTCTGCAGCTACGTCGCCTGCAATAACTGCTGTACCATGGCGGACGCGATCTGGGAGGGGCATTAGTTAATTTTTGCGCGCGTAACGGAATGGAATTTTCTTTTCTTGTTCGTGGTCAAGCGCACGCTGCTGCTGCTGCTTCTGAATTTGCTGATCTGATCCTATCCAAAAAAGAATTTCTCGATTGTGCTTTGCAGTGGTGATTCAGGCAGAAACGTTAACTGTAGATGTTTGGCACAAATTTGTACGCTGCATTGCTATTGTTTCAGAAGAAATAGTGACGCAGAAGCGATCAGAGAAGCTTGATCCGAAAGCAAATGGAGAGATGCTGAAGGCTTTCGCTGTATTATCCTTTTTGTTGCTGTCATTGGAAAAAAAGGAGGGAAAAGGGGTTATTTTTCTAGGCTGTAAATTTGTGGCACTGCCTTTTTCTTGCTGGCAATGTTTTGGGGATTAAGAATGGAATATCCCATCTTTACTTATGTGCTTTTTTTTGGCTGAATTTCATGTATCCTTGTATGGTTTTAGGATAAACTGAATGTCATGCTTAAGTTTACTGAACTTCTTGAGTTCATGGCATGGATGATCTGATGATCGATAAGTTTGACTGTGGATAATTTTTTTTTCTTGGTTCCTAGCTAGTCAGAGCTGCATGTGGTCACCAGTTAATCTTAAGGGCTCCAATTTCTTATTCCACATTGCATATATATTTTAACAGGAGCAGAGCAAACTGGGCATCACACATGGCACAACTCAGCTTGCGTCAAATCTGCCTTTTTAACTACCCTAAGCAAAGCTTTGCTTGCACATGATCCGATGCCAATTATCATTAACCACCCCCCCCTCTTTCTTTTTTTTACTATCTATCACAAGCTCACAACTCACTAGAGAACCTGCTACTACCATTGCCATAGCTTGATATTTCACTGTTCACACATCAGAAGTGCCAACCCAAGGACAATGATCCTCTGCATTTACAGATTGTACTGTAATCCATTTCCGAGGCGATCTGAGCCGTCCGATGACGAATCCAACGGTTAGGATCGGTCGCGACAACGTGCCGTGTTTCGCTACAGTGTGCCGGGGGCCTATGTGGACAGGGTGGTTTCAATGTGCTAACCTGCACAGGATGGGGGGAGGGGCCAGGAGTCCAGGACGCCTCATTCAATTTTGGGCAATTAATTATGTTCAGCTAAATTCACAAGGATTTGAACGTTGTTTTTGCTGGGGCATACAGGCAGGAGAGGGACCATGAGAATCCTCCTCCTCTCGCCCAATCAGGCAATTCAGGGTTTCAATTTTTGAACACGTTTGGCTCATTCATGCAGAGATTGCAGAAATCCAAAACTAAATTCTGTGCCCCTCATCCTATTTGAACTTTGAATGTTCTTCCCGGTATATACACGTACGCATATGGTTTTGTAACCTGTCGATACGTTAATTGAAATATGGATGTCACTTAGTAAGAAGCTGAAGCTAATGGTAGTTATTTACTTCAGTAATTTTTTTTTGACTGAAACTAACGACATGGTCATAACGTGTCGGCCCATTGGGATTCGTATCTGACTTCACATACGTAGTACTTAAAAAAAATACGCTCATCAAACTGGGTGAGAAGTGAGAACACTGTACAACAAATGATTTGGGGGAAATGAGGGAAAGCAGGATGAGATGGAGAGCATGTGCTGTCTGGATCTCATATGCATTATGTTAATTATCCACTAGATTAGGGATATTGCAGAGTTAAGTACTCATGTAATGTGCCTATGGAATGAGCTGGTTAGCCATTGCCAGTTTAATTAATCCCCATAAATATTCGCCCTTAGACCACGGCACAGTGGTGTGATTTCAGGCACTAGATGGCTCGGATACTGTCTCTGAATAATTTTCCTGCCTGCTTGACGAGAAAATGCTACGAGACTTACTTGATGTTTGATTTGATTAAGTAATTAATTAGTTAGTAATTAATTACTTAATTAACTGATATAGGGAAAATCATCTAATTAAGTAATTGTCTGATTTTCCCTTTTGTCATATGTGATGGATGTTTGATTTGGTGCTTAGCTTGCAAGTGTGTTGCACAGATCATTCACGATAGCACTGTGCAATGAAGTTGCAGCACTTCTTTTTCGTCCCTTTATTTTTCCAGAACTTCATGTCTGTTTACTTTACAGTACAGAGAACACATGGAGGATTCCTTGCAGGGTTGGTCATCCCAGCAACTTTCTAAGCGATAACCAGAGAAGGGGAAACACATGCAACATCGGTAGGCTACTCTCTATTGAGATAGCATTTGCTTGTGTTGTTGTTGAAGTAGAGAAAGACAAGATGCCTTTTGTGTTCTGCCATTTGGCAGTAAGAAACAACTGAGATACTTAGATATCAGCTATCAGGGGTAAATTAATATGCAGAGAAGTGAGCCACTGTGAGTTTTTAGTCGAGCATATGCAATTTCCATGCTCTCTTTGGGGGAAAATAAAGCTGAGAACTTGGTGCGATGTACTGGTGCAGTACGCCATCTAGCACTCGTTGGTTGAGGGCCTAAAATTTGGAGCGAAGGATTGTGAAATACGTAGCAATACTAGAAAAAAGAAAATATTCCCCTCGGTTCTAAAAAAAGTTAATTTCTAGCAGTCAAAATTTGTAAGTTGATTTATGGCCATACCTCCCCTCGTCTTCTTGCTCAATTTCCTAATAACCTATTAAATTCTAACTTTAATATGTGGTATATATATATATATGTACCCCTCAGTGCACAAATGTTAGCAATTTTAACATTTTAAATTTTTGAACAAATATAAAGGATTCTAAGGGTTTGAATTTCCATCTTGGTTTAGCTTTTCAGTGGCATGCAAAACTAGATAAGCTATTAGCACATGAATAATTGAGTATTAATTATTATAAACTTTAAAATAGGTTTATTTGATTTTTTAAAGAACCTTTTATAGATTTTTTTAAAAAAATACACCATTTAATGGTTTAAAAAGCGTGCTAACGAAAAATAAGGAAGCTATATTTTAGAGTTGAAGAAAAGAGTTGTTTGGTTAGTGACTAAGGTTGCCACGCCTAAGGTTAGGCGTTTGCTAATATTGTGGCATGCCTAACTTTTTTGGCAAAATAGAGTTGTTTTGTTGATAAACAAAAGTGTGGCAAATTTGTTGAGGGTAGTTTGGATGACTACCACATGACATGCCACAAGTTTGGCTTATGTGGTAGCTGTTTGGTTGGTGCCAAAATTAAAAATGGTTACCCCCAATCAATTAGATGGTGAGAATACCACACAGGATTAGTGTGTAAAAACATTGTTGTTGCATGTTCTATTCAACAGTTGTCCTTTAAACTAGAACAATCAATTTATAAAAACCAGATTATAATACAGATATTCAAATCAAACACAAACATTTTTTAATAATAAATATCCCCTTGACCAATTAGACCATACGCATAACGAAAATAAATCAAAATATTACAAGTGGACAACAATACTCAGACACAAATGTACATAGCAAACCACATCATTAACATAAATAAAAATATCATAGGTGAAGAGCAATACTCAGTCACTAGAGAAATTTTCATAACACACTTAGAGCATAAGGTCCATACTTTTGCATCACTGTTGTATAGTGATAGTTGTTCTATTAACCAAAAGTAGCTCCCAGCTTGAACCTGACATATTCACATCATTTCAATATAAGCTAATTAGTTTGCCCATATCTAGTCTGATCCTTTCCCAAAAGTAACTATTTGTTCAAACCTAAGATATTTCATAAGGTTCTAATAAAACTGATTAGTACATCTATTGCAACTTAGCAAAAGGTCAGCAACATACTCGAATGCTGACAACTAGATCCATTTAACCTACACACCATCTCGGTCGCACATGAACTGGTACACCCAAGTCTCCAAAGTTGTGTCACAAGAAGTAGAAAGAAATCCTCGCACCCCCTCATTCTCCTGGCGTCCCAAATAATTTCCAACATCAACCTTATCTTTGGAACCAATGGGTAATGCATCTATCCTCTTCCACATTGTTGCATAAAGGTCACAAATTTGTGGCATTGGGGGTGGAGGAGGACTAGCAAGATGGTTCACCAAACGGTCCATTGTATTGCCAATTTTCTCAGTGGCGTCTATGGAACGACTCTTAGGCTTTTGCTACCTTTTACTTGGTGACTTTACACCTATTGGTCTCTTTTTACTAACTCCAGATGTTCCAGGAGAGCAATTATCAGGACCAGTAGGCGATGGTAACGTGTCAGAGTCTTCTTCAGCAATGTTGATAGGATGTGCATAGGTGGACATATCATTCAAGCCTTCATGGTCACTGCTATCAGATTTGCTATCAATATCGTAGCATGTTTGCTGGTCTATGGCAAGAGAGCCATTCGCATTATTGCCTGAGAAAAGCTCTTGCATCTTATGAAAGTACTTGATTGGCAAGCAGACGCCTATCCCTATCCTGCATGCTGGTGCAACAATATAATTTAGTTAAAAAATACCAGGATCCAATACAACTCCAAACATAGCTGACTTTAAATTTGTACGAAAAAATTGTGATGTAATGTGATTGCTAACTTATATAGGTACAAAAGCATTGCAATGTATGTCATACAGTTGTAAAGTTTTTTTACTACAAATCAGTAAAGATTCATGACTAATCAAAACTATCCATTTCTCCAGGAGCAATCAAAACTTGCTAACAACAAATCTTACAGAACTAGTGGCAATAATGAAATGACTTCAGATGAAAGATACTTACTTTGAGCTTAGCGTTTTCAAACTCTGATATAGTCAATTTGCATTTACTAGCATCAAAACCATTGCCACTATTGTTTAACGACCTCTCAACTATCTGCCAATTCTCTTTATAGTGCCTGTAGTGACGGGTTACTTGGGTAGATGTTACACCCATAGCAAACTCTCTATTTAAGGCATCAGCGCATTTCAGATGGTGCTGAGTTTTCCATATGAAGCCTGCATGTTGTTCTTTCTTGTATTCAATGTACCAATCAAGCATGAACTTAGTTTAGTCATCATCCCAGCTAAAGGATCTCTCACGAATAGAGCCTTCACCCTCCGCCTTCCCCTTCCCCATTTATTCCTGAGCTATGAAAATTTGATATAATATAATATAGTGATATAATCAGTAAGATAGAATAGCATGGATAGACAATAGCTATAGTTATATTAATAGATGTTTCCTACATCAATTCCACGAAATGCCACAAAGTACTAGACTGAAACTTCTTATATGCCAAGCATCGGGGAACTTTGGCCAAAATCAAACTACTTTATGTTTGACCAGGTTTATAAAAAAAATAGTAACATTTTTAACCTAAGATAAATTTATTATAAAAAATATATTTAATTATTGATTTAATAAAACTAATTTAGCAATGTAAATATTACTATATCTGTGTATAAACTTGGTCAAACTTTTTGACCAAAGTCAAAATGACTTATAACATGAAACGGATAGAGTATTTTCTTTGTACTTTTGTTCTTCTTTTTCAGCCATTACACTTGTTAATATGAAGGTATTATCCAAATATTCCGCAGCATTCCAGTCAAAATAAATATTCCGCAGCAACACACAAGATATCCACCTAGTTATTTAGATGGTTTCAACAACTTAAGGACTAGTTCTGCACGGTATTAATTCCATATAAGCGCCACCAAAGTTAAAATCAATCCATATTAGGTTGAGTGGTGTAACATGAACTGTTAGGGAAGTTCAAGAATGACTGGAGTCTGGTTTTGATGTACATAAACGATTTTGACTTTTGTTGATGATTAGTTATGCAAAGCGGGCATTTTCCAAAATACAAATGATAATTGTCCACAACATAACAAAATATTATCAAGGTTAAGACCATAGTGTGATATCTATTTACATCTTGCTTGCAAGCAATTATCCTCCTAGTTAACCAAATATGTCCATATTATATATGGTGAAAATAGACACAAATGAGTAAGACATTAAAATAGCTGATTGTTTGAAACGGTAATACCTGTTGGTTGAAAAATAACCACTGTTAGCGAAACTTTATAGAATATTTCAGATTTATGAGAACCCATATTGGTACATAGACTTACTTTTGGGCAGAGCTGTTATTTTTATTTTCTAGTTGTTCTTTGAGCATTTGAAGTGCAGCGGATCGCTCCTCAACCATGTTATTGAACGCCTCAAGAGTCACGAACAGGTCTTCATAATCTTTCTTCTTCTCCTCCCAACGCCTTTTATATTCCAACAAGTCATCTTGTTCCGAATATGAACAAAGGTGCTGCTGTATAAAGCAAAAAAAAAAAAAATCGTAACTTACATGATAGTAATTGGCACAAATTATTATCTATGACAATTTTCTATTTTCCTTGTATCAAGGCTTTCACTTCATCTCTTTCTCTAAAAGAGCTAGAAACTCTGAAAGCACAATCCATTACACCAAGGATTATGATATGGATACCCCCAATCACCCTGCAAAATCAAGCCATGGACACATATTTATTCTCTATCTTAATTCACGATAATTTTCCCGGATCAAATTAACGGGTTATTTGATTTGTGATTTCTGCCTTGTAATTAATTACAATGGCACCATTACTATTGCTTGTTTTATCCAGGTTGTAATTGAACCCCACCATAATCAGATACTTGGCCAAGAAAAAATCACACATTCTATCCAATGGTTCATTATGTTACAACAAAAGAAGCTAATGGTACTATTAGCATTCCCCCTAATCCTAACCGTGGAAAATAAGATAGCAGGGAATGTAACATTAATAGAGTGAAGGCTCGAGAATAACTTTGTAGGATTTTGTGAAAGTAATAATACATGATAGCTACTCCCTCCATCCTAAAATATATAAGGGATTTTGGCGTCACATCCTAGTAGTATTACTAGGATGTATCACATCCGGCCAAAATCCCTTATATTTTGGGACGGAGGGAGTACCTGTTTAGAAATGACAAAAATCAACTAGAATTACCAATGATTACTAGGAACCAAACCAAAATTCCTACAGCCAAAAGCCCCCTAAGCATAATGGGGTTTTTCCATCCAATCCAAATGGGATTTTCCAAGTATGCCTGCTCTCAGTGATCTCTTACAGGTGACCATAGCTTCTATTCCTAGTCTCTAAATATGGAGAATTAGGGCAAAGAAAATCCAATTCTACCCATCCCACTGGATATTTGGATGCAACAAAACTTGCTAGGTGTGCTCTTCCTTCTACATAGATTGAAACATACTTCCTATTCTGATAAGTGGATAAACCAACTCCACTATTTTTGTACTAGTTAGTTGTTACCCTCACCTCAACCAAACATTGCAATGGTAGTAATGACCTTCTGGCATCTGAACTAAAACAACTCAAATAATTAGTCATTCCACCTCAATTTTCCCTAGAAATTAACCCTCTCTACCTTTGCCATCAGTGAACCAAACAGACAATAGCTAGCGGTAGAGACATGGACTTCACCTCGGTACAGGGAGACCCATAGTTGTGGGGGCAAATCACACCCGTCGCTAAAGTTTGCAAACCCAAAGAGTTTCATAGGCTGCAACTAATGGCCAAATAGATCAATGGAATCTGAAACGAAAGGAGCGGGAGTAGGAGGGAATTTTTACCTTGTTGGGTTGGGCGCTCTCAGCGCGACCAGCGGTGGAGAGTCGATGTGAGCAGTCCATGAGCTTCCCGGACAGGTGCACAGGATAGGAGCAGTGGGAGATTGATCGCTGGAGCGCACTGCCGGCGGAGCGGAGCATCGCCGAAGCCATCTTCCCCCCAAACCCTAGTTTTTGTCCCCCTCTTTTTGCTAGTAATAGGCCTGTGCTAACGCTACGATAAAAATAATATTACAAATAAAACATCCAAACACGTTACAAAATATGTTTCAGCAATCAAGCATAGAATGTGATAGTTATAAAGTTTATGCGGCCACTGAAATTTGTCCACAAAATGATATGTATCACATATTGGTTGAATCTAACATTTTGCAATGTAGACTAAATACGCACACAAGATAGTCCATTCCCATTTCAGACAGGAATCAAGCCTCATTGTAATTTTCATTTAAGTTAAAACTGGAAAATAAACACAACTTCTGAGCATGCAACCAGAGTACAATATGGCAAGAAATAAATCATTGCAATGGAGAAGAAACTAAGCCTCATTCTTATTTCCATACAAGATAAAAATTAAAGTAAAAAAAATCAGAAATTAATTGAGTAGAACAACATAAATATCCTTACATTAGATAAATAATATCTTTACATTGTTCCTAACAAAAAATACATCAATATATATTGTGGTAACACTTAGTATGTTCAATAAATAAATTAACTTAGAATCTGGCAACATGTGTCACTGATATTTAACATAAAATGGAACAATTGCCATGTAATTATCTATTCTTCACTTGAAGGTTGGTGATGCTTTGGTAGCTGGCAACTGAGGGAAAATAGCTATAAGCAAAAAGATTTGCCGTATTATCACCAACTCGAAAGTGCCAGATGAAATGTTATTTTGCAAGATAATATGTATCATATCAAGACTCTTGTGAAAAGAAAAATGCTCTCAGCATGGCAAATTGAAAGGGATGCTTTGGAGTATATTGTTTCAAACAACTTATTCTCAAATGATTTGCAGAAAAAAAAAAGTAATACAAAGCTAGCACCAATATGGCCTTGCATGACACGCTCACAGTGTTTGTTTATGGAAGTCGAGACAAATTATTATGGGGTGCGCAATATCTCACATGTGTATTTTTTTCCTAAGAAAGCAACACACTGAAAACTATGATGCTGTCTCATATATTCATTCAAATTAATGTATTTATTGTGCATGGGTGTTGGATTTGCCTCCAATTTTAGTAAGATTAAACGAACTAAAAGGTGTCATTTATGCCTGAGAAAAACTAACTGAAGAAATTGATGTTTAATGTCAGTGCCCCAGGCATCAACAGATCAGAAACAGGTAATGCATAGACCTCAGCACCTTCAGTTTGTTCTCAGCGCATCATCAGATCAGTATGTACATTATGCCAAAAAAATGTGCATGTGGTCAAATGCCAAAAAGAAATGTGCAGGTGGTCAATTTTCCAAAAGGGCAGGCAGGTGGATGTCTGGATCGTAACTGATTTGGATGCATCGCTGAAGGCAATTATACTCATCAATAGATCATAACTGCTTTCGATGGAAACTATCTTGCTATGGTGAGTTAAACTGAATTCTTACTCTGTGTTCATGTTTGTTAGACATGATAGTTTCCATCGAAAGCAGTTATGATCTATTGATGAGTAGAATTGCCTTCAGTGATGCATCAAAAGCAGTTACGAACTTACGATCCAGACATCCAGTGTTCAATCAGTAAAATTTATTAGGATAAGAAAACCTTGATTGAAAATTTGGATGTCATTAGGTTTTAACTTTCATGAACAATAAAGAGAGTTTTAAAATGTACTAACTTGTAAGACTGTGTTGTTGAATTATAGGGTAGATGACCATCTGACAAGAGCATAAATACTTTAGTTATCGTGATCTAAAAAAATGAAATTTTCAGCCATACTACCACATGATATACCAATAACACAGAATGTTATACCAAAATGTTGTTCTTGGTTGTTTTCTTCCTCTCTGTTCTGGATTATAAGAACCGTATGATCAAATCAACAGCGGCTGATGGGGAGAGAGGAAACATAGTAGTGATGGTGGATAAAAAAAAAAAAGGGAGGGAGGGATGGGGAAGGAGGATCTCTGTACCTTTGGGTGAATCAGATCGAGGCGGAGGAGGCGGACGGGGACGGAGATTGGGGCGGCGGCGCGGGCGTGAGTGTTCCTTGGTGGTGCAGAGGAGATCGGCGAGGCGGCCGTCGCTGGCGACGTGGGCGGGCGGCGATTAGGGTTAGGGAGATGCGGCGACGACGGAGGAAGGCGATGCGGCGGGGCGAGAGATGTTAGTGGGACTGTGGGAGAGATCGTGGACCATTGGATCTTGATTGCAAGGCTAGGATTGTAGGATTGTCTACGACCCGGACAGCATATATGGGCCAACATTTATGCCCAATTCGGACTACACATATATAAGCCCAGTCATCGAAGGTCTGTTTCTCCTACTCCCTCCGTCCCAAAAAGATTTAATTCCTGGGTTTTGGTGTTCAACGTTTGACCGTCCGTCTTATATAATTTTTTTTTTATGATTAGTATTTTTATTATTGTTGGATGATAAAACATGAATAATATTTTATGCATAACTTATCTTTTTAAATTTTTTTGATAACTTTTTCAAATAAGACGAACGTTCAAACATTAGACGGAGGGAGTAGTCGCATCATCTTCGTCAGTTGTTCATCACTCTCCGTACGTCTTCTTCAACACACAAGGAATTAATCCGAAAGCCAAACTATAATATATATCTTGGGACTACTCGCCTCCTCCGGATTCTATAAACCCAACCATCGTGGCTTTATATACCTACGCTAGGATGCTAAACGTAGGTGTAGCACTGGTCTTTAGTATTGTGTTTGGGGATTTTCTCGCTAACATCATCCTATTGATGCATTAATTGCTACTCCCTCCGGTTTCATTTTAATTGACGTTTTGGACAATAGCAAGGTCTACAAAATATATCTTTGACCTTATTTTCCTATTATAATATACACAATAAATAAATACATGTTTACTTTTATAATAGGGCTTTGAAAGACAAATCTATATATGTTGTCCTAGTTTCTTGGGAAAATTATAAAAACCACCCTATAAATCACTTGAAGTTTGACATTCCACCTCATAAGTAATTTTGTTGCAAATATCCACCCACCTACTAAGTTTTGTTGCAAAAACCACCCAAGTAAACACATGCTTAACCAAATCAATATGTTTTCATAAAGTGTGAGCGATTAATGTGGTTTTTACCAAAATCAAATACTTCCTTCTTGATATTTTTTTGTGAGATTCCACAAATAAAATTGCAGACGATAGCTTAAGCGTTGTCGCACTGAGTTTCGCTATATGAAAAAAAAAGTTCAATCAAATATGAAAAATAAGTCTAATGCAAACACTTGAACAGTATTGACTTGGCTAGCTTAGCCTGTGATAACCATACATCAGCGATAATAGACTGATTTGATTAAGTACGTGTGCATTAGGGTGGTTTTTGCAACAAAACTAAGTAGAGGGTGGGTATTTGCAACAAAATGACTTAGGGGTAAAATGTCAAACTTCAAGTGATTTATGGGGTGGTTTTTACAATTTTCCCTAGTTTCTTTAAACTAAATATTTTTAAAGTTATTGATGGTCAAAGTTATAAAAGTTTGACCTCAACCATGTCTAAAATGTCAAATTATTATAGAACCAGAGGGAGTATGTCAATTATTGGTTCATCTAGTGTGAAGTACCCTCACATCCTGACAAGCATAATCAGAAAGTCCTACATGCTATCAAGACAAACATACCTAAATCTATTGGCCTGAGAAGTTTGATCGATTCTCAAAACAATCTGCACAAACTGATTGTTATCAGAAGATATATTTGTTATTGGAAGAGGTGATTTTTGTTTCCCAATATTGCATCATCAAGTGTTATGTACCCCAAGAATCTAAGACCCAGTCACTTGCTTGTCTCAAACTTGATCTAAAATGGTCTCGTATTGGACTTACCCTTCATTCAACAATTTAATATGCTACTTGAAACTGAAGGTTGTCATGCCATGGGATCTAGGTATTATGAAATCTATTATTATGCGTTACACAACCCAGAAAAACGGTTGAATTTCAAGCTTCATCACTCAGTTTCATACAGTGATGCTCCACTTTCATGCATAGACAAGAGCTTGATACAAATGCATTGGGAAGTGTTCTGGAGTCCCTAAGAACAAGACGCCAGCAACAAATTTGCTCCGAGGCAGAGAAGACGGTGAAATTTCAGACAAGATGCCCTCAAAATGCAATGTGTCTCAGAGGTGGCAGTGATGATACTGCTTGGAGTCAACCAAGTTATGGCTGGGGTAGTAATGCCACAAATGTACCGATGTTGTGATTCGAAGGAACAATAGAAGCTGATGCTAGAGATGGTGCCACGAGAACAGCAGAGCAACATCTAAAGCAAGGTCATGGTGTAAATCAAAGAAACTGACATCAATGCGAATGGTTCCTAGGCATCAGTGTGACTATGAGTGTGAGGGGGCTAAAAAGCATTAGTTAAATTACAGTATGTTTTGATGTAGTTGTCTATGATACAATATAGACAACTGATGGGGGAAGTTACAAATGGGACCTTTGTATACAAGTTACTGAAGGAGTCTATAGTACACACAAAACTCATGAAGCTCAGAAAATAGTCCATAAAGACATGATTTGTAGTGTAACCATGTCATGGAGTTCAAAACAGCATGGATTACGCAGACTAAGCAATACAAGTTATTGATACCCAACAAAAGAAACTAATGCGGGGTTACACAAATCCCGCATAATGTGGCATGCTCCTATGCACTCCATATTCAACCGAAAACTTGCTTCTTCTCAAGGATGATACCAGCACAGAAGGAAGCAGGGATTAATAGTACTAACTGAAATTGTTTGATCTCATCAAACCTGTAGGTAACAATAAAAAGGATAACCAGGAAAACAATAACGAACATATGTTTATATGCAAGTTAAATAGTTACCTTTTATTATTTTGAATTTGAGTTTCAAGTTCTTTTATTAGGCGAGCCTGGTCCTGCACTGAACGAGACAACGCATCCATATACGATGACAGTCTCTTGTGGAAGAGCTGTTCCTCTTCCATAATAATATTCTTCTGTTCCGATACATTGAGATTTGAATGTAAATGCTGCTGGACAGAAAGAAAAAATGTATAAGAATTTACTGCAATGATTACCACGAATCATGGTTTGCAAAATATTTGCACTGACCACTGATCTAGCTACATGGTCTCCTTTTATGATTTCCTAATTAATGCTAGGTACTCTTATTTGTATTTCTCCATATGTAATAATCAGGACTACAAAAATGCCAGTCATTATAATCAGGACTATAAAAAACCTCGTCATTGTGATCAGAACCACAAAAATCAGGACTGCAAAGACACATCTTCAACAACCAACCGACTCAATTGGAACTCAAAGCTCATGAGTTTCTACGCAGCTGAGCTGGTTCCGTCAGGCTCATTTATTGTAACGGCCAGCCATCATCCACCAAGACCTATTCATCTCACCCGTTTTCCTATATTAAGGCGATGAACTAGATAATGACTAGAAATTTAAGTAGTTCTTAGACTGCTTTTAATTTTGAACGAGCAGAAACCTCTTTCTTATCGCCCTAGAAAGCGAGAATACACTCATTCGAGAAGGGGATGAAAAACAACAGTCATCTGCACGCGATACAACAGAATCTCAGGTTCCAATCTGTAATCAGTCCGTGTAATTTCACAGAACGATAGAAACCCTAGAGGACAAGAGGGGAAGATTACCTTATTAGCTTGGGCGTTCCCAGCGCAACCGGAGCTTAATGAGCGCTGCCGGCTGCCAACCAGCGGGCGGCGCAATAACCTCTGCTCACCGGCGAGCACACGCGCGGTCGACCGCCGAAGCGCCGCGCCGGCAGACCGGAGCATCGTCGACGCCGCCATCCCCAATCTTCGAAGTTTTTTTTTTTCCTTTTCCCGTCAAAGGGAGATATATGTGTGAGAACCCCGAAGGTTCTATTTAAAAGGCCTTTGTTTCGATGGGCCTCAAATTCCAGCCCATACACGCCGTGTAGGCCAGATATTTGGACCCAAATTCCTACTAAATAACGTGGAATAGGTTCACTTTAGATCCCTCAATTTCTTGTCCAGTTTGATTTTCGTCCTTGAAAGGAAAAATCAGATACAACCCCATCTCCCAACTTATAAAGCCAATACAAACGAGATCTCTCGGTATTATTGTACCGGGGTTTTGGCTGACGTGGCACTTCCATGACTCATTTTACTAGGGCTTCATCCCACGTGATATTGACGTAACGTTTATGTGGTAATTTGGTCTTAAAAAAATAATAAAAAACCTATGACCCTCACACCCAATTACGAAAAAAGTAATTTAAAAATGAGGGGACCCACGTTGTTCCCACATATCATTCTTACTCCTCTCCTCTTCTCTCTCACCTCTCTTTCTCGGGTGGTCTTCTTTCTCCTCTCTCTCTCCCCCTCTCCCCTATCTTCATCATCTCCTAAGTGTGGACGGAAAGGGTGGGCGGCAAGGAGAACGTTGCGTGTGGCGCTTTGGCTTCCCTGCAGCTTCCATCTACCGGTAGCCCTCCTCTCCACTGTTGGTATTTCTTAACGATATTACTAGAAATATTCATTCCTAGCAATGGCGCTAGAAATGGTCCGGGTATATTTATGGTTACAGATGTTTATCCGCAAGCGCACGGCTATACCATTGTAGCATTTCACCCGGAAGTATTCCAAGGTATCGTATTTTTAATCCCAAGGGAAGATAATATGAGTGGCCTATGCTAATACTCTTTATACATATATTACTTACATTCATCAAAGTCTAAGGAGGGGTAAGTTTTAATATAAGGGTAGGGTGACACGAAGCGAAGCATTCAATCCTCATAAATAAATAATACTAAGTGGAAGAGAAAATAGAAAGTATTACAATTCCTATACTTCTAATATTCACTCAAGTCCTAGTTTGCACCTGCTAATATACAGTCGTGTGGTCAATACCCCCTAACAGTGTCCTCCTGGTACTTCGAGAGACCACCCCTACCCCTAACAGTGTCCTCCTGGTACTTCGAGAAACCACCCCGGGTTGCCGAGTTCCTTACGACAACCTGTCATGGCTGTCCAACCGGGGCTAAATACGGAGGAGTACTGTTAACACCAAAATTTGGTAAGCCCGAAGTCATCATCGGCCTAGAGTCAGTATCGGCTTCAGAGTCTTGGAATCGGCCGACGGGAGTCGTCAAATCGCCAGCAGTTGTGTTCTTGGTGGAGTCGGATCAATTAAAGGAAATTTATCTAGAAGAGTCTGAGTTCAAGGAGGATGCGGCATGGCAAGTTATCTATTAATTAGGAATAGTTTGTTGGTTTCCTTTTATATTTAGGAAAGTGTGTTTAGTGTCCAGTAAGGACTTTATGTTTTTTCCTTTTATCTTTAGGAAAGTTTCTTTCTTGTCCGACAAGGACTAGTATTTCCCCATGGGTATAAATATATACACCCGGGGTCATTGTAAAATATTATATAGATCAATACAACTACTCCCGGCGCATCGCCACCCTCTTTACCGAGGTTTTTACTTATCAACTAGTAGAATTTGGCACCTGACGCGGGGCTGCATCGGCTTTCGATCTCCGGCGAAGGGGTAAGTCCTACGTTCCGCCGGCCCTGGTGAATCTATTGGCTACATTGGTGTTGTTGAAGGCTGCATCGCTTCGATCTCTTGGATCGCTCTGGTTTGGTTGATATATTTGCCTATCTGATATCTCAATTCTATCTCTAACTACATTGTGTTCAGAGACACATCGGTTCAGTTGGGGCTGTCTCGGTTAGGTCCGATCTTCTGTCTTAGCCGATATATCTCTACAATCACAATGTTGTTGTAAATAGATTTGTTATATCCATCACATTAGACAGATCTATCGGCTCATTGAGTATTATATTATTATATACAATCTCGTGCTGCATCGGTTAGGTTCGACCTACTAGATTGTTGTTGATAATATAAGTCTTGTGAAGCCGATAGGTTCATGCTAATGTTTTATCGAGGTGCTAGCCAATAAGTTATCTGGACATTGCATCGGCTCATAAGGATTACATATATATACAAGTTGGATTTAGCCGATGACAACAAAGCAAGAGGGGAAGATTACCTTATTAGCTTGGGCGTTCCCAGCGCAACCGGAGCTTAATGAGCGCTGCCGGCTGCCAACCAGCGGGCGGCGCAATAACCTCTGCTCACCGGCGAGCACACGCGCGGTCGACCGCCGAAGCGCCGCGCCGGCAGACCGGAGCATCGTCGACGCCGCCATCCCCAATCTTCGAAGTTTTTTTTTTTCCTTTTCCCGTCAAAGGGAGATATATGTGTGAGAACCCCGAAGGTTCTATTTAAAAGGCCTTTGTTTCGATGGGCCTCAAATTCCAGCCCATACACGCGTGTAGGCCAGATATTTGGACCCAAATTCCTACTAAATAACGTGGAATAGGTTCACTTTAGGTCCCTCAATTTCTTGTCCAGTTTGATGTTCGTCCTTGAAAAGAAAAATCAGATACAACCCCATCTCCCAACTTATAAAACCAATACAAACGAGATCTCTCGGTATTATTGTACCGGGGTTTTGGCTGACGTGACACTTACATGACTCATTTTACTAGGGCTTCATCCCACGTGATATTGACGTGACGTTTACGTGGTAATTTGGTCTAAAAAAATAATAAAAAACCATTGACCCTCACGCCAATTACACAAAAAAATAATTTAAAAATGAGGGGACCCACGTAGTTCCCACATATCATTCTCACTCCTCTCCTCTTCTCTCTCACCTCTCTTTCTCGTTTGGTCTTCTTTCTCCTCTCTCTCCCCCTCTCCCCTCTCTTCATCATCTCCTCCTAAGCGTGGACGGAAAGGGTGGGCGGCGAGGAGAACGTTGCGTGTGGCGCTTTGGCTTCCCTGCAGCCTCCATCTACCGGTAGCCCTCCTCTCCACTGTTGGTATTTCTTAATGACATTACTAGAAATATTCATTCCCAGCAATGGCGCTAGAAATGGTCCGGGTATATTTATGGTTACAGATGTTTATCCGCAAGCGCACGGCTATACCATTGTAGCATTTCACCAGAAAGTATTTCAAGGTATCGTATTTTTAATCCTAAGGGAAGATAATATGAGTGGCCTATGCTAATACTCTTTATAAATATATTACTTACATTCATCAAAGTCTAAGGAGGGGTAAGTTTTAATATAAGGGTAGAGTGACACGAAGCGAAGCATTCAATCCTTATAAATAAATAATAATAACACGAAGAGAAGTTTTAATATTGGATATGAAGACATATTGTGAGTGATGTTTTTTATATTTTTATGTGAAATTAAATGGGTTATTTAGATCACCCGTATGGATCAAACTAGCTCTATGTGCAGATGCTATTTGGAAATAAGAGAAGTCATTGTAGAATGAGGCTTATGTGATCTACCCTTAATCGGCTTCATAATTGTCCAGGTAACTCAATTCATGTGCTATCTAAATGTTTTCAGTCCACATTGTGAAGATTGAAAACCACCTATCCAGTTTAGCAAGCCCCAATATGGTTCTCACTTCCATAACCCCTGACTATCAATTATTTATATTGTTTGTATTTTTTTCCCTTCATCCTGCATATGGAACCTGTTTAATTTATACTAGCAAGTTTAATGGGTTTAAACTATGAGAACTATATATTTGTGATCCTCTCAAGTGGAGGGAGCTAACAATGGCTCCTGGTTTTTGGTGCTTTTTTTACCTGAGCACAGATTATATATTGATTAGTGGATGAGGAGGTGTCATTGTCGGATCATGAATAGAACAAAACGATCTGCATACTAATCAGTACTCACTTGATGGTTGTGAACAAAACGACCAAGTACAACAACCATGTTACTAGCATTTATTTGCTCTCCTTCTTATATAGCTGTTGTTCCCTCTTCCATTGTATAATGTTCGATATTTTATTCATTGTATAATGTTTGATATTTTATTTAATTAGTGACGACGTCGATGATGCCACAAACATTGCTACATAGTAACCTACTATCCCTGATAAGGTTCCTGTACCTGAATCTTCTGTTGTACCCGTTCAATCAAGCATCCAGAGGTTGGTTAGATATATCCTGTGTTTATATATTGCGTTCCTTTGTGTGCTCATCTATATAGTCCATAAATAATTAGGCACATATTAATTGTTTCTCTATATTATATGAGTTTAATAAATCGATTATTGCCTTCTATAGATGGATGACAACGTTTCTGCAGCAGTTCAGAAAAAGAGGTATATATGCTGTAATCAATAAAAGCAGTTGCAATATGGTCTGTGGTGTTTTCCTTTTCGAGTCTATCGATTTTACAACCATGTTTGCTGCCCTTGCCATGTTTGTTCAGCCCTGCTGCCACCTCTGCAAGCACCCAAAAATGCAAGGCTGGAGCTTGCAAGGCTAGAAGCGAAAGTAAGCTTGCAAGGCTATCTTTCGTCCTGGTATGTGCCTTATGTGCCCTTTCTTTATGTTCTTGTGTACAGTTTTTTTTCTTCTATAAATTTATTCATCAATGCATGCCTGGTTTGTAGGTTATCAAGCAATTCAGATCAACGATTTCACGTCGTGTTTATACGTACTCTACCCTACAGCTATATTACTACCAGTCATGCACCTTGTCATGGTCATGTTTATGGAACGCCCTTTTGCTTGTCTTCAGTAGTGCAATTGCAGATATCCCTGTACATATGCTATGTGCAAGCAACGATAGATATGCTCTGAAGGCTATATCAATACTATGTTATGTAATCCTTTTAGTGCTGGCAAAGTCCAGTATCCATCTCCATCGAACCAACTATTTATGAACTATGATACCACTACTATATGCTAATCAGCTTTAGACCTTATAACATCGCCATGCGAGTTCACCTTGTAAATATAACATGTCAGTTACATATGTAGCTGTTATATATTAGAGAGTTCTAACTGCCACAATACCTATATGTTGTGAACTGCTCCCTTGATTATCTATAGCCGCTTGCTATTTTATATTTGGTCTCAGTTTTCCTACTTATCCTAATTTTTGCTTCTATGTGTCAAATGCTGTAATTGTTCTCTCCAATTGCGTACAGGCGGCGCGCCATTGGCGCGCCCCAACCTAGCTCTAGTATGATCTATTCTTGATCGTCGAAGCGTGACCGCACGGCTCAGGCTCGTCCTGAAATCTCGGAGAGCTTCCTTCAGCTCCGCGAGTAGGGTGTGTTTGCAACTCCTTTTTCCCAACCCATCTCCCTCGTTTTTCGCACGCACGCTTTTCAAACTGCTAAACGGTGTGTTTTTTATAAAAATTTTCTATACGAAAGTTGCTTAAAATAATCAAATTAATCTATTTTTGAAAAAAATTAGCTAATACTTAATTAATCACGCGCTAATGGACCACTCTGTTTGCCGTGCGTTACCGTTCCAGCTGGGATATGGAGATCACCTGTGTTCGTTACTTCTGGATAGGAGCGAATCCCTCCAGCACGAAAAACGGGACTATCCA
>CM020179.1:35927291-35941596 GCA_009805545.1 Oryza longistaminata | reverse complement strand
TTATTAGTACTCAAAGGGACATCTGATGAGTAATTATTCGGTTGAGCATCTTTCAGTCACTGGATGTTTTCACGCACTGCGGCATTGCGGCAAGCCCCAATCTTCTTTGCTGATTAACGTTAACATTGCATTGATACTTCTCTTATACATAGTTATATCCTACTTACGCACCATTTACATATATAACTAGTTAAAGTAGCTCCGCGCACATGGCGGGGGCAGCTTGAAATTTTTATACGTCGAAGCTTGTGTGTGGTTGATTATTTTTCTTAAATATTCATTATTGTTTGTTCTAACCTGTTTCTCAATAATTTTTTTGGGATTAATTATTTCGGTTGGTTATGAATTCTTGTAATTATCTTTGCAACAAATAAATTCTAAACTTAAATTACTTGAAACCTTGTGATTTTGAATTTATAAGAATTGTGTCACACTATAATTGAGTTTGTTTCTATGTATCACTTGTAGTCTGCATATATTTTTGGAATATTTTTGGCATATTTTATTTTGGAGTTCCTAAACTTTAAGTAACATTATTTTCTTGTATACTACAGTTATCTCTTTGTGGATTTAAGGATATATTAATTGAAGATATTTTGTATTAAAAAAATAGTAAATAGCAATGTTTATCTAATTTAAGAATAAAACTTCTATTTACTCCTACTCCCACTTTTTTATATGCTTTGCTATTTTCTTATGAAGAAATGAATTAAAAAATAAAATAAGCCCAATTACAAAAATATAGTTAGTTATGTAGTTAAACATCATAGACTAAAGTAGGGCCTATTTGATTCCTACCCTACCATTAATTGGTAGTGCCAAATCTAGGCAAGTTTGCACTACCAATTTTTTGGTAATTTTTTGGTAGGGCAAAGTTAGCTAGTCTATGTTTGTATTATATACCAAATATAAAGCCAAAATTTAGTATGAGAGTGAGGAAGATTCTAGAATTATAGCCAAATTATAGCTAGGCACTACCAATTGTTTGGCTTCAATCCAAACTAGCACTTTACTTATTAAAGTACCAAAATTTTGGTAGGGTCACGTTTTGGGCTTCAATCCGAAAACGAGGCCCGTTAACACTTTTTGTTTAGGTGACTATTTATTACATAAGTATATTTTATTGCATGGAATTTCTGTTATTATTATATTTGGTTTCCTTAATTAAATCAGACTTAGTATATGGATATCGCACATACCATGTTGTATTTAATAGACCAAACATGATATCTACTCTCTGTATTCTTTTACTTATTTAGGGCACTACAAACAACTCAAGAACACACAACATCGAAATTTCCCAACACTAATAGTCCAAAGCCTCTAGCTAGATGTTGTATTTCAGATCACAACCCAGTGGTTTGGTATAGATTGGTAAGCCTCATTCCTAAGGTCTATTTTTCATATTTGAAAACTTTTGGGTGGAGCTTGAGGGTTTTTTTGAGGGCTAGTGAATTCTTCATGAAGTAAATCATGGTTGCTGAAATGAAAAATGAAAGAAGATAAGGCAAGTTTAGCTAACAGGATATCGCGACTTCAGATTTAAGCCTGTAGAATACCGCACATGATCAGTGACATCCGCGCCCATTAAATATTAATTTTCGGTTGAATAGGAGAGAAAAATGGTGTGAAAGGTCAAAAACTCGCCTGACCCACTTGTCAGATTCTTCTTCCTCCTTAATTCCTTTTGCTCACCAATCCCACGCCGTTTCAATTGACGACGACGTCCTTAAAAAAAAACCCAAAAATGGGGGGGCTTTCTTGTAGGAAATTAAAAACGGGGACCCCCGGCGGGGTTGGCGATCTTTGAGTCGCAGGATGTGTGGCATGTGGTTGAGGAGGCGCGGCCCGCCACACGGAAGAAGGCGGCTGTTGCGATTGCGAGGGCGGTGGCGGTGGCGGTGTCGGCAACCGGGTGGTTACTTGTGGAGCAGCGGCTACCGTTTGGGGTGGGAGCAAGGACGAACGTTGTGGACAAACAGAGGCGGTGGCGGCAGCCGCGACGCATCATGTCCTTCAGTGTGTCGCCGCCGCACTGTGTAGTCCTGCTCACCTTAGACGTTGTGCACCCTATCAAACCCCCCGAACTTGGTGCAACTACTGCAAGTGCGACCCGTGCACCACCATGCCGCCGAGGTGCTCCCCGCATCCTGCCTCCCGTGCTCACTTGATCCTACACCATTAATTGTCGTGGCTCATCGCCAGGTGTCCCTGCTCCGCTGCCTGGGTCATGACTGTGCCCGCTTTCCTTCATCATCGTCGCGCACTCCACCACGCATGGTCGCGCTGCAGCTGCTCGCGGCTCGCAGTGCCAACCTGGAGAAGAGAAGGCAGGGAGATAGAGGATGAGTAAGGAGAGTCTAGAGGATGAGAGACAAGATGGACAATTTGGTCACTCCATCATATAAATATTGGGCCCCCTATCCGCCTCGTCGAACCACAAATGCATTATTTTAATGGAGCGGTGTCCGCATGGGCAAGTAACCCACGTTGTAAGATAGTGTTTTCTCTCAAATATTGAGTTCGTGTGTGATCGCTACAGCTAAACTACGAAGTCGCGATGTCCTGTAGCAAAATTTTGCCAAGAAAAAGTATTACAGTTAATTAAGTTTTTAGGAAACACTTAAAGAACTGGGAAGTTAAACCCATTGTCAAAGCTGAGATATGTGGATAAAAAATAAATTCCAAGTGGTGGATTGCTTTGATTAAATTAGTGGAGTGAGAGATTTAAAAAGTAAAAATAGAATGGAGCTTCTGAAAGCAGATCAGATCAAGCTTTGATCTACGTACCTGAAGTACAAACAGTGTCTATTCTTCTAAATTAAGATTACATATTTTCGGGGATATGGGTTGGCATGCAAAGGGAAAAGGGGTTCTGTGCCCAAACCAATATATTTTCCATATAGCAAAATATGAGTAATATTGATCTTCAATTTATTTGTTTAATTACAAATTAAATAACAGTTTTAAAAATTAAAAACCTGGAGACTCTGTTTAGTAGTTACATGTTATCACTTTCATACGTACAGGAGGAGGGGAGGTTGGGATGGTCGTACATACGTAGGAGGTGTTGGTGGATGGGATTTATTTTTTAAAGATTTGATCTAAAAGTTTGAAAATACTGATCACCAAATTGAGTGGAAATCAATGATTAGAATGTTTTTATTTTTCTTAGATTTTAGGGATTTCCTCTAATTTATTAGATGTGCCACTTGGATGGCTTAGAGCGTTCGTAGATGCTAGTGGTGGGTGTGGTAGAAGAACGTTCGTAGAAAGTTTAATGGACTAAAAATAATTGTTATTTATAGTAGCATCGCAGACCGGCTCCTGTTTAGCATGAACAGCCAGTGATTGACGTGTTTAATTCACTACCGCTAAAACTCCGTGGAAAAACAGATCTAATCATTTATGTAACAAATTATGGTGTATATTCTTTAACTGCTTTAATTAGGAAAGAAATAAGAGAAATGAGGGGGAGAACTGTAGATGGTGCACATGGATGATTTGTACGTTACGTAACACAGCGTGTGGGGCCGGCCAGGAGAGAAAGGGTGAAGGGGAATTATTTTTGATCGTAATGGTTAATATTATCGGGTCCCCTTTTTAAATGAAAACTGACGGTTAGATAGTTTTTCTTTTTACAGATTTTTCTATAATTATTATAGGCGCACACATGGCGGTTTAGCGAGCGTTTATAGAATGCTACGTGGGCGGCGTAGGAAACGTTTGTAGAGTTTAATGGACTTTTTAGTATATAATAGTTTAGTATGTAATTTTAAGGACTTAACCATAATGTAAAATTCTGAGATTTTACGTTAATACATTTAAATTACATATGTAATTTAGGGACCTTACAATATAAAACTGTTGACTATTTTTTTGGAAAATATGACACCATAAATTAGCTACCCCAATTTTTAGGACAGATTCTGAGAAGCTGTAAGTTATAGAATTCAGAAAATGAACTAGAAATCAGAAGTTAGAGTTTTCTAGCTTTTTTAGACTTTCGAGAAGCTGGCTTACTAACATTATTTCTCAGCAATTATAAGCTCCCTCAAACATGACCAATACGCTCTGCGCCCAGCCCGATAGAGACAAATCCGATTCATTTTTGAAGACTACTGATCCGATTCCTGCCCGGCCAGGCCTTCGAAATATGCAGGCGGCAGCAGGGTTCGTGACTCGTGATCACCACACAGCAACGAGTATTACGCTATAAACCGATCGAGTCGCGAACTCTCCAGAGGGAAAAGAAAAAAGGAAAAAAAAAAAGCTCGTAGATAGTGTTTGGAAGAAGGGAGCACATAGGATCGCATGCAGAGGCCATTCAGGCCTAACACGGCGTGCGGGTTCTCTAGCCCGCTCAGCATGCTGATGCTAGACGCGCGGAGCTGAAGGAAGCTCTCGAGATTTCAGGACGAGCCCCTGAACGTACGACGTTCACTGACAACTAGCGGTATCAGCTTACAAGCTCATTCAAGCCGTGCGGTCAGCGACTTTACTCCCTCGTTAAGGACTTCTTGCTATCGGTTCCCTATTCATTTAGATGTTAATGACATTTAGACATATGTATTGTGTTTAGATTAATTAACATTTATATATATATATGGGTAATGCTAAAAAGTCTTACATTGAAAACGGGAAATAGATTCATACTGGAGCGTTGGGGCGCGCCAATGGCGCGTCGGCCTGTACACAATGGAGAGAAACAAATTACCGCATGTTTGAAACAGAGAAGAAAAAATAGGTAAGTAGGAAAACTGCGAGACCAAATATAAATTTTTTTAATTAATGGAAATGTTTACATTCTCTGGTTCCTGTCACAAGACACACAACGGCATAAGTTTAAGGGTAAATTGAAAACATGCCATTATAATTTTTGTAAAGTTTAAAGATTATGCCATCGCGTATCTCAATGACATGTAGGACAACACATGAGGTCGAATGACATGTGCGGGTCAGGATGATATATCTCAATTTACAAAATTATAATGGCAGTGGTTCTAATTTTCCCTAAGTTTAATAGTAATAAAAAGTAAGAATAAAAGGTAAATCAAAATGAGGAATAAGGTGATGGGACAAATTTCCCCAACTCCCCTTTATTTATTGACTAGCGTTAACCACATAAATATTTAGTTTTTAAATGGCCCAAATTTTTCTAATGGAACTACCGCCAACCGCATAATGGAATAAGAGACCCTTGCTACTGTCCGACGTTTGACTGTCGCGACTACGGTATTTGACAGTATGGGATCGTTGATGCTAGGATATAACGCGAGACTGAGATAACAAAAGATGGAGAACAGGGATTTTATAACAGGTTGCGGGCCCTAAGTAGTCAGGTATAACCCTACATCCTGTTGGCCGGAGCCGGTATTGCTCTTACTTCGACCATAATCACACCGCATGTACAAGTATGTGGGTAGCCCTAATCTAACTGTTGTCGACATGTCGGTCTGAAGGTCTGACTGTAGTCGACAACAGGGTAGTCTTCTCTCCTCGAATCTCGTGCCCGGCCGAGATTCAGAGATAGCCGCTTTCGTATCTCCTGACGGTAATCCGGAGACACTGTAGGGAATAAGCCATGCCTATCCCTGCAAGTCGATATTCCGGCGGCGGTGTCTTTGGGTATGTTGGCTTGTTATGTTGATTGGTGTTGGGTGTTGATTGCATGTCGGGTGTTGATCCCTCGGGTGCTGATTGTCCCATTCGGTCTCGCTTGTCCTCCTAGGAGGGCTTGTATTCATACCCATACGGTGTCGCCCTTGTCCAAGTAGAACTAGGGAAACCAATATGGATACAATTGAGTAGTCCTTGGTCGCTTTCTCCATGTTAGAACTCTGGTTGTCTTTCCTTATCCGGAACCTCCCTCCATAATCCGCAGTTGTTTCCGTTATGGACTGGTATGTGATTGGGTCCTGCCGAGATTTAGTCAACTACTATTACGGGTATGTGGTATCATACCATGAACCAGCTGATTCAAGAGCCTGCATTCCTGTTAATCAATGCTTCTGTTTTGGAGGTTTAAAGGTGATTTGTTTTACCAAATTGGTAGTAATAGGCAACTTAGTGCTTCACCATTTGAAATTGCCCTCATGCATCAAAGACCTTATTCTCTACCTACAAAGGTCAATCCTAAATTGCCTCCATGGTAGTGACGGTTAAACAACAGCAAGTATCTGTCTGGTAGCACAGACGAAAGCCAGTCGGAAGACATGAAGATAACCTAGTCAGGGTTAATAATTTGGTTTATCCATAAAAACTTATCATTTGAGAACGCCAAATTGACCACACTACAGCACTAGCTTGCCAATAAGAATCATCTTCTTAATGAACCTAGATTACCCTCTAAGCCAATTAGCCGAAATGTTTTGAACGTTACAGGGTGGGGATAATTAAAGCAAAAAACACATCTCTCAACCAAACTGAGCGAATGAACACTCAAGAAAAGATTGTTGGATTGTCTCTTGTGCACACAGAAACAAGCAATGTTTGTCATCCACCCCCCCCCCCCCACACACCCCCACAACACACAATTTTCTTTTAGCCAGGAGGGACCAAATATAAAAATAGCAAGCGGCTTTAGATAATTAAGAGCATATTCACAACATATAGGTAGTGTGGGCAGTTAGAACTCTCCAATAACAGCGTACATATTAACTGGACAATGTTATATTTACAAGTGTGAACTCGCTGGCGATCGTTATAAGGTCTAAAGCGTTTATTAGCATATATAGTGGTATCATAGTACATTAAATAGTTGGGTTCGATGGAGATGGAACTGGACTTGCAGCACTAAAAGGATTACATCATAGTATTGATATAAGCCTTCAGGCAGTATCTAATCGTTGCTTGCACATAGCATATGTACAGGATATCTGCAATTGCACTACCTGAAGACATAAGCAAAAGGCGTTCCTAACATGTACCATGACAAGGTCATGACTGGTAGTAATATAGCTTGTAGGGTAGAAGTACGTATAAACAACGACGTGAAAATCGTTGATCTGAATTGCTTGGATAACCTACAAACCAGGCATGCATTGATGAATAAATTTATTAGAAGAAAAAAAACTGTACACAAGAACATAAAGAAAGGGCAAACATAAGGCACATACCAGACGAAAAGATAGCCTTGCAAGCTTACTTTCGCTTCTAGCTCCAGGCCTTGCATTTTGGGTGCTTTGCAGAGGTTTGCAGCAGGGTTGAACAAACATGGCAAGGGCGCAAACATGGTGTAAAATCGATAGACTCGAAAAGGGTAAAAGCACCAAACCCCCAGCACCATATTGGAACTGCTTTTATTGATTTACAGCATATATACCTCTTTTTCTGACTGCTGCGCAGAAACGTTTCATCCATCTATAGAGGCAATAATCGATTTATTAAACTGCATATAATAGAGAGAAGCCAAATTGAATAGTGACTATATTTATGGACTATATAGTATGAGCACAACGTACAAAGGACGCAATATAAACACAGGATATATCTAACCACCTGGATGCTTGATTGAAACGGGGTACAACAGAAGATTTCAGGTACAGGAACCTTATCAGGGATAGTAGGTTACTATGTCAGTCAATTGTTTGTGGCATCACCGACGTCGTCACTAATTTTAAAATAAAATTATCAAAACATTAATACATATGAATAAAAATATCGAACTTATACAATGGAAGAGGGAACAACAGCTATATAAGAAGGAGAGCAAATAAATGCTAGTTACATGGTTGTTGTACCCTGGTCGTTTTGTTCACAACCATCAAATGAGTCTGATTAGTATGCAGATCGTTTTGTCTATTCATGATCCGGACAATTGACACCTCCTCATCACTAATCAATATGTAATCTGTGCTCAGAGTACAAAAAAGCACCAAAAACAGGGAGCCATTTGTTAGCTCCCTCCCACTTGGAGAGGACCACAAATATATATAGTATATATAGTTCTCATAGTTTAAACCCATTAACATCTGCTAGTTAAATTAAACAGGTTTCCATATGCAGGATGAAGGGGAAAAATACAAAAACATATAATAATCGATAAGTCAGGGGTTATGGAAGTGAGAAGCCTGGATAGGTTGGTTTTCAATCTTCCAATGTGGACTGAAAACATTTGATAGCAGCATGAATTGAGCTTACCTGACAATTAATGAAGCCAATTAAAGGGTAGATCACATAAGCTCATTTCTACAATGATGATTTCCTCTTATTTCCCAAATAGCATCTGCAATAGAGCTATTTTGATCCAATACGGGGTGATTTCTAAATAACCCATTGTAGATTTCACATAAAAATAAAAAACATCACTCACAATATGTCTTCATATCAGACAAACTTGTAATTGGACATGCAGCCATGGCATCAGCTTCGTCTCATGCCTATATTAATTTAGCTATGACTAGAAAATAAATGATAGAGGAGTGGATATCGATGTAGTATACCGTGGGAATATCAAAGAAAGCAATTTGTTATATGATCTCTTTCTAGTTCACCAACTGCATAGGTTGACAGTCAATCTCCTTGTTCAATTTGTTTGTATATTGAATTCTTTTTAGGGGACGTAAGCGGTAGGCTAGTTTCTAAAACATTTCCTACACTCCATCTATAAGAGACACCATTCCACCTATACATCAAATTACAATTTTCTCTTAAACTACTCAATCGATCTAAGCGATCCCGATTACACGTTGTGTCCTAAATTAAATCTTTACAACAAGATCTCACATGATTATATTTTGATGAAAAATCGACAAAATTACTTTTATGATATGTCTAAATTACTTTTAGATTTCACTAAGTTACTTCTTAGATATATAAAAGTAAATTCAGTAAAGCCTAAAAAGTAATTTTACATTATATTATAGAAGTAACTTACGAACAAAACGAAGGTTATACTTTGGTATGTCATTTGAAGTATAATCCGTTGTAAGAGATAAAACATGACTCTATCTAGAAATTAATTAATGCAGGAACAAATTATGGATTAAGTGAAAACAATAATAAAGTAATCACCTGCATAGCATTATGAATGTAAAGGAAGTTATCTTAATCCAATTGTAAAAGTAACTTTATATTATAATCAGTAATTGTTCATGAATACATTAAGTTAAATGTTACTTTCTTTTTGTTATAAGTTACTTCTATAATATGATGTAATTACTTTTAGAGCTTTACTGAATTTACTTTTATTGTCAAAGAAGTAACTTAGTTGAAATCTAAATACCTTTTAGACCATATCATAAAAAGTAATTTGTTGATTTTTCATCAAATATACTCTGTGAGATCTTGTTGTAAAGATTTAATTAATTACGAAACACAACGGTGTAATGGATTGTAAATAAGATAAGTGATTTAAGAGAAATTTTATTTGAAGCTTAGATGATAGGAATATTTCCCCTACTTAGACCGCTGTTTAGATGTGACTAAAACTTTTAAGTCCCTATCACATCGGATCTTTGGACACTATTATAAATACTTAAAGTAGACTATTATAAACCGCAGCCATCACATCTTGACTAATTCCGCGAGACGAATCTATGAGCTAATTAATCCATGATTAGCCCTATGGTGGAAGCTTACACAGTAACATTCTGGCTTAAAAATTTTGTCTCGCAAATTACTTTCATTGTGTAATTAGTTTTTTTAAGTAGTCTATATTTAATACTTCTAAATTAGTGTGCTAAATAGCAGAGACTAAGTTAAGGTCCCCTAGATCCAAACACCACCTTACTTATGATCAGTATTTTTTCTATATATGTAAAAGATTCTTCAGCTAACACATAAGTATCTGGATAGGGGTCGCTCGTTATGACTAAATTCGAAGTGATCTCGATTTAGATTTATGCTTCTTAGGACTTATTCTACACCGGGTTTTAACGGGTCCAAGGGACCATTGTATATAGTTTTTTGGGTTAAAAAAGTAATCAAGCGATCAAGTCATCCGTGACATACACCTCGACAAAATCAGCAAATAAGCACGAATATCAAGGGAGATCTACCGCCTGGAAAACGACTGGTTTTTCCTTAAAAAAAACATGCGACATAAATATATGCAAGTATCGGCTGGGTTTTGTACCGTTGTACTAGCTACGTATACGTACGTATCGGATACATTAACGGGTCCCATACGTCTTCTGATCAGATCCGATTCCAACACCCGGTGGCCTGCATTGCCTCCCCTTTAAATATGCACCATTGAATCGATTCCCACGTTATTACCGTGATCCTGCAGGGAGAAATAATTAAAGAAGAATTAAGATGATCGGGAAGTCTTTAGCGTTCGTGCTCCAATCCGCCGGCCGCGCTCTCCGGCAGCTGATCCCGTCGTCATCGGCACAGCTACGACGATCGCCGCCGCTACAGCCGGCACGGCAACAGTTGATCATGGACAACTCCTCGAGGCCGCGATGTTCTGCAGCCCAGAATAATCATGAAGGTTTCGAGTCGTCAGATGCTGCTGATCTAGAGAAAGCTTTGCGAGAGTGCAGGGAGACTCTCCGCGAGGGATTGGAGAATAACCGTCGTCTAATCGATCAGCTCAAACAAGCCATCCGAAAATCAAGGCCAGACTTGAATATATAGTCTTCTGCACGGACGGTTCTGATTGGTTGTGAAACCGTACGTGCGACTACACTTATATAATTGCCCAAGAATAAATTAAGGCCAAACTTTAATAATGTAGGAGTACTTCCATTGTTTGCATGCATATAGACGTACGTAAGTACACATCACATGGTAGTGCGCCCTCTGATTTGTTCTGCATATTTAAATTACCCTGTGCTTCGAGTAGTTTAGGAGTTGCCTGTATGGTGATTCAAAGATGGCCACGAGCCCATTATGTTTTGTCTACGCTGTTATCTATCCACCCTACAATTCATCGACTCATCTTACTCATCTCTCATCCTTAAACTCTTACATCTTACAAATTTAACGGCTCATATTCATCTATCCTAGGATCGAACGGCTCAGATCTTCTCCCTCACTCACCACTCATCCCACGCAGATCCTCTCCCTGCACGTCCACCTGTCCCCTGTGCGTTTTCTCTGTCAATTGATTGTAAAAATCAACTCCCTAGTTCTTTCTCATGATTTCTCTCTCAATTCAGCTTTAATTCGCCGGATTTAATCTGAGTAGTAACCGACGATGGGTTTTTATTCCGAGTTTTGTTGATTCGCTTCAATTTTAGAAAAAAATGGAAAGAGGATATCGAGTGGATGAAAAACCCTCAACCAATTTTGGATGATCGAGAAAAATTAGATCGAATTAACAGAGGTTGAAGACGTCAGACGGTGAGTTGGGCCTACGAAAAGAGGTAGGCCGAAAAGAGGCAAGCCGCGAAGGGAGGTAGCGAACTGAAGGAATGCATATTTGGCCCAAAACAAAAATAGTACTATTTATTAAATTTTCAATTATAATGTATAGCGATCCTAATATTCCAATTTATTGTTTAACTCCTAATAGTTGTTGTATCAGAAAAAACATTTGCAGCGCACGTGCAATTTTTTCTTAAACTAGAAAAAATGCCCGTGCGTTGCAACGGGTGAAGTCTATTTTAATATTATTATTGTTATATGGTTTAGTTAAGATGAAATTCACTGTGGGAGTTCGCTTGGATATATATATTTTTAGAAAATCATAAGGTGCAGTTAGGAGTCCGATCGTCTCAAGTGCGAGTTTTTTTAAACAAATTTCTTATACGATTCCTTTTGTATTATCAAAAGTGAACGATTTTAAAAACCGACTCAAATACGGATATGTATTTCCAAAAGCAAACGAACTTAAATTCTGACTCATACACGGATGACGTACCAAAATACCAGCAAAAACATCTTCAATTTTTATAATAGTAGAGAGTAGAGATAAAGAATAAAGTAAGGATTCTTTTCATCTTTTTTTCGCTATTTTTTCGCCAGATGCGATCTTCCAACTGATTGCAAAAAATGTTTCCCTACTTCTCCCCATCATTTTTCTCAACATTTTTCGCCACTTCGATCTGTCACCCCGTGCATTTTTTTCTTCCAATTGATTGTAAAAAATGTTTCCCCACTTCTCCCTCATCATTTTTCTCAAGATTTTTCCTTTTAATTCGGTTTTAATTCACTGGATTTAATCATAGTTGCCGATGATGGCCAACCGACCATTTTTGTTCCCGAATTTTGCTTCGTTCCTATTTCGGGGAAAAACGGAAAGACGAGATCGAGTGGATCAAAATCCCTTAACCAATTTTGAGAGATCAAAAATGATTTGGCCAGAATTAATGGGTATTTGGCCAGATTTAATGGTTTGATAGTGTTCCATTGCCACACCGGTACAAGGTTCCAGACTTCTCTAAGTTTTCAGGGCAAGATATATATCTACAATAGAACACATCAGCGATTCTTAGCACAATGTGGGGAAGCATCAGCTCTGAAAGTTAGTTTTTTTTTTCCATTGTCTTTGATTGGATCGACTTTCATATGGTTTTCATCATTACCATCAAATTCTGTCACAAGCTGCGCCAATCAGGAAAAGCAATTTCACAAACACTTCTTTTCCGGAATCAATGAGTTGAAGCTTTCAAATTTAATATCGGTTGAGCAGCGAGAGGGAGAATCGGCTATGGAATATATTCAGAGATTTCGTAATGTCCGCAACCGATGTTATAGTTTGAGTTTAAGTGAAGTGCGATTGACAGATCTTGCATTCAATGGGCTATCAACACCTATCAAGGATAACTTCTTTTGCCACGAGTTCGACAGCCTAGCTCAACTAATGCAGACAGTATCAGCTCATGAAAGCTGACTGCGAGATACATAAGAGAATCAATTTTGGAGCCATCAAGATTAGAAAGAAGATTGTCGATGGGCGATACCCGTAGACCGGATGATTAGGGTATTGGGGTACGTTGGTACGAGGATCTGCGTAATATGACATCGAGCGAACTCAAAGACAAGGATTATACTGGTTCAGGCCCCTTATCAGATAATAGATCTAATCCAGTTTATATGGGATTGATATGAAGAAACCACATATTACGATGGGAACAGATGAACTCGATGATACCGACGAGATCGTAGTCGACGAACTCGACGAGATCTCCCGACGACTTGGCTCCACGTGCTCCAGCTTCATAAACTATGGCGTATGTGTTGGCGGTGAAATTCGTTCCAAGAACTGGACTTCGAAACCTCTCCTGACCCCTTCTCTAAAATCCTTTGTCGATATCGTTAGCGATCTACGAGTATGAGGATTGACTGGTTATGAAACTTCAAATACTTTGTCATGTATATGGTGGGCTGCATGGGCTGCAGGAGGAATGGGCTTGGCCCAGCTCACATACTGAAGGAGCAAGCAACCAAGCAGTACAAATACCAACAGTGGCAGTGAGAGAAGAGAACGATGAATTAGAACCTGATGGCTGTGGCCTCTTCTTCCTCCTCTTGATTTCTCCTCGAATCCCCTACTCTGTGTTTCTCTTATTCCCTTTACCTCCGCTTCTCTTCCTAATCTCTGCTGCTAGTTCTTCCAATTTGTATCCCTGAACTTGATATATAGAGTTGGAGTGGATATATTGCTCTTGTGCTTGTGTTCATCGGTGGGATTCATGTGGGATCGTGACACAACACTCCACCTGATCATCTCTATTCTCTATCTCCTCCCCTTCTTCCCCAGATGCGGCTAGCACGGGCGCTGGCACACCACTGAGCAAGAGAGGAGGCGGAATCGACGGAGGCGTGGCAGAAGCCAAATCGGTGGAGGCCGACGAACAGGGGTGGGGCGGGGAGGGAGGAGACAGGGAGGCCGGCGACTTATTGTACTCCTCCTCTTTACCGTCGCTCTCTTCTCTCTCCACCGGCAAGCACGACAAGGCGGGGAGGGCGGAGAGGGATGTGAGGGGGGAGGGCGAGGGGGCATCTCCTCCCTTCTTCGCCTCTACCGTCTTCGCGCCACAGTCATCGTAGAAAGAAGCGGCAGTGATGGAGTAAAGGTGATGGAAACGGGGGAGCTGGACCGCGGCGGAGGAGGCGAAGCGGATAGGATTGGACGGGGGGTGGCGGCGAGTCTCCATGGTTTCCTGGACGTCGGGCGGGCCACCATCCTCTTCACGTGGTGGCGACAGAGCGGACGGATGGAAAAACGGAGTGGGACGACCGCAGCAAAAGCGTCAGAAGGGGGATGGGGACGGGGGCAAAACGATGATTCTTCCGGGGGCTTCTGCCTATTAGAAGTATATAAATCTTGTTGTTTAAATTTCAGCATGTTTATTTAAATGACTTCATGCAGGTGTTCAAACCTTTTGATAGGACAGATAAGAATTTATCT
>CM020179.1:35912490-35926321 GCA_009805545.1 Oryza longistaminata | reverse complement strand
CCGCTCCGCCACCACCACCGTAGCCGCTGCCGCCGCCATCGCACTCGCCAATGTCGCCGCCGCGCCTGCTGATGCCACTGCCGTCGATGCCGCCGCCTCCACCGCCCTAACCGAGGGCGCCACCGTCGCCGAGGAGGAGAGGGACAGGGAGAGGGAGAGGGAGGATCGGGAGGATGGTGAGGAGGGAGATGGGAGGATGGGCAAGATGGGGAGGAGGATATATAAATGGCAGCGCGCATGATGGGAGGATGGGGAGGAGGATAAGAGGGAGATGGGAGGATGGACAGTGCATGGGGTGAGCATACGAAAATTGATTTTCCTGTGCGGGTGACGGCCCAGCACCCGTCCCTCATTTTCCTGTGCGGTTGCACTTATGGGGCCTATTCAGTTTAGGGGAGCTTCTAGCTGCTGCAGCTTCTCATAGAATCAGAAGCTCCCTAAATAGTCCAGCTTTTGGTCCAGATTCTGAGAAGCTGTAATTGTAGAATCCAGAAAATGAACTAGAATCCAGAAGCTGGGAAACACAGTTTTTCCAGATTCTCATAAGATAGCTACCAACCAGCTGTTTCTCAGAATTTTAAGCTCCCCAAATAGACCCATGGTTCGCCTGGAAACAAAAGGGTCTAGTGTCTAGAAAAATCTTTCATGTAGTAGTGTGAGTAGAGAGATTGGCAGTGAGTAGTGGCTGATCCTGTTGCCAGGAGGTGAGAATACATATAGCTAATTAGCCATGCATGCAAATGTGGCGAAGGGATCAGCTCACGTCTAGGAGCAGGAAGCGATCGGAGTTTGCATGGGTGCATGCATCGGAGATTGACCAGGAATTTTTCAGTTGGATATGGGTGAGTTTGTTATCTATGTCAGGCCGGGGCGGCGGATGAATCAAGCATCACCAGGGAAGTCTGAAGAACAACCCGAGGAAACTGAAGAAATGGAAGGCGGCGACAAGGCTGATGACATGGGCCGTGGGCGTCGCAGCAGACGTCCCAGTGTGCGTGTTTGTTGGGCCGGAATGGGCTAAATGAAAAAGTCCACCCCGCGTGGTGGCGGTGAGAGTTTAGCGTGCTACGACAGCTGGCACGGCGATGGCAGCGGTGGCCTGATCCTGTCGTATCGAGGTTACAAAGCATTCGTGTTCTCGTATCTATCTTGTTCGATTGATTCTCCTTGTTCCTTGGTTAGAAGTAGCTAAACAATCTATGTAATCAGCTTCAGGCATTGTTTAGTTCGCGAAAAGAAAATTTTTAGGTGTCACATCGAACTTTTGACCGGATGTCGTAAGGGGTTTTCGGATACGAATAAACAAACTAATTTCATAATCACCTGGAAACCGCGAGACGAATTTATTAAGCCTAATGAATATGTCATTGACGCATGTGGGTTGCTGTAGCACTTACGGCTAATCATAGACTAATTAGACTTAAAAGATTCGTTTCGCCATTTTCATACAAAATGTGTAATTAGTTTTTTATTTTATCTATATTTAATGTTTCATGTATGTGTCTAAAGACTCGATGTGATGGTTTTGGGAGACCTAAACAAGGCCCCCAGTGTGAAAAATAAACAGAAAAAGAGTGACACACTTGCAAACTCTCTGTGTTCCATTCCTTGTGCGCGTGCGCTTGTGTTTGTGTGAGATTGAGCGAGTGAATAGCTTTGATTTCATGTGGCAACGACGAACTGCCTGAGGGTTGAAGCAGAGAGGAAACGCGGGTGCTGGCCTGGCTGCCCGCGCATGTACGCAAGGGCTATCTTCCATGTTTAATAGAATTTGAGCCCGAATCGAAATCACTGGACAAAACGTGCAGTCAACAAATGGAAACTTCAATCCCATATCTACTGTGCGTTACATACATAATATGCGGCGTGGCGTAACGACGAAACGGGCCGGCGTGTCCACACTCGATGCAGGCAGGCCTAATATAAGGTGATGGTGAGGAGGCGTCACTGTCTACCTTGGGATCCCGAATCGCATGCAAAGAAAAGATCGACAGAATCCACTGAAATTCCACGTACGTACTCCCTCCGTTTCAAAATGTCTGACACCGTTGATTTTTTAGTACGTGTTTGACTATTCGTCTTATTCAAAAAAAATTAAATAATTATTTATTCTTTTCATATCATTTGATTCATTGTTAAATATACTTTCATGTACACATATAGTTTTACATATTTCACAATTTTTTTTTAATAGGACGAACGGACAAACATGTGCTAAAAAGTCAACGGTGTCAAACATTTTAAAACGGATGGAGTATACAGTATTGGAGTACCAAAGCTTTGATCAAATCCGGCCGATTTAGCTTTTGCAGTTTGCAGTTTGCAGCCTTCGCTTTTATGCCGGAATTCTGAGCAGTACAAGTGTTGCAGCAGGCGGCCGGCTTTATGCATGCCGATGCCGTGGAGTTGTAGTTGTCTCGTCGATCGCCGTTAGCTTTTCTCGGGAATCGCGCCGGCGGCGGCCGGGAGCTGTCCGGTGAGAGCAGGTACAATAGCAGGCTATAAGCTAGCTACAAACATATTTTAAGGAGTTAAATAAGGAGAGAGAAGAGCAGTGGGCTACAGATTTGTAGCCAGCTGCAGCACGGACTCCAAGACACAATATGTGTATGACAGGTGGGACCAGATATTAATAATGTAGTATATAACTATTGTATGAATGATCTATTAAATTGGCTATAGATGAATTGGAGCTAATAGTTGGCTATACTATTAAACTTGCTCTCAGACGACCGATCGACGACCAACGTACCGTTAGTCTGTAATAGCCGGAACCAATGGTGGCCCAGCCGCCGGCCCGGTCCCGGCCCCCTACAGGCCCGGCTGGCCTACGGACGCCCAGTTCTGAGTGTCTCCTCACTTTAACTTGATCCCTACCTGCAGATTTATATATATTGTGATGGTGTTCGACTCTTCTGAAGATAAAAACGAGATGGTAATAACGTGTGATTAATTGAGTATTAATTATTACAAACTTAAAAAATGGATTAATCTGATATTTTAGAACAACTTTCATATAGAAAGTTTTCGCACAAAACACCGTTTAGCAGTTTGAAAAACGTGTCACTTTAATCCAAAATTTAATCCACTCTTTTTCAGTGGATTCGAATGGGGCCTCTGTACGCGTATGCACGTCCGTTGTTTTGTTGGAACTACTTGCATGCATATGCCCAAATTTCATATTTAATCAGCTACATATTACTCCCTTAATTTGACCAAATTCATATGTCGGATGTGACATATTACTCCCTTAATCAATCTAGGATCGGATATGATATATCTTAATACTATGAATCTAGACAAAGATATGTTGTGATATATTCGTGGGATTAGAATGTATCACATCTGACCTTAGATTGATTTTTTATGGGACGAAGAAATTACGACGTACTCCACCAGATGTGATACATTAAGGATTATTAATTTGGTTTGACTTGCTCATTATTAACTTTTAATTTCAAAATTGTTATTCTTTGAATTATTAAATCGTGTAAAAGCTACTATTGATGGGCTTGAACTAAAACCGAGTATAACTTTATATTTATTACCTATAGTTTTATCAATCATTTAATTTAGAAAAAAAAAACTAAAGTTAATACTCCACAAACAACCGATCAAGATAGGTCCTCTATAAAATTTTGTAGTTATATACTAATTTAAATTTTATGATTACTAGAAAAGCTAGCTAGATTGTGTTGTTTTGGGAACATAGAAACAAATATAAACTTTCAAAAAAAAAATGGTAGTATAAAAATGTACAGCATGTATGAATGCACGCTCAATTTTGGGTGCTCTATCTCGTTTTTTCTATGTAACATAAATTCTTTCTAACCTAACAAATCGTGTTTTTCTTTTAAAAAGTATATTAGGAAAATTGTTTAAAAAAATTATATCAAATTTAATTTAATCAATGTTTTAAAAACTGAATATTTAATTAATTAATATATGGCTAAACACATGTTGCTTCGTTTTGCGAGTAGGGAAGGGGTTCGAACAAAAAAAAAAAAAACACAGCCAGCTGATGCACGACAATCACTTAGCATAACATATTTCTTTCGATCGAAAGTTACGTGATGCAGTTGAAATAGATTTTGTTGCCCGGTCAATTAATTAATGAAGCTGTCGAAACGCTCGTTATCTCCATCTTTGTTAATTGCTAGCTTTTCACTAACAACGATTGTCGAAGTGTCAATTAAATGGCTTTCAATTTAATTCCGATTTCTTCGATTAGGAGTTGAATTTAATCCGTATTTAATTTATTGGACTGTCAAAGTGTCAAGTGGCTCAATTTCTTGGATCATGGTGGGTGGCGCCACATGTGCGTGCGCACGGCGGCGTTTAGATGAACGGATCAGACGGGTGAACGATGCGCGCCCCCACAGACAACAGCTAATTAATTATACTAGCAAATATCATTTCCAAATTAAACCGGTATGTGCTAATTATCATTTATCACCTGTGGTGAACTAAAAAAACTATTGAAATTTTTAATTAACATAGCAATTAGTAATCTAATTGATATATAATATAATAATTAATATGACATAAAACAGGTAGAAATAGACGAGCTACGCCTACGACCCGGTGTCATGTGCACGGGATAAGCTACAAACACCCTTGGTTAATTGTCACCCTTCCCTCCTAACTCGCATACCCCATTTCCTCTTCCAGCCACATGTTAATTAACCGTCAATCCATTTTCCAACTTTTTTTATATAACTAGGAAGGAAGCCCGCGCAGATGCGCGGGCAATTTATTTATTGTCTATAAAAAGAATAGTAAAAGAAGTCATATCACTATATTAACTATAAGAAATAGATCATAGATTTTGATATACTAAATGATAAGAATGCGTTTCATATGCAAACAAAAAATCACTTTGTCCCAGTTATATGTAAATTCGTCTATCACCACTACGTATTATCAGTCTTGAAATATGAGTGTCTTTTTAATAGATAGAATTGCAGTTATACCTAATAGTAAACCCAATACATCATTAATGCCATAAAAGGTTAATCTCCACATCATACCAAGTGTCCATGTCTCACATGTGTCCAAATCTATATATAAATATTTAAAAGTACCACTTCTACCAATTAATTGGATAAAACAGTCAAACTTATATAAGAATACCCCTCTAACAACCGGGTGAAGCCGACTATAGCCACTAAGGGTATTTCTCTAATGCCTTAATTCATGGGTCTCGTATTGACATAGTCGTGCTCCTCAAGATAAGTGTGAAGCACAATTTTGTCGTAAGTAGGCCGGTTAAGCTCTATTTTCAACAGTAACCTCTAAATCGGACCATCTCAACTGAATAATGCATACTCGTACATAGTTTACTACAACTAGCCAATTGAGATCCATGCTTGGCACCCTTTAGGGAATGAGTGAAAGAAGATGGAGGTAATGAAAAAAGGTTTTTTGTGTCATGAGTTGATTTATTGTATAGAGTAAAAATAATGTGTTTATGATGTTAATGAGTTAATCAATAGTACTAAATTTTAGTATTATAGAGATATTTTTTTAAAAAAAGATTAGCACAGTTGATCATTCGACTATCTAATAGCTTCAGTGGCGAGGATCACGTAAAAAATATATGCTCACGCGATGATCATTTGCTAACATACGGTTTGGATATTTTTTTAATTTGTATTATACATCTAATTATACGTAGGGTTTAATATGCGTTGGGATTTGTGCTAATTTGTTAACACTATTTGGATGAGAACGACATAAAAATAGATATAATGTAGTTATATGTATGTTTTTCTAGGCGAATAGTAGTCTATCGTACATACATTTGTTTTTTTCTTTTTTTGGACAAATATATTTCTAACATAGGGATAGGGTGTACGCATGTGTACTCATAGTGTGCTTCTGCACATATTTATATGAGTTCATGTGATTGTCTTTTACATTATTAGTAAAAAATACACTTACGAGAAAATCGACGGGAAGAGAGTGGAGCAAAGGGTGTCGTAAGGCAGTGCCATATGGCATGGTTTGTTTTACCACGTCCGTAGGAGTGGTTGCTACGTTTATATATCCTCAATTTGGGAAAACCTTATAGCTTTAAAGAAAGAGAAAAAAAAGAGAAAACTACCGGATGGAACAGATAATACACGGGTGGAGAAAGCCTTTATAGTCCCGGTTGCTAACCCCCTATAGTCCCGATTTTCCATTCGGGACTACGAATCTGGGACTAAAGATAGCGATCTTTAGTCCTGGTTAAAAATACATCTGTAATACCGGGACTAAAGATGGCAGCGCACAGTCCCGGTTGGTCACCATTTTTTTTCTTTTTTTTTCATTGTTTCTTTCCAAATCCAGTTGGTCCTTCCCAAATCTACCTACATATCCCCAAATCAAAGTATCATCACAAATCAGATTCACATCACAAATTCTCAAAAAAATACATCTCAAATTCTCAAAAAAGTACATCACAAATCACATACATCACAGATCCAAACATCAAATACATCACAAATCACACACATCACAGATCCAAACATCACATATCCAATGAATCACAAGTTTTTAGATCCAAATGTTTCACAAATTAGAAAAAAAAAGAGAAAGTTGTGCTTCCGCGCTGCCTCCCCTCCGGTAGAGGGGAGGGCGCCATTGGCCACCAGCTCCCGCCACCGCCGCGCTCCCTGCCGCCCTCCGCGCATGTATTACAAATACTTTTTATATATTTTTCTAAAACAATCAAATAAATTTATTTTTATTTTTTAATATTTAATACTCAATTAATCCTTGCTAATGATTTGCATTATTCCGCTTGCCATGGATAAGCTCATCCAATGAGCTTGATCGAACCAAGTTTAAAGTAGGAGATAAAGAACCACTACACAATGTCAAAATAATATATTTGATATTTAAATTCTAATGATATATAAATAAAGAAAAAACGTGATACATAACAAATTTGCTAATCTCATTTTTCTGTCAGATAGTGTACGTGTTATGTTTTTTATTTCTTTTCTACGTACAAAGATACATATGAAAGAAACATATATATGTAAGTGTCATTTTTTTTCTGCAGCCTTTTTTTTCTTGGGTCCACCGGCTGGAGAAGTGGAAGAAAAGCGTACGTACATAAATGGGCCAACGGGTGGGAAGTGGGGATCTAGCAGGTTGATGGGCTTTTTAGGCCTATTAAAAATTAATTTTAATTATTATGGGAATAAAAAAAGGAAAAAAAAGGAAACAGTGGTAAAACGGATGGTATGTATCGCTGCTGGAGATCGTACGCACCTTGGATGAAGGGAGATTTTGTTTTGCCGTAAAGATAAATCTAACGATAAAAAATTAATGGGTCCACCGATTTAAATGAAAATCGACGGTCAGATTTCTCTATTTTATTAGAGTGACATGTGGCGTCTCGAGAGCGTTTATAGGATGTCACATGTCGATGTAGGAGCGTTTGTAGGAATTTTAATGGACTTTTAGTATATAATATAATAGATTTCCACTTTTTCAACTCGTTTGAGAAAATTCCTCTACACTTCTACCCTGTCTTTTGCAGATCGGCGTCCGTTGCATCTTGACTACGGTAGTTACTTCCTCCGTCCCCTAATATAAGGGATTTTGACATTTTGCTATTGCACTGTTTGATCACTCGTCTTATTCAAAAATTTGTGCAAATATAAAAAATAAAAAATTGTGCTTAAATTACTTTAGATAATAAAGTAAGTCACAAATAAAATAAATAATAATTCCAAAAAAAATTTAAATAAGACGAATGGTCAAACAGTGCAAGCAAAATATAAAATCCCGTATATTAGGGGATGGAGGGAGAAGTTTCTTGCCACCTTTTCTGATTCTACATATTAATTTTCATATATTTGATTGTACATATTTTACATACACGGTAGAATTAATGAATCACCGAGCAATTTTTAAATATGCGACTCGATCGCGATATCCAAGCATTATCTTCGAAACTGTAAACCATGTGTGCACAGATCAAATTTCGTTTTCTAAACAAAACCACATCATGTGTTCGTTGTGCGTGAGTGTATGTATAGATCGACAGCTCCGCTACCGCCGCTTGGGGCAAGCAATGATGAACGACGACCCCACTGAATTGAATTTCTTGAGCTGCACGTACGAAACGATTGCAGCATCTGATCGGCGCGATCGATAAATTAATTAAACCGTTTTTCACATGTACTAGATCAATACTACTACCGTAATTAATCCTCATGATCATGTATAGTGTGAGTGCTCGTACAGTTTGTTCGATTGTCTTAATTGCCCGCATATATCAATTCGATCTCGAAACGTTGCTCTCAGTGGATGAGACTCAACAAGGTGAATTGCATGCATGATCCATGTTTAGTTGCTGTAGAGCTACAGAGGATTAATTAATTCGAATTATATGCTATACTATGTATGCCTTATAAGGAATTTTATTTTTTTAAAAGAAGGGTGAAGGAAAAAAAAACTGGGTATCCTTATTGGAGAAGCTAGGAGAGTAATTAGCGTACAATTAGGTGAAAATTAAATTACATATATATGGTTGGTGGGAAGTATATAAGTATAGGGGTCCTTGAATTTTAGTAGGTCACAATTTAACAAAAAAAAATATTTTAAAGCAGAGAAATTAATGCATGGTAATAGTCGCTTGTCAAATGAACAATTGACGAGGCACCTACCACAACCAGCACACCACTAGCTCGCGATCTCGTGCACTAGTATTGCATTATGCATATAATCCAATTGCTAATTAAGATGTAGATTTTATACCACAGTACATAATGCTGCTGGTAACCATACGCGTTATGCCTATGGTTCAGTACATTGAGGAGTTGTATATGATTGATGCAGGGGAATGTGGGCTAATAGATAGTGCGAGGCACACATGCAAGTAGAGAAATAGATGCATCGAATGGAATTTGATTATAGAGCAATGTTTTCCTTCTAATATATTGATGTACGACAATTCTTTTGCCCGTTTAAAAAAAATAAAAGATTACAGTGCAATGATTAATATCATTTTATACATTGCAATTTGTATAAGATCGAGCGTCTGTTTTCTACTATACTGTGCTTAGACAGGACAAAAAATGCAAATGTGATCATATATCGATTAGAAGTGGTAGCAGGGATAGATGGATCGAAGCATATGTTCTTTTCTGATTAAGATATAAATTTTAACTTGATTTCTGTTAGCAACGTTATTCAAATTATTAAATAGTGTGTTTTTTAAAAAAAATTTACATATAGAAGTTGCTTTAAAATATCAAATAAACCATTTTTAGTTTTGTAATTAATTAATAATTAAAACTTAATTAATCATGCTCTATTTTTTTATTTATTTTACGTGTTCTAACTCCATCTTTATTTTCATTAGAAAAAGAACACCACCTAGTCTGGTCTGGACCTACGTGCCATGGGGAGAATGATAGAATAAAGTAAATAAGGATCATGTGAACTATCAAGAGAAAATATGGATTTTATCATGTTTATAATAAAGCACAATTATCTCTTTTAAAAATAATTAAGAAAAAAGTGGAGTGACACGTAGAGGATGAATTCAGGTGGATGATCCAATTAATGCAAGGCCGCATAAACATTTTTTTTATCGACCAGCTGCAAGGCCGCAGGAGTATCTCAAAATAATGCTGTAGGAACGGGACCATAATTAATATTACTGAGATTTATGTAATAGTAGTGAACTAGGATATATATCTGATACCTAAGAGTATGAAGTGAGAATGTATTTCACTTTGCTCTGGATTTCAACTTACATATGTACATATATATAACTTTGGTAATAATTATTTGATATTAATGATAATATCAATTGACACTCGGGGGCTTGGGTTTGTAGCTACGGCAACTTTCAACGGCAAATAAGAATTTCATCCTGATATACATGTGTGCAAACACCTGAAAAACTTTTAATTGGCCATTGGATTGGCCTGATCTAGCTAATTAAGCTAGTCAGATCTGTACATCACACTGTATCTAGAATAAGACAGGATATGTTGACTCTTGAGGATCAATGTCTAGCCAATCATTGTATATATTCATTGTATACGTGTTAATCGGATGCCGAAGAGAGGGATGTTTTATCTTTATTTGTACCACTGTTGATGATGTATATATGTACTTGTCTTGTGTTATAATTGCAGAGACGAAGGGTCGGCAAAGAAAGCAAGAACCACACATTATCTCAAATATTATTGAGTCATTCCGATATGATCATTCAATTACCAAGGTTTATAATTCTCTCATTTTGAGTCCAGGGCTCCACCATACAAAATACTTCTACTACACATATGTTCTATTATTCAGTTAATAATATTTTTGTACATAAGTTGTTTGGTAATTGTTGTTGTTGGTGGTGGTGGTAGTAGGGTATCAGGTGCAGTGCAATACCACAATTAATCCAGTGCAATCATACAACTTTCATCTTGAGCCGTTGGATCTCGAACGGACGTACAAGATCGAACTCCTATCCAAACACGCATTTTGCCAAAAAAAAAAAAACCGCCACCAAAGAGCTTGCTCATCAGATTGATGCATTTCAAACCATTTTAGGCAAAGTTGCCAAATATGTGCATCCATTTAATTTCTGACCAAACTCTGGTAAATAAATAAGAAATCTTGGTCTAAATTTGCCAAATTGCTAAATATTTTGGCTAATAGAAAATTAGTCAAGGTTTATTTGGCTATAGATTTAAATAAGCCTAAGTCTCTCTCCAGTCATCTGGTTTTGATCTCTTCTCTCCCTTCATCACCCTATTTCCCGAGTAAAAAATACAAGTGTTAATTTGAGGAAAACAAATTTAGATATAGATGACGCAATCGGACTTACAAATTTATACGTAAGCTGAATATTCTAGTAAAAGAACTATAAATAGTTAATATAAGAAGTATAGCAAAATTACATGAGGAAAAATGAATAGGAAAATTGGCCACAAAGACCGTCCACCTTTTGGTGAGCCGACGCTGTGTAGGGGACGTGCGGAGCTAGCCAGCGTAGGGGACGGGAGAGACGGACGCTGCTGGTGTTGGGGACGACGCGTACGGTGAGTCTCGGTGACGACCAGGAACAGCTATAGCCAATGTAGTGACGACGAGGAGGGTGAAAAGAACTTGCTGAGGGTGACGGTGATGGCCGTCGGCGGATCTGCTCCACCGCCGCTCGCTCTGCGCCGCGCGGCGTCCCCCCTCCCGCTCTCACTCGTCCTTCATCGTGCTCTTTAACTGGTGATTGAGAGAAAATTTCTCTCGTTCTGGTGCATGTTTCCAAAACTACTGGCCGGTGTACTTTATCGGAAAGTTAATTTTAAAATGATATTAATCCATTTCTTAAATTTAAAATAGTCAATACTCATATTAATCAACACGATATGATTTATCTCGCTTTTGCGTAAGTTTCTTCTCAATCTCTCTTTCTTTTTTTTTTTTTATTTTGCTCTCAACTTAACACAGCTAAGACGGATAGATGAGAGAGGAAGTGGGTAACATCACCATAGAGACAAAAAATTGTGAATAAATCGGTTGGAGGCGAGTGACATTTTGCAAAAGTGTGTGGGAGTAGACCATCTGCATGTACTTTCAATCCAACGGTTTATAAGATGGAGGTTGTATTGATTGCACTGATTTGTGCTATGCACGGTTGCAACCTGATATACATACTTCCCGCGCGCGAGTATGATTTGAGAAAAATAATGCACACTATATATATGGACCTTTTTAGTTTTCCAAATAAACAAATGGGGGATAATATCTCTTATTTCAGGCCTGTGCTGTAGCAGACTTGTACGCTTGGACATAACCATTTTCCATTCGATCGGTGGCTAAATTCACCGAGGAATAATGGAGATATAGTAGTAGAGAGAGCAAATACTGCTAGCATGGAGCCAAGGCTTTTGGTTGCATATTTGCAGAGGTGCACTGCTCGGTTGCTTCCTTCCGATCCACATGCATCCTTATCTTTGCTTCTGTCGCATGCTCTTGTTGCGTCTTGTCGATGTTGGCTTTCACCAGTAATCATCTCATCTCGATCATCGAAAGGCATGTAGCCTAGTGGTTACACGTGACCTGAGTAGTATCCTAAAGCTGAGTTCAACTCTCTATATGAAGCGAATTTCCAGATTTGACGGTTGTTTCGGGGATAAGTTCCTATTTTAATGGCTGTATATATCGGCTGATGTAGAGGCCGGGTAGAATACCCTTCTTAAAGATAATTAAAAAAAAAATGCTTAAAAAAAATCTCATCATCGATGACTTGTGTTCAAGAGGGAGACACAACGCAACTCGATCGACGACACCCACCAATCCAAAGCTTGCTGCTCCAATTTCCAGCTAGTGGATCAGAGATACTATGTTGAATCTGTCTCTAAAGCATTGCTAACGTCTCTCTTTTCTTTTTATCAGTTTTAGTGGGGTGATGAACTTACATTATCTATATGAGGCACATGCAGTTAATTAACGCTATATGAGACATGTGTTGTTTTTTTCCCCCTCGAGCGAAAGGATACGTGTGCATCGCATTAAACTATGGCTTTCTCTGATTTTATCATCTAACTGCACCTCATAAATCTAATGTAATACATATATACATCAGACAGACTTATATCTATATATTTGAGACTTACATTGTAAATACTGGCTATTCATTTTTAATGGTCAATATTTATTCAATAGTATATAGTGTCAGTAGTATATATAAACAAGAATAAGAATGCATTTCATAGAATCATTCCATGGTGGCACGTACTACTTGTTCCGGGCCCATGACATAATCTTAACTGAGCAAAATCGATCGGAACGGTAGAAATTTCATAAGCAAAAAAATCCTGACTTGCTCCATCTCGGATTGCTGACCATTCTCATATTATACCATGCGTTGTGAAGAATTTTGACGCATCTTTATATCCTGGGTCCTGGTCATCCATGAATGCGTGCTTCTTCTCGATCGAGGTCGTCCATGCTTCTTATTCACAGCTCTCGAACAATCTGGCATCACAGACGCCGGACCATCGTCAGTACGCATATAATTCAAGCGAGTCACAAGACACTTCATTGCCCATCGTGAAGTACTTTAATACATATGTTATTAATTCTTGGCAGCAATGCATGTCTGCGTGACTGCGGTCTCGAGTCGATCAGGTGCCTTGCATTTCTCTCGCGAGAGGCGACTTAACGGTTTGCACTACTCGGTAAGATCTTTTAATGAGTTGGGCTTCCTAAATTCTACACATGGCGTTTTAGCTAGTAACAATGCGTGGATACATAAATTAATTTTTATAGAGCACGGCACACTCCTTCAATTTGTCTAAAATATAGCGACTTTACCTCCTTACTACTCCCCTCTAACATCCGTCAAAATTAAGAACCTAGAATAGATGATGGAACCTTCTTTCAATGTTCCCATCGTTGGATTCAAACCAACTAAAGAAAAGGCAGTGGTTTACAACAAGTCTAGGTGGTCCTGCTAGAAGTCATAGTGGTTTACAGAAAAGGAGGAAAAAAGAAGATGGTCCATGGAAAGAGAGGTGTACAACGAGACCTGCACAATCAAAGGGGTCGAAGACAGCCCGACAAGACATTGTCGTTGTTTGGGAAGAGGCCACCAGTCCATATCCCCGAGGACAACACACCTCGAGCTCACCAGTTTAAGAATCGCTACCTGAGGGGAACTGCGGTCGCTCTAACACGTCACCCACACCGATGCCTGCAGAATGCCACCGAGGCTCTTGGCCCGTCCTGCGCGCAGCGCCAACTCCCAGTTGGTGGCCGACCTAACTCAACCATCACCATGATTGCTATTGAGACTCATCGGCCCATGCTACTTGATCTACTT
>CM020179.1:35847190-35904443 GCA_009805545.1 Oryza longistaminata | reverse complement strand
AAGGAGTTTAGGGGTATATGTGTATTCCTTTTTATTGCCATATGATTCAAAGTACAAAAGTTTTAATTGATCTGACAATAAGAAGTTTGACAAGAGCTTACACATAAAAACTAAGGGTTGAAACACAAAAATCACTTAAGGGTGATCTCTAATGTAAAAGGTATGTGTCGGAGCATGAAGCTCCTCTAGCGGGCAGGCAAAGTAACCCCCCTGGATTCGGCCAAGGAGCGGGTGCGTGGAAACAAGGCGATTGCCTTGTCGCTTCGATGAACAAGTGTTGTAAAGACAATGTTTTAGATAGGTTCGAGCCGCTCAAAAGTGTAACACCCTACTCGTGTGTTCTTGGGTAGATGATGATGACGATGATGAAGTTTACAATGTGTTCTTGGTTGGATGTTGTTCTAAGTAGGAGATGATGAGTCCTTCTTCACTGTCTTTGTGAGTGTAGGTGTAACTTAGGCTAACTGGTCTAAACCTATATAACTGGAGCGAACCCAATTTTCAAAACCCTTTTCTCAATGGCATTCCTCCTTTTATATGCCAAAGAGATACCACAATGCTCATGCAAGTATACATGTGTGGAACCCAGCTCATAAGGGTTGGTATGCTTGTCTTGTCGCACGACAACTGGTAGGGCCCACTGTTGGCCCTAAACTTGCGTGTCGGTTGTGTTGGTGGGGCGTAGAGCGGATTCTCTCCGTCGGTTAGGGTAAGTGACATGGATACCCTGGTGTTTGTCGGGCCATCTTGCCAGCCTCCAAGGCTAGGTGAGGCTGCATTGCAGTGGGCTAGGTCAGGCAGCAAGTCAAACAACCATACAGTCTAAAAGCCCACACTATGTGCCTTTTAAAGGGTGATGATTGGATGTCGAAGGGTCTGCATGCACTGTCTTATCGCTTGTCGTCCCGGACGCACGCCGAGTTGGTATGTGTTGCCTCACATTGAATGCGAGGCTTGATTGGGCCAATGTGTTGATGCTGCTACCCTGAGCGAGCCACGAGGATCAAGCTCGGGAAGAGGTGGCAGATGTGTCCTGAGCACAGCCCACGAGGGGTCGCACCCAAGAGTGGACATGCCTCGAGCACAGACCACAGGGAACCGTGCCCGGAGGCTAGATGTGCCCCGAGCAGGCGAACACACAACGCACGGGGGTTACACCTAGGAGCGGATATGCCTGGAACATAGCCCACGGAGGACCGCACTCAGAAGCAGGTGACATGCAAGTATGCCTCAAGTAACTAGTGATGGAAACCTTGGTTTTCGTTTCTCTAATAATATGGTCTTATTCTATATGATATGTTAAGACCATCGGTAGTAGTGGTTTGCATTACTTATGTGGTGTTTGGATCCAGGAACTAAATTTTAGTCCCTGTCACATCGGATGTTTGTACACTAATTAGAAGTATTAAACGTAGACTAATGATAAAAACACATTCCATAATCCTGGACTAATTCGCGAGACGAATGTATTGAGCCTAATTAATCCATAATTAGCCTATGTGATGCTACAGTAAACATGTGCTAATTATGGATTAATTAGGCTTAAAAAATTTATCTCGCGAATTAGCTCTCATTATGCAATTAATTTTATTATTAGTCTACGTCTAATACTTCTAATTAGTATTCAAACATTTGATGTGACATGGACTAAAATTTAGTCCCTGAGACTGTGTTTAGATCCAGGGGTGTAAAGTTTTGGCGTATCACATCGGATATACGGACACACATTTGAAGTATTAAACGTTGTCTAATAACAAAACAAATTATAGAATCCGTCTGTAAACTGCGAGACGAATTTATTAAGCCGAATTAATCCGTCATTAGCAAATGTTTACTATAGCATCACATTTTCAAATCATGGCACAATCAGGCTTAAAAAACTCGTCTCGCAATTTACACGCAATCTATGTAATTAGTTATTTTTTTATTTATATTTAATACTCCATGCATGTATCAACCAATAAATGTGACAGGGTATAAAATTTTACTAGGAGATCTAGACAGGCTATGATTCAAACACCACCTTACATACGGACTTTGGCATGAAATAAGCATTGTTGTGCCCTAAAGCACTAGTACTGTATATAGATAGACAAACTCGATAGCTCGTCCAGCAACGCGACCAGCAGAGCACAAGAGCGCTGGCGAGTGCCGACACAAGCAGCAGGCCGATCGAGACAGTGGAGACACTGGCGGTTCATGGAATGCATCCATGCATGCATGCAAAGAGGAGAGGGCAGGTCCGGTCCGTGAGCAGATAGCTAGATGATCGAGGCCATGGTGGTTGACGACGCGCGCGGCATGCAGATGAAGAGAAGAGAGAGAGAGAGAGGGGCCCGGAGGTGACGCGACGACGACACGATTGATTGGCTCATGAGTACTGTCGCTACGTACTGTACCTAGTATAGCTCCCTAGAGTAGGTAGCAGCTACGCCTGGATCCCGGCAGGCAGAGCAGCTCCTCAATCCTCGGCGACCGTGGCTTCTCCTCGAAATTGCAAGTTTGGGTTAAATTTAGAGCGACGTGACGGAAAAGTTGAAAGTTTAGTCCCTGTTTAGTTCTAAAGTTTTTTTTTTTAAGCTTTCAACTTTCCATCACATCAAACCTTTCATACACACGTAATTTTTCTATTACATCGTATCAATTTCAACCAAACTTTCAAACTTCAGTCTGAACTAAACACAGTCTTATTTATGTAGGAAAGTTTTGACGTGATGAAAAAGTTAAAAGTTTAAAGAAAACTTTGGAACTACTCCTACACACGGCGCAAACACGACAGCCTCTTCATCAGTGAAAGCTACAGTAGCTAGCTACGATGGCCCGTATGGAGCTGTGTCCGTGCTCCATGAAGATTACTGTGAGCTTTGAAAGCAAAACCTCCATTGATGGCTCCTGCGCAATGCAGTGCAGATCCTCTGTCGTCTGCTTGTATTGCGTGCTTCGATCCATCCATCCGCACGCAGCGAGGAGTACGTACGCACGCACGTCGCGTAGTCATCAGGTAGGCTACTGTTGCAACTGCGCGTGTTCCCCATGCAAACGGACCTTTGGATAATTTTTTTCTTATGACCTTGTTTGGACAAAAAGGAAAGATCATCTCAAATTCCTAAGGAAAGGTGAGAAATCATCATGCACTTTCAAAGGGAAAAAGAACTTCCTCCTAAATTAAACGAAATTTTCTTTCATTCTAGTTGTGTGCTTGTGTCTATCTCTCTCCCCTAGCATTTCTTTGATCCAAACAGCTCAAGTCTCTCAATTGCATTTTTTTAAATTCCTTAGTTTTTGTTCCTGTTTTTTTTCTATTCATACGTTTTTTATTCCTTTGATTCAAACAGATAACTCAGGTTTGGATTCCTTTAAGTCAATACAACTCGCACTTACGTACTGGGAGGAGTAGTAATTACAATCTAGGATGGGTGACAATGAATCTGGACAAGTTAAGTTGTCCAACACTTTTGGACGGAGGAAGTATATATTATATACAGATAGATGACCCTGGTCGTATGGTGTATATAGACCGTTTCATTTCTAGCCCAACTTTTTGGCAAATACTCCCTTCATCCAAAAGGTAACCAACTTCTGACTATTTAGATTCGTTGCTAAAAGTTGATGTTTCAGAGAGAGTAGAAAATAATAAGGGCTCCTTTATATGCATGATTTTACAATAATTGGAAAAATGTAGGATCACAACATGTCATGTAGAAAATCCCCTACGAATGTTGGAGTTTGACTTGTGTGACAAATTTTGTTGTTGAATTTGTATCATATGTAAAACCTTGGATGCGTTTGAGAGAAGAGGAAAAGAGAAGATTGAGAAAATGCGTAAAACAAGGTGAGCCATTAACATATGATTTATTGAGTATTAACTATTTTAAATTTTAGAATGTATTATAATATAATTTTTTAAAGTAGTTTTCCTATAGAACTTTTTTAAAACAACATAACATTTAGTAGTTTGGGAAGCGTGCGCGCGGAGATGAGAGAAATCTTCTCTCAATCCTCAGCTGCCGAACGCAGCAAGTCAGATGTATTTATTAAAGGAGATGAAAGGTACTCCCTCCGTTCTATTTTAAGTGCAACAATGAGTTTCCACGTCTAATTTTAGTCGTCCATCTTATTTGAAATTTTTTTTGTAGTTAGTATTTTTTGTTGTTGTGAGATGATAAAATATGAATAATACTTTATGCAAGACTTGTGTTTTTATTTTTAAAAAAAAATTTAAATAAGACGGATGAATAAAGTTGGGCACGAAAACTCGTGGCTGCATTTAAAATGAAATGCAGGGAGTAGTACAATATAATATAGCCAATTGGCCTAATACTATGACAGAGGATATGTATTCCATGTATTTTAGGAGCGTGCGATGCATATCTAATACTTTGATCGACCATTGCTCCCAAGGGTGAATCCAGCGGAGGGTGTTGGGGAGCTAAAGCCCTCGTACCTCAGGGGATCACATAGGAGCTAGAGAAGGGAGAGGAAGAAGAGAGAGAAAGGCTTTGTTTGTGGAAGTATTTTGAGGACCTGCTGGTTGGTAAGCAGTTAATTCTGAGATTACAAATAATCTAGATTTTTTAGCTTCTGAATATTAGTTTATTTTTTGGATTCTACAATTATAGATTCTCAGTATCTAAATGATAATCTGGATTGTTTGGAGAGTCGGAGATTCTGTGAAAAGTTATAGCTGTTAGAAACTTTCCAAACAGGTCCAAAGAAGAATAGGAGTGACGAGAGGAGGAAAGGAGGCAATGAGCCCCTCTTCCAACCCAAAGCTAGAACTAAAAGTAGTCATAGTTGTGGTGAAACTAAACTTTGCAAAGTACTAAAGTGCGTACGTATCCCCCAAATATCCGGGGGTTCTCCCGATGTATCTATCGCCAAACATACAAATATAGATTCTACACAGTGCACACATACTGCAGCTGTGCCGAACACTAGCACGCTGCACGCACCGTGCGTTAACTCGCTAGTGAAGCATGTACACGCTAGGTAGGTATATCACAGTAACAATAAATCAAATTGTTTAGGAGGAGGAATTAAAGCTGGGAGGACGACACATACGTAAAACCTGCAGAGGAATAGTAGCTACTCGATTGTAGCGTAATTGTAGGTGTAGTACTAGCACGGAACAACATACTCCCAGAGGCATTTGTTTGTGGCTGCATATACAATACTGGCTATTTTTTCTCGAAGGTTATAGTTTCACATTATTTATAGGTATTAGCATAGGAAATGTGGTACATATATAGTTATTCTGTTCTAAAATATAAAAATCTAGTATTGACCATGGGTATGCATTATAGTATACTACGAATCTTATCCACGGTGGGACATTCCTAATGCTACAAATCTTGTTAAATCTAGATAAGGGTCTTGTTCATATTTATAGTAATAGGATGTGTCTTATCTAGTACTACTCCCCCGTCTCTAAATATTTGACGCCGTTGACTTTTTTAAACATTAGATGATAAAACATGATTAATATTTTATGCGTGACTTGTCTTTTTAATTTTTTTATATTTTTTTTAAATAAGACGGATGGTCAAACGTTGGGTACGGAAACCAGAGTTTTTTTTATTTTTTTTTTACGGAGGGAGTAGTACTCTGTATAGATAGACAAACTCGATAGCTCGGCCAGTAACGCAACCAGCACAGCACAAGAGCGCTGGCGAGTGCCGACACAAGCAGCAGGCCGATCGAGACAGTGGAGACACTGGCGGTTCATGGAATGCATCCAGCATGCAAAGAGGAGAGGGCAGGTCCGGTCCGTGAGCAGATAGATGATCGAGGCCATGGTGGTTGACGACGCAGTGCAGATGAAGAAGAGAAGATAGAGAGAGGGGCCCGGAGGTGACGCGACGACGACACGATTGATTGGCTCATGAGTACTGTCGCTACGTACTGTACCTAGTATAGCTCGCTAGAGTAGGTAGCAGCTACGCCTGCATCCCGGCAGGCAGAGCAGAGCAGAGCAGCTCCTCGATCCTCGGCGACCGTGGCTTCTCACCAAAATTAAAAGTTTGGTTGAAATTGGAACGATATGAGGAAAATATTGGAAGTTTGTGTGTGCACGAAGGGTGTGTGTAGTTCTTAAAAAAATTTAGAAGTTTAAAGAAAATTGGGAGTTTGAAAAAAAAAAGTTAGAAGTTTACGTGTGTAGGAAAGTTTTTAATGTGATATGATGTGATGGAAAGTTGTGAATAGAGGAAAATTAAACACGGCCGAAAGTTTTAATGTGATGTAAATTTAATGTGATGTAAAAGTTGAAAGTCCAAAGAAAAACTTTGTAACTGAACACGGCGCAAACACGACAGCCTCTCCATCAGTGAAAGCTACAGTAGCTAGCTACGATGGCCCGTAGCTGTGTCCGTGCTCCATGAAGATTACTGTGAGCTTTGAATGCAAAACCTCTATTGATGGCTCCTGCGCAATGCAGTGCAGATCCTCTGTCGTCTGCTTGTATTGCGTGCTTCGATCCATCCATCCGCACGCAGCGAGGAGTACGCGCGCACGTCGCGTAGGAGTAGTGATCAGGTAGGCTACTGTTGCAACTGCGCGTGTTCCCCATGCAAACGGACCTTTGGATCAAAAGAATTTTGAAGGAATCGTGGAGGTTGGTGTCCTTTGGAATTTTTTCTTATGACCTTGTTTCGACAACAGTTTTGCTATATATTTGTCGATAATTTTTTCCCCAAAAATTTAACAGATGTAATTACAGTATAATCGTAGTGTAATTACACTGTAACTTACATGTAATTACATTGTAACTTTTAAAAATCTATCCGTAACATGTTATTTCGGTAAAATGGAGGTTGTGTGAACAAATCCTTTCACATATGTGTGTGCTCTAATTTTTTCTTCCTCACCAAAACAAATCTTATAATAGATCTAACGATTCAAAATTACGTAAAACTTACCTACAAGTTACAGTATCGTTACATACAAGTTACAGTGTAATTACTACTTAGGAGAAAATTTGTCGACAAATGTATAGGTGGATCATCTCAAATTCCTAAGGAAAGGTGAGAAATCATCATGCACTTTCAAAGGGAAAAAGAGCTTCCTCCTAAATTAAACGAAATTTTCTTTCATTCTAGTTGTGTGCTTGTGTCCATCTCTCTTCCCTAGCATTTCTTTGATCCAAACAGCTCAAGTCTCTCAATTCCATTTTTTTTAATTCCTTAGTTTTTGTTCCTGTTTTTTTTCTATTCATACGTTTTTTATTCCTTTGATTCAAACAGATAACTCAGGTTTGGATTCCTTTAAGTCAATACAACTCGCACTTACGTACTGGGAGGAGTATTAATTACAATCTAGGATGGGTGACAACGAATCTGGACAAGTTAAGTTGTCCAACACTTTTGGACGGAGGAAGTATATATTACATACGGATAGATGACCCTGGTCGTATGGTGTATATAGACTGTTTCATTTCTAGCCCAACTTTTTGGCAAATACTCCCTTCATCCAAAAAGTAACCAACTTCTGACTATTTAGATTCGTTGCTAAAAGTTGATGTTTCAGAGAGAGTAGAAAATAATAAGGGCTCCTTTATATGCATGATTTTACAATAATTGGAAAAATGTAGGATCACAACATGTCATGTAGAAAATCCCCTAGGAATGTTGGAGTTTGACTTGTGCGACAAATTTTATTGTTGAAGTTGTATCATATGTAGAACCTTGGATGCGTTTGAGAGAAGAGGAAAAGATAAGATTGAGAAAATGCGTAAAACAAGGTGAGCTATTAATTGAGTATTAACTATTTTAAATTTTAAAATGTATTAATATAATTTTTTAAAGTAATTTTCCTATAGAACTTTTTTTAAAACAACATAACATTTAGTAGTTTGGGAAGCGTGCGCACGGAGATGAGAGAAATCTTCTCTCAATCCTCAGCTGCCGAACGCAGCAAGGCAAATGCATTTATTAAAGGAGATGAAAGGTACTCCCTCCTTTCTATTATAAGTGCAACAATGAGTTTCCACGTCTAATTTTAGTCGTCCATCTTATTTGAAATTTTTTGTAGTTAGTATTTTTGTTGTTATGAGATGATAAAATATGAATAATACTTTATGCAAGACTTGTGTTTTTAATTTCTTTTAAAAAAAATTTAAATAAGACGGATGAATAAAGTTGGGCACGAAAACTCATGACTATATTTAAAATGGAACAGAGGGAGTAGTACAATATAATATAGCCAATTGGCCTAATACTATGACAGAGGATATGTATTCCCTGTATTTTAGGAGCGTTAGATGCATATATAATACTTTTAGTGATCGATCATTGCTCCCAAGGGTGAATCCAGCGGAGGGTGTTGGGGAGCTAAAGCCCTCGTACCTCACGGGATCACATAGGAGGTAGAGAATGGAGAGGAAGAAGAGAGAGAAAGGCTCTGTTTGAGGAAGCATTTTGAGGACCTGCTTTAGCTTCTGGATACTAGTTTATTTTCTAGATTCTACAACTATAGATTCTCAGTATCTAGATGATAATCTGAATTGTTTGGAGAGCCGGAGATTCTGTGAAAAGTTATAGCTGTTAGAAACTTTTCAAACAGGTCCAAAGAAGAATAGGAGTGACGAGAGGAGGAAAGGAGGCAATGAGCCTCTCTTCCAACTCAAAGCTAGAACTAAAAGTTGTGGTGAAACTAACTTTGCAAAGTACTAAAGTGCGTATCCCCCAAATATCCGGGGGTTCTCACGATGTATCTATCGCCAAACATACAAATATAGATTCTACACATTGCCCACATACTGCAGCTGTGCCGAACACTAGCACGCACCGTACGTTAACTGGCTAGTGAAGCATGTACAAGCTAGGTAGAAGTAGGTAGTAGGAGTATACTCCTACTCATAGTAACAATAAATCAAATTGTTTAGAAGGAGGAATTAAAGCTGGGAGGACGACACATACTCCTACGTAAAACCTGCAGAGGAATAGTAGCTACTCGATTGTACTTCCTCCGTCCTAAAATGTAGCTATTTCTAGCACAGTGACTTGTCCCAAAATGAAGCTATTTCCCCACCTACCCTCTCCTCTCAACCAATCACAACCATTCTCTTTACCTACTTTCTCTTCTCCACCAATCACAACTCTTCTCCAATCATCTCTACCTACTTTCTTAATAAGCGTGTCTACCTCAAAAATACTTACATTTTGGGACGGAGGTAGTAGCGTGATTGTAGGTGTAGTACTAGCACGGAACAACATACTCCCAGAGGCATTTGTTTGTGGCTGAAGTAATTAATTGTGATGCAAACTACAATACTGGCTATTTTTTCTCGAAGGTTATAGTTTCACATTATTTATACTCCGTAGGTACTACCTCCGTCCCAAAATAAGTGCAACCGTAGATATTCGTGCCCAACGTTTGACCATCCGTCTTATTTGAAATTTTTTTGAAAATTTTGAAAATATTTAGTCACACATAAAGTACTATTCATGTTTTATCATCTAATAGCAATAAAAATACTAATCATAAAAAAATTTCAAATAAGATGAACGGTCAAACGTTGGACGTGAATAGTGCAAAACTGCACTTATTTTAGGACGGAGGGAGTATTAGCATAGGAACTGTGGTACATATATAGTTACACCGTTCTAAAATATAAAAATCTAGTATTGGCCATAGGGTATGCATTATAGTATACTACGAATCTTATCCACGGTGTGACATTCCTAATACTACAAATCTTGTTCAATCTAGATAAGGGTCTTGTTCATATTCGTAGTAATAGGATGTGTCTTATTTAGTAGTCCCTCCGTCTCTAAATATTCGACGCCGTTGGCTTTTTTAGATATATTTGACCGTTCGTCTTATTTAAAAAAATTAAAAAAATATTAATTATTTTTCTATTATTTGATTCATTGTTAAATATACTTTTATGTATACATATAGTTTTACATATTTCATAAAAGTTTACATATTTCATAAAAGTTTTTAAATAAAATGAACGATCAAACATGTTTAAAAAGTCAATGGCATCAAATATTTAGGAAAGAAGGGAGTACTTGTGAGAGCGATATCGAAGTGCCTTCATCATAAGCAGTGTATAGGTAGGGGAGCTGACGCGCGTTTTTCCTTGGATGAGAAGAAATTAAAGCCGTACGTACTAGTACGTCCACTGTGTGCACGTATATAGCGACAGGCCGGCCGCTGGCTGGCTGGTTCCACTGTGGCTTAGGCAGAGTTAGTTCTAAACTTTTTCTATAACTTTTAATTTTTTTATCACATTAAAATTTTTTTACACACATAAACTTTACTTTTCTGTTACATCGTTCTAATTCGATCAAACTTTCAATTTTAACGTAAAAACACACCTTATCTTGCCGCACGCAGGTCGATCGATCGATCGTACTCGTACTTCACTAGCTCGTAGTGGTGATGATGAACGCTCGCGCTAGCTTCCTTCCGGCTGATGGATGGATGGCTCGTTTCGTTCGTCGACCAACACATTGTACGTTACGCCGTACACAGAGACACCACGTGTGGCTTCAGTTGAGCCATGCATCCTACTGTCGCCATCGCCGCCACCACCCGCCCGGGCCCCGCGCTGGCAGAGCGACCGACCGACCGACCTGCAGGAGTATGTAGCCTAGTATGAGGCATGACACGGTACGTACGTGCATGTCGCCGGCGGCCGGAGTGGGCATGCCGGCCGTCTCACCGATCGAGCCGGGCTGCATGCACGTCGAGAGATCGACAATGTCACTGTGTATGCATGCGTTGCGACACGTACGGATCGGACAGGCGCGTGACACGGCCGGTACGGGACGGACATCGACCACCTCAATCTCTACCAACGTACTCTACACACTATAACGCTCTACCATTGTTGAAATTATAGATGGGCTAAGGCCCATTCGAAGATTAATTCTTTGGAAAATCATAAAAGCCCACCTCATGAGATGGCATGCATGCATGTGGACGTTTAGTACCACTTTGCTTATTCTAGGAGAGGGGGACCTCCTTAAAAGGGAGGATGCCCTCCTAGCCACCTGAAGCATGTGTGGTGGAGAGAAGAGGGGAAACACGCGCGCGTATCGCTCGCTTGGCCCTGGCAGGGCAGGCGGGCGCGCGTGCACGAATGGTCCGCAAAATTGGCTCCTCACCCTTGCGCAGATCACCATCCTTTTGCAGTTTTGTTTTGCTGGCGGGATTGGAAACGGCATGGAGTCCGGATAGGTTAACGCGCGACTTATCCGGTTCGGTTTACGCGGGCGCCCTGATCAGGCGATCTATCTCTATATAAATCGAGCGCCGCCTTCACGCAACACACGCGAAATCAATCTAGGGTTTGCCTCCTACTCTGTACTGCGCCGTCGCTCGTAGACTACTCCATCCCGCTCGCCGGCGTGCACCGGCGATCGGGAGAGGCAGGTCTCTGGAACTCTGCCTTCGACGTCTCAGCCGGGAGAAGGCGGCAATAAGGTTTTTGGGAAGCGCTTCGCACGACTGCTCTCTGTTCGTCCGCGACGGCTCGCCTTCCTCTCCGCTCGCGTGCTTCGCGACTTCGTCGACGCTCGCAACCGCGAGTAGTTCCTGCCGAGCAACCGGTCTTTCCGCCACCTTCGGTACATGTTCGACATGTTGCGCATATTTGATCTGTTCATGTTTTACTGCTTAGTTTACATGTGTAGATCTAATGATGCGTTCAATCTAGTTTACATCTGCAATGTCATTTATGTGCTTATAATTTCAACAACCAATCACTCGTCTCCGAAAAACTAGACCAATATATCAAACTAGACCAATATATTTTGATATTGATGTAAGGCTACGTTATATCGTTTACCCGCACTTATTTGATCTATAAGTAGATTCGTGGATGACCCACTTATTGTTTTATATTGACAAAGTCATCGACGCCCTCTCTTTCGATGAACCCAGGTGGATATATAGGTACCACCACAAGGAACATATCAAGTTGAGCTACGCACAGCTGTCTACCCATCACGCTCATTCTTTCGTCAATTTTCTCACTTTTGTTCCGCAACTCACATGCATCCATACAAATAACCTTTCACTACACGAAGAGCGGCAACTGCTAGCTAGATTAACACCAGAACAATTCACTTATAAATGCATTAGCCTCATTTCTTGCTCTTACTTCACTTGTGCATTGTATTTTGTTGTCGGTGATTGCGGACGTCACCCAGAGAGCTCACCGGCCACTCGGACATATCTGGATGATGCCGACGTAGGGGGAGAGAGGGAAATGGTGGCGGAGGAGATAGTGAGGGGAAAGGCGCAGCACTGGTGGCGTCACCCAAACAACTCTCCTCCCATCCACTAATGCCACAACAGTAGCTACGTACCACCATGGAGCTCACTGGCCAACAAGGGGAGAGCCACAGTGCCAGCGGATCAAGATGCATCATCGCGGAGGCCACTTAACCGACCCCAGGTTGCCGCCACAGGGACCTTCGCCGATGTCTCGTGTTGCACCGCTATTGATCCGGCCACCACTATCTTAGCGCTGATCTAGATGCTGCCGAGGGAGGGAAGTCATCGGAGAGGGATAGAAGTTGTAGCGGGGTCGCCTCATCGTCGCCGAGGTGGAGCTACTGGTGAGCGAGAGGAAAAGGGATGGATCGTTGGTGACGTGTGAACAAAAAGATAGGAGATGGGCTGATATAATGTTATATGGTTTATATGGTGCTTACGGGCGATGGTTTAACATTTCGGACTGAAATTTTAAAAATTTCGGTCATTTCGGACCTCTCCGATATGATATTATTTCGGCCAAATTTTTTTTCATAAATTTGGTAATATTTGTTTAAATTCGACTAATTTTTTTTAAAAATTTCAGACCAAAATTTTCAAAAAATTTCGTTATATCGGCACTGCCCGATACAAAGGCTGAGAACGAGAAAGTGAACCATGGGTACTCGTGAATATCCTGCATCGTAAATGGCCTAAGAGAGAAAAAAAAAAAGAATGGAGCAGCATCATTTTTGTACCGTCACCTTGTCCTGGCTTGCATCGTTGGTTGAAGCCTCAGGGTGAATTTGCAGTACTTGCTTGAATGTCAGCAGGTAGGACCACCGGACCCCACCTGTCCATCCTTTCACGCCGTGGCCGTGTACAACAAACGGCAAGCATTTAAAACACTAGCCATGTCATCAGCGTGCATTTCCCACATTCTCAACCCAACAACAATACAGGACTAGTACACTATAATTTTATTCCATTTCTAGCTAATGTTGACGACAATTCTACTTGCTATGGTGTTACAGCATACTGCCTCCAACTTTCTAGGACACTTTGAATAACAGGAATAGAAAAACGGAGAAATAGGAAAAACATACTTCCTCCGTCCCAGAATATAAGAAGTTTTAAAGTTAGACACAATTATTAAGAAAGTAGGTAGAAATGAATAGTGGAGGGTTCTGATTGGATGAATAGTGGAGGTAGGTGGGAAAAGTGAATGGTGGAGTGTTGTGATTGGTTGGAAAGAGAATATTGATGGAGAAGTTGTTATATTTTAGGACAAATTCTAAGGGCTAAAAGCTATTATATTTTTGGACGGAGGAAGTAGGATTCTGACAGAAATTCAAATATAAAACAAATGGTTACAAAATAAAAAAAATATAAGAATGACCGTTTGATTGGGCCGTAGGAAAAATAGAGGAATTTGATGAGAGATAAAGACTCAAAAGATTCTTTCCATGAGGTTCTACCTCTTGTTAAATTTTCTCCATGACATTCCATAAAAATTTTATAGGATAGGGTTCATTACTTTGATTCAAAGGCCTATATAGGAAAAGTTTCTATAGGAATAAAATCCTCTAAAATACCTATGAATTTGCTTTGAATCAAAAGGGGCCTTAAATTGGGGGATTTTAACTATTTGCCACTCATCCGGCTTTTCCTAATCTTTTGCCACTATAGCGATGTAAGATGTTCCTTTTGAATAAAATGAACGATCAAACATGTTTAAAAAGTCAATGGCATCAAATATTTAGGAAAGAAGGGAGTACTTGTGAGAGCGATATCGAAGTGCCTTCATAAGGTCATTCCCAACCTAAGACACTAGACATAGTTTCCATAAACTCCACATCATCAAGAAACTAATACTAGACACTACTCTTCCAATGCAAACACCACTATTCCATACTTAAATTTAATGATACTTATCTCACATGATGTCTTGGATATTGTGTAGAAACCAAGTCTCATGCAGGACATAGTTTCCTTCTCTTTTCTTATTTATTCACTTGCCACATTATTTTTTCATCCTAGGTGGCAGCTTATTTAATGCTATGGACACCATCCTAGTCATTGGGTTGGGAATGGCCTAAGCAGTGTATACGTAGGGGAGCTGACGTTTTTCCTTGGGATGAGAAGAAAGTAAAGCCATACGTACTAGTACGGCCATTGTGTGCATGTACTCCCTCCGTCACATAATATAAGGGATTTTGAATTTTTGTTTGTATTGTTTGACCACTCGTCTTATTCAAAAAATTTGTGCAAATATAAAAAACGAAAAGTTGTGCTTAAAGTACTTTGAATAATAAAGTAAGTAAAAAAAGTAAATAATAATTCTAAATTTTTTTTGAATAAGACGAGTAGTCAAACAGTGCAAGAAAAAACTCAAAATCCATTGTATTATGGGACGGAGGGAGTAGTATATAGCGACAGGCCGGCCGCTGGCTGGCTGGTTCCACTATGGCTTATCTTGCCGCACGCAGGTCACTGCTCTGTTTAATAATGTAAGACTTTCTAGCATTGTCCATATTCATTTAGATGTTAATGAATCTAGACATATGTAACATCTATATGTATATAGGTAATGCTAGAAAGTATTACATTGTGAAACGGAGGGAGTAGCTCGTAATGGTGATGAACGCTCGCGCTTCCGGCCGATGGATGGATCGATGGCTCGTTCGTTCGTCGACCAACACATTGTACGTTACGCCGTACACAGAAACACCACGCCGTTGGAGCCATGCATCCTACTGTCGCCATCGCCCGCCGCCGCCACCACCACCTCCCGCCCGGGCCCCGCGCTGCACAGTGACCGATCGACCGACCGAGCTGCAGGAGTATGTAGCCTATGAGGCATGACACGGTACGTACGTGCATGTCGCCGGCCGGCGGCCGGAGTGGGCATGCCGTCTCACCGATCGAGCCGGGCTCGGGCTGCATGCACGTCGAGAGATCGACAATGTCACTGTGTATGCATGCGTTGCGACACGTACGGACACGCGCGTGACACGGCCGGCACGGGACGGACATCGACCACCTCAATCTCTACCAACGTACTCTACACTATACGCTCTACCAATCACTCGTCTCCCGTCTCCGAAAAACTAGACCAATATATCTTGATATTGATGTAAGGCTACGTATATACGTTTACCCTCATTTATTTGATCTATAAGTAGATTCGTGGATGACCCACTTATTGTCTTATATTGATAAAGTCATCGACGCCTCTCTTTCGATGAACCCAGTTGGATAGGTACCACCACAAGGAACATATCAAATTGAGCTACACACAACTGTCTACCAATCACGCTCATTCTTTCGTCAATTTTCTCACTTTTGTTCCGCAACTCACATGCATCAATACAAATAACCTTTCACTACACGAAGAGCGGCAACTGCTAGCTAGATTAACACCAGAACAATTCACTTATAAATGCATTAGCCTCATTTCTTGCTCTTACTTCACTTTTGCATTGTATTTTGTTGTTGGTGATTGCGGACGTCATCCAGAAAGCTCACCGGCCACTCGGACAGATCTGGATGATGCCGACGTAGGGGGAGAGAGGGCAATGGTGGCGGAGGAGATAGTGAGGGGAAAGGTGCAGCACTGGTGGCGTCACCCAAACAACTCTCCTCCCATCCACCAATGCCACAACAGTAGCTACGTACCACCATGGAGCTCACTGGCCAACAAGGGGAGAGCCACAGTGCCAGCGGATCAAGATGCATCATCGCGGAGGCCACTTAACCGACCCCAGGTTGCCGCCACAGGGACCTTCGCCGATGTCTCGTGTTGCACCGCTATTGATCCGGCCACCACTATCTTAGCGCTGATCTAGATGCTGCCGAGGGAGGGAAGTCATCGGAGAGGGATAGAAGTTGTAGCGGGGTCGCCTCATCGTCGCCGAGGTGGAGCTACTGGTGAGCGAGAGGAAAAGGGATGGATCGTTGGTGACGTGTGAACAAAAAGATAGGAGATGGGCTGATATAATGTTATATGGTTTATATGGTGCTTACGGGCGATGGTTTAACATTTCGGACTGAAATTTTAAAAATTTCGGTCATTTCGGACCTCTCCGATATGATATTATTTCGGCCAAAATTTTAATTTTTTTCATTCTTTTTGTGAATTTGGCAATATTTTGTTCAAATTTGTCCAAATCTTGTTCAAAATTTCCGAATTTTCGGTATATCGACACCCTCCGATATAAACGCCGAAAAGAAATATTGAACCCTGTATTAGACTACATTAATTAGCATCCTGGGTTATCTAAAGAATGACTTCGATTTCTGACACCCTTTCTTTTAAGTGGTAATAACATTGCTGAAGACAATGGTGACCTAGGTACATCTGCTTAAGTTGGGTTCATTGATCTGGGTACATCTGCCTAAGTTGGACTGAGCAGTGCCTTATAAAAGGAAACTTACCATTGCCATCATTATGGTGAATGTCATCTGATGCATAGTATGCTATGCCATCTATTCCATTTCCCGTAGTTTACACACACCATTGGCATGGGGATCTAACTCTCCATATGTGCCAAGACAAGGTACTGTACTGCTCCTACTATATCTTTGATCCATATTGACTCTTTTCTCAGGCTTTCTTGATCTGTTGATTGCTAATTGAAGCTTTATTATGGTGATGTGGTGTTGCCTGTCAACACTATAGTAAATTTGTGGTTTGGATCTACATTTTAGTGATTTCAACATGCATATTAACTTATAAAAAGATTGGGTGTTTAACATAAGGAATTTAATAATTGGTGAAATCACTGGTAATTTTGTGTCCTCTGTATTTTGTTTACATGTCAGGACTTTGCCAATTCCGAACCCTTTGCTAGGTTCTTAGATGAGGACTAAACCATGTTTTTAGAAACACTCAACATTGTTCTAACTGCATATAATGCTACACTTTTCGTGCAGTTTAAAAACAACAGAGCAATCATTATTCATGCATTTCTGAAACAACATGGCAGTACAGGACGTGTCGGTTGACAATCATTGGATAGATGATGTTTGGCATGACCTATCAATGGGGTTCTTAACGGAATATTTTGGGATTTGACGCTGCTTGCTGGAAGGGGTGACACTGTCACTCACCAAAGGAACTCATGGCGAAGGTCAGAATTAGGCATCTACATGGCAAAGCCAGCATACATGGCAATTTGATTTTAAGGTATTGATCAGATTAGATTTGATGCAACCTGTTTGGAAGTCAGGCCCCTTCGACTTTGAGGTGCAAATTAATCTTTTGCTTGTCTCCTAGCTTAGAATCGCCTATGGATTGTTGTTGTTTATAACTTAGAGGTTGGCCAAACAATTAGTTTTGTCCCCTATGCATCGAACCTCGAGACATCTCGGGGGAGAGAGGGAGAAGAGAAATGGAAGAGCAGCTCAGTGCTGCCGATGGAGGAGGCGTTGCTGGCCTCGAGCTCCGCCGTCGTTGGCCCCGAGCTTCCTCGCTTCCGCTGTCAACGCCCATCTCGTCTCGCCACTAGGAGAGAGGGAGAAGAGAGATGGAAGGGGAAGGGAGCAATCGCTATAGTGGCAAAAGATTAGTAAGAACCGGAAGAGTGGCATTTGAAGGGTGGCTATCCAGGAGAGTGGCAAATAGTTAAAATCCCCCCTTAAATTGTGGGTATTTTAGTCTTTTTTTTTAAAGTTATGTTGTTACTTATGGAATGGATGAAAAATAAACCTATTTTCAAACAAATGGTATACATGCTTTGATTTTGATGAAAGTTTCTGTATAAACTATAAAAGGGTCTCTGGAAACTAAGGTTAATATAACCAGTGGAATTCATTTGAAATATAGGAAATGAGGTAATTTGTACTTTTGGAGGGGAACGAGTACAATAGATCACTCCCTATCTCTTTTCTCGTATGTTCTGAATTTGTATTTACACATATGTCATCCAGGATGATAGTTTTGAAACTTTTTTGTTTAAGTTTCTAAACCGCATCTGAATTCAGTGAACATATATACACATTCCATTTCCGTGTTTTTTTTCCTGTTCATTCAATCATCCAAATATCCAATTAAATGTCATGTGCAAGTGGAAGCACGCTAAAGACAGTGAACATGTAAATAAAGTGTGATCTATATATTGCATTCAATTATGGGACGGTACCCGGTTGAATTATACGAAGTAAACCAGTGTGTTAAACTGTAAATTTTTACTATTTGAGGCACAACTCTACTCTACAAGAGCTAGTGCACTGACAGGATCGACGATATGAGATCAAGCAGGCAAGTAAACTAAGGCCTGATTTAGTTCCTAACTTTTTCTTCAAACTTTCAACTTTTTCATCACATCAAAACTTTTCTACACATATAAACTTCCAACTTTTCCGTCACATCGTTTCAATTTTAATCAAACTTTCAATTTTAACGTGAACTAAACACACCCTAATACGGGCAGTTATTTTTTTTTTGAAACAACCCGCACAAGATAGTGCGACGTTTCTATTGATAAAGCAGGAATAAAATACAAGCCTATAGTCCTGGGAGACTATAAACAGGAAAAAGAAAATATACAACCACACCACACGTCTACGTCTGATCCTATCGCTAAAATATAACACGCATGCAACACCCCTAAGGAATGGGTATTCTAAAACGACGCCTCCAAGGAGGAAACGACGCCAGTAGCGCCGCCGCCGCTCGTCCTACCAGGACATGGTTTTCACCCGAAGAACCCATTGGGAGAGGAAAAAACGGCGCCCACAGGCGTCACCGCTGCCGGCCCGAAGGCTAGGCCTTCGGCCGTTGTTCTGCTCTCCCGCGCCAAAGAATGCATGTCAACTTTAGCGGAACACCAGCAAATCCCCTTCGACGTGCAGCCGCGCGCCGACGCCTCGCGCCGGCCTGGCCATCAAAGAAGAGTCTCGACCTCCGTTGCGCTTCCACTCCATCCACTGGTTGGGTGGAGAAGAAGAGGGTGAGAGAGAAGGATGGATCCCCTCTCCCCCGCACTAGCCCGTCCAGCGTGGCCATCTTACGGTGGCAAGCCGCCACCGCAAGAGGACATACGCCTGGAAGGAAGCTCACCGCAGGCTCAATGCCTCCTCATGGCGTTACCGTTGTCGCCGCCTCAACCAGGCTACCCGTGTACGAACGGGAACGGGCCGCCTGGTCGCATCGCGCGTCGCCTCCATCCTCCAACCACAGCAACCTCACCGGTGCTGTCCTCCGTTGCTCCTCGTCGCGCTGCACCGCACTCCGCTGTCGCCGGCTGCCCCTCGTGCGCGGGCCGGCCCTCCGCCGTCGCCGGGCCCGCTTCCACGAGCGCTGGCCTCCACCGCCGCGGCCGCGCCTCCGCGAGCGCCGGCGTCCACCGCAGCCGCGCCTCCGCAAAACGCGGCCTCCCCGCTGCCGGCCGTGCCTCCGCGAGCACCGGCCTCCACACCGTGGCCGCGCCTCCGCGAGAGCCGGCTCCACCGCCGCGGCCGCACCTCCGCGAGCGCCGGCATCCACAGCCGCCGGCCACCCCTCCATCTACGCTCTCCGGCCGGGTCCGGCGGGGGCGGCGCCAGATCCGCGCCTCTACGCCGGGAGGAGTCACCGCCGCTGCGTCCTAGCCGAAGACGACGCGCCGCCCCATCGCCACCGTCGCCACCACCTCCCTCCCACGGCCATCCTCCACCGCCGCCTGCGCATCGCCGCGTCCCTCGCCGGATCCGCTTCCAGGGGCGCCGGATCCGCCGCGCCCCTGTCGTCGCCGGCCGCCGGAGTTCCCCACCGTCGCGCGCCGCTCCGTCCTCCCGCGCCGAGGAAGAGCTTTGCCGGTTCTCATGACCCCGCGCCGCCTTCCCGGCTGGCCGCGCGGCTTTCCGGCGGCGAGCTCCGGCGGCGGCGAGGTGGTGAGGGTGGGCAGGGGTGGCGGCGCGGGCGGCTAGGGTTTCGCCCCCGAGCCGCCCGCGCGAGAGCGACGCGGAGGCCTGCTCATGTGCAGAGATATACGGGCAGTTATTCAGATATAGACATTGCGAAAGATCGAACCATATATACAGAGATCGGAGACCGATCCAATGGGTAATAATAAGTCTAACCCACGGATTTTTTTTTTATTCTTGTTGTTTTGGTTGTTGTTGAGGTGCTTCTTCTGTATCTAGAAGAAGAACAAAAGATGATAAACTCGAAATTACGGTGAATCGATCTGATCTACGAGTACTCAAAATTAAGATGAATCATATACGGGTTAAATCAAGATTTTTAATGTGATGTTTTTTCTGATTTTTATATTTGAGAAACGCCCAGAGGTCTTCTGGCTAGCTCCACAAGGTGGTGGACTAAACGATCTGGGTTTGAAGTATCACCCCTTCTAATTATTTGATATTAGGTCATTCCCTAATATTCGTGTCTGATTTTTATATTTTTCCTAAATAGACCGACCCGTTGTACCTAATGAGACTCAATGGACTAGCTGTCTAACTTGTTAGCATCGTTGCAGTCTAGGTGGGTAAGGGTAAAACGGGGTGAGTCTGGGTCATACTGTCCCGGACCACATCCACCGCTAATATATATAGGGCAAATGTATAAAGATATGTTTGTCCCTTAAGGTATAAAGGAGGAAGGTCCTTCACCATTTCAAAAGAAAAAAAAAATAAAATCCATCAAATGTAATTACAGGGAGCTAAGTTTGCACTACGTATTAATTCGAGGGCTGCTATCGTTGAAATTTTTTCCAAAACATGTAATACTCGTGTCGAATTATGAGGAATTTCTACTTGCCAAAGAAATACCAGGCTATTATATTTTGTTGTGGAAATTAATTTTTCACGGTTGTGAAAAATTGCCTCTGTTTTTTTTTTTTTTTTTTTGCCCAAGCTTGGGTAAGAGTTGGTAATAAAAAACCGTGGCCATACTTAGTGATCAACGATGAATTTTGATAAGGAAATAAGCGTTTAGCTTTATATTGACATGCAGGTCCTTTGATTGCCATGTTGTCACACTTGGTTATGGGGACCAAAACTGTATACATAGTTACAAGTACAATCTGTAGATACCAACCAAATTAAATATGCCTACAACTATAACTAAAAACAAATCTACCTAGTTAGGTGCTCTGAGTAAGCTCCCATGTTAATTTTTTTTTCCGTTGATCAAGTTGATTAGATTGTCACAACCGTAACTTTTATCAAGAATCCATGTTAAATAAAACAAGCAATAGGAGAATAACATATATACTCTTACGTTAGATCATCCAAAATTTAATAAAATTCTGAACTACTCGTTTGTAACCACATATGGATTAACAAAACCATGTTTGTACAAACTGATAGTCCAAGATGTTAATAAATTTGGAAGACAAACCATGTTTGTAACCACATATGGATCAAAACAACAATACGAGGATGTACCGAAATTTGTTGCATCGTATTCTCTGAAGCTTCACCACTCAAAGGTGTCTAGTTAGCGCAGCTGCGTTCCTTTCCCCATTTTTATCCTACATAGTGTCTACCGTTCACGTTTGAGGAATCAGATTCCAGACCGTCAAAATTTTTACTTATGGCACGAACGTTCATCTCAAAATCACAATTTTAATAATATAAATAGAAACTTTCATCTCAAACCGCTAAAACTTTCAACTAAAAAACTATTAAAATAAAACTTTCATCTCAAATCACATAATTTTCATTACATGTATAAAACTTCCATCTCAAAATCATAAAACTTCCAATTGAAAGATATGGATCTTTCACTTCAAAATCACACAAAAAAAATCAATTTAGAAATCTACAACTTTCATTTCAAAATCATAAAAACTTTAATCTTAAAAAAATCAATTAAAAAATCTAAAACTTTCGTCACCAAAATCAATCTTCTTATGTGGCCTCAACCATTAACGCCTTCTCGGCCATCATCGTAAAGGTCTCATCCTACTCCAAAGAGAGCATGACAAAGCTTGATGCTACCTATGGTGATGGTAACGATAGAGATGACACAATGAGTCCCTGTAGAGGGAGGTCTCATCCCTACTCCAAACAGGCCATGACAAGCCAGATGCTATCTGTGGTGGCGGTGGCGATAAAGATGACACAACGAGTCCCCGTGGAGGGAATAGTAGCAGACGGCCAATATCTCTGCCCAGGCGACTCTAGGGTTTGACCTTGTCTTTCCGCCTCTCAATCTTATGGGCCCAATGGGTTGAGAGCGTGTGCCTTGGGTGCATAGGGGCGAAATTAGATTACTGCAATTACACATGCATATATTACACGGAATTTCAGTATATGAACAAAACTGCTAACCCACTCATGTACAGATGATAGTCTTTACACTTAAAAACCGGCAACTGCATACTCCATCTATCCTATATATACTTCCATCAAACTCGAATTTAAAAAACATTATCTTTTGCTTTTAGCTGAAATCATAGAAGTAGCTTGAGCTCATTTGGTTAATCCCTAAGGTTGTGTTTGGGAGGAGAACTTAGGAACTTCTCGTCCTTGCACGAAAAACAAAGTAGCTCGTTAGAGCAAGTTTAATAGTATAGCCAACTACCGGCTCCAAATGAACTATAGCCAATTTTATAGCCAATTCATACAATAGTTACAATTAGTATATGGTCCTATATCATACACACATGCATCTAGGAGTCCGTGCTGCAGCTGGCTACAAATCTTTAGCCCACTACTTTTCTCTCTCATATTTTATATTCTCAAAATATGTTTATAGCTGGCTTGTAGTTTGCTATTGTACCTACTCTTAGTGCATTATTAATTAAGTTTTAGTTTAAAAATATAAAAACTAGATTAATATGAATTTCTAAATTAATTTTTTTTAAACACACATTGGAAGCATACATTTGAAAAACGAGGGAGTAAAAGATTAAAAGAAAACACCCTTACTCATATGAATTAAAGATGACTAAGGCTGAGTTCGACACTTGAGTTTCCTAAGTCACTCCCCTTGCTTTCCACGTGGCACATTTTTTAAACGGTTAAACGATGCGTTTTTTTGTAAAAAAAAAATTCTATACGAAAGATGCTTTAGAAAATCATATTGATCCATTTAGAAAAAGGAAACTTAATTAATCACGCGCTAATGTACCACTCCGTTTTATGTGCAGGGGGATTTGTTCTCAACCACAACTTCCGAACAAAGCATTAGAGGGATGCAGACATAGTACTCATCAGTCCCTTAAAATCCCTTTCTAATAAAAAGAAAATTCAAACAAGCCCTCGTATGGTACTACCTCCGTTTTTTAATATATGACATCGTTGATTTTTTTTAATAAACATTTGACCATTCGATTTTATTCAAAATTTTTATGCGTATATAAAAAAGTTAAGCCATGCTTAAAGAATATTTGATGATGAATCAAGTCACAATAAAATAAATGATAATTACATCAATTTTTTAAATAAGAAGGTATCTCGAAAAGTTAATGGCGTCAATCATATATTAAAAAGCAAGGGTGTACTTGGCATACATTGCAGCACACGATGTATGCGTGTGTGTGTGGATAGTATCCAGGAACCAGCGTATTTTGGCGTCGGGCACGGCACGCACAGGCTGCGGCCATCTTGTTGCCTCTTGCTTGTGTTGGATTTGGGGTGTGTATAGTTGACGTTAAAATTGAAAGTTTAATTAAAACTAAAACGATGTGATGGAAAATTTAAAAGTTTATGTGTGTAGAAAAATTTTAATGTGATAAAAAGTTAGAAATTTAAAGAAAAGTTGAAAACTACCTTGGCAGTTGGCCCGGACGAAACGAGAGCCGGAGGTAGTCGTCGTCACCCTATAAATCCGACCACCTCACCTCTCCGATCCGCGCTTCCCCCGCTCCGCGTCAAACCCGCTCCTCCGCACTGTTCCACCGCTTCCCCTCCACTCCACTCCACTCCACTCCAGCACAAGCGAGTGACTCTCTCACTGAGCGAGTGACGCAGCGCCGCCACCACCACCAGAGCAGAGAGCCCAGAGCCAGACGGTTGGCGCTCGCACTTAACTCCGCCACCTCCACCTCCACCTCCCCACGCCGCGCCGCCGGGCGCCATGGGGGACCACCACCACCACCACCACCCCCGCAGGGGCTCACGCCACGCCGCCGCCGGGGACCTGCGCCCCCCGGAGCCGCCGCTCGACCCGCTCGAGTTCCTCTCCGCTCTTGGAGCGCCTCCGCCTCCGCCCTCGACGCGCCCTCGCCCGGCCCCGCCCGCGCCCTCGCCCTCCGCGGTGCTCGGTATCGGCCCCATCGCCGAGGACGCCTCCTCCGCCGCCACCGCCGCATGCGAGGTGGTCGACGACGGGTCCGCCTTCGCCGCGGCGGGGAGCTCCTTCTCCTTCGCCTCCGCTGCCACCTCGCAGCTCATCATGGAGCGGATCCTCGCGCAGTCGGTGCGTGCGTGCCTCACATCCTCAGCTCCTCTCTTCTTCCTCCTCTTCGTCCTCGCACCACAAATCCTCACTACAGTTTTTTTTCCCCTTAAATTTTTAACCAGCGATTCCTCTTCTTGCGCCACTCCATTCTTCCTCTTGTTTAACAAACGGTTGGAAAAAAAAAAATAAAGCATCTTATTTGGTCATTTTTTATTGGGGATTTGGTTCATTTCGATGACCCATCTCATTCTTTTCTTACGGTTGCTAACCTGCATTCTATTCAATTTCTACCGCGAATCCGTCCGATTTTCTTCTTCTTCAGGTTAGTTACCCGTAGACTGGTAGGATTCAGGGATGAGTTCATGATCTGTGTCTCGTCCTCTTCGTACGTTCTTGTACAACGCAGTACAAAAAAAAACAAAACAAACCCCGCAGCATCTCTTGATGTGGGGAATTCATGGATCTTTCAGTACTCGTCGAGGCGGTTCGGTGGTTTCGCTCATCGGATTCCCGCTCGCCTCCTCCTCGTTAATGATCTCTGTTTACCTTTGACCGCATGTTTCGACAAGGAGAAAAGGCCAAAGGAGAGATTTTTCTCCCCCGCCCCATGGGCGATGGAAGAAACCGTTTTTAATCCTCGACTTAAAGACGTTTTTAATTACGCATCTTAGTCCCAATAATTAATGACCATGGCAAACATTTACTACCATCTGTTACCCACTCTGTGCTCCTCTGATAACTGAATTTTGTTGGACAGGATAATTGCATCGAATCTTTGTGGTTTTTCAGTTCAACAAAAACTTTTTTTCTTTTTGGTGTACTGCCACTAATCAATTGATCTCTGCAAATATCTGAACCTGGTGTACTGCCACTAATCAATTCATGGTGTTGGAGGTGTGTGCAGGAAGTGGCGCCGCTGACATCCGGCAGGCTCTCGCACAGCAGCGGCCCTCTCACCGGCGGCGGCTCCATCACCGACAGCCCGCCGGTCTCGCCGGAGATCGATGACGCAAAGGTCCATTACTTGTCACCCTTTCTCTGTAACACTGTACTGCTTCAGTCGTTTCTACTACCACATGCCACCTGTGTACTGCTCCAGCACTTTCAGTACTTTGGCTGCAATTTTCAATGCCTACACTAGCATAATCTGCTGGCTTGTGGTTAACCGCAAGTACTCCTATTTTTAGGAGTAGTAGTGATGTTTTAATAATCAGGGCAGAGGGACAAGAACCAAGGCACTGCTTTTACTGCCTGAGACATGTGTTTGATTCTTTAGGCCTTGTGTTCTAAAAGCCATAAAGAAATCGCAGTCGTGTGCTTGTTTTGTGTGAAATCATCTGATCCCCCCTCCTTCTAAAAACAAAAAAAAAATAAAAATAAAAGATGAGTCTTTTGTGTATCTTTTTTACAGTCACAGTTAAATTTGTCCTTGTTACACTGCATATTTTTCTGTAGGAAAAGAACCTTATACTCACCTGATGTTTCTGTTCAATCTGATGAAAATGCTTCTGCTCATATTTTGTGTCCCAATTTTTAGCCAGATGGTAGTAATTGGTTGCTGTAAAATATAACAGCCGAGGTCAGAAGCGTCATTTGACCAAGAAAACATCTCTTGGGAGCTGTGGGACTGCGTGGGACAAAGAGACCAGCCTTGCAGCCTTCGCAGCTGCATAAATTTTTCTAGAGATAGAGAGAGAGAACAAAAAAACAAAGCTAGACAAAGAACTCGTAGGGATGCCTTTCTCTCATTCCAATAAAACACCTGACTTCTAAACCCCCTCCCCTTCTTCTTTTTCCCCACTTCTTTTGTTTTTGCCCAATCCCTTTTGCTTTCTCTCCCGTAAGAGTTTGTGTTCTCTCTGCCCCCATTGTGAAACCGTTTGTCATGGTCATGTCCTTATCCATCTCCCTCACCGACAACTCCTGTATTACTGACCGGAGGCTATCCATTCACATGGAGAGTTTGTACTGGAAGACCCTTCTCTTGGATGAACCTGAAATTTAGCTTCTTCTTTGACAATTAGTTGGGCATAATTGGTATAGTAGGGTATGTAAATCAACAGCTCATATCGTTTTTTACCGGTGATGTTACTGGTAGTAGAATACTACTACTAGTAGTAGAGACCACTGTAAAAGTATTCATTAGTTATTTTTTTCAAAAGGAATCGTTTGCCAATTAGTTGCATGATCTGTTACTATAATCAAATGCTATATACACCATTTGACCACCGAATTGCTGAACAATATGGTTGCAAGTTTGTGTAAAAGTTTGAATATTTGGGATATGCATGCTGTAGAAATCTGCTTGGCCTCTTTCTTGGTTTGAGGAAAGGATGCTCTTTTCCAAAATATAGGATCCTGTTTCCAATCTGTCAACAAAAGTAGCCCCTTCCCTTTTCTTCCATGCCCTCGTTCCTCATTGCCTTTGCTTTCGTCTCTCTTGTACTACCCTGCTCTCCTTTTCACTGTAGCAGTTGTCATGTGTCACCTCTCGATGTGTTTACTCACAGCAATAATTGTTGGTTTCATTTCTCACTACTCCATATTCTTTCAGCATTACACCTCTACAGTGTTTACCATGCAACTTTGCTTACTGATACAGTATGGTGCCAGAATAACATACCTATACAGTATATCAGTATGGTGCCACAATGATGTGCTTGGATATCCAGAGACAAAGCAATCTGTCATACAGTCAGACCAGTCTAGTAATTGGCCCATCTCACCTGACAAAAATCTAAATCTGGAGTTTGGAAGGAATCTTTCTTACATTAGTAGAATAAGCCATGTATTTAGCAGCTTGAAAGGAGTAGTATTATGACTGTTCAGTGGCTCCTAGTTTTGGTTTATTAAGAAAAAAAAGGCCCAAGAATGTCCCCACATTGCTGGTCTGTCATGTGCCCCAAACCCAAGCGAGACAAGCCTTATGAGAGGTCAAGGTCAAAGATTTGATTAGGATAGGTAAAGCAAGCCGTGCACAGGGGCACTCTAGTAATTTCCAATATTTCAACTGTTAATGATCTAATCTAAGTAGTACTAGTACATTGCCCCTAGCCTCCCCCTGCAGTGCTAATCTTTTTATTTGTTCTATTCTAATCCTGTGTTCTGTGACCTGCTGTCATCTAGCTCTCCGAGCAGTAGTGTCTGTGAAAACCTGTTGATACGATGGATTTTGTTGCTTGCTCGGTTTGTGTGGTGGTAAAGAAGGTTTGATTCCCCCTACAGTGCTTGTCTCTGGCCTGCCTCTGGTCTCCTGCTTGTGCAAGCAAACAATGCAACTGATGCAGCCTGCCCATGTCACACTCTCCATCGACCCATTTCTCTCTCTGGGTGAAAAGCAGCAGGCTTGCAGGCATGCCACTCCTTGCTGCCTTTTCTGCATCATTAGTGTGGCTAGCTGCGCCTTTTTGGTCCCTAATCGAGTGTTATTCCTTCAGCTTTCCGGTTTAATGTAATGATGCATTCTTTTATCTGATCTAGGACTAATATTGTCCTCCTGGAGAAAAGCTTCTCCTTGGGTTCTCGTCTACTGCTTCATGATTGTGTCGATTGTACTCTTCTGTGGCTAAACATTGTTTACTGGTGTGTGCACTGGTACATGACATGCTTAGCTCAATAGCTCTACAGCTAATGACTTGCTCTGTAGTAGGAGTAGGTTACTAGTAGCAATTAGCATTGTGCAAATACAGTGATTTGTACTGGCCAATGAAATGCACTGTCTTCAATAATTAGCAGTACTATAAGTTAAGGACCCACCCTGAGAAATGTTGATTCGTTCTGTCAATTCAAGGTCTTGTCCTTGTTGCAATTCATTAATTACCTTTGTATTTATGTATGAAGATAGGATTTCCTTTCTGTTTAATATACAGAGTTTCTTTTGTTTCTTCTACAATATTGGTTATGGGACTAACAGCCAATTATTGGAAAAATGATAGCAACATCTATTCTTACTAGAAGTACACTTCTTTAGGGATTGATTGAGTAGTATGTTCCCAAGTGCTTCGTGATAAGCTTCAATATCTGAAATATTTCAAAAATATGCAGTACTGCAGAGCAGCAAGCACTCCGAAGCCTCAGATGTACCGAGGCGGCAACAAGACTGTTGGACGGTGGCTCAAGGACAGGAAGGAGAAGAAGAAAGAGGAGACACGGGCACACAATGCGCAGGTCCACGCTGCTGTTTCGGTTGCAGCAGTGGCTGCTGCGGTTGCGGCTGTCGCAGCTGCAACAGCCGCAGCCTCGGGTTCTGGCAAGGATGACCGTGCTGCCCGCACCGACATGGCCATGGCATCCGCAGCTACGCTTGTGGCTGCGCAATGCGTCGAGGCTGCAGAGTCCATGGGAGCTGAGCGTGAGCATTTGGAGGCTGTCATTGGCTCAGCGGTGAACGTCAGGACACCTGGAGACATTGTTACTGTCACGGCTGCTGCTGCTACCGGTTTGTTGTTTGCACCACATGAAAGAACCATTTTGTCGATCCTGATTGTTGATGATCATGTAACATTGTTTGTTGATTGCAGCATTGAGAGGTGCCGCCACATTGAAAGCAAGGGCTTTGAAGGAGGTGTGGAACATCGCGGCAGTGATCCCCGTAGAAAAGGGTACAATGGGTGGAGGGCACCATCACAAGCAGAATGTGCAGAAGCAGCACCGCAAGCTGGAGAGCAATGGTAGTAGTATTAGTGATGATCTTTCACTCGAGGAGGAGAACAACTTCTTGGGCATCTGCAGCCAAGAACTGCTTGCACGTGGCACCGAGCTCCTTAAGCGCACTCGCAAAGGTGCTATCTATGATCTCTCTGATCCATGATGTGTTAAAACTTAAAAAAGGAACCAATTACTGATGTTCTTCTTTTGTGATCATTTCATCTGCAGGTGCTTTGCACTGGAAGGTTGTATCAGTGTACATCAATCGAATGGGCCTGGTAAATGTTCAAACTGCTTTCGAATGTAGTAAACCGGCATGGTGGTTGTGCACTTTTGCTTAGCTATGATGGCATGTTTACAGGTCATGCTCAAAATGAAAAGCCGGCATGTTGCTGGGACAATCACCAAGAAGAAGAAAAGTAAGTGGCAACTAGCATGCTTGTGAAAACAGTTAACTACCCCCTCCATGGCATTGAGGTTAATCCATCTGCTTCACTGTGCAGGTGTGGTGATAGATGTCTGCAAGGATGTCGCGGCGTGGCCAGGCCGGCACCTGCTGGAGGACGGCGAGCACCGCCGCTACTTCGGCCTCAGGACAGCGGAGCACCGGGTAATCGAATTCGAGTGCACCAGCCAGAGGGAGTATGAGATGTGGACGAAAGGCGTGGCGCGCCTCCTCACCATTGCCAGCGAGAGGAAGCGCGCCCCGTGAACCGAAACTAGCATAGTGCCCGTGCGTTGCTCTACCGACCAGCGCGTACCCGCGGGTCGGCCCGATCCACCATCAGCTTGCTAAGCTGTGGAACAGCATGGCTGCATGGGCCTGAGGTGCACATACCTTTGTCCCACAGTAATCATGCAGCCTAGAGGGTCTTCCTTCCTCCTGTTGCTGTTGCTAGGGCAGGGAAAAGAATTTAAATTAAAGCTGGAGCTGTGTTTGTGAGAATAATGCATGGGCTGCCATCCCTCTGAAAATCTCTGGTGGTAGCCTGGTAGGAAGAAGATGAAGGGGAGGAGCTTTCTCTGCTCTTTCTGCCCTCTTTTCTTTTCCAGTTTGTTCTGGGAAAAAAAATCATGTAATTTTTTCTTCTTTTTTTTTTGGGGTCTCATTTTGGGGGTGTGGCTATAGTAGTATACAGACATATGTGATATGTCTATCTGGAGCAGTGGCAGGATAAGATAAAATGCTCTCTTCTTCCTTCTGTTAGTGAGTATTCAGTAAATCATCTGTTTCATTTCCCTTTCTGATTGTTCCTTCTGTGCTTGTGTACATACTCTGTTTTCATAAAAGTATCTAGTACATTTTGTTTGTTCCTGTTGCTCATAAAACAAGATGATCCAGCTTAGTATATATACTGGGGAGATGGTGAGACTCGATGATTGGTCCTTAAAACACTGTTAGCTGTGACAGTGGTAAGGTTACTTGTGGTTTTAGAATCTTTGACGGAAAGCAAAAGCTGCTGCCCTTGTTCCTTCAACATCATCGATCTGCACCTCTTGCCTTGGCAGCAGCAGGCTGAGGTCAGGCCCAGTGAATTCCCAGGGGCCCCTTGTCTGCTCCGGACTCGGATGATTTTGTTGGGGAAGCGTGCACCGCTATCTTTTAGTGTTTAGCCTCAATCGTTTATCTTGCGGTCAAAAATTTAAATTTCAAAGGTTAATTTTAGAGTTGGTTCTGAGAGTTTTCTTTTTCATCGTAGTTTACTTTCCAGCAATTTTTCTGCGGTTAGGATCTGATTCTCTTTGTTGGGTGGCAATGCAATTCAGGGCTTATTTGGTTTGAAGAAACTTCAACCCATAGAAATATGAGAAATAAAGAAATAGGAATACACGCACACATCATTTTATAGGAATTTTCCAAAAGGTTAGAATCAAATTTTCATTTGGATTTCATTTACTTCATTCATATAAACCAGTACCACTTACAGGAATTAATCTTCAGTCAAATCCTATGTTTTTTTCTCCTAACCAAACAAGCCTAAAAAAACATAACTTTATTTGAACCGACTTTACATGGCAATTAAGAAAACAACTAATAGAAATTTTACTTGTTTACAAGAGAGGTACCATTAGGGAATAATAAATGAAAACAAATAGTACCTACATGTTCCAAAACGACTTACATTAAAATTTAGTAAAGAGTTCAAAATGCTAAGTATGGCTTATATTTAAAACTGTTAGGAATAATTTTAAAGTTAAGGGTGAGAAACTAGTTTTTAAGTTGAGGTAAAGTCTCTCTATGGACGGCGATTAAATATCGGGAGAAAGAGGTGTAAGGGCGTGTTCTAAACAACAAATGTATGGATAATTCGTGTTTTCAAAAATACGATTTTTTTATAAACTCTATATTGTTTGCTCTTTTTTTCCTAATCTTTTTGTTAACTTCATACTATTTCATTGCGTAAATTTCAGGAAACCAAATGTTTTATATTTTATGGTTCAAGTTATATGAAACCCATACTGATAACCTCTTTTTACGAAACCCCATATATAATAACTAATGGATACATAAGCATAAGTATTATGATTCTAAGGTTTCACAAAACCTCACCTCTTTATTTGTTGAGTATGCATTTTACTTATTTTTTAAAATAAAAAAGTATATGAAAGTTTTAGTTACCCATTTGTTGATGAAGGTGTTTTTTTCTTAAAAAAAGGATGGTGGAAGGTTTTATTGAACTCAGGGAGTTTCAAAAGTAACTAAGGTGGTTGCTTTGACTCTTCGCTACTTCAAATAATATCGATTTAAATATACTAGAATTAGTTATTTGAACAAGGATGTGGTTTTACAAAACATTTAAAACTATGATGTTTAATTCATGGTACCTATAATTTTTCTATAATTACCTTTGACAATAAAATATTTGGTTTTAAAATTTATTATGTTTAATTCATCCTTATAACTTTTTTCTTAACCCTAAAACCGCTTGTTGGCTGTTGCATGTAATCACCGTGCACATGTGACAATAGAACGACCGTACCTGCTGTTCTTTTCCACGCTCGAGATTGGTGACCTAAGACCTTTAATTTTTGTGCCTACTTTTCAAATCAGAGTTAGCTCTGACGAGTGACTACGGACGCATCCGATGAAACGCAAAGCCATTTGGATCAAATCGATCCAATTCAAAAGAAAACGCATCTCCTCGATCTCCTTGGCAAGAAAGTGAGATAAAGCTAGAGATCGATCTCAATGATCACGAACACTTGAACCTAGCTAGGTGAGGTCATCCAAGAAAGAATCTTACTCCTCTACTACACTTTTTTGCTCGGGAGAACCAAACAAAAGCCAGTAAAAACTGTGAAAGTAGGAGTGATAAAAAAGAAACTGTGAAGGAATTGAAAGGAAAGGCTTGCTTTATGAACGAGGTTCTTGTGATCAAGGGAGATGAGACAAGACTGCTAAAGAATATATGTTCATGCTGTCATTCAGATTCAGATAAATGCAGCAAAAACTGATTTGACTGACCGTATTAATTTGCTTTCCGCATAGTACGAAACTAGTCGGTGTATTTACTCCAAATTTAAATCCAGCTAAATTATATTTTCTTCGTCTTAAAATATAAAAATCTAGAATCGAATGCGACATTTTCTAATACTAAGAATCTGACAGGTACTAGATAATTTCTCATACGATCATAATTTCTTATATTTTGTAACAGAGGAGGAAATACACAATAAAACAATGTTTTCTCATCTGATCCTAATCTATCTATCTTCTATCTATCTATCTATCTATCTATCTATCTATCTATTATATTATTAAAACAACCTTGAAAGGAGGCACCACGTTCGCTGTGGAGGCTAGAAATTCCCACATTAATCGGAGAAAAAGAAAAAAAGAGTCCAAGTAGAAATACAATCTAAAAATAGCTAAAATTCGGAATTAAAAATAAGCAATATTGAAAGAAGAGTCCATATAGGAACCCAATACGAGATTAACCAAAATTCGGAATAAAAATAAAATAAAATCCGAAATTAGAAAATAAAAGGAGAGTCCAAATAGGAATACAATTTTAAAATAACTGAAATTCGGAATTAAAAATAACAAATATTGAGAGAAGAGTCCATATAAGACCCAATACGAGATTAGTTAATATTCGGAATAAAAATAAAAATAAAATCCGGAATTAGCAAAAAGAAAAGAGAGATTAGTTAATATTCGAAATAAAAATAAAATCCAAAATTAGCAAAAATAAAAGAAGAGTTCAAGTAGAAATACAATTTAAAACAAATTGAAATTCAGAATTAAAAATAAGCAATATTGAAAGAAAAATCCATATAAGAACCCGATATGAGATTAATTAAAATTCAGAATAAAATATAAAATAATATCCAAAATTAAAAGATAGGAGGAGAATAAGGGGAGAGGTGGTTGCTAGAGGATAAGTGCAAGGGATTATTATACTATACGCCTTTTAGTGCCGTTTGGTGCTTCCAACCGGGAATAAAAATAGAAGGGGGGCAGATAATTTTTCAACCGGGACTAAAGATCATAAGATGGCTGTGGGGTTTTCAACCGGGGGCTAAAGATGATTTTTAGTTTCGGTTTTTTTGGAACCAGGACTATTGTGGTTTTCGACCGACCCAGTAAAGATCATTTCTCCGGTAGTGAAACTCCAATGTTTTGCTCTTCCTAACTTTGAGATGATAAAATAGGAAGAAAAAAAAAACAATAGAGATGCTATTTAGCTTGCCTGCCTGATTATTCGTATCACGACCTAGTCAATATATTGTGGATTATGAGTTACGAATGCTACCAAACATATATTACCAGGGGATTGAATTAAGATTTTTATCTAAGGGCTTATTCGGTGTAGAGGAGTTTCAACCCATATAAATAAATAGAAAAAAAAAGAAGGAATAACCTATTGAAAAATTTCTAAGAGGTTTGAGTGGATGAAAAAAAATCTTTAGGATTCATTCATCCTTTACTTTTATTTCAACCCGAACAAGCACACAGAGTTGGGGATACCAGATTATCCATTATCTCTCCTACTTAAAAGAGGGAATTGTCCTCCTTAATTCCATCCTATCCCTCACTTTTTTTCTAAAAACCACTTCCCCTCGGTAAAAACCGATTTCTCAAGGAAAACCTACCATGATATAAAAAACCAACCAACCCATTCTATCTAAATCCTTTCACTAAACTGAATAAAAAAAACCATTGTAACTTATAACATATAACTAGTCTTCGAAAAAGAGGGCAGTTGGGGATGAAAGAGGAAGAGGAGTGGCATGGCAAGTGTCCGTGCAAGGTCACTGCGGCTAGAATAAGTCGATAAAACCGTTATAGTGAGAACTGCAGTTGATGGTGGGTGGGATAAGGGCAGACCAAGTTTCCTTCTGTCATTTTTGAGGAAAATCTTGGAGGGTCAAACACAGTTCTCACCATCTCCAGCAAAATCTCATAAGGAAAAAAAATATCAAGTTTTAAATTTTAACTATATTTGAAGCAATCTTACCAAAATTAAACTAGATTCGAGAAAAAAAAATTGAATGGGCTTGAAATTGTAGGCTGGTTGAACAAAATCTCGCAAGGGTCTGACATAATGGACAACAAATGGGGTGGTTAGTTAGGACGCGCTAGATGGAGCCATGGAGGCTTGATACAATTTTGTAGGGCACGTTTGGTTGAATAATCCGCACGTACTTTGCCAAACATTTTATGACATGCTATAATTTGTACGCTACCAAGCTTGTTGGTCAAAAGAGTGATAAGTTTTGGCAAAGATTTTGTGGGAGCTTACAGAAGTGTGGCATGTTACAAATGTTGGAAGGAATCAAACACACTAGTTTAACATGGTCAAATTAACTATGCTATCACATGTTTGGGAAGTCGTATCACATCAAACCAAACACCCCAGATATATAGGTTATCCTGATGTCACTCTTATGTACTCTTTTTAGCACATGTTTGACCGTTCGTCTTATTAAAAAAATTTGTGAAATATGTAAAACTATATGTGTACATGAAAGTATGTTCAACAATGAATCAAATGATATGAAAAGAATAAATAATTACTTAAATTTTTTGAATAAGACGAATGGTCAAACACGTGCTAAAAAGTCAACGGTGTCAAACATATTAAAACGGAGGGAGTAAATAAATTTGCTAAAAAAACGTACATGAAGTTTCTTTCGTTGCTTTATGTATTTTTCACTAGTTGTTTTAGATTATTACGCACACATGTTCGTCGATTTTCACAAGTACTATATATAGACACAACTAGATGCCTTGATTTTACAACACGCTTGCATATTATTGTCGTTATTATTCATAATAATCAGATTGCAGCTTGCCAGCTTGGGGGTAAGATAAACTCACAAAAAAAATTCTTTCCAAGTTGAGTAAGAGTGTATGCCTACACTTTATCTTTTCTCAATTTTGTGGATTATCCATAGAAATCCCGCAAGAAATTCCAAACGAAATGAAAAAGAAAATATGGGCGTTGCAATGGAGCCTAAGACTCACCAGCCTAATGGGCCAATGGATGTCACAGGCCAGCCCAGAGCTGATTTGAAATTGGCCCAGGAAGTTTGGGCCTGCAGGAAGTTCCTGAGCACAAAAAGGAATAAGTTCTCAATTTGTCGCGGAGTCTAAAGTTTGTCCTTGAGCCCAAATACCACCAATACCTCGACTCACAATACCACGTAAACTTTGGTCCCTCGGCAGTATGCCGGTTCTAGCTGATGTGGCGTTCACATGTCAGCGTCTCCCTCCTCTCCATCTCACTCACCCTCTTCCCCATCTTTCCAAGGCAATCACGCGGCTGCTGGCAGGAGAGGAGCGGCGCGGCGATCAGAGAAGGCCGCGCTGGCCGACGCATCGGCTCGGGGGCGTTGTGGCAGAGCGGGAGTAGACCAAGAGCGGGAGCGGCTGCCTCGAGATCGCTCCGCCTCATCCACGACAATAGCGCCATCCTGAGCACCGCCGTCGCTGCCTCTGTCTCCGCCATCGCCTCCACCGATCGCCATGCCTCTCGTGGCTCGTCAAGTCGTGTATCCCCACTGACCACGCCCGCCACATCGCCGTCTCGGTCCCGGTCTCCGTACCCATTCTTTGCCCCACCCCACAATCACCGCCTCCCTCGTTGCCGGCCCCAAATCTCCGCTCTCCCCATCGTCTGCCGCCGCTTCGCCACACTCCTTGCCTCCGACGCCTTCCTCCACCTCCGCTGCGCCCACGGCCCAGCTTTGCCCCCTCCCTCCTCGCTCTCTCCTTCTCCGACAACGGTTTGCATCGTGCAAGTGCTGCTCCGATTTGACGCCTCGAGGTCACCGTGTTGCCGTTGCCCCCACCCTGCTACACTGCAACTGTTTCGTCTTCAATTCGCGCATGCCCGCGCAGTCGAGCTTGGCCGTGAGGTCTTCATCATCGGCCGTGGAGCCACACTGGGCGTCGACGCTCTTCCCGCGGAAGACGAAGTTCAATTCGCTGTTGCCGCCGCGGTGCGCGCGGACCTGCTGGACAAATAATATAGCATGCATAATATAGCGCTCTCTCTCACACACATAATATTCCGGAGTACAAATTATGCATGACATCGGTGATTCGGACACAAAGGTGTGTTTCATGCTTAGATTAGGAATTCAATCCTATCCTATTACTTAATAACTACTCCATATATTACAAGGTGATATTAGCTAGGCTACGATCGCTACTTTACGCTTTCAAGTAAACACTACATATTACAAAACCCATCATAAGTATTGGTTCATACATGCCAATTCATTTAAAACCAGCACTTAAGAACCTTTTCTCACCTCCACGCCATGCGATGAAAAATTATATATAGAACACATTTAAACATTATATAAGTGTCGGCTCTAAAGAAAAAACCAACACCAATACTATAGGTACCTTTTTGAGTGAAATACATGACCGGTCCTTAAACTTGTGGCGTGGTGTCACTTAGGTCCGTGAACTTGAAAATTGCACGTTTAGGTCCGTGAACTTGGTTTAATGCACCACCCCCGGTCCAATCGTCCTTTGACCATGTTTGACCGCCAATGTGGCATGCCACGTAGGCAACACTTTTGTGCTCAGCCCCATCCACATATACCTTCGCACATAACTTGCCCTGACCTATGCATTTCAACCCAAACCCCCCAAAATATCCCTAAATTGGCTAGGGTTTCGACGGTGAGGTTAGCGGAAGGAGGCCGAGAGGTAGTGGCTGTGGCGGCCTCGGCGGTGAGATTAGCGGCAGGAGGCAGCGCAGTGCAGCGGGGTTAGCGGTGGCACAGTGCGGCCGGATTAGCGGCGGGAGGCAGTGCAATGGTAATTGCTAATTAGGACCGCATTTTCTATACATGCAAGAAGAAGAATGAGAGGGAAGAACGATTTGAGGATTTTTTTTTTTGGGATTCTGGTGTCACTATATAGCTACAAGGAGATATATGCGACGTGTTGTGATGTGGAGGGGGTTGATAGCAAAAGTATTGCCTACTTGGCATGACACGTTAGCGGTCAAACGCAGTCAAAGGACGATTGGACCGGGGTGGTATATTAAACCAAGTTTACGGACCTAAACGTGCAATTTTCAAGTTCACGGACCTAAGTGACACCACCACACAAGTTTAGGGACCGGCCATGTATTTTACTTTACCTTTTTTAAAAAAAACCGTTATCTCTAATATATCATAGGTACTGGTTAATTAAAAACCGGTACATATACCCATAAAAACCGACCGGTCATCTCTCTCCATACTATCTCTTCCCTACCTTATCACATCTCCTCTTCCTCTCCTCCTCCGCCCACCCATCACCCGCTCACGCCTTAATTTCTTCATCTCTCCAGCGGTGCTGCCGCTCCTCCTCCTCCCTCCCCCCACCACCACTCCCCTCCTCCTCTCCCTGGCGATGCCCCTCCTAGCCGTGTCACCCCCCTCCTTTCCCTAGCGATGCCCTTCCTCCTCACCACCTCCGTGCCACATCGCGCTGGATCTGGTCACCACGCGGCAGCCGCAGTTCCTCCTCCGTGCAGCGCCGGGGGTGGGGAGGTTGACGAGGACAGCGACGGTGCCGGGGCGGACGTTGAGGATGAACGAACGTCGTGTGGAGAGGACAAGAGCTGCTTCGAAGCGACATTGTCCTAGCGGTGGGGCAGGCTGGGGCAACAGTGGCGGACGGAGCACGGCTCCCCCTTTGGCTCGAGCAGCGGCGTGGATTGCATGGCAGCAGCAGCGAGGAGGAGGCCCGCGCGGAGGCTGAGGTGGTGGCCAGCGGCCGGAAAGGAGACGACAGTAACTCGTCGAGCTCTTTTTTTTTTAATTCACTGAATATTATAGGTGTCGGTTGTGGGGTAAGAACCGATGATGTGCATGAGGGTGTCCCAATCTTTCGATAAGAGGATAAATCGATTGATGGAGCGACGTTGGTAATCCAACTACAACTATCCAGGGATATTGCGCCTTAGCGATCATTACACCAACTCCAGAGGCGACCATGACTCTCGACGGATGAACTGTCAGCCCAACCACAAGGGTATTTGTTCCTGCAAGCAATCGAGAACTAGCAAGAACAAGATGAACAAACAACTCAATTTGCAAATTAAAGATGTAGGATTGAATCAACAAAAGTATCACAGGTGGGGTTCCGTAACAAGCAAACTGGCAATCTAATTGATTACGGGATTACTCGACAAAGTAGTGAAACTAAACTTTGATCTAAACAAAACCCACATTGTTCTATGGCGGCTAAGAAAAATAAATAGGTGGGAGGATGAGTTGAGGTCGTCCTGTAACCCTAAGACGCGTCCTGAATGAACTCAACTGGATACACAGCCCATTAGGCCCAAATAAGGTGACGCAATATCATAGATAGAAAAAGGTCTCTGTAGTAAAACGACGATTGTGGCCTCTTCAAAACAGATATGGACGTGAGGCTGGATCCATTTGAAAGTAGACTTGATAAGCTTTTCATAAAGTACTTGCACGCCCAAATCGGAGTTCGTATGAAGTCGTGGCGGTCATTAGAAGTTGTGCTGTCCTGCAGTCCGAATCCAGCCCGTGCGAATCCTCTCCCCTTTGGATCCTCTCCCTCATTCCTAAGTAAAACAAGAGTACACGGGTCTCCGGGGTATAAATAATATGAACATGAACTCAAGAATGAACTCACCTGATAGTTGAGTTGACGTGCACGAGCGCGGGTAATAGGAGCATGAACTTGGACTTGTGGAGACGTGGATGTATCGATGGTGTTGGTGTCCTCATCAACCGGCACCTATAATTTTTATAGGTGTCGGTTCTAAAACTGGCACTTATTCGGTTGGGCATCGGTGTCACCGAATTGGTACTAATTGGGAATCTGGCAAATATGACCGGTACCTAAGGGGTTCTGCAGTAGTGAAAGACCTTTTATCCAAACACTACTAAAAAAGGCATATACAAGTCAATACTATATGTGCCGGAATAGGTAGAACCGTCACCTATAATGCTTTCCCACCCATCCGAGCGTGCGTGGAGGCGCCAACAACAAAAACGACATCTTTGGATAATTATAGATGCCGATTGTTAAGAAAAAACGACACCAATACTATAGGCGTCAGTTTTTCTAAAAATTCGATACCTATCACTAAGAGCCGAGCCGCGCGTGAGAAAAAACCGAGCCAGCGAGTAGGGAGAAAAAAAATGCGCAGAGTTATTTAACTCCCTCCCCCTCCCTCATCCTTATCCTTATCCCTTCCCCACCTCTCACATCTCTCTCTTTCACCAGATCTCCTCCTCCCTCTCCCTCTTCCCCCTCGCCAGATCTCCTCCCTCCCTCTCCATCGGCGGCCGGCCTCGCCTCTCCCCGGTAGGCGCCTCTCCTCAGCAGCCGGCCTCACCCCGTCCAGCGCCTGGCCTTGCCCTAGCCGGCAGGCAGCCAACGCCTCTCTTCTGCGTCGAGTGGCCTGCCGACACGCGGAGGATGGCGTTGCCGAGGTAGCCGCATAGGTACAATGGGTGCAAGCGGGAGCGTGTGTTGGTGGTCATATACAGCCGCGTGGCCTTCGTCCTGGTGAACCCCGGCGTGGCGCGTCGGCGGCTAACCAACGCTCCTGGCCGGCGCCTCTTCCTGACGACCGGCCTCGCCTTGGCCAGTGCCTCTCCCCGGTGTCCGGCCTCACCCCGGCCATCGCCCAGCCTCACCCCAGCCGATGGCCAGTCTCCCATCCCCTGTGCCGGATTCATCGGCAATGACGAGGTGGCACACGGATTTGGCGGGCCTAAGCTCGATTTGTGGATGGTTTGGTTGTTGATTATATGTATGCTCATTATGTGAATTCAATCGATGAATTTTGATTTGAGGATTTGAATTTGGATTTGGGGCAACATGGAGCAGCTCGGTGCATCGGCTTGAGCCGATGCATCCAGCGGTTTTTCTTGGCTCGCGTACGCCTCAAAGGTGCCGATTTTGAAACCGATACCAATCTCTCGGAGTAATCTGTGTCGCCTCTGTGGTGCTGGTTGGGAAATTCGGTATCTAAAGGGGTTTCCCAACCGACACCAATAGCTATTTCTGTAGTAGTGAAAATATAATGATACTACTTTCTATACAATTTCCTCTCTCTATTCTTAAATATTTTAATTGCATTTCTTATATATCCGTGGGCTAGTTGTGAGTGGTTGGGTATGAAAATTTTGCTATAGATTCATAGCTCAATTCAGCCGTGCACCTTGGTGTGTACTAGTACTCAAGTGTCTGGCTGAGAACAGAGTAGAAAACAAAAACAATACTAAATCTCGAGAACAAAATTAGTGCATCGACCATGGTGATGCATGATGAGACACAACACAGACGACACTTTCTCGCGTTTTTATATGTGTATACAGTGCATGCCAATAAGCCTATCACATTTTGTCATATGTAGTTTATTAATGCGCCTAGCCTCGATCACATGCAAATATTGAAAAGCTCATGAATAACATGCCTGGCATTTTTCTTTTCTTTTCTTTTATATATAGATGAACATGCTTGGCATGTTGCGAGGTTTTGCTCGATCATTCATCATATCGTGTGCCCAAATCTCATGTAAACAAATGCAGAGCACAAGATTCCTTTCATCATCTCTCAATCATATGCGCTTATGTAGGGATAAGCGTTGCTATATGTCATGCATAAAAAATGATGAATATTAAACATATGCATGCATGAACATATTTTGTTCGTATATACTCCCTCCGTTTCGAAATGTTTGACGCCGTTGACTTTTTAGCACATGTTTGACTGTTCGTCTTATTCAAAAATTTAAGTAATATTAATTTTTTTCCTATCATTTGATTCATTGTTAAATATATTTTTTGTAGGCATATAATTTTACATATTTCATAAAAGTTTTTGAATAAGACGAATGGTCAAATATGTGCTAAAAAGTCAACGGTGTCAAACATTTCGAAACGGAGGGAGTACTTCGTGATTTGTGAAAATCATGCCTTAACAAAAGTTCAATTCAAGATCTTTCTTTGGTAATGTATTACGGCTCTTTTGGAATACATGAATTCTCAAAACACATGCATAAACGGAAAAAAACATATATGATTAAAATGTAATGATACTTGAATCCAAAGGAATGATTTTTTTTAAAAAAAAACTACATAGATAACCATTTGGATGGAGCATAAGAAAAATTCCCATGAAACATTGCCATTTCACTGGAATCACGGACTCAATTCTTTGTTATAAATTGCCTCATAGGATTATTTTTCTTATAGGATCCAAATCTATTAAAATTCATCTCTACTTTTTTTCCCCTGAAGGATCCCTTAATATGTAACTGAACTCTTTCTTTTAAAATTCCTATATTAATTCCCGCCCCCTAGGATACATGCTTACAAAATATTAGAGGACAATAGGTGAACAGTGAAACAGTGAATCCCTTCAATTTTATTGATCTCAATACGTCCCCTTTTATAGTGAGGATTTGTATGTATACATGTCTAGGATTCTCCTAGTATTTAAGGGAGATTTAAGCCTCTAAATGGTGGTTGTTTATATGTTGCAAATGCTCCTTAAAATGGTTGTTACAAGATTGATGATTCACTTGATTGCTGCCATTGTTGCCCTTTGATGAGATCAAATATGGCCTAATGATGCTTTTGTAACACTCCCCCTTTTGATTGAGTCCATCTTGAGATCAACTTGTTCTTTAATTCCTTAGAAAAACCATGTGTGAATAAATATGAATAATATGATTGGTGATTACTCTATCAGAAACATGTAGATTTACCATCCGGTTTTTCTCATACAAAATTTTTAATGAAAAAATGTTAGATACAAGCTTATGCCTTATCTCATGTTTTCCTCACAGGGGTTTTTCTAGACATAAAACAAGGTATGTATTACTCCTTAAACCTTACATGTTTCTGATAGAGTAATCACCAATCATATTATTCCTATTTTTTTTTCCCACAGGGTTTTTCAAAGGAATTAAAGAACAAGTTGATCTCAAGATGGACTCGATAAAAAGGAGGAGTGTTACAAAAGCATCATTAGGCCATATTTGATCTTATCAAAGAGCAGCAATTGCAGCAATCAAGTGAATCATCAATCTTGTAATAATCATTTTAAGAAGCATTTGTGACATATAAATAGCCACATTCAGAGGCTTAAATCTCCCCTAAATCCTAGGAGAATCCTAGGCATCATGTATACATACACTGTAAAAGAGGACATATTCAGATCAATAAAATTGATGGGATTCACTGTTCACCTATTGTTATCTAATAAAAACATCATATATCCGATACGACAGGAGTACCTGGTAGAAAATTTGCTTGATGTCATGATCGTTATGCTCGTGGATTATGACTTTGATGAAATGTTGCCGCATCTAGCTCTTGATCAAAGCAGTGGATGGACTCATGGACTGGCTCATGAGTCATGACACCCATGGCGAAGTTAAAAAAACATATACAGAGTTATAAAAAAACATATACATGAGATAAATGTATTTTGTTTACGTCAGCAAAAAAAATCCTATAAAACATGTATTTACGGAAGAGCCAAACGAGTAAAAGAAAAGAAAAACGAACGCAAACGAAGATCAACAGTCCCATCGTTTCACACATACTTAGGTTTATCCATACAAATTATTAGCAACTTAAAAATATAAATTCCTAAGTAAGGTTTTTATATACGTGTCTTTAGTGACTCAAAAGCAAATATTATGAAACAAACTACGATTAAAAAACATAAATTAAATATAAACTACTAGTTTGCAAAATCAATGTCCTACTACTCCCTTCGTAAAAAAAAAAATCAGTACTGGATGTGACATATTCATATTTGTTGTACTAGGATGTGTCACATCCGGTACTAGGTTGGTTATTCATAGGACAGAGGGAGTATATCTTACTGGATTTCGTCACTCTAAAATTAAGTTATAAAAATTAAAATTTGATTTTACAAACATAAAAATAACCGAAATGACGGGGCCGAAGAAAGAGACAATGGGAAAAGCATATGACACATGCAGCGTCTCGCTCGACTGAACTTGAACCTGAACCTGAAACTGAAACTGAAAACCTGTACTCCCAAGTCTGAAAGTTGCAGGCAGAAGATCCGTCCCGTACTCCCGTCGTCCATCATTCAGAAACCACAGCGAGGGAGACAGAGACAGAGAGAGAGCCAAAAGAAAAAAAAACCAACCTTTTTCGTCGCCACCCCGCACTCCGTCCGTGACAACTCCACCTCCACTTCTCTCCTCCTCTCTCGTCTTTTGCTGCTCTGCCCAACCCACCCGCACCACCGCACCCGCACCGGATCGAGCAGCCGGCGGTGATGCAGGCCGGAGGAGGAGGGGACGCCGGGGACACGCGGGGGCGGCACCGGATCCAGGCGGAGCTCAAGAAGCTCGAGCAAGAGGCGCGCTTTCTCGAGGTCCGTCTCCCTCTCTCTCTCCTCTTCCTCCCTTGTTTCTTGGTCGACTAGCATTACCGGTCTTCTTCCCAAATTTGGTTCCAGAATTCTTGCAGTAGTAAAGGTTAGATTTCATCTAGGAGTATATAGCAAAAAAGGGGGAAAAAAGGAAAGAAAAATAGTTTCTTTAGGACTTTCTGTTATGGGGATTATTTGGTGTGAAATTAATGGAGGAGAGCATTTCAATTCTCCTCTGCAAAGGTGCCGCATATTCCGCCCCGAAATTAACGAAAATGCATGCTATGCTTTTTTGCCTAACATTTCGCTCGGCTCGATCATGTTCAATGATTCCAATCCCATGTTCCCATATGACCGAGCACCAAGCGCTCGCCATGTTTGTCCAAGGTTTCTTTTTGTTGCCTTCTGTCCGAACTTGCTTGATCCCCATGGCGGCCCATATGGGTGAGGAAATGTGGGGGGGGAGGAGCAGAGAAGTCAAGCGCATGTGCATGGTCGCCGTGCAGAGCCTGCTTGTCCTGGACAAAAAAAGATTTATTTCCGTACCTTTTTGTGGGCCTTTTCTTCTCTAGTATTTCCTGCCTGACTATTTGTAGTTTGTAGAGTTCTTTTTTTTTTTTAAGGATCTATACCAGAGCCCAGAGAAACAAAAGTGCTCTTCTGTGTCATCTCATGATTGGGGACTGACAGTGTAATGAAGAGTGTAGACTGCTTCAGGGATACTACTGAATACTGATGCCCCTTCCTGGGGACCTGTTTAGAATAGGTAGCCATGTGTTCTGGTTTGTTTTGTGAGATCCAATCTTTTATTTTTTTTGTTGGATCAAGAGGCTTTCGGAATAAATGGTTCTCCTAAACTCTTAAATAACACTAGGATTTATGAAATGGTAAATGAAATTGATTGCTGCGAAACCTTAGCATCACTCACTAGCCAATTTGTTCACTGCTGGTACAGGAAAGTACCGCTGTGAATTCTCTAATTTTTGTTGACATACTATCTCCGTCCCAAAATGTAAGCATTCATAGCTAAAAATGCTTACACTTTGGGACGGAGGTAGTAGTTATTTTCTGTTACTTGATAGTTCTATCTGTTTTTGTGTTATTTTACAGTACTTACGATGTGTAAGGGGCATTCTGACATGATTGCCCCCTTGCAAACATGACATCTGCAATATATCCTTGCTCTATCAACAAATAAAAAGGAACTTGTCTATATGTTCTTTGAGTAATCAGCTAACCATTTTAGTTATGTGCATCACTCAAAATGCTTAATTTGTAAGTTCTTAGAATTAGACGCCAAATGAATACTATCATATGCTCTGTATTCACTATTGGGGAATCAAGATTGTGAAGAGAAAGGAGAACAATCATTCTAGAAGAATGTTTATCTGTTTGTTCTATAAAACTGTTTTAGTATTCTGTGTTAAATCTCTTCATTATGCACATGGGTACCAGTTTCAGAGGCTACAAGTAAGTCGTAATGCAAATGTAGTTCTTCTTTTGTGGTAAATGCTGTTGTCAACATCGTACTGTAGTCAATCTTGAGATAACAAGAGTCAACAAATGGAGTCAGTTTAATGAACCACATAATAGAACTCCATTTTAGAGTTTTTTTTTTGTGGTAAATGCTGTTGTCAACATCGTACTGTAGTCTGTCTTGAAATAACAACAGTGAACAAATAGAATCAATTTAATGAACCACACAATAGAACTTCATTTTAGAGTTTTTTTTTTTGTGGTAAATGCTGTTGTCAACATCGTACTGTAGTCTGTCTTGAAATAACAACAGTGAACAAATAGAATCAATTTAATGAACCACACAATAGAACTTCATTTTCGTTTTTGTAGTAAATCCTGTTTCAATTGGTACAGTATCACACTGTAGTTCTCATTCCTTCTCATTGGAGGAAGTTTTCTTCTTTCTTCTGTCAACATCGGATCTGTCACATACTCAGATGGGAAAGTGATCTTTGAAGTCATGTACTGTGAGTTTACCATACTCAACTGAGTAAATAAAGTAACTAGAAAATAAAACTACCTAGGACTAATGGGTGTTTATCACCTTTCTTTAGATAATGGAAGAATCTCACTCGGTCTCTATATCAGGGGTATACATAGCCGTACTTATTACAAACTTGTGATATACAATCACATTGATAAAAAGAAGTGGTAACAAGCATAAGAAAAAGAAAAATCCCAATGATCATAAAAACTGTTACTAAACCACCGTCCATGTGTATCGAGATCCATGGACCATGGCCATGCGCTCCAAAGTATGGCTGGGGCACGTAATTTAGTGGGTCTTAGCCTACTAACCCACTTCATAGAATTGATGGTTCACTGGCCTCCTAATTTATCGTCAAATTTATGCATCTATATTTGAAGAAAATGAACTAAAGTGCGTTCACTGGTTAACTCGACTGCCAATCTTTTATCGGTAAGTATGGCTCACACTAACAGACACACCTGAGGCTCCTCGCACTGAAAGTAAAACCAAAATCGTAGACATTTGGATCACATGAAGATGCCATGCTGTCATGGGCAGGTATGTTTATGGGAGGGATTTGATGAAGTGCATAATCATGTGAAGTAATTGGATGTGGCCCTGGATCTCGATGGTGTGGCTGCGCTGCTGTGGTCGGGTGGAGCGCCAAGGAGGCTGGAATGGAAGAAAGAGAATAGTGGAATTAGATTATTTTATTACTTGCCTTTAGGGCTGGCGTGACTCCTCAGAACAATGTGAACTAACACAAGTACACAACTTATCTATAATAAGTTGAATGCAACTCAAGTTATCCCTAACTAACTATCTAAACAATTCCAAATTTAAAGGACTCCTAATCAGATACAACTTATTCTACTAGAGTTTGCCGCCTCCTTGTGTCTAGCAGACTGGAGGTCCCACATGATACCTGCATCGGACTACAAGCTTTCTTCACATAACCAAGTAAAAACCTTTGGTTTTCATCACCTAAGAACTATGGCTAATAATACTATTAATAAAAATTCACTTGTTAGGATCCCTTGGTGTTAATCATTTTCATTTTGATTGTTAAATCTCGATATTTTGTCATTTATGTTAAACCTATATACAGTTTGCTGTTTTAGGCTGCTCTGATTGCATTTTGGAGTAGATTGGATTGCAGTGCAAGTGTGGAGTGTGTGGCCAATCTATTTCAGCTGTGTAGAATTCTGACAAATTTATTTCGAACAGCCCAACTTGTACATTAGCTGCACATTACATGAATGCAACGCGAAAGCTACTTGCATAGCAGAATAAGGCACACATCGCCAAACTAAATCATTTTAAATTTCTCAATGGTGCTGATATGGACTAGATTTGTTCCTTCTCCATTCTTACACCATTATCTGTAGAGCTGGCAGGGATTCCTTTTCCTTCTTCAGATATAGAATTCTGTACAGCTTGAAAGAATGATCCTTTTTCCTTTAAAATGTTTCTGGTTTCCCTTTCCCTAATCCCTACCAAACCCGAAATGTTCTCAGTGTGACTTCATTGTATGCAGGAGGAACTTGAAGAGCTTGATAAAACGGATAAGGTGTCAGCAGCATTGCAAGAGTACGTGCTAGAAGAAAACTTCACCAATTCTAATATTACTTTCAGACATTTTATGCTCTCGTCTTCCTGCTTAAAAAGCATCTTTTGTGGTGGTTTTACTGTTAGTTACTGATTGCACTGTTAACATTTACCAGGCTTATGGTAACAGCGGAGAGCAAAGCGGATCCTCTACTTCCAGTGTAACGACATAAACATCCTATTTCTAAATTTATCCAAATATCTCTGCCTCAAAACTCTTATGCCGCTTCTTTCTGTTACCGCAGGACTACTGGGCCTGCTTGCCAGTCTTGGGACAGATGGTTTGAAGGTCCGCAAGATCTGCGCAGATGCAAATGCTGGTTTTTGTGATTCTTGGCAAGCAACACCGAGGGGAGACAATGATTGCTGCAAACTGTAAATTGTTTTTGGTCTTCCCAGCATGAATGTCATTAGTCATTAAAGGTGAGGGGGGAAATTCTTTTACTGTACTGAGTATGGGCATCAGAGAGTGGAGTAGAATGAGAAGAGAACTGTGGAATACATAAGTGGCAGCAATGAGTTAGCTTAATCTTTGTTCGACAAGTTTCTTCGTATTGAAATTTTCTGTGCATTTAGTTTGATTGGCTGCATTTCTGCTGTTGTTAAAGTATGGGATCTCTCAACTGCAACATTTGACTAAAAAAAATATTCCCTGTGAGGCTGTGAGGTTAGTTCTATCTGACATTTCTTTAGATGTTTCTACCCTTGTTCAGTTAGTTACCATGCTGAATCTTGTGAACACCATTTCTGAAGAATGATGACTGATTCTATCTTGACAAGAATTCTGAATCCTGCATTGATGTGAAAGAAACTGGCACTTTCATGGATCGCATTAACTTTCCACTAGCTCTTCTGACCCACTCAAGAGAAGCCCAACTCACAGAGGCCCAGCCCAATAAGCAGCTGGTTCTCTCTCTTCAACTCTCATAGGCCACAAGTGAAGGGACCTTATCCAAAAGACCAAAACTACACAGCAATGGCGCGCGCTTGCTCGTCTCCCTCCTCGCCGTCGCCGTCGCCGGCGAGCAGCCGTCCTCTCCTCCCCTCGTCGGCCTCCATCTCCGCCTTCCTCGCATCCCACCCGGCCCTCACCCTCCTGCACACGCAATGCGCCTCCATGGCGCACCTCCGCCAGCTCCACGCCGCGCTCGTCAAGTCCGGCCTCGCCAGGGACCCCATCGCCGCCAGCCGCGCCGTCGCCTTCTGTGCCGGCGACGGACGCGACGCCTCCTACGCCGCCCGCCTCGTCAGGCACCACCCGAGGCCCAACGCGTTCATGTGGAACACCGCCATACAAGCGCGCTGGCCGACGGCCCGGGCCCGGCGCGGCCGTGGCGCTGTTCGTCGACATGCTCGGGTCGCCGACGCGCCCGAGCGGCGCACGTTCCCGTCGCTGTTCGCGGCGTACGCGCGCTCGGCCGCGCCGGCGACGGGGCGGGCTCCACGGCATGGTGCTCAAGCTCGGCCTCGGCGGGGACGCGTACGTGCGCAACTATCCATCGCCATGTACGCGTCGCGCGGCGCCGCGGACGACGGATGGCGCTGCTTGCGCGGTGGCGAGCGTTCGACGCCGTGGCGTGCAACAGCGCGATCGTGGCGCTGGCGAGGGCCGGGCGCGTCGACGAGGCGCGGCGGTGTTCGACGGCATGCCGGCCCGGACCGTCGCGACGTGGAGCGCCATGGTGAGCGCCTACTCCCGCGCCTCGAGGTGCCACGACGCCGTGGGGCTCTTCTCGAAGATGCAGGCGGAGGGCGTGGAGCCGAACGCCAACGTGCTCGTCAGCGTCCTCGGCTGCTGCGCCAGCCTCGCGCGCGCTGGCAGGGCGCGTGGGTGCACGCCTACATAGACAAGCACGACGTCGCCATGAACGCGCTCGTGGTCACCGCCCTGGTGGACATGTACTGCAAGTGCGGCGACATACACAAGGCTCGCGAGGTGTTCGACGCGTGAGATCGCGGGCCAGGCCAAGCTCTCGGTCCTGGAACTCCATGATGCTGGGCACGCAGTGCACGGCAATGGCGAGAGCGCGTCGCCTTGTTCTCCGAGCTGAGCCTCACGGCCTACGCCCCGACAACGTCACCTTCATCGCGATCCTGATGGCGTACGGCCACTCCGCATGGCCGACGAGGCGAAGGCGGTGCTCGCGTCGATGGCGAGCGAGCACGGCGTCGTCCCGGGGTCGAGCACTACGGCTGCCTCGTCGACGCGCTCGCCAGGGCGGGGGGCTCCGGGGCAGGCGAGGCGCGGATCGCGGCGATGCCGGTGCGCCGACCGGGCCGTCTGGGGCGCGCTGCTGTCCGGGTGCCGGCTGCACGGCGACGCCGAGGCGGCGGCGCGCGCGGCGAGGGAGGCCGTGGCTGCGACCCGCGCGACAGCGGCGCGTACGTGCTCGCGGCGAGCGCGCTGGCGCGCGGCGGCGAGGCGCGGCGCGGCGCCGCGGTGAGGGGGAGGATGAGGGAGGAAGGCGTGGGCAAGGTGCCCGGTGTAGCATGATCGAGGTGGATGGTGTTGTGCACGATCGTCAGCTAAAATTGTTGCGCACTTAATTATTTCACAGCTCACAGTAAAAAGTTAAGATGATAAACCAAGATTGTAAAATGTATAGAAGCATCGACCCTGTAAATTTTGAAATTCTACTTAAGAGCGAATTTCTGAATACTACAGATTTTGTTATCATCTATTCAAAATTATAGATTTAATATTATTTTGTACTGAACACTAGACACTTTTTTCTCAATATTTTGTAAAACTCCATGTTTATTAGGCCTACCCTTCACATGCACCATTACTGACAAGTGGGTCTTGCATGTAAAAACACTTGAAGTTTGTGATAAAAATTATAAGGGAAATGTTGCTATCAGATGCTCAAAAGATTGTGAACTTTACCTAGAACCGAACGTGAACGGATGTTGGACATCAAAAAAACTAGTAATTCTCGTGAGTGCGAGTAGGACTCGTTTGTCATGTGCGGTGATTTGTTATAGTTAAAACATATAGTTTTATGATAACTTAAGCTCAAAACCTGAAATTCTACAACATACACTCTTAAATATGTAGTCTAATGAAATTCTGAAAAATATGATTTTCTCGAATCTACTATTTATTCACGTGATAATATTGGATTGTATTTTAGATAATAAAAACTTGAATGTAATGGATAGGGCAATTGGGCATCTACCAACATTTGTGAAAAGTAATGATCAACAAGATTAGTGATGTCCTTGTTACATGCCTCGATAAGTAATACTATTATATACTCCCTCCACCAAAATAAAAAAAATCAACTTTAGAGTAAAACCAACGTTATACCATTCTACCTACCATCAACATGTAAAACGAGAAGTTTATACCTTTAATACCCTTTTATTACCCATCATTCTTACTTTTTTTTCAATGTTAAGAGGCATTTCTAGTCATTCTCACTCTATTAATCCACCCTCGAGATGGAATAGAATTTTTTCGTGGGACGAAGGGAATACATTAGATGATGTATTTTTTCACATGCAAAAATAGAACATGTTACGAAAATCAGAAAAAAATAGCTCGAATTGGGCTCTGCTTCCGTGTGTTCTACACTTCTACCAACAAATTAAGGGACCGAAGAGTATGAGGGCCAGCGCCATCACAGGAAAGTTTTGCTGGTCCAAACGTAATGCACAATTGCAGCTTTATCAACTTTTTAAGAAGGATGGGATACATATTATTATCCTAGCCCCTGCGCATTTAGAATGGATATAGCCGTATCTTGTTACATATCGGAGTAGTTACAATTCCTTAGCTACCGCAAAAAATATCGTCCAACATTCGTCTTAAATTTTTTTAATTCAAAATTTTTAAAATTCCTCGACCATCACAGTAATGCATGGATGGTAAACCATACGGTAAGTGGAGGTAACCCGGTATGTTAATTTAGGAATGAAAATTGCAGAAAAAAGAAAAACAAGTAGAAAAGATTCAGGAAATTGTATATTTTAGAAAAAATAGGAAAAATCTAGAAAAATGTAAAATAATATAGTAATCATGCCTAAAATTTTGAAACATGACATTTTATACACTGAAAAATGAAGGAATCACTTTTCCTCTCAAGTGGACCTAAATGGGTTTCATGAATAGTGCTCTCTTTCGGTGAAGCGCATTTGTTAATTATTTTTCTTTTTAAGTTCCCAATTTACATTTGGCTGCAGAATATGATATCAACTTTGATTTTTTTTTCTCACCATAATTGTACTATAAACTACTCCTTTTATTCTGAAATATAGCAATTTTATATAAATTAGGGATTGCACAATGTATTAGAAGACTTAATTATTTAACTTGGTAGATATAGGCTCGTACTATAATAATAAAACTAAAGGTGGATAAGGGGTAGTATGAAAGTGGATAAAGTCTTTTACATTCCTAAGCTGTATATTTACGATAAAATAAACCTACATTTTGAGATGGAGAGATTTTGGAGATAGAGGGAGTAGATACTATCCGAAAGTACTTCTAATCGGTCGTCCGATCCAAACATAAAAATCGGATGGCTCTTGACTGCTTTTCTCTAACACTCGTGACCACACATCAACACATCCGCTGCATACCACCTTTTGCCAGTGACTTGCTACTGCATACCTCTTGCTTCTCTCTCTTCTCTCTCCACTCCATACTTGCATGCATTCATTTTAACAATATTCAAAACGATTTTTCTCCTAAATTACTTATCCAATATACATATCCGATTCCCCATTGTATTCGTTGTAATTAATCTTTACAACAAAATGTCACATGATTATAATCTAATAAAAAATAGTCATATGTTTCAATATGTTAACATTCTTTGTTTCATACGTAATATCGATTTTTATGTCCACAATGGTGTGTCTTCAACATGTTTCACAAAATTTCCAAAACTAACTGCACTACTCTCTCTCCACCTCATCCTTACATGCATGCACTAGGTCGATGTTGTGTTTCCGTTGTCATATGTGAGCTCACTGAAGTTTGTGCATTCGTGCATTGCCAATGGTGTGAGATCCTGCAGGCTACAATATGAATCATGCTATATCTTAGTATATTATGCATATGTCTAAAGAATATATTATGAATATTTAAAGAGCTGAGCTTTTAGTCTTTGCTTTTGTATAATATGTGAATAATATTTTATTTAAGATAATAAGTATAAGGTTCTTCATCATTCCTAATTTAATTGGATAAAAGAAAAAAACTCTAACAATTAATTCGATCTACATTAATTACAAACAGAACAAACGAAGGAACATATATCTGATGGTTGGTTAACTTGAGGGTAGCCCAGGGTGTATCCAACTTTTTTTCTTGCTTTTTGGGTTTGTTAGAACAAATTAATTTTTGCTTTTGTGAATTTAGCCAACTTCCACGCATGTGATGGCAGACTGATTTTTTCCGATCGGCAGCGTCTGTACTGATACTGAACCTTAAAAAAGAAAGGCCTGTACTATTTATTCAAGCAAATTAACCCATACCGACGACACGGTTAGGAGTACGTCATTACCCTCAAGTTATCTTTTTTGTCATCTCCGTCGACAACCTTTGCTTACGACTTTTGCTACTACGTTTTGTTTGGTTTAATCCAAGTTAAGTTAACCAAATTGCATGTTTAAACAGATGAAACTGGGATTCTTTCTTTTTCTTAAAAAAAAAAAAACAGGGGAGACAAGTGGGGACTCAGAGTCAGTAGGTTATAACTGGCTAGTTGATATCTGAGATGTTTATGCAGACTTTCGTATAATTAAATCATCTATGTATAATGTAGTATAGGCTTGGAGAATGCCAAGTATCGCTGCAAATTGAAAACGCTAGCTATCTGTTCCCGTTTTGCGTGGTACCGCAGCTGTGTGCCAGAGAGATGGCACAAAAGCTACTGGGGATACTAATTCAGAAAACAGAGTGTGAATAACTGAAGTTTGTTCGAACCCTTTTTTTCTTTTCCTTCTAGAAGGGGATTGAAAGATGGAACAGTTGACGATGCTTGTTCGTTTAGTTATGTGAATGAATTCATGCTTGCATTTTTTTAGTAAATTTTATTTTTGTTAGTTAGAACAAAGCTAGACTTAATTGAATGCTCGTGGAAACAAAAGTACTAGCTAGTAAAGCTAGGCATGTGTACCGGAGGGGCGGACATGTCGCTTCTGGGAGAGGCTGCGCGGCGAAAGAGGGAGGTGAGGTTGGCGAGTCCCGACGTCGGCGCGGATGTGTTGTTTGCGCCGCCTGAGGCTCGCCCTGTGCGCGAATCTCTCCCGGCCACTTTGACGTCCAGCTCGGCCATTCCCAGCTGCATGTCAGTTTCAGTTTCAGTTGGATCAGTTGCAACATTGTATAGAGATCGATCGATGGAAGTGGACGTACGATGGCGACGCTGTCCCTGACAGCGATGGCGAGGATATCGGCGCAGGAAGACGACGCCGGGGCAGATGGTCTCCACGCGCCGACTTTGAGTGGCTGGTCGATTCACCTCGAACCCTCATGACGCGAGCCGTTGTTGGGGGTTCGCGTCTTCTCGCCGGTGCAACCTCGCCGTTCGTCCAGCAGCACGATGCGGTCGCACCCTACGCACCAATTCAATACATGCACAGATTTAATTAATTTTATATAGCATGATCAATGTGTGCGTTGCGTATACTTGTACTAGGTATGAGGATGGTTACTTGACGAAGCAGTCGTGGAAAGAAGAGGCGGACGATCGGAGGCGCCCGATGCGCTTCTCCTGGCGATGGCCGCCCTGCATCCCCCCGCTTCACCGCGTTGAACACTCCCGGGCACAAGTACGAGTAGTAAAGCTCGGCGACAGCTGCGCCGACGACCGCCGGCGACCGCGAGCACCACCACCACCATCAACGACCAGGGCGGCAAGTGACGCGCCTTGCTGACCAAGTCGGCTGAGCCATATTGATATTGCTACAAGGAGCTAGCAGGTAATTAATGCGTGTGCCCAAAATATATAGTATGCGAGTTGTGGTAAGCTGCTTAGCTAGAGTTGCTTTTGATTTGGTGACGTCTCACTAGTGCTGGAATAGCAGAGCTGTGGTGTGCATGTATTTATAGCTGCCGGCGGCGATGAGAGCTTCACAGACATGCGTTAATTTATTTAAGTTTGTGGCAGGCACAAGGTACGCTAGCTAATTAATTACAAACTGAGAGTAGAATATGAATTAAAATACAAATGGTTGTCTCATGATTGATTGCGGTCATGGTCATCTCTGTCTTAATGCTCACCTACTCTGTTGGACTTTGAAGTTCGATCATGCAATCAAACCGTCCATTGCTGATGGCCGTCCAGAGAATCAGAACTGCTTTTCAACACTATGCAAGAGCCTGCCCCTTCAGCTTAGCTGCACTGTCTATCCATCTTTCTTGCCTGTCGTCCTTTGCTGTGCCTTTTCCTATATTGTCGGCACTGTGGAGTTAGCCACGTATAACTAGTGCACCATCCTTTTTTTTTTTTTTTTTTTGCAGTTTCAGAATAAAAAGAAATAAGAGAATATACGCGTACTTTTAGCTAGGATTTGTAGCGTGAGAAACCTCTGGACCTGCCGTCCACACAGTTATACACGCTTAGTAAAGCTAAGCATCATCATGCATGCCTACAGTATATATATGCATAATGCAGTATAATAGTATAGTGTGTGTCTTTTGTAGTGTGTTCCTTTCTCTTTTTCCCTTTTTCCTAAGGGCACGCCATGGGTTAATATAGGCTTTCTAAAAAGAGAATCCCATGTCAATCATATTTTTCCTACCTTTAAAAAGATTAAATGAAGCGAAGAGAGTAATCTATCTACTAACCGGAGAATAGTCTATTAGATGAAAACGAGGCAATGGATGAGAGAGCTAAGATACCCATCGGTAGACATACTATTGAGGTGGTTTACTATTAAATCTAGTCTATTGCTGAGATGTACATGTTTTATAGAGAGCACCTTTGTACTTTACATTCAGCGGCGTGCTCCTAAGGGAGGCTAGGCTAACACTGGCCAGTTTAGGCAAGGTGCTCATTATCAAAATGATCGATCATGGTAATCAAAGTACATGGCCTTGGAACCACCATTAATTCTCCTCACCAATTTAATACTCGAAAGTAGCTTACAGTGACGTTCATGGTCAGAATATGTCTACGAGGGTCGCAGTTCAGTCGTTTAGTATTGCTAGTCAAAAGAAGATCTGTTGGTCGTTGGTTAATACCTAAAGATTACTCACTCTTTCAAGTTACTAAGGAGCATATGCAGTCAGCAAAAATTCTTTAGCTTTTACTAAAACTCGGATAAAACTTAAAATAGTATTCCATAATGCGCAATGCATATTAAGTTTACTTCCTGAACATGAATTGCTTTTCCTACCTGCCAGAGATGGGTGCTATGCTTGGACAGGAGTCCAAGCTGTAGAGCTTAAGCATGGGTGCTTAGTTAGGCAGGTATCTCCATGCTGTTTTGCTGAACGAATTTGACCTGCCCTACGTCCGATTCGGTATGGTTTGCTTGCCATTTTTTGTATCACTAGGAATGGTAGCGCCGCGCTTTTGCGCGGGGCATCTTATTTTGAATATATCTCTTTTTTTTTTTGTTTTATTATGATTTTTTCCATTATGACGCTTGGTCCTCTCGGTGAATAGAATTTATGAAATTTATGGTTGGAAAAACAAAATAGGTACAGGAAAGAAATAGTTATCTCTTAGGGTCGCCCTGCCCGCCTCCTCTCGTATCTCCCTTCCTTTCCAGTGGCTATGTTCCTATCTACTCCCTCCGTTTCAAATATAATACCGGATCCTTCTTGACGCGTGGCATTGCCTATCTAACTTTCTTCCGTCTCAAAAATATTAATAACCTACGATTGGAATGAGATGTTTCTCTATTACAACTGTATCATGACAGGGAAGTCTTCCAGATGGTGTTGTCCCCATGAAACATCATATTCAATCTGATTCTATATTTTGGGATGGAATGAGACAGTTTTCCCTTATTAATGGATTGGGCATCAGCTATTGGGCTGGTGCCGCAGAACCTTCTTATTGCAAAGAATGAACTTCGTTCCAAATTGCCCAGAAAAAAAAAAAAACCTCTTATTGGCAGAGGCCGGGAGGAATGGAGCCCACCAAAATGTGTGTTTGGCAGACGGTTGAAAGGTGTTTGCTGGTGAGGTGTACAATATATGTATGCAAGGCGGTGTATATATGTAGTCTTGCCTGTGTACCAATTATGGAACTAATCTTTCGTTTATCATGACAAAATCCATGCGCTGCACGTGGCCTAATCTTGCCATCATGTGATTAGATTTTGCTTTGACATTAATTTCGACTCTCTTTGGCCCTCCCATACACAATTAATATATGGAACTAATCTTCGTTAGTTTCACGTATGGAAATAACCCATGAGTGCGACGTGCGGGCGCTGGGGTTCTCAACTCTCTTGTTGGCGCCACGCCAGCCACGTGGCGACTTAAGAAGCGTTTTGAGGGAGCCACCCCCCGTGGCAGCTTGAGAGCGTTTGTAGGAAAGTTTTAATGGATTTAGTATATGGCGACTTAAGAGCGTTTTTTGAGGTAGGGGTGCAGGGGAGGAGGGGGGGGGAAAAGGGGGAGAGGGGGGGGGAGGAGGGG
>CM020179.1:35828877-35847165 GCA_009805545.1 Oryza longistaminata | reverse complement strand
CCGGCGGTGGAGGCAGGCGCGGCCGGCGCAAAGGGCCGGGCGGTGGCCGGCGGTGGAGGCTGGCGTGGCCCTATGTGATTTTTTTTCTTTTTTTCGTTTTTGATTCGATGTGTTGATTTGATCTGTGAGAATGAACTATATTGTTGTGAATGATTTTGAGAATGAACTATGTGTTGTTGTGAATGAATTGGGATGATTACGTTTCTGTGGGTGATTACGTTTCTGTGGATGATTTGAGATATTGGGCGCGAGATATGAAAAAAAAGAAAAAAAAACCTTTAGTCCCGGTTAAGACTAAAAATAGGCATCTTTAATCCTGGATTTTTAATCCCGGTTATATAACCGGGATTATAGGGGGTTACGAACCGGGAGTTGAAAGCCTTTCTCCAGTAGTGGAAGAAGTCACATTTTCCTCTGAAGTGGACCTAAATGGGCTTCATGAATAGTGCTCACTATCAGTGAAGTGCATTTGTTAATTGTTTTTGTATTTTTAGTTCCAATTTCCATTTGGCTGCAGAATATGATATCAACTTCGATTTTTTTCACCAAATTGTACTATAAATTACTCCCTCCATCCCAAAAATGTAGCAATATTTTATATTGGAGATGACATATGTATTAGAAAAAGGGGTAGAAAGACTTATTTAACTTCTCAAGATGGGTAGAGTATAGGCCCGTGCTATAATAAATATAAAGGATATTAGGGTACGTAGTATGGATAGTTAGTGATAAAAAAGTTATCTTTTACATGTCCTAGATTGTTATATTTACGATAAAATTTAAACTTTATAACTTCCTACATTTTAAGATATATAGATAGAGAATTTGGGATAGAGGGAGTAGATACTACCACTACCGAAGCCTGATGGGGTAAACATGGTTGATTACCACGTGGTAGGAAAACCCTGGCTACCATACCATAAAACTGCAAATAATCAAATGGAGAGAAACTTGTCTAAAATAAACACGTAAGCACATTCTAATGTTAAACCTTCTCATACGCTTGACAAATATTTCCACCGAAGTTACTCTGGAAAGGTGACACTCGCTTTTATATGGCCGTACGTGTTCCTAGCTTCCTTCTAGAGCCGATGTGTTATCCTGACCTAATTAGGATATAATTATGTGGCATATGAGTGCTATGTGCATGTGATTAATTAGTATCACCTTACTAGTTGAGCAAAAGTAAAATAAACTTATAAGGTCTTCTCCTTTCAACCATACCACTTTCAGATTAACTCTTTCAGGTTACCTTACTAGACATTTGCCTATATCTCTATATACTTGACGCATTATTAGGCATTTGTCTATGTGGTTATGCAGGTAAGTTGGACCGACACCGACATGTACATCGGGTCCTTTGAGGTGGGATGTGTGTGTGTGATATCCTGGCTCAATTAGAATATGCCTATTAGTGTCGTGTGCAGTAGCTTTTTACCGGATTAACTCTTTTTATGCGAAACAAGAACTAAAGTGTAAGATTGCTACTATGTGTAAGTGAGACCGTCTGTCAGATGGACTGGGATGCGTAGTTCTGGAGGGTGAGCTGTTACAGCTGAACCTAGTGAATTGAGCAAGCACCTTCGATGTTGAAGAGTCCAACCTTTTTTCGAAGAAAACATCTAAAAGTGTAATGATTTTTAGAATTGATCCAATTTATAAGAAAACAATATCCTAAACTTTATTACAACTGCACGATTAATTAATTAGAGGAGAAAGATAAAAATCCACACGAAGACCCCTACCCAATTCACACACCACGCACCAGTACAACTAGCATCCTATAACTACTTTTTTGAACAAAAACATCCTATAACTACTGAGACCCATAAAAAAATCATCCTTGCTAAGCTTAAAGAAAATGACCAAGCAGCTCCAACTTCAATCTCTTTGATTTTGCCATAATATTGAAGTCCACGTGACATATACTGTAGCTAGCTAGGACAGTGATATAGTATCAGTCCCAATTTTGTCCTCTGGAGGACAACTCATGAGTCACCAGACTGAAGCTAGCCAACTAACTGAATCTCTTGGCCGACACTGCATATGTGTTCCTAGGAAAATCAGCTCGTGTCATACGAAAATCAGTCACCATCAACAGGCCTGGCCGGTCTGTGTGCAGCGCATTATGCAGAATTGTCAACTTTAATTTCCAAGTTCCCTAATGTACTATCATATATATAGTACACTCCCTACTAATGCCATTATTTGTCCTTGTTGTTTAACTGTAGTCATGCAGGGATCGACTAGCTGTAGGGCCAAATGCAGACGCTGACGAGACGCATACCAACATAAAACATTTAGAAAAGACGAAAGAATCCGATTGACCCACACAGCCAATGGCATGGCTGCCCGTGATCTCTTTGCTAATTGCAGCGATCGAGCATTCGGGCCCAACAAATCTTTCTTTCTGGTGCTGCAGATCTATCTGTCTTTAGTTTATGTGTGAGCACGTACGATCGAACGAGCGGGGTAATTGAGCAGCAGTTTTCAGGTTGCTAATAGCTTCCTGTAGCAACTAGCAAACAATGGCGATGGGTTCCATTTAGATATTAGCACAGGTGCTCAGGCGATGCGAGCCACAAACGGCAAGATTCCTCTTGCTTCAACAGTCGACAGAGACTGCCACACAAATTCATGCATGCATATCTGCAACTCTCTGCGCATATATTGCGTTTATAGTCTACTACAGCTAACTTTCGATCAGATTTTGCTTTTGGAGAATCGTAATTCAGCCTCTGTTAGCCCCAAAATTCATAGACCAAACTTCGTATATTAAAGCTCATAGACTAGTAACAATTATATGATGGTCACTATCTAGCAACTGTATATAAATGTATATACAATTATAGGATAGAAAAAAATTCTCATATATAAATGTCTAGCAACAATTATATATTGTGGGCTTGCAGCCAACTGTTGTACGGAAAGTATTTTTGCAGGCGGACCGAAAGGCATCTTCCCATGCGGAAGGCTGGCCAGCCTACCCGAGACAGTCTGCGAAGATCACCATCTTCGCGTGCGGCCGGGCCGCCCAACTGCACGCGATGTGGCCGCATTATTGCGTGGGGTCACTGAAGTGGGTCACACGCGATAATACATCTTCGTGTGCGGTCCATCAACCGGCCCTCAGGGGACCGGTTTTTCCTGGCGCGACCACTTATGGCCCACATGGAACCTAATGGCCCCCTTTTACAGAAAAACCGATTTTGTAGCAGTGCAATAATAGGATAGTCAACATAGATCGAGATTAACAAGCATATCATCAGTTTATAAGCAGTGTACCCATACCGAATTTCTCAGTTTTTTGAATTTTTTAGGCTATCTCGTTGAATTACACATCACCTCTTGTTGCTTTCGGCTCCTCATGCGGAAAGCTAGCTGAAAATATCACCAGGATCAGCTCCGTTGCTTTCGGCTCCTCATGCGGGTGAGCTTGACTGCTGATAAGAGCAAGGATAATAATAGAGCTCACTTCCTACTATTAGTACATCTTAAAGTCAACATATATAATAGATTAGCTATAAGGTTGGTTACAATTTTCTTCTCCTCTCTCTATCTCTCACTTATACATTAAATGTATTTGTCTTGGAGCTTGTGATAAGCTAGCTCTTGCATGAGAGCCAACATCCTTAATTTTTCACTATCTCTCTCCTCCACCTAAGCTTATAGTAGGCTTATAGCTCACTATTATACTTGCTCTAAGCAATTCTCCAGTTAGCCTGATGTTCAACGATTTCCGAGCTTTGCCTCGTGTCCGGTGCCATCAACCGGGTGTGGGAGGTTCTGCATCTATGCGTTTTTTCAAAAAGACACTTAATACTCTAGGAAATAGCGAACCAGTCCTTTTAAAGATTCATCCTTATCATAAATTTTACTAAAAAAAACTAATCTTTATATGAAATACAATGCGAAGAAGAGAAATTTTCATTTCTATGGACAGTGTTGTATCTTAAAAAGTATGAGGGCATTCTCACAACAACACATCCTAATCCAATCCCATCTCTTTCTCTGCTGCCTACTCACTCCCAACATGCAACCTCTCTCCGTCCCATCCGCCACTCCTATCCGTGCGCCCTCCTCCTCCCTGCCGATGCCGAGGCGCTCCCCTCCTCCCTCCCGACCCAACAATGCTGACGGCTAACCCATTCTCCTCTACCGCCCTCTATCCCCTGCCCTCACCGCTGCCATCCTCTCCCGCATCGATGCCATAGACCTCGGCGGGGAAGCGTGGAGGAGCTCGGCGATAAAGTCGATTGCCACGTGGCAACGTATTAATTATATGTACTCTTTCGTGGTTTAAGCCCCAGCGTGATGCAGTTTTGATAAAAAGATGTAAATATGTACTCCCTCTGTTTCAGTTTATACGATGTTTTGACTTTGGTCAAAGTCAAGCTGTTTTAAGTTTGACCAAGTTTATAGAAAAAATAGTAATATTTTCGATCCAAGATAAATTTATTATAAAAATATATTAATTATTAATATAATAAAACTAATTTGATAATATAAATATTACTATATTTGTCTATAAACTTAGTTAAACTTAAAGCAGTTCAACTTTGTCCAAAGTCAAAATATCTTATCACCTAAAACAGAGGGAGTAATTATTTGACACGTCTCTCTCTAAATCTCAATGCACCAACTGATCGGGCCGGCATCATTATTAGTACCTAAAGGTAAAAAAAGCTAATTAAACTGCAAGTTGCAAATCTCTGGCCCCTTCACTTAATTGGAACAAACAAGCTAGAGAACAGCTCAACAAATCAAGACAAAAACTTAAACGTAGTAACACAGGATCAGCACTAGAATAATAATGTACTGTCACACTCTGTACAATAACCCCTGAAATATATATAGTTAATCCATTGGAGTATATAGCAGTTTTTAGCCGATCTTAATTAGACTCAAAAGCAAGGTCAATTCTACCATCAGGGGTCCATATTGTGCCCATCGCGTCGAGCATAAACTAACGTCCTGACAGCGAATGGCGAATCTAAACCTAGATTTTCCTTTCACTGCCAATCACTATCTCGCGAATGCATGCCCTAGCTACTTAGGTGTATTTATGCCTAATTAATCTAGGGGCACTAGCTTCTTAATTTACTGACTATTTGTCACTGTCTTACATTAGGTTAGGGTTTTACAGGTAGCTTCAATTATTGCCGTCCGTTGGTTAATTTGCTTAATTCCATTTTAGCAACCTTTTGATCGCGGTAGTTTGCTTTAGCATATATGCATATATATACTCCCTCATTCCCTAAATATTTGACACCGTTGACTTTTTTAAACATGTTTGACCGTTTGTTTTATTCAAAAACTTTTATGATATGTGTAAAACTATATGTATACATAAAAGTATATTTAACAATAAATCAAATGATAGAAAAAGAATTAACAATTACTTAAATTTTTTGAATAAGACGAACGGTCAAACATTTTTAAAAAAGTCAACGGCGTCAAACATTTTGGGATGGAGGTAGTATATACTGCTGCTAGTCTAGAAGCATCTAAAAGAAACATGCGTGCGTACTGGAAGAATACGTACGACCGAGATATGATTAAGATGAGTAGATATATGGTCCAAATTGCTGATAACTACTCGATCGATCATATATAATTAATCGTGACTGACGAAAACCCTAGGTTTATATAATACGTCGTGATCTTTTGATCTGTTCACGAGGTCGACCACTCGACCGCTGGCTACATGGTTTCTGATTATTATGTCTGCAAGCATTGAGATGAATGTCTTCTATCTGATCTCCTGACGACATCCATTTTTCTCCGAGGAAAGCTAGCTGAAAATATCACCAGGATCAGCTCCATTGCGTGGCATGGTGAAACTTAAACCGAAACTATTAATGTTTTAATAGAGGATTTTGGACCCCACTAAACAGGGCTTAGCTCCGCGCGCCCCTAATTTTTCTTAAAGATTATATATATGTGTACATTTTCTTAACTGAAATATATATATATCTATAATTAATCACATGCAAACTATGTAGTGTACAAGAAGCTCAAGCTAGCTAGCTGCAAAGCTGATCAACAGAGTGAAGTGTTTATTACAATCTTCAAGCAGATCCAGTTAGGTGTGTGTACTGAAGAAATTAAATTAAAGATGCCATTTGTGATCTGCGGTTATATATAAGGATGAACTGTGCTTGCCATGCATATAACACGACTATTGCGAATAAATACACTATAGTGTAAAAAAAATGCAAAAATTAACTACCTATATGTCAGGGTTATGGATACCACGTAACTAATAGTAGTTGACTAAATCTCGGCAGGATCCACCACATACCATGTCTTATACGGAAACTGACCTCGAGGGAGTTCCGGATAAGGAAAGACAACCAGAATTCTACATGGAAACGACAAGGACTACTCGGATTGTATCCATATTGGTTTCCCTAGTTCTACTTGGACAAGGGGACACCTATGGGTATAAATACAAGCCCCCCTAGAACGACCATGGAAGACATCCATGACGATCAACACGGTCACCACGATCGAGACCCACCACGAGACAATCAACTCCCAACACAATCAACATAGAAGCCAACATACGCCAAGACAAGCAGTCGGATATCGACATCAGAGATATGCCTGGATCAACCCTATCCGGTACCTTCAGAGGCCGGCCGTAGGGATCTAACACTGTCTCTGATTCCGTCGGGCGCGAGCTCGAGGAGGAAGGCTACCCTGTTATCGACTACGAGTCAGACCTTCAGACCGCCATGTCGACAACAGTTAGATAGGCTACCCCACATATTGTACTGGTGTGATTATGGTGAATAAAAAGCAACATCGGCTCCGGCCAACAGGATGTAGGGCTATTACCTGATAGCTCAGGGGCCCGAACCTGTATAAAAATTCTTGTCTCCATCTCTTTTACCTCAGTCCCGCGTATACCCTAGCACCAACGATCCCCATACTGTCCAAATACCGTAGTCGAGACATCAAACGTCGACACTATATATGCGCATTTGTAGAAGACACCATGTACCTATAAAACAATTTCAAACAGTACATACTCCCTTCTCCTCAAACTGGACGTAGAACATGCCGCCACACCCAACTCTTTACAAGAGCAAAGATACACAGAGCCTCGTCGGTTACCCATATCCCCTAATAAGCCAAAACGGCTTATTAAGAAATAAAAATTAATTTATAGGTAAAACTATTATATATTTGTTCGTGTGATTTAAAAGCCAATGCTAAAAATAAATTACATTGAAAATATCTTAAAATCAACTTGAAAATCAAATTTGAAAATTCAAATTTTGACTTTTGCTTTTACTTATTAGACCAACCGATAGGGGGCGCGCGCACGCACACACATGGAAATTGTGGTTTTCAATGTCTTCTCTCACACAACTTTATTATATTTATATAAATGTTATTAATCGTATTTGATTATGAAAGATATATTGAATTAACAGAGCTGATCTGCTGGAATTAAAAAGAATTAAATTGAAATATAAAGTCATGAGGAGGGCAAGGATTCTGACCTGAGTGGCTGAGTATAACATATATACGTACTGTAGCTATCATATTTCGTATATACCATGCCGTCCTTCACCTAAACAACATGCAATGATGCATAGCAAGGTTGACAAGAGGTAGAAAATTGTTAATGGGCCATTTGACCGCATCCCGGTAGGAAAATAAATTGAAACCCAGCAATTCAACTAACAACAAGCTGCAAATTAAACCGCCTCTTGTGTCTTGTCCCAGTACCATGATGAAAAAAAAGCCTTCAAGCTAAGAGATAGCTAGCTTTAAAATTAATGATATTGATTTAATCAATATACAATGGATGAGCAATCAGCTGCTAGCTATTTTCATTTAATTACTTTGATTCATTTACAAAGGTACACATATTTAATTTGTATCCGGTTCTTATTTTGAAGGGAAGCTAGCTAGGAAGCATGCATAAATTAAGAATAATGGTACATCAAAAATATCAATCTGCAGCAGTACGTCATTCAGATGCGCATGAAGTGCTAGATTTATTCAGAAGCTAGCTAGCTACCAAGAGAAGAATTGAAAATTAAAACAGTCGTCGCAGTTAGGTGATGTGGAGCCGGGCGGCTATAGCAATTTGCAAAAATATACAGTGCATCTGTTGACACAGCAAAATCTGTTCCTTTCTTGCTAGTGGTTCCCCGGGAATCTAAATATGATATGGCACCTTCCATGGGCCCACTTCTATGTTACACTTGGCCCCACCCTTGTTTAAGTATGTGGACAAACCGAAGCGGCTGCAGGTATGCATGCATATATATGCAAATGATAGCAATCATATATAAGTGCAATATGCAGATTACGTACACATGCAACGACTCTTAAAAAAAATAATTGACCGATATATTAATTATTACCTTCATTCAAAAATAATTGTATTTCTACCATTCAAATTTTGTTCCAAAAATATATCCGTTGTAAGGTGAAATACATCTAATTAATTAGTTAGATGGGGATCTTTCCATCTTTTTCTGCCTTAACCTATCTTTCATTTTATGCATGCGGGGTTACTGTGGTTTTTGTATGTCCTATTAATATGTCTAAAGATTTCTAAAAATATAATTATTTTAAAATATAGGTAGTAGCATGCATGCATGAGGTAGTAATACACAAAGTTATCGTGCCTTTTTTTTCAAATAGATAATTTTCATACGAAATCGAACCATTAATTAATCTCTATATCTATATATATATAATTATTAATTTTGTAAAACTCATGCATGCAGTGCAAATTAAGGAGTCCTGAATATGTTGGGAGAAACACCTGATCTAACACACACACACACTTGCTATTTCATCACGACAATGCCTTGACAAACGCCAAAAAATGGCAAAGAATATCTTAGAGAAAAAAAAAGGACAGCTAATGCAGGTCAAGTTAATTAAGTTTATACAAAGCATGGGTTAGGTCGGATATGTGAAAACTACGTACGTTTTCTCTGTAAAATATATATGGCTTGCCTAAAACAAATTAAATGAAAGTGATGGTACATGTACTGATGTACACACCTTCGAAAGCGACTTTTATTTAGGTTTGTCGTCGTGAAAACTACGTTAATTCGATGAAGGGACAATAATTGATCTATAAATCTTCTGAGTTCGATCTGATATATTCGTGTCACTCTCTTGATTTAAAGCTTGTCCGTTAATTTATACCGGTCAATATCTTGTATAAGATCGATATCGAGTACTTGGAATTGTATTTAATTTGTGCATGTCAATATCATACTTACAGAGCCCCATTAATTCTTCAAATTTATTTGATTTTTGAAGCGCATAGAAAGGGCCCTTTACTTCTTCGCAAGAATGTAATTAATAAAAATTACAATAAAATAAATTAACTCATTATCATGAGAATATATATGTATGGTCTATTTCATCTCTGGCAGGTGCTAGATCGATCGAGGAGACATTCTCAACCAACAGGAACAAGGCATATACATGCATAATATATTGATCCCGCGCCGTCCACGCGAGAGCAGCTCGAGGGCCAACCCTAGCAGCCACCGCCACACTCCTCCCCCCTCCTCTCCACCTCGTTGCCACCGGAGCATGCCGTAGGAAAGTCGAGCGGTGAGCCGGGATGGCAGCGGGCCATCAACCGGTGGAGCTCCGCCTTTGACACAGGAAAGGCGGCGCGACAGCGTGCGCGGCGTAGAGAAGGCAACGTGATAGTGCAGGCGGGGAGAGAGGCGGTGGACCTGGTGCCACCGTGTTCAGATCTGGAGCTCCCATGGCAAGGGGCAGTGGCCGGCGCCGCCACGACCGGATCTGGAGCCCCCACGGTGTGTCCTTGCCGGATCTGAAGGTTTTCATGAGGCGATAGCCTCGAGCGGCCAGCGCGCGGTGACAGTCTCGAGTAGTCGGCGTGGGAAATCGACGCGACCGGCGGCGACGGAGGGAGGATGGCGTGGATGATAGCGGGAGGATGGCACGGGCGATGGTGGGGAGATCGGCGTGACCGGCAATGGTAGGGAGGTCGGCGGTGGCTAGTGGTTGGTGCGTTCAGCGACAGCAACAGTCTACCATTTGTGAGGCGATGGCATGAGAAGCAGCTGGCGGTGACCAGCGGCACCGACGATGGCCGAGCTAGCAACCGGTGTGGGAGGCATCGTTGGCCGCATGGAAGACCTGACGAAGGCTAGTGCGGGCTGGTCCACGGTGGGACGCTGGTGCTGTGGTGAAGCTTTGGGGTGGCGATGATAGGTTTTGGTAAGGGTGCTGCAGGTGAAAGTCCAGTGGACGGGTGACGATGGCGCCTCTAGTGTCATGGCCTTCTTGGAGGTGTCATCTAGGAGATCTCTTGTTCCTCAACATCACCGTCTTTTCTCGGTTTGATCGTCAGAGTTTTTTTGTTGTCGTCATCAAGTTGGAGCAAGGGATGAGTGGATCTCCTTCTCTCTCACCCACTCCCTCAAGTCCTCAACTCAACCCCTCTATGTGAGTCGTTGTTCTTTTGTGTGGAGTCAGTGTTTAGCACGGCGTTTGCAACCCCCTTGTAGGTCTAGCGGCGTTCGGTCTCGTTTAGTGGTGATCGGTTCGGTGCTAGCACCTTCTCCGGGTTGTGCTGCTAACTTGTGGTGGTGTTGTGCTTGTGTTTTTCTCTTTCCTGATTATAATCTCTAGGGTTGTAATCTTTTTTTATTAAATTCTATGTCAATATGAAACATTCGCAATGTCTGATGGGAGTTGTTTCATGATAAAATATATAATAGTCGATGCAGTATATATATGCGTCGTCGCTGATCAAAAGTTGATTGGGATGTGCCAAATAAAAAATAATTAAAGGTAACGCTAGTAAAATTTATTTCAATATATACCATTCCAATCAATTGGAAGATGCCAACGGCGGTGGAATAATAAACTGGTGCCACTACGCCAGATCCTCACACCTTTGACGGTATACCTGTGAGGGCATAAGTGTTGGTCAGTGATAAGAGTCACCTTTGATGGGTTCTACGGGATGCCATCATCGGTGAGCCATCCTGCAACGGCCCGTCACAGGTATCTAGTCACCTCTGACGGGTCGAGAATAGAACACCTCTGGCGGGTTCCATTCTTGACCTGTGACTCGAACGCCTCTTACGGGTTCCAATCTCGACCCGTCACAGGTGACTAGATACCTGTGACGGGCCATACAGATCCAACCCGTCAAAGATGTTATGAAACCATCTCTAACGGGTCCTCTTTTTTTCCGTCACAGGTGGAAACCACCCAACCTGTCGGTGATATGGGCCCGGGGGTATCATGTTTAGAGAGAGGAAGCCGCCCCCAAACTCGAGTGGCATCCCCTGAGAAGGGTGGCGCCCGGGTGGAGCGGCGGCCACCCCCTCCCAGCTTAGGGTCCCAAGTTTGGAGGGAGGAGGCTGCCCCCAGACCCACGTGGCACTTCCCCGAGCGGGTGGCGCCCGGGGTGGAGTGGCGGCTACCCCCTCCTCGCTTGGGGGTCGGGCCCGTCCCGACCGAGACTAGAGGGAGGAGGCCACCCCTGGCGCCACGTGGCCCTCCCTCGAGGGGGGATCGGGCCCAAGGTAGGGCGGTGGCCGCCCCCTCCTATGACTAGGGGTCGGGCTCCCCCCTCCCCCGACCCCCTCTCTAGGTCGCCACGTGCGATGGATTAGGTAGACGCCTCCAGGCGCCCACCTACCCGCATTCATGCTGACATGAGCGGTTGCGCCACACCACATTTAATGCGGCGTGCAGTGCACTCAACCGATCTGTGACCGATCCGTGACCGGTTGAATGACTGATGGGACGGCGACTGTGTGCCTTCGCCTTGTCAGTGTGTCAGGCGGCGTGTGGCGTGCCCCATCCCGTCCCATCATAATGATGAGGGGCTTCACAGCCTCTTATCCCGGTCAGAGCTGGTCTAACCACTCTGAACTGACCCGGGTACCTTTTTCCTGGTGTGAACGGGAACCCGGAAGTCCTCAACCATTAAACGGCGAATGACAAGGGCGCCCCGCATGATCTGATGGGCCCCACGCAGCAGCCGACGCGCAGATAGCTTTTGGGCTAAGGCGCAAGACATGTAATTAATATAGAGAATATTTTCCCTTCTCCCTAGGTAGCACTCGCAGCATATGTGGGATCCTCTTAGAGTATAAAAGGAGGACCATGCCTAGTGAGAGGGGGGATCGGACTCTGGATCCCAAACTAAAGCTTCTCTAACCCTAGCTTGTACTTGGGAGATTCAGAGGCTTTGCAAGCATAGAAGAATCATCATACACACAGGAGTAGGGTATTACGCTTCATAGCGGCCCGAACCTGTATAAATCCCTTGTGTCTCTTTTGTCTCGAGGAACCTCAGATCTTACTCGCTTCCCCGGCCGAACTCACAAAAGGGGGATCTCACAACCTCCCGCTAGAGGAGATCACTCCTCGACAGCCTTCGTTAAGGGGAGAAATATAGATGACAATTTTCTTTTTGTTAATAACATGGTAAAAGAACTTCACTCATCAAAAACTCCAGTGATCCTCCTCAAGCTCGATATAGCAAGAGCTTTTGATTCTATCAACTGGCCATATCTTCTCGACCGCTTGAGAAATCTTGGTTTTGGCCAGGTGGATAAATTGGGTCACCTCTATTCTAGCAAGCTCGTCGTCCAAGGTGATCCAAAATGGCAGGGCAGGGACCAGCCTTGAACATGATTGGGGTTTACGTTAAGGCGACCCTCTCTCTCTCGCATGTTACTCATCCTTGCGATAGACCCGCTGCAAAAGCTTTTATCCGCAGCCCAACATGTATTCTACAACAGTACAGCCCCTGCACTGGAGAACAACACAGTTCAACATAGCCTTATATGCATATGATGCGGTGGTGTTCACAAGATCAGACAAACATGAATTCCAAGTGGTACATGCCATTCTACAAATTTCAGACGCGCTACAAGGATGATCAGGAATCTGGTAAAGTCTATGCAATCAGGTGCGACTACCACAATCTGTAGGATATTCTCTCCTCGTTCCCAGTCCAACAAAAAACTTTTCGTAGCTCCTACCTTGGATTTCCGCTACACATTAGTGAACTTTGAAAATTGGATGTCCAACTTCTTAATTATAGACAAGTTCGCAGCTAGACTATAGATGTGGAAAGGGAGGTTGCTTAACAAAACAGGTCAGTTAGGATTGATTAAGTCCGCCCTTTCAGTCCTGCCGACATACCACCTAACAGTTTTCCCACTAAAGAAGTGGGCGGGAAAAAAGATGGACAAAATTCGTCGAGGTTTCCTTTGGACAGGTTCGGAACAAGCGCACGACGGGCATTGCTTAGTGAACTGGAAAAGGGTATGCTGGCCAACAAAATTAGGTGGCATAGGTATAACTGATTTGAAATGTTTCGACAGATCTTTGCGAGTAAGGTGGCTCTGGTTCGACTGGACGACGGATGACAAACCATGGTAAGGTTCCATCCTACCTTGTGATGAAACGGACAGACAACTTTTCAGGGCATCGACGATCATCACTCTAGGTAATGGCGGTAAGGCCAAATTCTAGCACGATAGATGGCTGGTCGCCCAAGGAGCTAATCTCATGTCTGTATCAACTCGCAATCAGAAAAAAAAAAAGGACAATAGCACAGGAACTCCAAGGTCATTTCTGGCTAAGGTAGATGAGAAGGATGAACTAGACTACTTAAATTAGAGAATTCATTGTCATGCGGCAACTCTTTCAACAGGTGCACCTTGACAAGGAGAGAGAAAACAAATTAACATGGAGGTGGACATCAAATGGCGCTTACTCGGTCAATTCAGCTTACCTAGTCCAATTCTTGGGAAGCATACAAGATGATAGGTTCGAATACATTTGGAAAGCAAAGATGGAGAATAAATGCAAATTTTTCGGCTGGCTCATGGTGCCGGCCAGTACCGGCCGATAGCGATAGGGTTTAAGCAATCGGCTATATGTCCAATGTAGATAATGATATAAAAGCAATCGGCTGATGATGATGTAATAAAATAACAATATAATCCAGTATAAACCAATCGGCAAATAATGATATGATAAATAAGCATCGATCCGAAGGTTAAAGCACACATCGTCATGAAATCCACAAGATTAGATTAAACAGTGAAACATTTGTTGTCATCGGCTAAATCCAACTTATATGTATATGTAATCCTTATGAGCCGATGCAACGTCCAGATAACTCACCGGCTGAAACCCCGATGAAACCCTTATTGGCAATCAAGAAGCAGGCAAGAGATTATGGTTCTAAGCACGACTTAGTAGGTCAAACTTAACTGATGCAGCACTAAGTATGAAAAGAAACATAATATCTAGACAATCAAGCCGTTGATTGAGTTTTCAGGGTGGTAGATGTCTAAGCTAATCTAATCTAGCAACACGATTTAGCCGATACCGGCAGAAACCCTAAAACGAGAAGCAGCCGATAGAGCTAAATTGATATGCTAAGACTAGATTAACATAGACATATGATAAATAGGTAGGCAAATGTATCATCCAAACCAGAGCAATCCAAGAGGTCGAATGTATTGATGCAGCCTTGAACGACGCCGACGTAAACAATACAATTGCCTGGGCCGACGGAACATTGGACTTACCCTTTAGCCAGAGATCGAACACCGATGCAGCCCCGCGTCAGGTGTCAAGTCCCGCCGGACGATAAAATAAAGTAGAAAAGGTAAAAGGTGGCGATGCGCCGAATTGTATTGATCGTGAAGATAAATTACATAGACCCCGGGTATATATATTTATACCCATGGGTAGATACTAGTCCTTGTACGACAAGAAAGAAACTTTCCTAAAGATAAAATTAAAACATAAAGTCCTTATAGGACACTAAACACACTTTATTCCTAAAGATAAAAAGGAAACTAACAAACTATTCTTAATTAATAGATACAACTGCCTTCTTCGGACTCGATCCGTACGTGGCAATCATCATGAAGCACGTCAACTCAATCCGACAATGATTCCAATATCACCTTGCTGGAATCGGCTACATCGGCTTGCCTTGTCCGATTCGGTAACTGCCGATGCACACTGTAGCCGATGCGGTTCCGAAGCCGATTCATACCCTGTTTCCATTATCGATTTCCTCCCAAATCCGCTTCGGCCTTAACTCCAAATCCGTTGCATGATTTACCAAATTTTGTCGTTAACAGAGGTGTAGTCATCAGTGACCACTAATCTGTGACCAAAACCAAATCCGTCAAAGGTGAGGATTAGAGCCCGTCACAGATGACGGGATATGGCCTAGTGTGCAACGCTAAGCTTACTTGGCCAGAAAAATATCTGTCGACTGCATGCGTTTAGTTTTCCATCTCGCTCAACTGATCTCATCAGGATCGATAAGAATCAACTGTATAAGTATATGGTCGATCGAGTTAGGCAAATTTCTCTATCCATCTAATTCTAGTACAGTTACTCGATATTGAGCATATATAATTTTTTTTATATGTTCCTCCCTCCATTTTATATTATAAGTGTTTGACTTTTTTACTAATCAAACTTATTTAAGTTTATCCAAATTTATAAAAAAAATATATTCAATGTTAGATTTAATGAGTGATTTAAAATTTTAGTTGTTACTAATTTTTTATAAACATGTTTAAATTTAACAAAGTTCGACTAAAAAAATAACGACTTATAATATGAAACTGAGGTAGCAGTAAATATGAATATGGAGGCCTCCAGATATCAATTATTTTCTTTCTTTCTAATTCGATCTCAACTTTTTTTTCACTGCGGTCAGATATGAAGTATATACATGATATGTTTGTATTATATTTGTAAAGCAGGCACACATGATACATATACATGGCTGAGTTCGGATGGGGGAGATGGGAACCCAACTTCTGCGCACGGAAAACGGAGCAGTCTATTAACGCGTGATTAATTAAGTATTAGCTAATTTTTTTTTCAAAAATGGATTAATTTGATTTTTTAAGCAACTTTCGTATAGAAACTTTTTAAAAAAAACACACCGTTTAGCAGTTTGAAAAGCGTGCACGCGGAAAACGAGGGAGAGGGGATGGGAAAAGGTGCATGCGAACACAGCCATGGTATTAGTATCTCTGTATATATGGTATTAGTATCTCTGCATGTAAGTATAATCAACTCTCTTCCTCTGTACGTGATTAATTTATTTTGATACGGATGGAGTATTTACAAGCGGAGGTAGTGGCACAAGACGCATATCTCTATCAATAGCTAGGCTGTACGTAGCTGTCGATCGGCCGGTCATTCCAATTTAAGTACATGGCGGGTCAAATTAGTTAAGTCAACACCTGCAGATTAAGCGCCCGCCAGTTACTCTGATCCAATGGAATAGCTGCAATTAATGCTATCCAGACATATGTGCACGTGCCGGATTAAAAGGCGGCTAGACCTAGGAAATATGTAAAAATCACCCCGTAAGTCAGTAGTTTATTTTATTGTAAGTACCACCCACCTACTCCGTATTGTTGAAAAAACCACCCTAGCTAGTTCGCATGTGTTGAACTGAATCAAACATGTTTTCATAAATTATGAGCTATCAATGTAGTATTTAACACAACTAAATACCAGAGTGTAGCCTTTACTTCTTTTTTTAAGATTCCACCAATAGAAAAGCTGATGAGAGCTTAAATATTGTCGCACTTGAGTATCGCTATATGCACAAAAAGTTCAATGAAACATGAAGAATAAATCTTATGCAATCATGCAAATAAGATTGACTCGGTTAGTTTAGCGTGCGGTAGCTCTACATCAGCGATAATAGGCTAACTTAATTGGTTAAGCACGTGCACATTATGGTAGTTTTTGCAACAAAGTTGAGTAGTTGAATGGGTATTTGCAATAAAATGCTTATGGGGTGGAATATCAAACTTCAAGTAACTTCTTTTTGCGGGGAAAACTTCAAGTAACTTATGGGATGGCTTTTGCAAATTTTCCCCCAATTAATTCGTGTCGCTTGTATATGTAGATCACATCAAACGTCTTAATTAATTAGGTTTGCTAGTGGTGCTTTGGATTATTATTAGCAAAGTGGTTTCGATTTTTTTAAAAAAATGATTTTAAAAAATCATTTGAGATAGAATTTTGTATATCATGAAAATATATAGGTCTAGGGCTCCAGGCCATAAAAATCACGAAGAGTTATGAATTGATTCCTTCTATTTGGGAGCTATGAATTGATTCCTTCTTTTTGGGAGGAAACTATGAATTTAATCAGAATCGAGAGTCGTCGGATTTTCTCATTATTTCAGAAACATTATAATGTGAACCTCCATCCACACTGCAGCCACCCTGCTCGACGAAATGCTCCACAGGGGCATCCCTGCTGACCCACTGGCATACACCACCGTGCTGAACGCGCTCTGCCGCAAGAAGCAGCTTCGAGAGGCTTACCGGTTGCTGTGCCTCATGCGAGGCCGTGGGGTCTCACCTGACATTGTACATTACAACACGGTCATCGTCGGAATGTGCCGTGAGGGACGGCCACTGGATGCCTGCAAGGTGTTCGGAGATATGAGGGAGAGTGGGTGCACGCCAAATGCGGTGACATATACTGCGGTAGTCAATGGGTTGTGTGTGAGTGGATTATATGACAAGGCAGAGGCATACCTTAATGATATGTTGGGCAAAGGGTTACTACCACATTTCTCTGTGTTCCATTCAGTGATTAAGGGATGCTGTGCAGTTGGGAAGGTCAATGAGGCTGCAGGGATGATGACTCGAATGCTTGATCTTGGGATGGTTCCCCATGCTGAGACCTGGAGTTCAGTGATCAGGAGTGTTTGTAGTGATGAGGATAATGTCGAGGTGGTTTTGTTGCAAGCGATGAAAGGAATAAAGCACCGCTCAAACATAAATTCAAGGAGTACCTGGACATGATATCATGTGTCATGGATGCAAGGAACACCTATTTTCTGGTGTGTTGTAACAATCAGTTTTGAAAGGAAACAGTAGATGATGTGCAAAATGTGGACCACAACCATTTTTCTCATCATATGCAGCTAATTTGATATTTGAGTTTATTTGTTTATATGCAGGTTAGGAGATATTGTTTAACTTCAACTAAGGTACGCTATCCTGTTGCGAGGAAAAAAAAAAGCTATCGCCCTTGATTAATGTGATTCATAGGACAAGCAGAACCTAATTCTTATGTAGCGCTATTGATATTGAGTTCTAGCACTGTTTTGGTAGTACATTTTAAAGACCATACTCTGTTCTAGCAGTACATTTTCAAATACATTTAGGCTGTGTTTAGATCCAAAGTTTTGATCCAAACTTCAGTCCTTTTCCATCACA
>CM020179.1:35800004-35818977 GCA_009805545.1 Oryza longistaminata | reverse complement strand
ATACCAAAGTCTTATTACGGAAATCCATACATCATATTATAGAAGAGTTCCGGTAGAAAGACGAGTAGAGTTCTATATGAAAACGCAAAGATTCTACTCAGATCGTTACATCATATTATTGTCTCCCTTTAGTTCTATTTGGATATAAGTGGACATCTATGGGTATAAATACAAGCCCCCTAGGAGAGGAGGACATGACACAACACACCCGCCATAGGTTTACGAAGTCGGAGGACATGAAGCCAAATTCGCCATGAGATCTCATCAAATGGTCTCGATAAGAATCTCACCAGTATCACCGAATTTCATCTGTTCTCTTTGTATTCTGTTGGTTTTTCATATCAATCTCATATAAACTAAAATAGGGCTATTTACCTCACAAGGGGCCCGAACCTGTATAAAAATCCTGTTTCGATTCTTTTTGCCTCAAACTCGCATATACCTGGTACCGATGATCTCCATAACATGCAAAATACCATAGTTGTGACCTCAAATGTCGACAGATATCTCCCGCATCTTCACACTGCAGGTGGCCGAACATTTGGTCCTACCGCTCTCTAGAGCTGCCTGACCAATACCAAGGAGGCGAGGGGGGGAGGGCGCCACCACCGAGGAGGATGGCGACGGTGGGCAGTGGCAGTGGTAGAGGCGGAAGGGCACAGTGGATGATGGTGGTGGCAATGGGAGTCTAGCAAGGAGGAGGAAAGCAGTCGAAGGAGAAGGAGCAGCAAGGAGGCCTCCACATTTACACCGTCATTTCGTCTAATTGGCTAAGACAGGATGATAAAGAGGAGAGAAACACTGTAGGTGGCCTTGTACATAGATTTTACATCTAGAACTGCCACATTAGACCAAACCTCTTGGGATTGAGTCAGTTTGTCCAATTTAGATAGTTGATGGAACTTAAATGTTTAGTATTTCAAATTACGGTGTAATTCGGAGATCGCAACCGTTCAGGGGTTATTCATTTACTTTTTCCTTTTTTATAATGATAAACTTAGTTTTGGAGATTATTGTTTTATGGAATAGTAATTACAAGTGGGTGATGATATGGTTTACATTCATGTTAAGTTTTAGCTTTTAATAGTTACAGGTGGGTGCCAATTATGTAGAAGGTAAGATATACTCTTTAATAAATAAATAAAATAAATATTAAATTCTTCTAATAATTAATAAAAATACTTTGCCATGATAATACCTCATACTATAAAGCCATGAATATAAAATATAAAGTCTATATATAACAACTAATACCTCCAACAATATAGTCTACAAATTAATTCATAGCAATATTAAACGGTCAAACTAATGAAATAGGATCAAAATAAAAATTCAGGGAATATTAGAGAGTGTAGAAAACTTGGGAGCATAGAAAGAATGTTTGATTTTAAGGGTATGGAAGGAAATTTTTTTCAATATTAACGACATAGAGTACACATTAATGGGGTCTTAAATTCTGAGTTCGTTGAGGCGCTGCTGAGGCTACCTATCATAGCTATCCAGGCATCCAGCATGAAGAAATCCCCAGCCACAACGGCATGCCACGACGGCCATTCGTTAATTAATTTGACTTTTTTTTATCTGAAATATTTGTTTTTAGGGACGATAGCTCCATCAGAATGGCTAGCTAGCTTCATTGATGATTGATGAATTAATTATTTTTGGTCTGCATGATTCAAACGTGTCCCTCATGAGATATCTTGATGATTTTGCGTGCCAGATATGATATATATGTGTATGGTTTATATATACAGGAATATATGTCGATGTTGAACGAACTGTTATAGCCCACCCAAACATTATTCCCACATACAGATTTTTGCTGGCCTACCATGTTTAATTATGTTGCAACGTGTGTGTTCATCCTTAGTAAATACTGATAAGAAAATGAGCTATGTTTTTTGTCTCCTCAAAATTTTAGCAAAATTGCATGGTTCTAGCTAGTTAATCCTGCAGGGTCACTTTGATGGAGAAATTTCACGGGAAATTCCCATTATTTCCATTAAAAACATGCAACCACGTACGTAATTCCAAATTTAAAGCATACAATGTTCAAATTTTTTTCTAATTAAACAAACATGAATGCATGTGTGAGTACGTAATATGAACGTCCCATTTAGACGGAATTATTAACAACTATAAAATTTTAGGAAATTCCTAACTTTAATATTAGTGTTGCCAATAGTACCAATGCTTTTTTTTTTTAATGTCCTAGCTACTCTTCTTTTTAATATTTATAAGACAATTTGAGGTTGTCTTGATATATTCATAAATGGTATTGAATCTAGACGAAAAAATTGAGATGCCAAAACGTTATAATATGGAACGAAGAAGTATTTGTTTCTGTTAAGAAATTTCCAAATCTTTTCTCATCTGCCTAGAATTTGGCAGCTAATTATAAATAAACGTTCGCTGCATCTTGTTGTAGCGAATGCAAACTATAGAACGACTGTAGGCAGAGAATGCTACTTATAAAGGACGTTCGCTGATTCTTCTTCCAGCGGCCAAAACCGCCTATAAAACGGAGCTCCATCCAAACACGAGCCCAACTCGACTCAAAGCTCGCCCATCCAAGCAAGCAAGCAAAGCCAGCGTAGTCGTCGTGATCAATGGCGTCCACGGCGGCGGTCATGGAGCGCGAGCGCCTCACGGCGGAGATGGCCTTCCCCGCCGGCCGTGGCGGCCGGCGGCGGCGCCAGCCGCAAGCCGGGCGAGGAGCCGCGGAGCATCGTGATCAAGATCCGCCGCCGGCTGCCGGACTTCGCCCGCTCCGTCAACCTCAAGTACGTCAAGCTCGGCCTCCCTCTCCGCCGGCTTCCCGATGCCGCCGTCGCCGTTCGTGGTGGTGATGCTCGCGCTCGCGCGGGCCGCGGCGTACGGCCTGTTCGACGTCGCCGCGCTCTACGCCGTCGACCTCGTCGGCTGCGCCGCGTGGCTGTGCGCGGCGGCGCTGCTCGTCGCCGTCTGGTACGCCAGGCGGCCGCGGCCCGTGTACCTCGTCGAGTTCGCCTGCTACAAGCCGGACGGCGACGAGCACGAGATCAGCAAGGACGGGTTCCTCGACATGACGGAGAGCACGGGGTTCTTCAATGGCGAGGCGCTCGCGTTCCAGACCAAGATCACCCGCGCTCGGCCTCGGCGACCGGATACCTGCCGCCGGGATCCAGGCGCGGCCGCCGCGGCTGTCCATGGCGGAGGCGCGCGCCGAGGCGGAGGCCGTCATGTTCGGGTGCCTCGACAAGCTGTTCGCCGCCACGGGCGTCGACCCGAGCCGCGACAGTGGCATCCTCATCGTCAACTGCAGCCTCTTCAACCCGACGCCGTCGGCTGGCGTCCATGGTGGTGAACGCTACCGGATGCGGGAGGACGTCAAGTCGTTCAACCTCGGCGGCATGGGTTGCAGCGCGGGCTCATCGCCGTCGACCTCGCCGCGACCTCCTCCAGGCCAACGCCCGGCGCCCGCGCCGTCGTGGTGAGCACCGAGAACATCACGCTCAACTGGTACTTCGGCAACGACCGCTCGATGCTGCTGTCCAACTGCATCTTCCGCATGGGCGGCGCGGCGGTGCTGCGTCGTCGAACCGCGGCGCGGACGCGCGGCGGGCAAGTACGCGGCTGCTCCACACGGTGGCACCCACAAGGGCGCCGCCGACGGGTGCTTTCGGCAGCGTGTACCAGCGCGAGGACGAGCGCGGGAGGGTGGGCGTGTCGCTGGCGAGGGAGCTCATGGCGGTCGCCGGCGACGCGCTGAAGACGAACACTCACCACCCTCGGCCCGCTCGTCCTCCCGCTCGCCGAGCAGCTCAAGTTCCTCCGGTCGCTGGTGCTCCGGCGGGTGTTCCGCCGCGGCGCGCGCCGCCCCTACATCCCGGACTTCCGGCGCGCGTTCGAGCACTTCTGCGTGCACGCCGGCGGGCGCGCCGTGCTGGAGGAGTGCAGCGGAGCCTCGGCCTCGGCGACGGCGACATGGAGGCGAGCAAGTGCACGCTGCACAGGTCTGGGAACACCAGCAGCAGCTCGCTCTGGTACGAGCTCGCCTACGCCGAGGCCAAGGGCCGCGTCCGCCGCGGCCACCGCGTCTGGCAAGTCGGCTTCGGCTCCGGCTTCAAGTGCAACAGCGCCGTCTGGCGCGCGCTCCGCGACGTACCGCCGTTCTCCGCCTTCGCCGCCGGCGAGGAGGAGCGCCGCCGCATGAGCTGCAAACCCGTGGGTGGACAGCGTGGAGAGCTACCCCCAAAAGCATACATTTGATGATCTTAATTTGTGAGGCCGAGCTTAAGTCGTTCAGTTGCAATCCACGAGATTTGCATGATGACTATACACTACCCAGCAGAACGCTACACTAATTATTAGACTTGATCAACTAGTGTGTTGTTATTATTCTTGTAATCAATTTGTCTTTCAGATGATAGGGCCACAATTTGGAATTTAAATATATGCATTTAACAATTTCTTTTTTTTTCAACTGTGTATATATTACGAATTCTTTTAATATGCCAAATTTTGTCAGCGAGGAGCGCGGGGATTCGAGTAAAGCAGAAGAATATTTGCCCAACCTTCACGACGTAGGAACAATTGCTCTGATTTCTTGCAAAAATACTCCATCCGTTTCAAAATGTTTGACACCGTTGACTTTTTAGCACATATTTGACCGTTCGTCTTATTCAAAAAAATTTATGAAATATGTAAAACACTATGTGTAGATGAAAGTATATTTAACAATGAATTAAATGATATGAAAAAATAAATAATTACTTAAATTTTTGAATAAGTCAAATGACCAAACACGTACTAAAAAGTCAACGGTGTCAAATAATTTGAAACGGAGGGAGTAGAATAAAATAGTTGTGATGAAAACTGTTAGGCAAGTAGGTGAGGTAGGCTTGACACTCCAGCAAAAATACATGCAACTTTACTTGAGTTAAAGCAAGTATAACTGCCAGACGAGATTTTGTCAATGTTGGGGTGCATCTGAATGTGCAAGAAATTCAAATATCTTGAACTTGAAGTCTATCTGCATGCAGGTAATTGTTATTGTCGCTATTATACGACTTTCCGAAAAGGACCAATTGACTCTTCGGAACCGTACGTCGGCATCCGCTGAATTTCGTCAAATTAACCTTCTCATCATTGTTTTGGATCGTTTCTATAACATTAGGTTTCTGACCTAATATTATCCTTATTATACACGTAGAATTTGGCTTCCATCAAAATCACGTGTACACCGTTTCTGAAAATTTGCAAACTGGGGAGGTACGACGAGTCGACGAGGGTGTTCTGCAATATTTTACTGCTGAGAGTAACACCTAATTAATATTGCTGACTTGATGTGTACTACGTATCATTTCACACTAACGAAAAATTGACGTTCATTATTCTTTCACTTTCTTAATCGAATGTTTTGATTACCCAACTTTCATTTTAGCATTAATTGGGATGCCAAACTGCGTTTAATTTACTATATAAATCATAGAAGCACAGTTTGAAAGTTGTAGAGGACATTTTTTCGATGGGATATCCTTACATTTTATACTCAAGCGTATGTGTGAGGTTTTTGTGGTACTTGGCACATAAAAAGAGAGGCTGTGTTTTTTTAAAAAAAGATTTAGTGGAAATCTAAGAGAGAGAGAGAGAGAGAGAGAGAGGAGGTTGGGTAAGCTGAACGTAGGGCGAAAAAAAAATAGTTCTGGACATAGCACTCGATGGAAATTAATTATTTGATTTACAGGATGGGTTTTTGAACACCGATTTTATAACAAGAGTAATTTTAATTACACATGTATATTATATATCACATATTGATCTATGCTATGACATTCATGAAGTGAAGGGACATCCTCTTGAGATGAAAATATTCGGTGGGTGTGAGATAGGCTTGACTTAATTAGCAGCCTAGCTATATACTGTATATAGTACACGTTCTCAGCTGATACAACCGGTTTAACTGTCAGAGGAGTCTTTTATCTATTTTAGAAATGGAGTGATTTCATCATCAGTATATATGTTTAGGTGTACCTAAAAGAATGCTTTGTGTATTTCTTGAAGTCTTGTAACTGCAGGTACTTCTTTGTTTTTTGTGTGACTAGTAATATGCCCGTGCTAAACGCTACGGTGTAATTCTATTATTTTTAGTAACCATTAATTTTCATGTTGGAAAAAATATTTTTCTGTGACATGTGCTATTTAACTTTAACTCAATTAATGTCATACGTAAGATATATTTCACGCAAAGTATAATAATATGATATTGTGTATCATATTACAATAATGTGTACATCAATTAGGGAATAACCACTTTCCATATCATCAATAAGATTCATACGTCTAAGGGTATTTCTGTGCATTAAAAGAGCTAACTGTTCCTGTCCACCTGTTCAGGCAGCAATATGTTTGTTTTAGAACATTTTTTATTCGGAACTTCAGAGACCAAATATCTATGTGTAAGAACTAAGAAGGATATGATCACATCAACATAAATGGCAGCAAAATTTCGTTCAAAACCAAATCAAAGTGGGTGATGTACTTGATGCTTACTTAGAAAACCTAAATTGACCCATGAAAAATGATGATATATGCATGACACTGATTGTTTTCACTGACATACAGTACAAATATGGTTTCAGACATAAAACAAAGGAGTAATATCTCAATTCATTTCCCAAATTGGATACGTTATGCAATCAAATTTGGAAATTCATTTCTCAATTCATCTCCCAAATTGCATTATCCACTCTTTCAGAGTACGTAATAAACAACAAAATAGGCTGCAATTATTACACGTTTTACCTCTACCTCCAACAACATAAATATCATTTCATACAAGAGTCGTTGTACGAGCAAATATATATACATAGCTTCCATTTATCTAAAAAGAATATTCCACCACAATTTTCATTCACGCAAAGTAGAGAGTTAAGAGAAATAAAGTAGCACTACCAGGCACGAAGGAACATGTTCTGTTGTGCAATCAGTCCCGTGGCATACATGGCCTTCTCTTGTAGTTTTGACAAAGAGAGGAAAACCTGATAGAAGCTCAATTGAAACCATTTGGAATAATAGAGGTGATAACCTGATAACATATATAAATGGGACATCCGGCGTCGGCCTCCACATCTGCCGCACCTCGCGTCCGCTGGCAGAAATATTTTCAATATCTTCAGATAGCCATGAGAACTTGGACCACTTGCAGAAATATATACATGCACGAATGATCCAAATATATGTTCTAGCTAAATGAATGATCCAAATATTGGTTCTATAGTGCTTATACAATCACTAATGAATAAGTCAGTGATGCACAAACCAAGAAGTGGTTCCTAAAATCGGAAAAAAATTAGGGATTTTTACAAATGACCGAGTGAGAAGGTACCGGGACCCCACATGAGAGGAGGTATCGGTGACAGAGCCCAAAGTACAAATTTATTCCATCACATATCAAAAGAGGGAATTATATATTTTCTCTAAATATTTAGTTGCAAATCCTGAATGGTCAGACATGTCCGTGTTGCTTTTCGGCATGATGCTGCAGTGTCAAACATGTATATCTGTTGGTATTTTACTTAGGATAAGCGATCCTGTAATACGTAATACTCATAACATTGTTGCAAGCTTACATACTTAGTACATGCGTTGTGCTAGAATTCTAATTAAATATGGTGCTATGAATCCATTGAATGATACTGTAAAAAGACACTATTTCTTAAATCCTCACTGTTAATTTCTTGCCCATGACCAGGACGGCAATTGAGCTGTCTAACCTTACTAACATGATGTAGTTCAATAGATGATGGCGACCTGATGTCGGGGCGATGGAGACCTTGGCAAAAGCAATTGCATTGAAAAAAATTATAAACCTTATTGTGCCTTCAGTAATATATGGCTGTGTCATTTAACTCAAGGTAAAACTGGAGGAAGCATACATATATCATGCCTCTTTAGGATATGACTGAAGACTCAGGATACATTCCTAAAGCTCTTTAGGACTTCTTAATTTTCCAGCAAGAACAAAAATTATTGTACGAATAAGACATATCTGGCTGGACAATGGAGAACATAAATCCCAAAAATTGAAGAACATATATCCCAAAATTGAAGAATCAAGTCAATACAAGGAAAGAGCTTTACCCATTGAACAGCTGTGTGTTGAAGGTGTAGCCGTGATCGGAAGGCAGTGCTCGAACTTTTCTATTCATTATACATCGATTGCTGAATAGAGTATTGATGAATCCAACTTTTCTATTCTATACACAGGCTAGGCATGCTGATTGATCAAGCTAGATAGCAGAGTCTGACAAGCAATGCATACATGTATTAACTTGTAATTATAGTGACATATGCAAGTATATGTAGTGCAACTGTGAAGTCAAATGTGGATTTTTGCAGTTCATTTGAGCCGTCAGCTGAGCTAAGGGCAACAAGTATATGATATGTGATGTTTATATGCTCACTGGTTCTAGCAGGAACCTTGTGTTAACATGTTTGTTAACTTCTTAGTCAGTCTAGGGGGGTACTTGAGTAGTTAGCATGCATCTTCAGTAATACGAGCTATTGTTTTTCCTGTATGCTATTGTTTCTCTCTGAACATAAAATTCACCCACTGAAATCAAGAACTTTCCTCTTTTTTTTTTCCAGTGTATAATGACGATTGAGATATCTTCTGCATATATTTGGTAGGAGGCTTTCACCCTTCTAATTTGTCTTCGAATTCATTATATGTTGCAGGGAGTCTGGCAATCTGCCGCCATGCAAAGCCCCAGCAAGATTTCTTATGCTGAGGTGATGGCATGAAGATGGCCTGAAGACATGAGTAAATTTGATGAATTCATCATTGTTTATGTGATTTACTTATTGTAATGAGTGGACACATGTGACATCTCTTGTTGTTTATGCTACGGTGACAACCATGTTTTTGACCTCTTTTGATTCAGCGGTGTTTATTTGCAGTGTACTGGTACAGAACAGGCTTTTTTTTTTCTTAATGTTTTTCATGATCTGATGCATACAAATTGCTCAAACCCAACTTGTATACTGCTGCTTTGTTTTGTATGAAATCACAGTCAAAACGAACATGGGGATTTAGGAGAGGGATTAGGATCATGCAAGAGATTCAAACCCCAATGGGATTGAGTGATATGGGAGAGATTGACTCAATCCCTCCCTGGATAGATTCCCCTTGGGGATTGAAACACAAGGAAACGAACAAGGCCTAAAAGTGGAAATTATACCTCGTCCATGCAGCCATATCCAGGGGGAGCTAGGAGCCACAGGTCGTCGTTGCGTTGTGGCTCACGAATCATACGGTGGTGGCGTCGAGAGGCGGCGGCCGACTGGGGTGAGTGGGGCGCAGTCGGGGGGATCTGGAGTTGGCAGTGGTCGCGGGTGGGCAGCGGCAGCGTCGCCGGCGGCGGCGTTGGCGGCGAGGTGAGGAGGCGACGCGGGGATCTGGCAGGCGGCCGGCGCCGGCTGGAGCGGGTGGGGCGCGGTCGCGGGTGGGCAGCGGCAGCGTTGCTGGCCTAGGGCGCGATCGCGGGGATCTGGAGCGGAGTCGACGGCGGCGGCGTTGGCGGCGTGGTGAGGAGGCGACGCAGACGCGAGGTGAGGCGACACGGGGAGGAGGCCGAAGGAGGCGGCTTGGGGGAAGGAGTGGGCGTGGGGATCGATCGCATGGATCCGAGATAGGAGCGAGCGTGGGGACTGGGGAGGAGATCGATCGTTGGATATAGCAATCGGATGGTTGGGATTAGACGTGTCTGTCAGATGCGTCTGCTGTGCCAGGAATCAATACCACCACGACGAACTTTTTAAGTAGTAGAGATTCAACAAGGGAACGTTGAATTTTAAAATTTTAAGGCAAAAAGGTAAGTAACATAAAAAACACACTGTTTATCCAAAGATAAGAACATCTTGTACTTTTCAACTCCATGATTTTTGTCACATTTTTTTTCGGGGGGTTGCCGGCGATGAAAATTGAGTATCTCATATCTTCACCAAGCGGCATTTTTTCCCTGTTGTGTATACACGAAGTTATGTAGTAGTGTTATGCATCCATCGAAATCACACACCCTTCTGCAAATTAAACAAAAATAACTGTGTTTTAATTTCAGTGGATTTTCCTCCAAAATTTTTAACAAATCAGTGGGCAAATCTTGCCACCAATCACGCAGGATTGAATCAGGTATTCAGGTTAATCGCCAAACAATAGTTGAAAGCATTGTCATCAAAGCAAGTGGGTACATTAATTTGTCTGTTCCCAGTGGTAAATTCCAGTGTCTGTTCTCAAATGGCAAATTGCAGCACATTTTTTTGAGAGAAAATTCGATCTACAGCACAGAAGTTAAGCCGGTACCAAAAAATAGCACAACAAATTTTCACTTTCAACTGGTAGCACAACACATTTGTTTTTTTCGATCCATGGTATTTCCGTTAGATCTGCCGTGAGGGTTAAGCGTTTGGTCGTGAGCAGGAATAAAAAATGACAAATTTGCCCTTAGTCCTCCCGTATTCACACATAACTTTGGGCTGGACCATTGCCTGTTCATCATTGTTCTGTCGTGAGAGCAGCCGGCTAGGCGGCGCATGGGACGGGGCGAAAATGGCGACAACGGCGCTGCCAGGATACTCGGCGGCGGCTTGCTCGGAGCCAGCGGAATCAATGTCACGGCTTGCTCGGCGGTGGTGGCTAGTAACTCTTGATGAACTAGTTTGTTGTGTACTGCTTAATCAATGATTTGCAAAAATTAAATTCCAAACTCCTAGGACACCATTGATTTGCATTGCCGAGCTCAGGTCAGTTTCTTTAACAGAGAATTGCTCAATTCTTCTAATAGGAACTGAACATCATTCTTGGCCTTTAGATTCGGCGGCGGAGAAGAGGATATGAGGGAAAGATTCCCCATGCTGGAGCTCTTGCGGATGGGGGGAGCCACCAATGGGTCGCTTCCTTTCCCCGCCTGTGGTCACGAGGAGATCGAGCGGAGACAGGGATGAGGAGGAAGGGGAGTCGTCAATGGTGGGAAGAGAGGAGGTGATGCAGCGGCGGTAAGACCGTGAGGAAGACGACGGGTTGAGTATCAGCCCACGTAGCTCCACGCCCTCGTCCACCCCGCCAGCGCCGCGTGGAACGCTATGCTCGCGCCGGCGTGGCTGCCCATGAGGAACAGGGGCCTGCAGCCGGGCGAGCCCGCGGCGTACGAGCACACCGTCCGGACCGCGTCGGCGGCGTCCTCAAACGCGGCAGGGAGGCGGTGCTCAGGCGCAAGGCGGTAGTCGACGGAGGCGACGACCGCGGGGATGGTGGCCGCGAGGGCCGTGCAGGTGTTGTGGAATGGCTCGAATGCTGCGCGAAAGAGGACATACCCGCCGCCGTGGAAGTACAGCATCAGCGGCAACCTGCCGCGGCCGCGGCCGTCGTCGACGCTGATGCCTGGGCCGGACGGCATGAAGAGGTGGACGGTGGTGTCATTGGCGTCGTTGAGCGGCCGTCATTGGAGATGAGACGAAGGGCAAATGAGTCCGACGAAAAATTTCTCCACTCCAATCTAACACCGTTACTTCGAAATGTGATGGAAGTGCTACGGGATGAAGAAAGACCGGTGGTCTGTGCTATGAATCAAAAGCGGAAACTTCTTGTGCTATTTTTTGGTACGGCATTTTTTTCTGTGTTATGAATCGAATTTTCTCTTTTTTTGATGCCAGTTGCCACCTTCGACACGTCTAGATTTTTTTCGCCTATGGACAATCTATCAGTTATCACAGGTAGGGATGTATAAATCGGTTTTGCACTTATATCTTTCGGGGTCAAAATATCTGAAATTGCAGAAATTTTAAGATATTTCGGCCCAAAAATATTTGAAATTAATGTGAAGAAAATTTGGCTGAATTTAAACAACTTTTTCTAGATTCATGAAATTCAAAATAAATAAAGTTTTCGGGTGAAATGGTATCATTTGGCAGTGTGATCAAGTTATGACCAATATTGACTTTCATCTTTCACATGTAATTCGAAGCTCTGATTGCCGACAGGGATATTTATCGTCTTAAATTTTTGAGACTCGCTCCAGTCGAACAAAAAGTATCTCGAGGTACCGATACTTTACGATACCAAATCGTTTTCGATTGTTAGATCTAACAATACCCATCCTGCCCAGTTAGATTTAATGATCGGAGACGATTTGGTACCGTGACATACTGGTACCTTGAGGTATTTTTTGCTGGATCAAAGCAAATCTCTAATTTTTTTCTTCTAACTTCCAACCATAATTTTAATTTATAGATATATATACAAAATGGGCTCTAAAAACAAACTTAAATTTCATGGGAAATCAGTATGTATCATATATAGTCACAACCAGGGGAATGTCAACTTGATAGATAATAGGGGGTGGGTTAGTGCGCGCCGTTTTGCAAAAAAGCTCTTCTCCTTTTATGTTTTACAGCGTGGTCCTAATTGATAATTTTTCACTCCTTTGCATGGAATATCCGGTCCTTTTAAGGACCTAGACCGAATTACGCGTGAAGCCATGAGCCTTTTCGCAAAATTTTCACCCGCACGCATTATAGCGATTGTAGCAGAACGCGGACGTGACACACCCCATCGGTCGCTCCATGTGCGAGCCTTTTATTTTCTCCGATGTCATGCATCGTCCTAGCTATAGAGCAGCTACAGGGGACTGTCATCTGCAGGAAAAACCATAAATGTTGATTCCGTTTGTGATAACTAATTAATACTTTTATGAAAGGTACTCCCTTCTCTAATCAAAGATATATTAAAAAAAGATTATAACATTACTATATTCTTCATTAATACGCATAAAAAATGACAAGGGAAAAACGAGAAGCAGGAGAGAAAGTACTACTGATTCAATGACTGAAAATAAAAAGAAAAAGATATGGTGCCATTAACTAAAGAAGTCTACTGAACCGCTCTAAAACTATACACTTTTATCAATAGATTTTAAAACTATACACTTTTATCAATAAATTCTAAGACTAAAACTATATTTATTTAAAAACAGAGGGAATGCACTGTTCAATCATATCCTTTGATTAGGCATGCTCGACTGATAGCTGAAGTGACCACACATGTAGCACTCATACAAGAGACGAACTGTGAAGTTCTCAAGGCAAATTACGTGCTACGTAGCAACCATATTGATTCTTTTAAGAAACATGGTACAATTGTAGACTTATAACACATGCACACTCACTGATATAAATACATACGAACATCCAACCACTATAAACACCTCTAACAGAGATTGAGATCTAAAGTGAGTAAGTGACCACATATATAGCACTCAAACAAGAGATAGACAGTGAAGTCCTCAAGGTATAATTAAGTGCTACTTTTCATACAACCATATTACTGTTTTTTTCGCATTATAAGCGCAGGTAACGAGTATGTTACCTACAACCAAAACTAAAATATAATTAGTCATAAATACGAGCATCCATTTTAAATCTTGGTGTGCAAATTGCACTAAAGGAAACTAATCAGTTGAGAAACTTTCACTTCGTGGCTATATATTAATTCTGATAGAAAATTCAATTAATATATTAATTGAGATATACTCCCATTTGGATGAAGCCAAGCTAATTTGATGTCATTCCCCATCAATTACCTTTAAGGTCCTGTTCTTTTCCACTAAAAAAAAGTGAAAAAAATTAGATATTCGTGGCACACTTTTCAAACTATTAAACGGTGCGTTTCGTGCGAAAACTTTCTATTAAAAAGTTGCTCTAAAATATCATATTAATCTATTTTTCGAGTTTGTAATAATTAAAAGTTTAATTATAAGTTAATACCATCTCATTTTTCATAAAACACTTAATTTTCATATTTATCTTTATCTTCAGGAGAAAATAACACCATTAGGTGATCCGGTGGAGAAAAGCATAATACCCTTGTTCTCCTAGTGCCAAATATATTTGACTAATGCATGGGAGAATCTCTTTGAGAAAGCATAAGTGATCCGGTGGTAGAGGACACGTCATGGTTGAGCTTAGAGCTAGCTACAGATATGTAGAAGGATGGTAAGGGTGACAGAAGCCATGTGGTGAGGAGGCGGCAGAGAGCAGCAGCGGTGGATCCAGCGGCGCAAGCCGCCAGACACAGAAGAAGGTGAAACTGGGTGGAGAATTGTGCCGGGATTGATGAAGGTGTGTGAAAGCAAGTTTAACAGGAGAGCTTCTTCTGTGTCTGGAGAAGGAGAGCTTAATGCCAGCTATAAACTCATTTTACAACCAACATATATAATATATTAGCTACAAATTTATCTTTATTTTTTATTCTCTTATCTTCTTCTCTCACTTATGTATTTAATTTATTTATCTTGTAGCTGTAGGGATACGGGTATGTTAAAATAACATAAATCAAAATCTTTACTGCGTAAACCGGGAAGCATGCTTGTGCGAAATTATGATTCGCTACAACTCTACGTGCTGTGCAGCGGAAGTAGGTGCTAAGAAACCGAAAGAACGTCGGCGACGTAGCGCACATCGGTGTAGAGGAAATAGTCGATCATAGGAGCCTGATCTTCTCCTCCTCATGCGTTCGCCTCTCCATACTCCCATGCCGATGGAATGCCATGCGCAGACGTGCTAGCGCTCGTGTGCGGGTAGATTTTGGCTCAGGGGGGCGGGGGGAAGTGACAGCTAGGTCTTCTCACACACACCAGTCTCATCACCCCAAGAATATATATGATCCATAACTGGGCCTCCGAGGCCCATAAGAGTCTTACTTAGATCCCTATCCGAATTAAGTACATATTGGATCTCTACACAATCCCCTTTGTTGTCGAAACGACAACCGCATACGTCGAAAGACGTGGTTACTTAACAGTGGTTGGAAAGAAACGAAGTATATTGATTTTTTGGAATTTCTCCTCCTTCGATCCCCCTATTACATGACCCTAGGGGCTATTTATAGCCTCATTACAGATTCTTACCACTAGGGTTTAGGTAGTACTGAGGAATTTACATAGTTGCCCTTATGAAAGGGACGTTTACAGGGTTACATAATGTCAAGGGGGGCTCATGGGCCCTTGATGGGCCGTCGGGCGATCGCCGGCCCTATGGCCCCTAAGCTTGTTGGGCCGAGAAGGCTACTTCGGCCCTTGCGGGGGCGAACTGGACATGGCGAAGCCGTCCTTCTCCGGGCTGGATGCCAGGGCGAACCGGTCCTGGCGAAATCGTCCTTCTCTGGGCTGGATGCTAGGGCGAACCGGTCCTGGCGAAGTCGTCCTTCTTCGGCATGCACTCACGCGACCCTTCGCCTCGCATCATCCTTGGCTCGTAGTCTTCGCCATGGGTTTTGGCAGATTTGGTCGAAGGGACTCATGCCATCCGCCAACAAGCCCCTCGCGGGCAAGGGAGAGAGTGGAGCTTCGGCCGAGACCGTGCAAACCATGTGGTATGGTATGTGGCGCCCCCTTTCGACCGATGCTCCTGCCGAAACCCGTACTGTTCCTGCAAATAAAATATTATTACTTTTTCCGGGCCGAAGTGAACAGTATTGGGCTTTCCTTTGATGGGCCTTTTACTGTGTTGCTCGGATGATGGGATTTTACCGTTACGCCTACCCTCGCGCCACGTGGCGCTTTCTTTGATTGGTGGGTAATGGAAACGTCGACTGGTGGGCTATATATTCTCCCCTTTCCTTTTCACCGCCACACTTGCCACTTTTACGCGTGCGTCCTCTCTGCCTTCGCTTATTCCTTCACAGCGTTTCTTGAACCGTAGGTTTCGCCTACCCTTTGTTTCCCACCACACACCACTTTCGCCAGCCCCTCGCAAACCAAACCCGCTCAGGCGGGACCGACCCCTGCCGGGTTCACGACGATAAACATCCACCTTTGGGGGCCTCCCTTTGGATGACGACGAGCTGGCGAACTGGTCAGCTCGGCTGCGTGGTTGCTGTGGGCAGGCTTTCGCCCCGGGAAAGCCAGTGGCCGAAACCTGTGACAACCGACGGTGGTTTTCGCCGTCTTTTTTGAGGCGGCTACGGTTCATGCAACGTTGTCTGCCGGAGATCCTTCGCCTCTTCCAGTAGAGCTCCCAAGTTGAGCCCGTCGGCGCTGGTTCGGATCTCATCTTCGATTGGGCCTGCCGACTTCTGGGTTCCCCAGCGCTGCCCTCTCGGCGCCCATTATTCTTTGCCACCGTAAACGTCAAAGACGGTGGTTACCCCGGGCTGGGACGAAGGAGACGGTGTTCGGGAGTGTGAACTTCAACGTTGCGCCCCCGAACGGTCGACCTCTGGCCAGCGAACGCTGCCATGTCGAAGTGGACCCATCATGCTAGTGATGGCGAGGTGGTTCTATCACACCATCCCCTTTGAAGGCCTCGGATTCAGGAACTCTGCGAAAGCTCTTCGTGCCGGCGACAGGGTTCTTCGCGCCGAATCGAATGGAAGCCTAGGATCGCGTGGACGGCGCCATGGAGGCACGCGTTCGCCCTCGTGCGGAAAGTTGCTTCGCCTTAGCTGCCGCGACCTGGTGGAGGAATTCTGCATGCTTCGCGTCTTTCCCCTATCCCAATCATGCAGGTCACAGTTGATTGCTGGGCGAAGAGGTTGATGGGCTGCCTAAGTTGGTCCTCCCTGAGGAATGAACAGTAAGACTGCTCTTTTTGCCCATACTCTCCCAGCTTGCTATCTTCTCTCGTTTGCCCTTTTTAACATGACTCCTCTCCTTGCCTTTGAATAGTCTAACTCCTGACCAAGCTGAAGCCGCAAGCCCGTAAAGATATCGCGCATGTGTCGGTCGTTTGAGTACAGCCAGTGCTTACACGGGCAAGCAGTTGGTCGAGGCGAGCGGGTTGTTTTTAACGGCAATTGCCTCCCCGGGCCAAACCCCATCACTAATATGAAGCAAGGGCCTTCGCGGAAACGGCCGCGCAGTCAGAGAAAGGCTTGCCCCCAGGACCGTAGGGCTCCTGTTCGTCAGACTCTGACGCTGATGACGAGGATGATGCCGAAGAACCTGACGGCGAAGAGAGGGGGGGGGAAAGAAGAGCGGAGACCGCCGGTCGAGAATGTCCGGTCGTGGCGTCGAGGGGCGCGCCTGAAACCCCGCTATACCCCCCCTCCACTCCGATCCTGGCCACTAACGAGACAGGTGGAGTCGAATAGCTTCCCCCCTTCGCCAAAAAGACTTGGACGAGGCGAAGCCCTGGTTGCTTTCTCGGGCAAGCGGCGAAAGGAGCCCCGTCAAGAAGTGCGCTAGAAAAGAAAGGGACTCGTCGAATGTCGCTCTGTTTTACGCGACATGAGTCTCTACGGGACTCGACTTCGCCCCTTGGCCGCAGCCTGAGACTTTCGCGCGCCCGTTCCTCCACTTGGCCCGCTGGACAAGCGTAGTACCTACCGCTGGGGTTCGGCCTCCGCGGAAGGATCGTGACGGCCGCGGCGAAAGTGTTCCCAGTCCTCCTCGTCAGCCGTTTGCATCGCCGCTGACTAGGCGAAGGGAAGATGTGCGCGAGACGTACGCGCTTCGGGGAGTACTCGCTCGCAGGCCCCGCTTCGCCCCTGCGGCGACTTCGAGACACGGGCAGACCTCCTTCCTTTTTGGAGGGGGTAAGCAATCTTATATTGCCTGCCGCACCCGAGTTGTTCACTCGAACTTAATGAGTTCGATGAGGGTGTCTGGCCATAAAAAAGTCTGCGGTTCGGTACAGTCTTTCCCCTCCTTTTCTCCGTTTTACTCTATTCTTTTCTACACTTTTATCTTCGTCGTCTTGTTTTCGTCCCTCAACCTTGCCGGCTCGCTCACTGTTCGAACAGAGCGAACCGTGCGAGCCCGCCTTGACGGGTTCAAAAAGCCGTCTTCGGCCAAGGATGACGAAATAAGGCCGCAAAAATGGAGATGGAGGCCCTGGCTAACACCCTAAAGAGCGAAAGCCGAAAAACAAGCGGCTCCATCGAACTGGAGAAAGGGAATGAAGCTATGGCCGAAGATCGATCGCTTAAAGGCCGAACTGGAGAAGGAGAAGGCCCACTCCGCCGTGCTTTAGATTATACAACCTCATACCGAGCCGAAGATGCAGAGGCTCTTCGGCAGAAGGCACAAGGCCGAGGACAAGCGCTGCGTGTAGGAGTCGCGGCGGTTTTTCACGGGAGATGGCTGAATACTTACCGAGTCCGCCGCGAAACAGCGTGCAAACGCTTCGCCTTGCCCTTACGATATGCGCGCGAAGTGCGAGTGTCCCCTTCCGAAGATGCCTCTGCCCTTCGACTTCTCCGCCAATGGACCCAACGGCTGGTGGTTCGGTTTCGGACTGCGCCACCGCTACGGCGACTGCTGTGCGCCGTGGTCAGCGGCTTTTACTATGGGTCCCCTGCGCAGTCTCGGCTGTAGGCACAGTCGCCGAATGTCGCCCACTACGCGAAAGGGATTGGGAATCAGCGCACAGAGACATTTCGCCCGCACTCTCTGGCGGTCGAAACAATTTGGGCAAGGACGGCGCGGCTCCACGCGTCAAAGCGCAGCCTTTTGGAGCAGCTAGCGAAGGCAGAGGCGGCGGACCTTTCGGAAGAGGAGAGAGGGCCGGAGGGGTGGAGGCGAATGCCCAGGATTCACCTCAGAGGTTGAGGCCCTCCGCCCTTTCCTTAGATTTTCGTAGTTTTCTTTGGCGGTCGCCAGTGTGGCGAACCGTTGTATATTCGGCAGGCTGCCGCCGCTAACCCTTTTATTGTAACCGAGATACAGTGACCGTTTGGGCGTTTTAAAATATGTATAACAGACCTACTCTTTCGCCATTTACTTCGGTCCAAGTCTTTACATATTTATGCTTCCGCCTTTTACCTTATGCACTACCTTGTTATGCTTTCACTTACTTCTCACTATGCGATTGGTCTTTTTGCCATTTTTGCATTTCTGCCAGGGTATTCGCCGAAAAATTGTGTATTGCCCCCTCTGGAAGTTGCGAAAACCTAAACAGAAAATTTGTGGCTTTAAAGGATTTGGCGAATATCTCT
>CM020179.1:35740651-35799979 GCA_009805545.1 Oryza longistaminata | reverse complement strand
CAGTGGCGGGCAAACGCCACTGTTGCCGGCGGGGATTGCACTCCGGAGGTCTCCGCGGGAAACAGAGGGCAGGCCGACGAAGAGGAGGCGGCTGCGACGCTGGAGGAGGCGATGGCACGGCCCGGACGGCGCTCGGGCGAGGAGGGAGAGGCGGCTGGATGGTGGCCGGCGCGGGGGAAAGAGAAGGGCGACGCGGGGGAGGGGTGATACGACCACGGGGAGGCTCAGGATGAGGCTAAAATGAAGAACGGAGGATAGGGATTCCATTTTATAGGCGCGGGGAGGGAGCCGGCCACGGAGGAGCGGGGAACGGCGGCGCGAAAAGCCGGCCGGCGGCATGGAAGGTGGCCGGGTTGGCGCGGGCGTTCCGACGATTGGGGGCACAAATCAAGGGGGAAATTAGGGGAATTGATGAGGAAGGAATGGGGATTAATTCCCCCTAATCAATTTGGAAAGAAGGGCATTGATTCGCGTGGATTTAGGGGAGGAATCGACGCTAGGTTTCACGGGAGAGAGAAGAGAGAGAGGATGCCGGGCGGGAGGGAAGGAGACGACCGGGTGGGTGGGACCCACCGGTCGGGCGCCGCGTGGGCGCGCGTGCACGCGGCTGGCTCGGCTCGGCCTGGGGTTGGCGGGCTTGGCCGGGCGGCCGCCGCCCAGGGGAGAGGAGGGAGGGAGGCCGGGAGAGAGAGGGGAGGGGAGGGAGCTGGGCCGGAGGAGGAGGGAAGAGGTGGCCGGGAGGAGGAGGAGAGGCCCGGGAGAGGAGGAAAGAGAGGGAGGAGAGGGAGACTTTGGCTGGGCCGAGAGAGAGAGAGGGGGACTTGGGCCAGACTTGGCCCAAAGGGAGGAGGGGGATTATTTTTAGTTTTTCTTTTTAGTAAACTTTGTTAATTGTTTTTTGTTGCTTAATAATTATTTCCGTGCTCTGAAAATTCCAAGTAAAATTTGAGGGCTCCTTTTTAGACCAAGGAGAATTTACAAAAATTCTCCGAGCCACATTCGAATTTTTCTTGTACGTATTTTAGTGTTTGCCCAATTTTCTTTTCGAATTTTAATTAATTCTTTATTCCTTTAGAAAATGATTTTTAATTCAGGATGAATTTATCAGGACGTGATAGTCCGCGCGAACAGCGTGTCAAACGCTTCGCCTTGCCCTTACTGATATGGGCGCGAAAGTGCGAGGTGTCCCCTTCGAAGATGCCTCTGCCTTTCGACTTTCTCCGAATGGACCCAACTGGCTGGTGGTTCGGTTTCGGACTGCGCCACCACATACGGCGACTGCTGTGTGCGCGTGTCAGCGGCCTTTACTATGGGCCTCCTGCGGCAGTTCGGCGTGAGCACATCGCCGAATTCCCCAACTACGCGAAGGGGATTGGGAAATCAGCGCACAGGACATTTCGCCCGCACTTCGTGCGTGGCGAAAACAATTCTGGCAGAAGGACGGCCGCTCCACCGCTAAAGGCGCACCTTTGGAGCAGCTAGCGAAGGCAGAGGCGGCGGACCTTTGGAAGAGGAAAGACGTTGTGGCCGGAGGGGTGGAGGCGAATGCCCATATCACCTAGAGGTGTGAGGCCCTCCGCCCTTTCCTTAGATTTTCGTAGTTTTTCTTTTGGCGGTCGCCAGTGTGGCGAACCGTTGTATATTCGGCAGGCTGCCCGCTAACCCTTATTGTAACCGAAACAGTGGACGGTTGGGCGTTTAAAATATGTATAACAGACCTACTTTTCGCCATTTACTGTCGGTCCAAGTCTTTGACATATTTATGCTTGCGCCCTTTTACCTTATGCACTACCTTGTTATGCTTTCACTTACTCTCACATGCGATTGGTCTTTTTGCCATCTTTTGCATTGTCTGCCAGGGTATTCGCCGAAAATTGTGTATTCGCCCCCTCTGGAAGTTGACGAAACCAAAACGAAAAATTTGGGGCATTAAAGATTTGCCGAAGGTGCGATGCCGAAATGCTGATTAAACGCGGCACAAGCTATAAGGTTTTTAAGGTTGCCGAGTGGCTTCGGGCTCACCCTGGGCGAACCTTGGAAGATTATGATCTTGTTCATTCAAGACGTTGGAAGACATGGCTCGCTTTTGGCGGAATCATCAGAAGAACTGATCGGCAGGAGGCGATCTTCGCGCCCGTTATAGTATAACTTGTGTTCGCCCCCTTCTCCCTTAGAGTGGTGTATGATATCATAGTGACGATGAACCTCATTCGCCGACCATTCTTTAGGCAGAAGAGGGAGATTAGGGCACGCGAGGGCGAAGTGTAATTTATCTATGAGCCCGGCTATGATGCCGTTACTCTTGTTTATTTGCCATTGCTGAGTGTTAATCCTCGATACATTTTTTATTTTTTAATCAATAAAGGTGTGTTTACTCCTTTTCGCTATTTTCGCATTGTCATTCGCGTGCTTTCGTTGGCGTCGGAACATGTCGGCCCCTTTGCATATATTAGCGAAATAGGCTTCGACTTTTCCAGCTTTCGTCTTCCGTTTTCGATAGACACTTTTGTTTTCATGTTGATCGAATGTAACGGCGTTCGGCTAGTTATTTCCGAAACAAGCTGTTGCGGTTTCAACGTTCGGCGAGCGATGCTTCGGCCGATTCGTTTCGCCCCCTGGTTTTTTCGCTGATCAGGCGTTTACCTTGGGGTTTTTCCACAAGTTATCAATCACACAATCAATAAAAGAAGGCGGAGGACACAGGGGTTTTAAACTGGTTCGGGCCTCCATGGTGGATAATAACCCTACATCCAGTTTTTTTTCTTTTTCATTTTCCTCTTTTTTTTTCTTTTTTTTTCTTGCCGAAAGGCGTACATAGTGCCGAATGGCTTACCTGACTGAATATACATTTTTACAAATTGGCGATTTGGGTGCCACCCGTTCTAGACATAAAAGCGCTTGAGAGAGGCAGCATTCCAGGAATGGTCGAACTCCTCGCCTTCCAATATTGTCAGCCGAAAAGACCCCATCCTTGATTTGTGCTTGATGAGATACGGACCTTCCCACTTCGATTCAAGCTTGCCGACGGCCACTGGGTTCGCCTTTTTCCTTAGGACGAGATGACCGGGCAAGAGATCCGTCAGTCGAACTTTTTTGTTATAGGTCGCCGAAGTGTTTACAGCGTACTTGCGCATGTGTTCGAGTGCTTCGACTCTTACTCCTTCCAGGAGTTCGAGCGACACCTCGCATCCCCCTTCGTCCCCGGAGAACACCACCCTTGGCGAGTTAGCCCCTAGCTCTGCTGGGGTCATCGCCTCGTCGCCATAGAGGAGCATGAACGGGCTAAACCTGGTTGGTTTTGTGGGGGTCGTCCGAAGGGCCCAAAGGACAGATAACATCTCCTCTGGCCATTTGCCTTTCGCTGCCCCCTCGAGCCTTTTCTTTAGCGCTTCTAGGATCTTGCCATTTGTACGTTCGGCCGCTCCATTCGACTGCGGATGTGCGACCGACGCGAACCTGATTTCCAGGTTAAGTCCTTCGCACATCTCTCTGAACTTTTCAGAGTCGAACTGCTTACCGTTGTCAGTGATGAACTCTTTTGGCACTCCGAACCGGTAGATGATGTTTTTCCAAACAAACTTCTGTACTGCTGCCGAAGTGATTGCTCCAAGGGGTTAGGCTTCGATCCACCGAGAGAAATATTCAACAGCCATAATTACGAACTTATACCCGTTTCGCGCCACCGGGAACGGGCCAATGATGTCCAGTCCCCATCTAGCGAAGGGCCAAATTGGCGTAATGGGTTGCAAGTCATAGTGGGGCGCAGTTTGGCTTCGGCCATGACGTTGGCAGCTTTCGCACTTCTTAATTTGCTCAGCACAGACTTTCAACACAGTTGGCCAGTAAACCCCTTGTCTAAATACCTTGGAGGCCACCGTTCTTGCAGCTTGGTGCGCGCCACATAGCCCCTGGTGTATTTCCTTCGCCATTTCTCACCTTCGGCGAAAGAGATGCAACGGAGTAAGAGTTTGAAGCATCCCGGAGCGGTAAAGTTGGCCTGAGACCAACTTATACTTCGTGGGCTCTGATTTGCAAGCACTTTCTTCTGCTTCGTCGTCCGGAAGCCAAACCAGTTTTAAGATATTTAACAAACGGGTTCGCCAGTCATTTGGGTCTTCGCCCAGTTTCACTTGGTCGATTGCCAAGACCGTCAGACTGTCCACAGGCACACTTGGTGTGTGCAGTACTTCAAAAATATGCCAGGCAAATGCGGTCCGCACAAGCGGCAGATTTCGCCAAGGCGTCTGCTCCTCGTTCTAGCCCCTAGGCAAGTGTTCAACTGTTATGCGGTGAAGTACTTTTCATGGTTCGGACAGGCTCTAAATATTTTTTTCATTCCCTTCTTTTGCCTCAAAGGATCTATCAACATGGCCTGCCACCAACTTAGAATCGGTCGGACTTAGCAAGCGCCGAACTTCCCAGTGGCTTTCGCCTTTCTTAGGCCCAGAAGAATGGCTTCATATTCTTGCTCGTTGTTGGTTGTGTAAACTGCAGCCTTGCCGGCGTACCGAACTGGGACGCCATTCGCGAAATGAGTATTGCCGCGATGCCTGCCCCTTGTGCGACCATGAACCATCGGAGCACATTACCCAGGGTTGTTCGACGGGCTCGGGTCGGAGGTGCGAATACGTGTCGGTGTCCATTCGGCTACGAAGTCAGCTAGTACTTGAGACTTGACAGCAGTGCGCGCAACGAAATGCAAGTCGAACAGGGATAGCTCTGCCGCCCACTTGCTGAGCCTGCCTGAGATTTCCTTGCCTCGAAGTATTTCGCCCAAGGGGTACTGTGAAGGCACTATTACTTTGTGGGCCTGGAAGTAGTGCTTGAGCTTGCGCGAAGCCATCACCAGGGCGTAAGCGAGCTTTTCCATTTCAATGTATCTTGTCTTCGCCCCTTGTAGTGCTTCGAAGACAAAATAAACCGGTTTCTGGCCGAACTCTGTTTCTTGGACGAGGGCAGCACCGACTGCCACTGGTGAAGCTGCTAAGTATAGCAGCAGTTCGCTTCCTGGTGTTGGGCTTATGAGGGCTGGTGGGCTTTGTAAGTATTGCTTTAGCTCGTCGAATGCTGCTTGGCATTCTGGTGTCCAACTGAACTTTCCTGCGCCCCGGAGGGTCTTGAAGAATGGTAGACCTCTTTCGGCTGCCTTTGAGAGGAACCAGCTAAGTGCCGCAATTCGGCCTGCAAGCTTTTGTATCTCATGTACACTTGACGGGGGCTTCATTTGCTGAATGGCGTTGATTTTCTTGGGGTTCGCCTCGATGCCTCTTTCGAAAACCAGGAAACCCAGCAACTTGCCCGCGTGAACGCCGAAGACACACTTCTCAGGATTCAGTTTTATGCCCGCTGCGCGCAAGTTGTCGAAGGTCTCCTGCAGGTCGGACGCATGATCGAAAGCCTTACGGCTTTTTACGACAATGTCGTCAACATAGGCTTCCACATTTCGCCCCAACTGGTTGCAAAGGACCTTGTACACCAGTGCCAGAAGGTTGCTCCGGCATTCCTTAGGCCGAAAGGCATCCTGAGGTGACAAAAAGTGCCGAACGGGGTGATGAAGGCTGTTTTCGGGATGTCGGGTGGGTTCATATGGATCTGATGATAGCCGAAATATGCGTCCAGGAAACTCATGAGTTCGCAGCCAGCTATTGAATCCACGAGCTGATCAATCCGCGGCAAAGGGAAATCGTCTTTCGGGCATGCTTTGTTCAGGTCCGTGAAATCTACACACATGCGCCACTTGCCGTTTGACTTCCGCACCAGTACTGGATTCGCCAGCCACTCTGGGTGGTCAATCTCCTGAATGACCCCAGCCCTGAGTAGTTTTTGGACTTCGGCTTTCGCCGCCTCTTGACGATCGGCGGACATCTTACGTAACTTCTGCTTTCTTGGCTTGGCATCCTGCTTGACTGCCAGGTGATGCATGATGAGGTCTGTCGAAACACACCCCACTTCGTCGGGGCTCTAGGCGAAGATATCAATGTTCTTCTTGAGCACCGCTAAGATGCCCTCAGCTTCTTGAATATTAATCATGTTTTATCATCTAGCAATAATGAAAATACGAATTATAAAAAAATTTCATATAAGACGAACAGTCAAAATTGGACACGGAAACCCATTGTTTGCCTTTTTTTTTTTTTTGGGACGGAGAGAGTACTCTGATGTCTGAACTTCTGAAGATGAAAGGAAAATTCAGACACCCTCGCCTCATGACACTTCAGGAGGGTGACCAGATAGGAGCTGATGGAAAACGTGCTCTAATTATTAAAGCTAACCTTGCTGTTTCCCAGTACTTATTTCTGAATTGTAATTGTAGCGTGAAGAATCGAAGCACGCCTAAGCGGCTAGCTATAGGATGGGTCTATCAGTGCTCACCGTGCAGTACCCACGTGGATGGAAAAATGCTTCGTTATAGATCATATAACTGTGTCACACCTGATGATTTTTGTATATGCGTACAATAATCTAGCCGTCAAAATTCCTCATCGTTCATTAGAGGGCGTGATACCTACGTATAACGTATGTACGCTATGGAATAGTTTAGCACCCGGAGAGAGAGTGCGAATTGACGAAGTACTTTAACTGAAAGTTAAAATTTACTACACAAGACACTCTAACTTTGTGATTTTAGCTACAACGGCTTGTGATTCTAGCGATTCTAGCTACAGACACCGTAAAAGTGAAGTTTTGGGGAAACACTGTCGAAAAGTAAAATAAGTGGGAGAACTTTCAAATTCTCTCAGCCTACCCATATAAGAGCAAGGTCAATAGTGCAGTCCACTACTAGCTCCAAATCGTCTATAGCCAATGTAATAGCTAATTCATACAATAGTTGCTTACTATACTATTAATACCTGGTCCTACCTGTCATACACACAATACGTCTTGGAGTCCGTGCTGCAGCTGGCTACATATCTGTAGCCCGCTGCTCTTCTCTCTCTTTCTTTATCTCTTTAAAATATATTTATAGCTGGCTTATAGCTTGCTATTGTACTTGCTCTAATAGTTAGCTCTTTACAATTAATACAGGGCCTACTTGTCTTTCTCACAGAGTTTCTTGGTTCTTGTATCTAAGTCGACTGTAAGTTTACAGCCCGCTTCTCCTCTCTCTCCTCTCTTCTCTCCTCTACCTCAGCATTTAGCCGACTTATAGCCTACTATTATACTTACTCTTAGAGCAGGTACAATAGCAGGCTATAAACCAGCTATAAACATATTTTAAAGAGATAAAAGGGAGAGAGAGAAGAGCAGCGGGCTACAGATATGTAGCCAGCTGCAGCACGGACTCCAAGACGTATTGTGTGTATGACAGGTAGGACCAGGTATTAATAGTATAGTAAGCAACTATTGTATGAATTAGCTATTACATTGGCTACAGATAAATTGGAGCTAGTAGTTGGCTATACTATTAAACTTGCTCTTAGATGCACTTTGAGATTTGTGCACTAGAGAACGAGTGGGAGAACTTTCGAATTTTGGGCCATCATATGCGCATTGAGATTCGTGGGCCAGAGAGAATAAAAGATAAGCACACTCAAAGCATGGGAACTGAACCTAGGACCTCACCTTCACGCCCTAGCAGCGCTACCAATTACACTATCACCTTTCTACTTAGTCATACGTAAGTTACGTATTAATTTTACTAGTCGCCAACCCGTGCGTTGCACGGGATGGGTTTATATATTGCTATTAATATTATAAATGCTAAAATATAAATGCCAAATTTATAAGTAAAATCTTTTTTAATGTAAGTTATGTGTACCATTGCTCTAAATACATCAGTTCCAAGAAAACAAAATTAGTAATTGTATATATAATCTATTCTAATATTTATTTTGTTAATTTCAAATTTCTAAATTTAATAGCCCACATAATTTTTACGGGCATGTTTTATTAATTACGTGAATTGGACACGCTATAAAAGACATATAGTGAGTAGTAGGCATAATCCATATTAAATGAGTTCTAAAAATGCCTGACGATATGAAATGTTGATTTGTCTGCTAAATTATTTTTGTCAAATAAATTACATATTGATAAACTAAAACAGAACAAATGTTTCTAGATGAAGCAACTGGTTTATTAGTGGTATTAGGACTACTCATCAAGTAAATTTTACATAGATGGATAAAAATTCAACGACATGACCATGAACAATATGTTATACTGATTCAACGTAGTGCATATATATAAACAATATATACTATCTATATATGTTCTCTGCTTAAAATTTTTGTTAAATAGGTCAGATGTGACCCATGGGTTTGATGGAATACCAACGGCGAGTAATGACTCATGTCATTTCAGATTTCAGATGAGGGAAGAACGGAATTAGAATCTAATCTTGATTGGAAAATAATACAGTAGAAGCTAAAATCAAGAGTCCTGATTGATGAAAAAAGAATAGAACTGTACCAGTGTACCTACCTGAGATGTTGAAGTCTTTAGGTTGCGTGTGCTGATGCGCCTATCACGAAGTCTTCATGTCTCACGCTAGTTCCGACTTTGAAACCTGCACGTTCACGGTATATAAATTGCCGCCGATCTGGATTGATGAAGGGCGACTGGAGAGTGCTCGTCTGCTCGTGAAGTTGTGATGTAAGATGCCCATCTGCTCTCACGCAGAGATACATCGATATCAGGTATACGATTAGATACAAAAAGACTGAAAAATTCTCACATGTATAATACATGCTACTATCCACGATTGAGAAAAAATAAAATCTCCCGGGTATGTACATACTACGCACCGTTCTTCCCTACTCGAATCTTTATACATACGAGAAACATCCACCCGTCCCTAATAAACTTATCTAAAGTAGATGTATATAGGGAAAATACTACGACTACATTTGATATTACCTATATTTTCATTTAGAAATTATCACATGGAAGCATATTTAGCTCATTGCCCATTAAACATTATGTAAACGCTCTCAAGCCGCCATATAGTACTTCGACAAACACTTCTACGCCGCCACGTGACATTTTAATAAATTAGAAAAATCATAAAAATTATGAGAATAAACAAAACATTTGATTGTCGATTTTCACTAATACATGGTGGACCCGTTGTGCGTATGTACCTCCCCACCTATATCCTTTCTCTCCTATTTTCCTCATTTAGTTAGATGAAAAAAATATTTTATGATAAGAAATTTTAAACAACTACATTATCTAAATCATATAGCTAACTTTTTATTGGTGCTCACCATTAGATTATTTAGTATACAACTTAAAATTGAAGAACCAAGTTAACTATATTTTTACAAAAAAAAATCATTACTTTGGATCATACATATTCTATGGACTAGCTATTTTTCACTAATCCATACATTTTTAAGAAAAACATCAAATATATTTTTAAACCTTCTGATTAATAATATACACTTAAACTACAACAATTTAAGTAGTTTAATTAAAAATACAATACCTAAAGTATTTTCTAATATATACAATACCTAAAGTATTTTCTAATATATCTAAGATTAAATGTATTTATAAAAATAAACAACTCAAAACTAGGACCCATTCCATTTATCTTAAAAACAATAATCTCCTCCCATCCTCTTGTTAACGTACACCTTTACCCTCACCCTATGACTCTCCCATCAGCTCTCTCCAATTCAATTATATCCTTCTCTATTTTGTTTAGCTAACATAAGATAAAAACAATCATAGCTATTGTTTTATTTATAATTAAATAAATAAATCAAGATCACATTAGCTATATTTTACTATATAAAAGTTAAAATACATCATTTGATGGTAGACCCTACCATTTACCTTACAAATAAATAACAACAAAAATTAATTGAACATATGTATTACGTTATACTAAATCACTGTACATAATAAAAATCAATTAAACGCCCCCAAAGCGCTCATAAATCACAATATATTATGTCCTAAGATTCTAAGAAAAACCAAATAAATTGATGTATCCATTATTTTAACTATTAGATCTATTTTTAAAAGAAGTCTTAAGTCGCCATGTGTCACGTCATATAAAAAACAAAAAGAACCTTAGAAATTCTTAGAAAAAAAATGAAACACCCTTTCATCGGCTTTCACTTAAATCATTTAGGAAAATTAGAAAAATAAAATCTCCTACACCCCCTCCTTGCCTTCGCACGCACACAACATTGTCCGTCCCCTCCCTATTTTTTATCTATTAAATTAAAAGAGAAACGATTAATAATGTTGGATATTTTTTTGAGAAACAAAGTACAAACGTAAGCAGGCGCTCACAACGCATGCACACTCACCCCTATGAACGCACACACGCACATCCTACCCCTATGAGTACTTCTGAGAGACTGGGTCCACATATTTTCATATTGACAAAGTCGCCACGAGCACCTCATTATCGACGGGTACGTCGTCTACCACTGAAAGAATTTGACAGTCTAGGACTTGAACCCAAGTGGGCAAGTTCCACCACAAGGAACCTAACCAGTTGAGACACGTCTACTTCGCAATAATGTTGGATATTAAAACAACTATAATTTTTAAGCTACATTTTGGAATATTCCTATGCCTTTTAAATCAGTGGAACCATTATTTCTAAGAAAAACTAGCGTGTATGTATGGTACATCACATTTCAAAAATATTATTGTGCAATTATATTTTATCATTATTGTATCCATGTTAGGTTGCGTAGAACCTCTTACCCACTGTACATAAAATGTTCATAGATAGACCACCTCTCAAACTACATCAATCATATTAGGCTATATAGAATTTAGTGCAGCTTCATGTCTGACCCAATTCATCCTTTGGTAAACCATCATAATATATATGCATTTAGAAAAAAAACCTTATATTTACTTTATGCTTACTTTTACTTTCGGTGACATGTTTTCTAAAGAAAATTAGTCTATCTTCTTTTCAATGAAGAAGATTATAAATAATTGCTTATAGATATTACTTAAATATGATGTAATATAAAGCTAATAGGTTAGAAAATTATAAAAGCAATTAATGCCAATGAAAAAGACGGAGAAATCGTGGCATATGTTCTCCGGTTAATATTTCGCTCTTATAAGTATCTCAAACTTAGTGTACGATGCATGCCCGCGCATTCGTGCGGGCTACCTTCCTAGTTGAAATAAAAACAGGTGATTAAGTGAATGCAGTGATCCAGCTTGACACATGCTTGGTAGGTTAAATCCAACAAATGTAAAAACCCGTAAATGTCAGGCCAAAAAGTCTTGCAAATTCATAGAAAAATACTAGAGATAGGTTTACATATGAAATACATTTAAACATAATCTAAATCCAAACTCATTTTTATTTGAGATAAAAGAAAGACAAAATGTAGATGAACAGTGCACGTTACTTTTCATTAAAAATTTGTCTTTTATTACTTTTAAATAAAGTTGAGTTTGAACTTAAGATTTGATGAGAATGTATTTTAAGCCTAACACATATCTCTAGTAATTTTTTTCAAGAAATTAGGAAACTTTTAGGTCCGGTTTCATGGGTTTTCATTTATTTAATTTAATGATAACCGGATATTTCCCCTGTAACAGAATTTGCCGGAACCAAATCAAGGAGCGGCAGACGGCCGCCTTCAACTTGCACCATGTCCAGCCGGCTCGTCCTTCTGCTCTACTTCAATTCCTTCAATGTCACACTGATCTCGTAGCGTGTCTCCTCTTGACCATTTTCTTCCGCGTCGCCCGATGTCCCAGCTTGATCTTGCCCAATCACATCTTGCTCTGTCTCCGGCATCATCGTCGTCTGTAGGAGCGACGACAGCAGACTCTCGAGCGACGTCGACGGTATCCCTGCCTCTGCCCCCTGATGACAGAAGTTGAAGGCGTAACGAGGCTGTTCTCGCCATGGTCCCCAGTTTCCTCCATCTGCCACCAACGACCCTAGCTCCGGTAAGCTAGGGTCATCAGATGTCAAGAGCTTGACCTCTGTTGCTGCATCGCCAAGACCATGATGAATCATGAGCAACCAGACAAAGGTGATCAGCTCAAATCCGACGCCGAGCTGCCGCGCGTACAGCTCCCTGCTGCACTTGCCGGCCGCATAGACGAGCATCCTCGTCCACATTTCCTTGATCTCCTCCAGTGATAGCTTCAGATCCTCCTTGCTTTCTATGGCAGGCTCGAAGGGACAGGCCGAATCCTGCTCGTTAACCAACAGTTGTGCGTCCTTTTCCAGAACCAATAGCCTGCCGCAGTTTCTCTTGCATAGATCATCCGCCGGCGCCGGGTGAAGTACTCCGTCATCTACTACACTGCTGACCGGCAGCATGGAAGGATACGTCTCCCTGAGGTAATTCATGTAGTTGGATAGCTTCTCACATTCTTCCTTGAGTTGTACTATCGCACTATCATTTGAATATGATGATTTTGCTCTGTCAGGGTTGTAGAAGTGCCTACTTATATGCAGGTCCGTGTATACATGTAGACGGTAGATGGCATGCTCAAAGGGTAGACACAGCGTGTAGTTCAACCTTCGGCCAAGCTGATTCAGCCGTCCGAACCGCTCTTCTGGCGATCTGTCAAACCATTTCACCATATGCTCCAGAATCCCTTGAGCCTCAACTTGCCTCACGTGCCACAGGCTACCCCATTGCTTCCGCAAACCAAGTACACTGATGATCTTACAAGTCAATCTGGATGTGGAGGCATGAGAGATGGAGAAGTCTGTACAGTTGAACTGCCCGATTGAGTAGATTGACGCCATGCGGTAGTTTAGTATACATTGGATGGCCTTGAACTGAGAGCAAACATTTCTGGAAAGAAAGGTACCCTCTTTCAAGTGCGCCCTTGTCCATGGTGATGCTAACACCCTAGCAACAGAACAGGCCTCAATAAAGATGGCCCCAACGAACAAGGTATAGCTGATGGCAACATTGACAAACATCGTTGTGGCTGTGGCCGTCATGTTTCTCCGCTTGCAGGAAGAGAATGAAAGAAACAACCATGAAGACCTGGCCAGCACACCGAAATACGCACCCAACTCGACTCTGCAACACCATGGCCTTAGTGTACAGGAGATCGAACATCATGCCAAGCTCCATAACTAACATCTTGAGTTTCTCTTCTACCACTAACTCTTGATTATTATTTGTCTTGAAGTAGTTTCCAAATCTTTCGTCAGCTCCTTTTCCCAGCTGGAGCACGGTTTGCCCCACAAACAACCCTCGAGCAAGAAGAGCCGTTTGAAGAGCATATGATGCCCTCCCCATGCTGGAATGGATATCATCCTTGCTGCTTTGTCTTGGCGACGACTGTTCCTTCTTTCTTGATATCATGCTCGATTTCCCAAGGCCGTCTCGGCTCCCACTTTTAAGTGCCCATATCCTTTCTCCGTACTTTATTATTCCGGAAACAAATATGAATGCTGCACTAATTAGTACAGACCGATTTATTCTTTTTATTGATTTCCAAAAGATATACAAGGATAGAGTTCCTTGGATCCCCATATTCAGCAAGTGTCTCAGCCATAAGTTGTTGTCCTCGATAGAGAAGGCAGTGATGGAATCCTGGCCACCAAGGTGCACAAGAAGAAAAGGTACCCAGAGCAAGGGCAATGTATTCTTAAATGAGTGCTTTCCTAATATGTATTTCTGCTCGTACTGACAGAAGAGGCCAAGGGCATAAACTGCAACCAAATCTGCCCCCACGTAAGCTAGCCATATCGAAACCCTTAGCAGTGAATTGATGTTCCGTCGCCGGAGGCGTCCAGTAAGTAATAGAAAGAGCTGTAGTATAAAACTCACAAGCACCATCGACTGAATTTCCCACTTATCCCACACTTGTATTAAGCTTGCCATTGTTAATTTGGTGTTGGAGCTTCCTCTCTGAAACACACCAGCTGGTAGTTCCAGAAAAAAATTAACATAATTAACTAGACTACATAGTTAACATAAATTAACAAAATTGAATGTATGCATGTATGACTATATATACGATTGCGGTAACTGCAGTTGAGTTGGTTCATAGAGTTGTACTTAACGGTATATGGTATATGGAAGAGTTCCTTTAGTAGTGATCAGAGCGTGTAAGTTTTAGTTAAACTAAAATTACTTGAAATTATAGAATCTTGAATTTTTGAAAAAATATTGCATTGCAACAATGGAGTTGGTTCTTATAAAATTATTGTTAATACTATATGCTTACTTTTTTTTTGGAATTTGTAGACTGATTTCTTTTTGGAGTTTCTAAATTTAGATATACTAAAAGAAGATTTTTGTTAGAAAAATCAAAGGTAATTGTAGCACCCTTCAAAATTTCATTTATTTAAAAATTTTTCATTTTAAAAAATAGAGTTTAAATTTGGTTCTTAATTGTTTTGTGCCAATTAGATCTCAAACCCTTTATTATAGAAATCCCCTCCAATTACTGTGAAACCCTAGGCCAAATTCAAATTCAAATACCTCCAAAATCTCCTCAAAATATCAACTCCAAAATCCTAGAGAAAAATATGGAATGTCACTATTCATTTGGGCCTTCTTTCTTTTCTCTCCTCAGGCCCAACTCTCCTTCACTGTCCTCTCCACCCTCTCCTCTCTCTTTCCTCGAACAGGCCGGCCCATGGCCTTCCCGCACCGGCCCAACCCACTGTTGGCGGCTGTTAAATGTCGATTCTATACCGCCAACATCTGCATAAAGTTCAGACAATAAAACATCCAACATAGTGAAAGGTGCTTAATCTCACATATTCCACTAGTGTTGGTGTTTATTTGAGTGCAGGTGTTAAACCCCGAAGTTGGGAGTAGAATCAGACTGAAGTGAGGAGAAACATGTATCCATACAACGATGGTTTGTGAACTTCATTAAAATACCAGAGAATCAGCCCAAAACTCCGAGGAATGGATAGAGGAGGACCCGGAGAGGAGCCAAGCCAAAGGCCAGGCCAGGGGGGCCCAGCCCAGGTTCGGCCGAACCCCCCCTGATCGCCATTTATCTTGGGGTTTGACGTGGACGCTCCATATCACTCCCTGATAACGGTTGCGGGGTAGTTTGGACAATTCCCCTTCCCATAACCGTCATACTTGTCCTATAAATAGACCCCACTTCACTCACTTCAACACACACTTCCAAGCTTGAGCTGAATTATAAGAGGCTCTATTGTACTAGATTGTATACTAGAATAGGAAGAGGGTAGAGTAGAAGAAGTCGGAAGAATTCTGGAGTTTTCGGTAATCTTCTCTCATTTCTTTTATTCTGTTCATTGCTCTTATTTCAATATATATTCTTTCTAAGTAATTTAGATTTATCTTGTGAGAATTACCACTTGGTTAGTTCCTAAATAGCATACGGGATTATTGTTCAGTATAATAACTATTCCTGTTAAATTCTTCTCGACTATGGAGCAACCTCTTTTCGAGCTTTCTGCTCCTAGAGGCGAATTCTATTAGCCACCTCCTTCATCGGAGCCCATTTGTACAACTAGCTATGAAATTCGCCCTGAACTAATCAGCATGGTTAGGAAAAATCTTTTTTCTGGTTTCGATCTAGAAAATCCCTACCATCATCTACAAGACTTTGAGCATTTGGGAGGAAATCTAGACTAAAGTGAGGAGAATTATGTATCCATACAAGGAGGGGTTGTGAACTTCATCAAAACATCAATGAATCAACCCAAATTATTGTAACTTTGTAAATTATCCTATCTATTTAATATAGCGCAGTAGGAGCCTCTCCTGCTGTTCTACGTCAAAAAAACTTCCGAGAAATGGACAGAGGAGAGCCCAGGGAGTCCACACACCGAAGGCCAGGCCAGGAGGGCCCAGCCCAGGTTCGGCCGAACCCCTCTGATCACCGTTCATCCTGGGGTTTGATGTGGACGTTCCAGATGCTCTCCCAATGACGGTTGCGAGGCAGTTCGGACATGTCCCCTTCTCACAACCATCATAACTGCCCTATAAAAGGACATCACTCCTTCACTTCACACACACTTCCAAGCTTGAGCTGAATTATAAGAGGCTCTATTGTACTATATTGTATATTAGAATAGGAAGAGAGTAGAGTAGAAGAAGTCGGAAGAATTCTGGAGTTGTCGGTAATCTTCTCTTATTTCTTTTATTCTGTTTATTACTCTGAATTCAATATAATATTCTTCCTGAGTAATTTAGATTTATCTTGTGAGAATTATCTCTTGGTTAGTTCCTAAATAGCATACGGGATTATTGTTCACTATAATCAACTAAAATATAGGGATTACTTTGGTGAGTTATAAACACTAAAGTAGATAGTAATTGCTTAGACGTGGTATTTAGGTAATTATTATCCTGTAATTGCTGCGTATCCAACAATACGTTTGAGGTGGGTGTAGAGGTGGTGACAGCCCTCGAGATCACTTAAGTCCTCCCTGTCCGGGTACGGAGTAGAGCGACATCTGGGAACAGCGGGTTGCCAGTGCCTGAAGTATTGCGTTAGGATTAAAATTAAGATTTCCCTAGACACTGTTTCTCACTAGTAAATCCTCTCTATCCTGGCCTATCATTTGCTTGGTGTCCTTGGATAAACCGGAGGAAGATCTGATCACACACGTTCCCTTGGATTCGATACCCTTGGAATACTCTGTAGGAGAAGTGCTACATCGGTATATCCGTGCGCTTGCGGATTTTATCTGTGATCGTAAGAAATACCAACAAGCATTTCTGGCGCCGTTGCCGGGGAACGGTTGCTGATCATTTCCGAATCCAGTTCATCCTCGTATCCTTTTTGTTTTTTTATTCTACCTCTACCCCTGCTATCCTAGAGAAGTATTCCTGTCAAACTCTTCTCGACCATGGAGCAACCGCTTTTTGAGCTGTCTGCTCCTCGGGGCAAATTCTAAGAGCCACCTCCTTCATCGTAGCCCATTTATACAACTAGCTATGAAATTCGTCCCGAACTAATTAATATGGTTAGGGAAAATCCTTTTTCTGGCTTTGATCTAGAAAATCCCTACAATCATCTGCGAGACTTTGAACAAGTCTGCTCGTGCCTTAAGATTCGTGGCATCGGACAAGAAACTGTGCGGTGGAAATTGTTCCCGTTCTCTCTTCAGGAGAGAGCAAAGCAATGGTACACCTCTACCGTTGGATGTGTAAGCGGTAGCTGGGAGAAGTTGCGAGACAGATTATGTCTTGCCTTCTTCCCAGTTACTCATATTACTGCCCTTCGAGTAGAAATTCTCAGTTTTAAGCAGATAAAAAACGAATCAATCGGTGCAGCCTGGTCCGGATTGACTAATTTAGTGCAGTCCGGACCAACCCTGTCCTTACCCGAGTATGTGCTACTCCAACATTTCCATACGGGTTTGGATAAGGAGTCTGCATTCTATCTGTACATAACCACTGGAGGATCATTCATGCACAAAATGTCGTCAGAAGGAAGGACAATTTTGGATCGCATTCTAGAAAATACTTCCTTCATGACGCAATCCAATGAATCCCAGCCGGAGGTATCTGTGTCCAAGATAGAAGAGCATCTAACAATCGAGCCACTCGCTGAACCATCCACTTCCATTAGCTCGATTGATGAGAAGGTTCCTGCGCAGCCGACCGTCGAGAATGAAGAAATTCAGACTCCGGATAGAGCCGAAATTCTGTTCAGGGACAACTTTGCCGAAGACTACGGCAATACCCTGAACTATTTTAGCAAGAGGAAACCACCCCGTTCCTTTGCCACCTCCCGATCCTATGGAACTCGGGTTCCTACGAGAAACTGTCCAGGAGTTAACATCCATAATGAGCGATGAATGGCTAAGGGAGGCAGAGCTTTCATCCGAAGTAATTCGGATAAATACCGCTCCCCGAATCATTCCTTGCCATCTGGAAGGGAATGACGTCGGTATTCTCTACAGTCCAACTGTCGGGGCCAATCTCATTTTTGAGTCTTTTGTATTCGCTTATTTAAGCGATAAGGCAGTGGCCCCGACAAACAAATTCTTCAAACATCCGAACGGAAATATCATTGAAGGATTCGGGATTGTACAAGATGTGCCTCTCTGCTTTGAAGACAGGGAGGCGATCTTGGATTTCCACGTCTTTGAAATCCAAGACTTTGACATCCTAATCGGGCTGCCCATTGAGCGACTTCTCATCAACACACCCTGATTAGATAGCCTCAAAATAACACTGGGAGAGAATGAATTTTCAATTCCATTCTCACGGGTAAGGATCGCCTTGACCGACCCTCTCCCATAAATTGAGTCAGTGGAGGAGGTTATTGCAGTTCCCCCTCATGAGTCTCCCAAGGCTGTTCCGGGTGCGCTGCAGCAGCGGCCTCTTCGAACGTGTTGCTGAGGTTGGTCACTGACTCTCGTAACCGTTCTGTCCATCGTGCGAGATCGTCGTTCAGAACGGGATCGAAGGGGGTTTCCCTTAGTATTGCGTTGACGGCTCTGATGTGCTGGGCCAGTGTAGTCACTTGATTCTCCGCTTCCGCATTGGTGCGTGCTGACGTGCCGACATCGTCGATAGCCAATACCTCGTACGGCGTACTCGTTGTCGATGATCCATAGTCTTCGAGCAGGTGCAAGACTGATGGTTCGTGGGGATCGATGTCGATTACCCCAACAAATCGATCTGAAATCGGCGTCGCTCCTTGTTCCTTGTCTTCATCCCTAATGGGGATGCGTGACTGCTAGACCTTAGGAGGTGGCGTCTTCATGGCGCTGAGAAGGACCTTGCAGCTCGAGAGGTCGTGATTCTTTGTCTTGTGAATAGGACAATAGACATCACGAGTTGGAGAGGTATGCTGAATTCCACGCTCTTTGCAGGCACGAATTTCAACATGGACGTTGAGAAAGACCCAACAGGCTTGCAGGGTGTGTTTTCTGGTTTTGTGGATAGGACACCAGGACCTTGTGACCTCGGAAGTCATCCTCGTTGGCTCGTGATTCTTGTCGAAAAGACAAGGCTTGGCCGCACTAGGATCCTTCTCGGGCTCGGATGTCGTCGACGTTCCGATCTCCGCTTCGGCTAGACCATCCTTCGACATGGAGTCGTCCTGGGTTGTAGCCACTGCGTTCTCGTTTCTAGCCATTGGTGGACCAGCTGAGATCGGCACTATGGTGTAAACCGGGAAGACGATTTCGCCGACTTGAGTCTACACCAGCGTTGTTGAAGCAGGAACTCCTTGGTTGAAGTTGGTGTTGACGCTGTTGTCGACGAAGCTGGATGTCATAGTAGTAGAACCGTGAGCACCAAGTCCCCCTACCTGGTGCGCCACTGTCGACGGGGGATACCCGTAGACCGGATATAGAGGGTATTGGGGTACGCTGGTACGAGGATCTACGTAATACGACATCGAGCAAGCAGAAAACAAAGATTATACTGGTTCAGGCCCCTTGATAGGTAATAGCCCTAATCCAGTTGATATGGGATTATATGATGGAAACCACAGATTAGAAAGGGAATAGCGGAACTCGACGACACCAACTAGATTGTAGTCGAGTTGATTCAACTAGATCACCCGACGACTTGGCTCCTGTAGGCTCCGGCTTTGTAGGCTATGGTGGATGTGTTGGCGGTAAGATTCGATGCCTTAGGTCCTCCCGGGGGGTCCCTTTTATACCGCAGGTCAGCTGGTCTCCAAGTAGGACTCGGAGACATCGGACTCGGTATGATACGATGACGACCCAGTTATATCCGAGTAGGACTCTTCCCATCTGTAGACTCCATGATGGACTTCCTTAACTTATGCTGAAAACGTCTGTATACGCGCAAGCATACCATATCGATATGTGACGTATATCGAAGGGTAGAGGGTATACCTTACCCGTAACCCTGACACTGTTTATGAAGAATGATGTTGAAGGAGCCAAAAATCTCAAAATGGTACTAAGTGCCTATGAGAAATTATCTGGCTTAAAAATCAATTTTCATAAAAATGAGATGTTCTTATACGGAAAAGCTAAGGTATTGGAAAGAGAGTACTCTCTTTTGTTTGGGTGTAAGATGGGGTCCTACCCATTTAGATACCTAGACCTCCGAATGCATTATAAAAGACTTGCAAATAAAGACTGGAAGGAACTAGAGGATAGAATCCAAAACAAAAACTCTGAAGTTGGAACGGAAAGTTTTTGTCAACAGGAGGGAGATTAGTACTCATCAATTCAGTGTTAAGCAGTCTAGCATTATATAAGCTTTCTTTCTTCGAGATACCAAAAGGCATCTTAAAGAAACTGGACTATTATAGATCTAGCTTTTTTTTGGCAATGTGATGAGCATAAAAAGAAGTACAGATTGGCCAAATGGAGTATACTTTGCAAACCCAAGGAATGTGGAGGTTTAGGAATCCAAAACCAAGAGATTCAAAATAAGTGCATGCTTAGTAAATGGATCTTTAAGTTAATTAATGAAGATGGAATTTGGCAAGCACTGTGCCCCTCCCAATTGTGATCTCTTTTGGTGCTTTGTCAACAGAGGTGTATTGAAACTCTTGTGCACCTCTTCTTTTGCTGTCCTTTTTCGGTAGCCTGCTGGAATCATATTGGCATCTCATGGGATTCTCCTCTCAATTTGGAGAACATGCTTCTGTCAGCTAAAGCTATTTATCCAGGAAAATGTTTTATGGAGAAATTTCTCTTAGGTGCTTGGAATATTTGGAAGCAAAGGAATGGGTTCATTTTTGAGGATAAATTGCCTTTGTTCTCTTCCTGGAAGCAACTTCTTAAGGGAGATTTGCTTCTTTTGCTGTTTAGGCTCAATGCACAAGATCAAGATGTAGTCAGGGACTGGATCCGTCATTTGTATCTCTTTGTAATTTCATATTTTATTTTTATTAATAAAATTATTCTAACAGCGGGGGCCTCCCCTGCTGTGTTCTCTTCCAAAAAAGATGGAATTTGGCAAAATTTGCTTAGGAAAAAGTACTTGGCAAGAAAAACCTTTCTTCAGGTTCAAAAACAACCAGGGGATTCTCATTTTTGGGCTAGTCTCTGACAGCCAAAGAATCCTTCCAATTACTAAGACACTTTAAGGTGAACAATGGAAAACAAGTAAGATTTGGGAGGATCATTGGTAGAAACCAATCGCTGGAAAAGTAATTCCCTAATCTGTATAACCTGGTGCGGAATAGAATGCACTAGTGGTTGATGTGATGGGAAGGACTCTGAATGTATCCTTTAGAAGAGCGATAGTTGGAACAAACTTAGAAGATTGGTATGCCGTTGTCTCGAAAGTGTTAAACGTGAGATTAACAGATAGACAAGATCAATTTATTTGGAAAGCTAACAAGGAGGGTTTTTCACCGTAAGTTCCATGTATAAGATTGTAATGTGAATGGAGGAATACCTAGAAAATCGATAATTTGGAAACTAAGAATTCCATTAAAAATTAAGATTTTCCTATGGTATCTTAAAAAAGGGATGATTCTAACAAAGGATAATCTAGCTAAGAGAAGGTGGAAGGTAGCTATTATGCAGCTTTGTAACTCTAAAGAGTCGATTCAACACCTTTTCCTAGATTGTGTTTTTGCTAGATACATATGGACTACGCTATTTTTCACCTTCGGAATTAGACAACCCCAGACACTACTCACATGTTTGGGAATTGTTGCATGGTGTTGAACCTAGACTCAAAAGACAAATGTGGTTGGTATAGCGGCAATTTGTTGGGCTTTGTGGCTCACTAGGAATGACATGGTTTTTAACGGTCACAATCACATATCTTTCTTGCAGGTGATTTTCAAGGCAACCATTGGGCAAGGCTTTGGTCTTTGCTTCTTAAAGAAGATGAGGGAGAGAAAGTTCAAGCCAATGCAGTCTATTGGAGAAGAGATGATGGAGTTCTTTTCTACCTTTGGTTGGAACTTTAGAAGAAAAATTGAGGCTTAGACTATTGTTCTTCTTTTATCGTTTTGTTATATACTCTTGATTGTTTGGGCTGTGTACACCTTCTAAGGTTAGAACCGGGTTAATTAATTCATTATTAAAAAAAAAATCCTCTATCGTACGGCATGTATAGTTCAGTACGAGGCACTAGCATGTGGGTCTGATGTAACGTGAGACTTATTGAAAAAGTGCAAAACGACATTGCAATGGGAGTACCACATCTAACGGTGAGAATTGATTATATGATTTGTATTCCCATACATCATCCTTTGTTGTTGAAAGTGCACCCGCGCGTGAGAGGCGTCAACGTTACGAGAGTTGTCGTTAGATTCAGCTTTTTCTTTTTATCTTTCAAAAAAAATCAGCATTCTTAATATGTCGCTCCATTACAAAATTTAACACGTTAACTTTTTTTAAATATGTTTGATCGTTCATCTTATTTAAAAAATTATTTAAGTAATTATTAATTCTTTTTATTCATTTGATTTATGTTAAATATATTTTATATATACATATAGATTTACATATTTCATAAAAAATTTTAAATAAGATAAATGAACAATATGTTTAGAAAAATTAATGATGTTAATATTTAGGGACGGAGCAGGAGTAGTAAGGGTACCTGTCTTTACGGTTCCGCCGACCGTCCGCATCCTTACTCTCCAGCGGCTGTCGATCTTATGTTCTCCAAGTCCGCGTCAGCGTCTCACTTGTTGTTGGAGCAGATCGAAACGCAAACCTGGCGGAGTAGTGGTAGTTGTTTTATCTGCTCAGGTTAGCACATCTCCCGAACTAACAAAAGAATTAACGATTCCCTCGCCTCATTCGTATCCATGAAAAAATTAAGAGACAAAAGGGTGAAACGAAGGGGTGATTAATCAATTGATCTCCTACCTCTCCCTTCCAACTCACGTTTTCTTGGCTGCTGAGACTTGCCGTCGAGGAGATCAAGTAGTACTGCAATAGGTGGATGTGGATGGTAGTGAGTGAACTAGGCACTGAGAGCATCTCCAGAGTGACCAAATGCATCTCCAAATCAAATTATAGCGGAAATGCTAAGTATCAGACGCACGACGTAACAGAAAAAGTGGGATAGCAAAACTACAACCTCGATATCTCCACACAACTATAATATGTTATAATGGTTTTTAAAATATCTTTTCTTTTGAACTACTTATTCAATTTATGATACGATCACATTATTATATTTATTATAATTAAATTTTTACAACAAGATATCACATCATTATATTCTGATGAAAGAAAAACATATATTTCAACCGTTAAAATTTAATGTTTCAGACACAAAAGTAATATGTTTTAACGTATATTTTCATTATGTTTCATTAAAAAAATTTTCAATAACTATTTTTTTATTTCACGACATATAATTCAATGTTTCACCAATAACGAAAAAGTATGGACGCTAACGCCCCTGCTCTCTCTCTCATGCCATTCTATGGGTTCTACATGTATTTTGTTTGTGTTCATAGCCTGTCTTCCTAACTCTCTCCCTTATACCCCGCGCGCATGCTTTTCAAACTGCTAAGCGGTGGTTTCTTGATTTATTTTTTTAAAAAGATAGCTAATACTTAATTAATCACACGCTAATGACTGCTCGTTTTCTGTGTTCGTAGAGATTGGTTCCCAACAAGGCCGCCAACCATAGTAGTACTATGATCTTTAAAATATTTTTTTAAAACTACTTATCCGATGAAAGATTCGATCATGAATTTGTCATAATTAAATCTTTACAACAAGATATCGCATGACTTTAAAAAAAATCATAGGCTGTAGGCGAGGAGAGAGAGGAGGGGGGAAGCCGTTGCCGCTCTCCCATTCCTCCTCAGCGCCGGAAGCTTTCCTCTGCAGCCGGTAAGATCCCGCCACCCCTTTTGCTGGTTCTACTACCATGGGAGATGACGAACAAGAAACGGAATGGGGGAGGAAGAAGACATGGCAGCAAAATCATTTAGGCCTGTTTAGTTCCAATGTTTTTTTTCAAACTTCCAACTTTCCATCACATCAATATTTCATACACACACAACATTTCTATCACATCGTATCAATTTCAACCAAACTTCCAAACTTCAGTATGAACTAAACATAGCCTTAGGTAAATCTCTCTTCATCTCTAATAAAAATAATATTTTAATTTGTCTTAGTGTGGTAAATTCAATATTTACTCTATCTACCAACAAAGACTACACTTTTTAACTTTTTCCCTGTCATGTATAAAATTTTAATATCATTTCTAACAATACTTCTATTTTTCCTTAAAATTATTTCCTATAAGATACAAAATTAGTTTCTTTCAGTTCTAAAATACAATAGCACCTGTTTCTAAAAGTACAAATGCGTGTTACTTCAAACAAGAAAAATACTAAAAGTAGTACACAAACTAATGAATCGATCGATCTTATATCTACTACTTATAAACCATTAATCATACAAATCGTTAATACTTTCTTAATCACCGCGTACATGAGGCTAAATTAGTTGTTATTAAGGCATTAATCGTGTCGGTTAGTTAATCATCCTTAACCAGGCATGCACACGCATGGATGCATATCCTACGTCTCAACTGTCTATTTTAGATGTGTTGAAAAACAGTGATAGCACATGATGCGCGGACGAACTACACAGCAGTGGTAGCTTTGCTACCACTCCATCTATAAGAGATACCATCCACCTATACTTCAAATACAAATTTCTCTTAAACTACTCATCCAATCTACGATCGGATTATACCGTTGTGTTCGTAACAATTAAATCTCACATGATTATATTTTGATGAAAAATCACAATTACTTTTATGATATGTCTAAATTACTTTTTGATTTCACTAAGTTACTTCTTAGACATATAAAAGTAAATTCAGTAAAGCCTAAAAGTAATTTACATATATTGTAGAAGTAACTTAAACAAAACGAATGTAACTTTGGTATGTAATTTGAAGTAAATCCGTTGTAAAGATAAAAACATGACTTTATCTTAGAAATTAATTAATCAACACAAATTATGGAATTAACTAAAAATAATATAAAAATAATCACCTCAGAGCATTATGAATGTATAGAAGTATTTTAATCAAATCTAAAAGTAACTTATATATAGATAATTATATATATGATAATTTGTTCAATGAAAAAAAGGCATTAATTAAAGTTAATTTCTTTTTGTTATAAGTTACTTCTATAATATATGTAAATTACTTTTAGGCTTTACTGAATTTACTTTTATATGTCTAAGAAATAACTTAGTGAAATCTAAAAGTAATTTAGATATATCATAAAAGTAATTTGTAATTTTTCATCAAAATATAATCATGTGAGATATTGTTGTAAAGATTTAATTGTTACGAACACAACGGTGAAATCGGATTGTAAATTGGATGAGTAATTTAAGAGAAAATTTTATTTGAAATATAGATGATAAGAATATTTTCCCCACTTACTTAATGGATTAGTACTATATTAATGGATTAGTACTATACTAAAGTAAGATTCTTCAAGTTAACACATATCTGGACAATGCTAATGGGGGTCGCTCGTTATGACTAAATCGAGAGTGCTCTCGATTTAGATTTTGCGATGATACGCGTTAACCGACAATGCATAAAACTGCTAGCGTACACCAATTATACCTCCTTGGGGGATAAACCCACATGTGTGCCAATTTTTTAAACGGTTGTTTCAGAAGTCTTGTTTTCCGCTCGCTGCTGCGTTCTGTTTTGTCTCTCTTCTCTCTGACTGCAGAGCAGCAGTGCAGCACGACGGCGCGGCCAGCGGCAGGCGGAGAAGCCTGGGCCTGCGCGCGCGTCTCTAGTGGCGGTAGATCGGATCTCCGCTATCCTTCTTGCGACGGCGGCGAGGCGAGGCGCGACGCTCCCGCAACAGCCGAACCGGGCGGCGCGGTGGCAGGGACTATGTATAATGTAGGGACTAGATTACAAGGGACGAAACTCCAGCGCGTCTCCAGCTCGGCTCCCGGCGTCTCGCTCTAGATATCTTCTCCCTCGCGGTGTGGAAAAGGCTTCCCCTAGGTTATCAAGTCGTCGGGATTGGCCGTTCCCGGTGGGCACGAGCGGCCGGATAGCGGCGGTGCAACGCGTTGCACCAGTCCGCTCGACCTCTAGTACACAGGATATTTAACAAACCACAACTAGGGTCGCTCACCAAGCTTTACCGTGTCCGTATCGCGGCGGGGAGCTCGGTCGGCGTCACGGCAGTTTCCAGGCGATGCAGGTCGGTGCAGCTCGTTAGGCGGCTCCCGCGTCCACGAGCAGCCTCCTCCCCTCCTCGCTTCGGCGACCGAGCGGGGAAACCCTGGGTCTTCCGCGCCTGTGCGGCTCCGAGCGCGAACGTGGCTGTGTGCGTGGAAGAGCGAAGCGGGGTGAGCGTGGTAGCGGCGCGAGGGCGGCCGTGGCGAGAGGCCGAGAGCTCGGTGAGACTAGATGCCTCAGCGGCTGCAAGGTGGACGAGGCCTTTTGTGCGAAACGATTTTAGTCGCATAAGAGCAAGTTTAATAGGATAGCCAACTATCTAAAATAGTTAACTATAAAAATATACTACACGGTTAATATCCGATCTTATCTCTCATACAAACATAACGTTTGTAACCCGCTGCAACGTACAACTGGCTACAAATCTTAGCCCGTTTTCTTCTCTCTTTTATTTTCTTCTCGATATATGGTTGTAGCTGGTTTATAGCATACTGTTGTACGTACCTGCTCTAAGGGATGTCCACCTACGCTCATCCCCGTCCATCACTTCTTGAGATTCGTGCAGTTCCATACCCCCTCCGCCGTATTTTCATCCTCCGTTCGTCTTTTTTCGGCTGTGTTTAGATCCAAACTTTGGATCCAAACTTTTAACTTTTTTCATCACATCAACATGTCATACGTACACAACTTTTCAGTCATATTGTACCAATTTCAATCCAAACTTCCAACTTTCACAGAACTAAACACAGCCTTCTACCGGCTGTATAGATTCGATTTTGTCACATCAGGGGTGGCCCACCAGCTGTAGACGGGGAGGGTACAAGTCGCCTAGTGTTCTACCGAGTATATTTTAATTTTCACTTTCCGCTTCTCCCCTCAATAAGTACTGCAACTAGCAATTCATTTGAATTGTTTGGGCGTAGTTTTCATGTTCAAAGACTGTTTGGGCGTAGTTTTCTTGTTTTTTTTAAGAGTTTCTCGATCAGGGTGCTGAACTGTGTGCTATGTCAGTCTAACAGGCTGTTAAGTTGTGGATTTGCAGCTAATGTTGTTTTGATCACTACCACCTTGTACTATTTGCCCAATCAAAAAAAAATGTTTTTGCTTTCTCCTCCGCAGCAAGTACTCATACTCCCTCCGTCCAAAAAAAAAAAAAACTAATGGACTGCTCCGTTTTCTGTGTGTAGGAGATGTGTTCCCAACACAGGCCGCCAACCATAGTAGTACTATGATCTTTAAAATATTTTTTTAAAACTACTTATCCGATGAAAGATTCGATCATAAATTTGTCATAATTAAATCTTTACAACAAGATATCGCATGACTTTTAAAAAAAAATCATAGGCTGTAGGCAGGGAGAGAGAGAGGGGGGAAGCTCGTTGCCGCTCTCCCATTCCTCCTCAGCGCCGGAAGCTTTCCTCTGCAGCCGGTAAGATCCCGCCACCCCTTTTGCTGGTTCTACTACCATGGGAGATGACGAACAAGATAACGGAATGGAGGGAGGAAGAAGACATGGCAGCAAAATCATTTTAGGCCCTGTTTAGTTCCAATGTTTTTTTTCAAACTTCCAACTTTCCATCACATCAAATATTTCATACACACACAACATTTCTATCACATCGTATCAATTTCAACCAAACTTCCAAACTTCAGTATGAACTAAACATAGCCTTAGGTAAATTCTCTCTTCATCTCTAATAAAAATAATATTTTAATTGTCTTAGTGTGGTAAATTCAATATTTTACTCTATCTACCAACAAAGACTACACTTTTTAACTTTTTCCCTGTCATGTAATAAATTTTATATTATTTCTAACAATACTTCTATTTTTCCTTAAAATTATTACCTATAAGATACAAAATTAGTTTCTTTCAGTTCTAAAATACAATGCACCTGTTTCTAAAAGTACAAATGCGTGATTACTTCAAACAAGAAAAATACTAAAAGTAGTACACAAACTAATGAATCGATCGATCTTATATCTACTACTTATAAACCATTAATCATACAAACTCGTTAATACATTTCTTAATCACCGCGTACATGAGGCTAAATTAGTTGTTATTAAGGCATTAATCGTGTCGTTAGTTAATCATCCTTAACCAGGCATGCACACGCATGGATGCATATCCTACGTCTCAACTGTCTATTTTAGATGTGTTGAAAAACAGTGATAGCACATGATGCGCGGACGTAACTACACAGGCAGTGGTAGCTTAGCTACCACTCCATCTATAAGAGATACCATCCACCTATACTTCAAATACAAATTTCTCTTAAACTACTCATCCAATCTACGATCGGATTATACCGTTGTGTTCGTAACAATTAAATCTCACATGATTATATTTTGATGAAAAATCACAAATTACTTTTATGATATGTCTAAATTACTTTTAGATTTCACTAAGTTACTTCTTAGACATATAAAAGTAAATTCAGTAAAGCCTAAAAGTAATTTACATATATTGTAGAAGTAACTTAGAACAAAACGAATGTAACTTTGGTATGTAATTTGAAGTAAATCCGTTGTAAAGATAAAAACATGACTTTATCTAGAAATTAAATTAATCAACACAAATTATGGAATTAACTAAAAACAATAATAAAAGTAATCACCTAGACAATGGGTTGTCAATTCTGCAATATGCAGATGACACCATTCTCTTTATGAAGAATGATGTTGAAGGAGCCAAAAATCTCAAAATGGTACTAAGTGCCTATGAAAAATTATCTGGCTTAAAAATCAATTTTCATAAAAGTGAGATGTTCTTATACGGAAAAGCTAAGGTATTGGAAAGAGAGTACTCTCTTTTGTTTGGGTGTAAGATGGGGTCCTACCCATTTAGATACCTAGGCCTCCCAATGCACTATAAAAGACTTGCAAATAAAGATTGGAAGGAACTAGAGGATAGAATCCAAAACAAAAACTCTGAAGTTGGAACGGAAAGTTTTTGTCAACAGGAGGGAGATTAGTACTCATCAATTCAGTGTTAAGCAGTCTAGCATTATATAAGCTTTCTTTCTTCGAGATACCAAAAGGCATCTTAAAGAAACTGGACTATTATAGATCTAGCTTTTTTTTGGCAATGTGATGAGCATAAAAAGAAGTACAGATTGGCCAAATGGAGTATACTTTGCAAACCCAAGGAATGTGGAGGTTTAGGAATCCAAAACCAAGAGATTCAAAATAAGTGCATGCTTAGTAAATGGATCTTTAAGTTAATTAATGAAGATGGAATTTGGCAAGCACTGTGCCCCTCCCAATTGTGATCTCTTTTGCGTGCTTTGTCAACAGAGGTGTATTGAAACTCTTGTGCACCTCTTCTTTTGCTGTCCTTTTTCGGTAGCCTGCTGGAATCATATTGGCATCTCATGGGATTCTCCTCTCAATTTGGAGAACATGCTTCTGTCAGCTAAAGCTATTTATCCAGGAAAATGTTTTATGGAGAAATTTCTCTTAGGTGCTTGGAATATTTGGAAGCAAAGGAATGGGTTCATTTTTGAGGATAAATTGCCTTTGTTCTCTTCCTGGAAGCAACTTCTTAAGGGAGATTTGCTTCTTTTGCTGTTTAGGATCAATGCGCAATATCAAGATGTAGTCAGGGACTGGATCCGTCTGTTGTAATCTCTTTGTAATATTTTATTTTATTTTTATTAATAAAATTATTCTAACAGCGGGGGCCTCCCCTGCTGTGTTCTCTTCCAAAAAAAGATGGAATTTGGCAAAATTTGCTTAGGAAAAAGTACTTGGCAAGAAAAACCTTTCTTCAGGTTCAAAAACAACCAGGGGATTCTCATTTTTGGGCTAGTCTCATGACAGCCAAAGAATCCTTCCAATTACTAGGACACTTTAAGGTGAACAATGGAAAACAAGTAAGATTATGGGAGGATCATTGGATAGGAAACCAATCGCTGGAAAAGTAATTCCCTAATCTGTATAACCTGGTGCGGAATAAGAATGCACTAGTGGTTGATGTGATGGGAAGGACTCCTTTGAATGTATCCTTTAGAAGAGCGATAGTTGTAACAAACTTAGAAGATTGGTATGCCGTTGTCTCGAAAGTGTTAAACGTGAGATTAACAGATAGACAAGATCAATTTATTTGGAAAGCTAACAAAGGAGGGTTTTTCACCGTAAGTTCCATGTATAAGATTGTAATGTTGAATGGAGGAATACCTAGAAAATCGATAATTTGGAAACTAAGAATTCCATTAAAAATTAAGATTTTCCTATGGTATCTAAAAAAAGGGGTGATTCTAACAAAGGATAATCTAGCTAAGAGAAGGTGGAAGGGTAGCATATTATGCAGCTTTTGTAACTCTAAAGAGTCGATTCAACACCTTTTCCTAGATTGTGTTTTTGCTAGATACATATGGACTACGGTGTTTTTCACCTTCGGAATTAGACAACCCCAGAACACTACTCACATGTTTGGGAATTGGTTGCATGGTGTTGAACCTAGACTCAAAAGACAAATGTGGGTTGGTATAGCGGCAATTTGTTGGGCTTTGTGGCTCACTAGGAATGACATGGTTTTTAACGGTCACAATCACATATTTTTCTTGCAGGTGATTTTCAAGGCAACTCATTGGGCAAGGCTGTGGTCTTTGCTTCTTAAAGAACATGAGGGAGAGAAAGTTCAAGCCAAATGCAGTCTCTTGGAGAAGAGAGTGATGGAGTTCTTTTCTACCTTTGGTTGGAACTTTAGAAGAAAAATTGAGGCTTAGACTATTGTTCTTATTTTATCGTTTTGTTATATACTCTTGATTGTGGTTTGGGCTGTGTACACCTTCTAAGGTGTAGAGGCCGGATTAATATAATCCATTATTAAAAAAAAAATCCTCTATCGTACGGCATGTATAGTTCAGTACGAGGCACTAGCATGTGGGTCTGATGTAACGTGAGACTTATTGAAAAAGTGCAAACAGACATTGCAATGGGGAGTACCACATCTAACAGTGAGAATTGTAATTAATGATTTGTATTCCCATACATCATCCTTTGTTGTTGAAAGTGCACCCGCGCGTGAGAGGCGATTCAACGTTACGGAAGAGTTGTCGTTAGATTCAGCTTTTTCTTTTTATCTTTCAAAAAAAATCAGCATTCTTAATATGTAGTAAAATGATACTCGCTCCGTTACAAAATATTTAACATCGTTAACTTTTTTAAATATGTTTGATCGTTCATCTTATTTAAAAAATTATTTAAGTAATTATTAATTCTTATTTATCATTTGATTTATTGTTAAATATACTTTTATATATACTTATAGATTTACATATTTCATAAAAATTTTTGAATAAGATAAATGAACAAATATGTTTAGAAAAATTAATGATGTTAAATATTTAGGGACGGAGCAGGAGTAGTAAGGGTACCTGTCATTATGGTTCCGCCGACCGTCCGCATCCTTACTCTCCAGCGGCTGTCGATCTTATGGTTCTCCAAGTCCGCGTCAGCGTCTCACTTGTTGTTGGAGCAGATCGAAACGCAAACCTGGCGGAGTAGTGGTAGTTGTTTTATCTGCTCAGGTTAGCACATCTCCCGAACCTAACAAAAGAATTAACGATTCCCTCGCCTCATTCGTATCCATGAAAAAATTAAGAGACAAAAGGGTGAAACGAAGGGGTGATTAATCAATTGATCTCCTACCTCTCCCTTTCCAACTCACGTTTTCTTGGCTGCTGAGACTTGCCGTCGAGGAGATCAAGTAGTACTGCAATAGGTGGATCGTGGATGGGTAGTGAGTGAACTTAGGCACTGAGAGCATCTCCAGAGTGACCAAATGCATCTCCAAATCAAATTATAGCGGAAATGCTAAGTATCAGACGCACGACGTAACAGAAAAAGTGGGATAGCAAAACTACAACCTCGATATACTCCACACATCTATATATGTTATAATGGTTTTCAAAATATCTTTTCTTTTGAACTACTTATTCAATTTATGATACGATCACATTATTATATTTATTATAATTAAACTTTTACAACAAGATATCACATCATTATATTCTGATGAAAGAAAAACATATATTTCAACCCGTTAAAATTTAATGTTTCAAACACAAAAGTAATATGTTTTAACGTATATTTTCATTATGTTTTATAAAAAAAATTAAATGTTTCAATAACTATTTTTTTATTTCACGACATATAATTCAATGTTTCACCAATAACCGAAAAAGTATGGGACGCTAACGCCCCTGCTCTCTCTCTCATGCCATTCTATGGGTCCTACATGTATTTTGTTTGTGTTCATAGCCTGTCTTCCTAACTCATCTCCCTTATACCCCGCGCGCATGCTTTTCAAACTGCTAAGCGTTGGGTTTCTTGATTTATTTTTTAAAAAAGATAGCTAATACTTAATTAATCACACACTAATGGACTGCTCCGTTTTCTGTGTGTAGGAGATGTGTTCCCAACACAGGCCGCCAACCATAGTAGTACTATGATCTTTAAAATATTTTTTTAAAACTACTTATCCGATGAAAGATTCGATCATAAATTTGTCATAATTAAATCTTTACAACAAGATATCGCATGACTTTTAAAAAAAAATCATAGGCTGTAGGCAGGGAGAGAGAGAGGGGGGAAGCTCGTTGCCGCTCTCCCATTCCTCCTCAGCGCCGGAAGCTTTCCTCTGCAGCCGGTAAGATCCCGCCACCCCTTTTGCTGGTTCTACTACCATGGGAGATGACGAACAAGATAACGGAATGGAGGGAGGAAGAAGACATGGCAGCAAAATCATTTTAGGCCCTGTTTAGTTCCAATGTTTTTTTTCAAACTTCCAACTTTCCATCACATCAAATATTTCATACACACACAACATTTCTATCACATCGTATCAATTTCAACCAAACTTCCAAACTTCAGTATGAACTAAACATAGCCTTAGGTAAATTCTCTCTTCATCTCTAATAAAAATAATATTTTAATTGTCTTAGTGTGGTAAATTCAATATTTTACTCTATCTACCAACAAAGACTACACTTTTTAACTTTTTCCCTGTCATGTAATAAATTTTATATTATTTCTAACAATACTTCTATTTTTCCTTAAAATTATTACCTATAAGATACAAAATTAGTTTCTTTCAGTTCTAAAATACAATGCACCTGTTTCTAAAAGTACAAATGCGTGATTACTTCAAACAAGAAAAATACTAAAAGTAGTACACAAACTAATGAATCGATCGATCTTATATCTACTACTTATAAACCATTAATCATACAAACTCGTTAATACATTTCTTAATCACCGCGTACATGAGGCTAAATTAGTTGTTATTAAGGCATTAATCGTGTCGTTAGTTAATCATCCTTAACCAGGCATGCACACGCATGGATGCATATCCTACGTCTCAACTGTCTATTTTAGATGTGTTGAAAAACAGTGATAGCACATGATGCGCGGACGTAACTACACAGGGCAGTGGTAGCTTAGCTACCACTCCATCTATAAGAGATACCATCCACCTATACTTCAAATACAAATTTCTCTTAAACTACTCATCCAATCTACGATCGGATTATACCGTTGTGTTCGTAACAATTAAATCTCACATGATTATATTTTGATGAAAAATCACAAATTACTTTTATGATATGTCTAAATTACTTTTAGATTTCACTAAGTTACTTCTTAGACATATAAAAGTAAATTCAGTAAAGCCTAAAAGTAATTTACATATATTGTAGAAGTAACTTAGAACAAAACGAATGTAACTTTGGTATGTAATTTGAAGTAAATCCGTTGTAAAGATAAAAACATGACTTTATCTAGAAATTAAATTAATCAACACAAATTATGGAATTAACTAAAAACAATAATAAAAGTAATCACCTCAGAGCATTATGAATGTATAGGAAGTATTTTAATCAAATCTAAAAGTAACTTATATATATGATAATTTGTTCAATGAAAAAGGCATTAATTAAAGTTAATTTCTTTTTTTATAAGTTACTTCTATAATATATGTAAATTACTTTTAGCTTTACTGATATTACTTTTATATGTCTAAGAAATAACTAGTGAAATCTAAAAGTAATTTAGATATATCATAAAAGTAATTTGTAATTTTTCATCAAAATATAATCATGTGAGATATTGTTGTAAAGATTTAATTGTTACGAACACAACGGTAAATCGGGATAATAATTGGATGAGTAATTTAAGAGAAAATTTTATTTAAACATAGATGATAAGAATATTTTCCCTACTTACTAATGGATTAGTACTATAAAGATTAGTATATACTAAAGTAAGATTCTTCAAGTTACACATATCTGGACAATGCTGACGGGGTCGCTCGTTATGCTAATGGAGATGCTCCCATTTAGATTTTGCGATGATACGCGTTCACGATGCTAAAACTGCTAGCGTACACCAATTATACTCCTTGGGGATAACCCACATGTGTGCCAATTTTTTAACGGTTGTTTCAGAAGTCTTGTTTTCCGCTCGCTCCTGCGTTCTGTTTTGTCTCTCTTCTCTCTGACGCAGAGCAGCGTGCAGCACGACGGCGCGGCCGGCGGCAGGCGGAGAGCCTGGCCTGCGCGCGCGTCTCTAGTGGCGGTAGATCGGATCTCGCTATCCTTCTTGCGACGGCGGCGAGCGAGGCGCGACGCTCCCGCAACAGCCGAACCGGGGGCGCGGTGGCAGGGACTATGTATAATGTAGGGCTAGATTACAAGGGACGAAACTCCAGCGCGTCTGACCAGATCAGTCGAGCCATCACCTGGCGGGGAAGTCCTCACGATTGACTTATGAGGCAGAGCTTGAACTCTTCAGGCAGAGGAGCGCCCGGCGATAGCAGCTCGGCTCCCGGCGTCTCGCTCTAGATATCTTCTCCTCGCGGTGTGGAAAAGGCTTCCGCTAGGTTATCAAGTCGTCGGGATTGGCCGTTCCGGTGGGCACGAGCGCGATCCGCGTGCAACGCGTTGCACCAGTCCGCTCGACCTCTAGTACACAGGATATTTAACAAACCAAACTAGGGTCGCTCACCAAGCTTTACCGTGTCCGTATCGCGGCGGGAGCTCGGTCGGCGTCACGGCAGTTTCCAGGCGATGCAGCTCGTTAGGCGGCTCCCGCGTCCACGAGCAGCCTCCTCCCCTCCTCGCTTCGGCGACGAGCGGGGAAACCCTGGGTCTTCCGCGCCTGTGCGGCTCCGAGCGCGAACGTGGCTTGTGGCGTGGAAGAGCGAAGCGGGGTGAGCGTGGGTAGCGGCGCGAGGGCGGCGGGGCGAGAGGCCGAGAGCTCGGTGAGACTAGATGCCTCAGCGGCTGCAAGGTGGAGAGGCCTTTTTGGCGAAACGATTTTAGTCGCATAAGAGCAAGTTTAATAGGATAGCCAACTATCTAAAATAGTTAACTATAAAATATACTACACGGTTAATATCCGATCTTATCTCTCATACAAACATAACGTTTGTAACCCGCTGCAAGTCAACTGGCTACAAATTTTAGCCCGTTTTTCTTCTCTTTTATTTTCTTCTCGATATATGGTTGTAGCTGGTTTATAGCATCTGTTGTACGTACATGCTCTAAGGGATGTCCACCTACGCTCATCCCCGTCCATCACTTCTTGAGATTCGTGCAGTTCCATACCCCCTCCACCGTATTTTCATCCTCCGTTCGTCTTTTTTCGGCTGTGTTTAGATCCAAACTTCCAAACTTTTTACATCACATCAACCTGTCATACACACACAACTTTTCAGTATATTGTACCAATTTCAATCCAAACTTCCAACTTTGAAAGAACTAAGGTGGGTGTTTGGATCCAGGGACTTAACTTTAGTCTCTGTATTTAGACACAAATTTAGAAGTATTAAATATAGACTACTTACAAAACTAATTGCGAGACAAATTTTTTAAGCCTAATTAATCCATAATTAGATAATGTTTACTGTAGCATCACATAGGCTAATCATGGATTAATTAGGCCAATCATAATTCGTCTCGCGAATTAGTCCAGATTATAGATGGGTTTTATTAATAGTCAACGTTTAATATTTATAATTAATTTCCAAACAACCGATGTGATAGAGACTTAAAAGTTTTAGTCCCATTTAAAAAGGGTCTAAACACAGCCTTCTACCGGCTGTATAGATTCGATTTTGTCACATCAGGGGTGGCCCACCAGCTGTAGACGGGGAGGGTGGTACTCGCATAGGGGGGCCATGAGGGGGGCAGTACATGTCGCCTAGTGTTCTACCGTCTATATTTTAATTTTCACTTTCCGCTTCTCCCCTCAATAAGTACTGCAACTAGCAATTCATTTGAATTGTTTGGGCGTAGTTTTTCATGTTCAAAAACTGTTTGGGCGTAGTTTTTCTTATTTTTATTTGAATTGCATCAGCCTTCTTGTTTTCTTGTTTGCGCGTAGTTTTCATGTTCAAAGACTGTTTGGGCGTAGTTTTCTTGTTTTTTTTTAGAGTTTCTCAATCAGGGAACCGGCTTTTCTGACTGAGTGCTCCAACGTCAGAGGCAAACAGTAACCTGAGTCGCGCGCTACAGGTGCGGAGCAGTTCCCCTGACGTAATACTGTAGCTACAGCGTACAAACAGCAGAAAATATCTGGTCACGGTGGTTTTTGTGCTGTGACTAGTAGAGTACTGTAGTACTGTGCTGCTCCAACGTCCGAGGCAACAGTACCTGAGTCACGCGCTACAATGCGGAGCAGTTCCCCTGACGTATACTGTAGCTACAGCGTACAAACAGCAGAAAAATACTGGTCACGGTACTGTTTTAAGATGTACTGCAGATACTGTAGCTAGTGCTCCAACGTAGAGGCAACAGTACCTGAGTCACGCGCTACAGTGCGGAGCAGTTCCCCTTGACGTAATACTGTAGCTACAGCGTAACAAACAGCAGAAAAATATTGTTCACGGTACTGTTTTAGTGTACTGTAGATTACTGTAGCACTCGATCTCGTTCGCTCAATACAGATCGGACGGCTGAAAATAACTCACGTCAGAGTACTGTACACCTCTGACATGAAAACCCCTAAGTCAGAGGATCTCATTCCCTCAATCAGGGTGCTGAACTGTGTGCTATGTCAGTCTAACAGGCTGTTAAGTTGTGGATTTGCAGCTAATGTTGTTTTGATCACTACCACCTTGTACTATTTGCCCAATCAAAAAAAAAATGTTTTTGCTTTCTCCTCCGCAGCAAGTACTCATGCTCCTCCGTCCAAAAAAAAAAAGGACAAATCCTGGATTTTCGTGTCCAACGTTTGACCATGCGTCTTAGTTAAAAAAATATGAAAAAAATTAAAAAGACAAGTCACGCATAAAGTATTAATTATGTTTTATCATCTAACAATAATGAAAATACTAATTATAAAAAAATTTCATATAAAACGGACAGTCAAACGTTGGACACGAAAACCCTGGTTTGTTTTTGTTTGGGACGGAGGGAGTATGTGCTAGTAGTACATCCTACTAATCTCTACTACTCTCCCCATCCTACTCCCTCCATTCTAAATTGATCTACGTATAGTTTTTTTTGAGGTTATTTCTAAATGATCTACATATTTGTGTTCATTTATTGAGTCTATTCGTTATTTGTGCATTGGAGTAACTGGACATTTATACATGCATCCATGCACACAAGTACTTATAACCCACATGCAATATCTTGATTTGCTATTGGCTAAAAAATATTGGGGATGGTGCATGTATCGAGTTTGTTGCTAGAGTAAATATAGTATGAGAGAGTTATTAGCTTTTCTTTGTCTTGGTGTACCTACGAAATATGCAGATCAATTTGAAATCGAGGGAGTATAATATAAGGGATTTTGGTTTTTTCTTGCACTGTTTGACCACTCGTCTTATTCAATTTTTTTTTGCAAATATAAAAAACAAAAATTTATGCTTAAAATATTTTGGATAATAAAGTAAGTTACAAATAAATTAAATAATAATTCTAAATTTTTTTAAATAAGATAAATGGTTAAACAGTATAAATACAAAGTCAAAATCCTTTGAATTTTAGAACGGAGGAGGGAGTAGTATCTTCTGCTCGGTGGACCGGAGTAGCCCCTACCGCGGCGCTAGCTTGGACATGACAAATTGACAATTCACTTTTTTCGTGCAGTGTGTTGGACGGACCGACAGTCAACAGAGAAATTAAATTCGGTGATGAATTGCTACTCCCTCCGTCCCATAATATAACAATATAGAACTGGATGTAATATTTTATAGTACAACGAATCTGGATATGCATCTGTCCATATTCGTTGTAATATGAAATGTCTCGTATAGTTCTAGGTTGTTATATTATGGGACGGAGGGAGTATATGCAATGCAGATATATGGCTGTGTTTAGGCCGAGTTTAGTTCCGCACTTTTTCTTCAACTTTCAACTTTTCCATCACATCAAAACTTTTCTACACATAAACTTTAAACTTTTTCGTCACATCGTTCCAATTTCAACCAAACTTCCAATTTTACCGTGAACCTCTAATTATAGTTGTTTTGAAAAAAAAAATTAACGTATACGAACACACATTTAAAGTATTAAATGTAGACCAATAACAAAACAAATTGCAGATTCCGCATGTAAACTGCGAGACGAATCTATTAAGTCTAATTAATCCGTCATTAGCAAGTATTTACTGTAGCACCACATTATCAAATCATGGCGTAATTAGGCTGAAAAGATTCGTCTCGTAATTTACATGCAAACTGTGCAATTGGTTTTTTCGTCCATATTTAATGTTTCATGCATGTGTCTAAATATTTGATGTGATAGAAAAGTTGGAAGTTTGAAGGGAACTAAACAGGTGACCCGCGCAACTGCGCTGCTAGCACCAATACATAATATCTAAATTGTTTTACATATTATTTTTTAATAGTTATTTAATAGTCATCTCGTTATGTTATGATTTTTAAAAATCAAATTTAGTTTTTAGAGTTTATTGCCTCACCAGTCACCATTCCTTTTTATAATTTTAAGAAGTTTCGTCAAACATTGCCACTATACTTCTCTACAACCCGTCCGTTACCTCCTTTCCTTATTGTTATTGGGATTTTAAACTTTTAAAAAATATAATCGTTTGGGTTCAATTTTTTACTTTCTAGAAGTCCCGCTAAACGATCAACGGATTTGCCACTGTACTTCTCTATGGCACGTCCGTTGTTTCCCTCTTTACTGATATTTAGATTTAAAATTCAAACACGATGATTATTGGGGTTTTTTTTTTACTCTTTAGAAGTCCCGCCAAGCGCCGTGATCATGTTGCTCAACGCTATGTTTGCCGTCCCTCCTTTTAATCGTCATTGGAATTCTATTTGGGGTTTTGTTAATAGTTTTTAGATATCCCATAAACAGTCACCACTCTACTACTTTACAGGTCCATTGTTTCTCCCATGTTTATTGTCATTTATTATATGTGTTCTAGATTAATTTTTTTTGAAAATTCCATATTTTCATTCCAATATTTTTTATTTATAAATGAACTCTTATAGTTTTTTTTCTTTACAGAATTTATTTTAATTTTTATTCGAAGTTTTAATTATTCTCGTCACGTGTTTAAATGGTCTCTTGCAATGCCACTTGACCAGCACTCTCCCTATCTCACCGGCCTACGCTGACCACACCGGCATGCTTAGCTCCCCCTGGGTGAAGAGGACGATGATGGTGCCAGGTCACGCAGGCGACCGCACTGTCATCCATCTCTCCACCTAACGCCTCTGCCTCTCTTGACGGGTGGAGTAGCGCTTTCCCTTGCGCGCGTTAATTCTGCCAGTTCACCTGCTAGTGCCTGCTCCATTATGGGAGAGAGATGGAAGGGGAAGGAGGTGGAAGAAAATACAACGAGGCTAACAAGTGGAGCCCACCTTTTCTTAATTAGCTTTTGGTTGACTCTCCACATGTGTGGCCACGAAGCGCAAAAATCACGCCGAATTGAATTGAGGGAGAGGTAATTCGTCTGGTATAAATAGTCCAGGGTTCAAAATGTTTGTTTCTTTTCTGTTAACAGAGGAAATTCGTACTTTCATAATAGTTCGGAGGGGTAATTCACACTTTTTCTTTTTATTTTCCCATGGCACATCTAATAAAAGGAAACAACACAATGTGTATATTTTCAGTGTTTTTCAGTCATCTGTTTTATACTCGTATTGATACGTTTTGTTGTGTTTTGTTTTCCTATGGTCCAAGCAAGTCGTCGGCATGGAGGAGATCCCCTCAGCTGGCTGAAATGCTGAATCACTACAGTGAACCGTTAAGCATGTGTGCTCAGCAGCTGCAACGGAGCTGAAGAAATTGTTTGCTAGCCCACCGACGCACTCACTCCGCTTAATTTCCTCGTGCTTCCCATTCCCACTGGAAACTGAAATTTTTTGCCGCTCGTTGATCTTCCAGGCACACTACTGGAGATACCGTCTTTACTCCCGGATTGTAACCCCTTTAGTCCCTCCTTTAGTCCCGACCCAATCCAGGACTAAAGATGTCCACACTACTAGAAAAACCATTTTCTCAGACGGGGAAAAATGTCTTCGCAGGCAGATGGGAGGCCCACTTGGATAGATTATTTTTCCAGACGGACTGGAGCTAAAGGTGCCCGCTTGCGAAGATAGGACCAGTGCGCCTGTAAAAACATGACCGAGCCGCCTGCGAAAATAGGTGCAAAAATTTTTAAAAAATGGTACAATAATAATTTGTGATAAATAATGTTCTAATTAATTAATTAATTGATGCATAAAAATATTAGTAACTAAAGAACATTTGATACTGACAAATGTACATATATATTGCATAAGTGTAAAGTGTCGTCAAAATGTTACAATATTTATAACATTGTCACTTCGAATACATTATCTAAATACATTATGGCATCCTGTTGTTCCACTCCCGAAGATTCTTGTATTATTCGCTTGTAGCCAAGATGCTCTCTGGGTCGAAGAACTGTCCTTCAGCACTCAAGGTGGATGATGTGACAGAGATCGCGCTGCACATTTGTAATGTCTGTATCATCAAAGCTTGTTCGATGTTCTATTCTAGGCAGCTGTATGCATGAAAGAAGCACAGTATATATATGTCAGGGTTATGGATACCACATACTCAATAATAATCGACTAAGCTCGGAACCATACCTCGTATATAGAAGGAGTTCCATATAAGGAAAGACAAATAGTGTTCTATATGGAAACGACAAGGACTACTTGGATTATATCTATATTGGTCTCTATAGTTCTACCTGGACAAGGGGGCACCTATGGGTATAAATACAAGCCCCCTAGGAGGAGAGGGGAGAGGCCACAAGACCAACAAGCCAATATGCCGCCAAATATAGACATTAGATATTAGCGTAGACATACTCCATCCGGTGCCTATGGAAGCCGGTAAGAGGGATCTAGCGCCATCTCTGATCTCGATGGGTTCATATTCGAGGAGAAAAACTACCCTTTCGTCGACTACAACTTGGTGTTCATGTCGTCAAGTCGACGACGGCTAGATAGGTTATCCCAATTATTGTACTATGTGGTTTTCTATATCATTCCATATAAACAGGATGTAGGGCTATTACCTGTCAGATATGGGGCCCGAATCTGTATAAAAATCTTCGTCTCTGTCTTTTTTACCCCAATCTCGCATATACCCTGGTACCAACGATCCCCATACCATCCAAATACCGTAGTCGCAATACCACCCGTTGACAATATGTTAGTAGGTTCTAGATGTGCAGTTCTCCAATGCAGTTATACGTTGAGTCGAGAGACTCACATCCTCTGCGTTAACCCTGTATCTCCCATTTAACCTTGAGGAATTCGCATGCGTAATACACGCAGAGGACCATGTCTCTAGGTTGCTTGTGACACTTGATGACATACCATAGAAGGAAAAAGTTAAATTTTGTAATTAGTTAAACAATTGGAATACATTAACTGTGTGGACTATTACCAGCCAATATGTATATACTAGCAGCTTCTCCCTTATTTGAATTTGCTCTCCACCCTTCTTTTTGTAGTAGTTGTACGCGCTGTATGGATTTTTTACCGTTTCGTATTAAGGAGGAGATTTAATTGTAATACAGTAATAGTAGACATGGAATAGTATAAGAATCACTTACCATTGCAAGATTGTTAGAAATTGTTTGTACGTCCTGTGATTGTAATCAAGGGGGTTGAGGACCGTCATAGAGCCGTGCTTCGGGTAGAAAATGAAATATATGTAATGATCGCTACATGGCAAGCAAGGTGCAGTTAGTCACATATGAGATAACACAGATATGTTAAAAAAAACCTACTGGACTTACTTAAAATTGTATGCGCTAGGATGACTCTTTTATTTTGAAATTGTAAGAAGGCTCGTCGAAATTACCATGCGACAGTATTCAGCTTCTGCTTGTGCAAGACCTTCTTATATTCCACTATCTCTTCAGGCGTCTTGCCCTCGAACTTTTCCGGGCAATCATCAGTTGCAAAGAATTTTGGTCCGGAAAGTTCAGCGGCCTTCTTCGGGTCATCTTCCCTTTCCTTGGCCCGTTTCTCACCCCCTTTGAAGGCGGATACCATCCATTTCTTCTTTTGTTCATCCGTAGACTTGGAATTGGGGCGCCAGAGCACTCTGGGCACTTCGGACTTTTCACTGGCCTTGTCATCGACCGGGGGTTGGTCCACATCATCTTTTGCAGATTTTGGGTCCTCATAGACTGGCTCTGTATCGTCCCATTCCAAACCTGGTACAACATCTAGTTCTACTCCGACAGATTCGACAAGTTGCACCTCATGTTCTAGTTCCGGCACTTCAGTTTCCTTAGGCACATCCGGCTCTTCTGTCTTATCTTTCACCTGCCTTTTCATAGGATGCATTTTCCTTTGGCCTTTTATTTTCCCAGGCGGTACCTTATGTGGTCCGCCTGCGATAATCGATCTTCGCAGGCGGACGGCCAACTCCTCTCCGGATATCATTTTTGCCGGCGTGATTTTCGCTCCGATAGCGTACCCGCCTGTGGAAATAAAAGGCCTACGTCCGCAAAAATGCTTTTCCTAGTGGTGCCATCTTTAGTCGTCCCGGTTAAAATAACCGCATCTTTAGTCATAGTTGATAACATCAACCGGGATTAAAGATCATAAAGTCTCGTTGGGCTTTTTAACCGGGACTTAAAAAAAAATAATCTTTAGTCCCGGTTTCTATTTGAACCTGGACTATTATGATTTTTGTCATCCAGATAAAGATCACTTCTCTATTAGTGATATTCTCCAGTAGTGATATGTTTGGGCAAAATATAAGTTTGGTTTTGCGCAAGGTAGTAGCACAACGGAGCGGAGTATTTTATACATGTATGGACAGTAGAGAGCAGAGGGTGAACTGTTTGTACGGTATCAATTGCTTTCTTGTACTCCTACTTTTTATTGGATAGTGTTTTCTGAATTTTCTATAATGCTTCTTTCTTCTTTACTTTGCTTTCCATTTTTTTAGTGGTCAAAACCTTCAACATTCATTAGTTGGGATTATCGTTCAATATATCACTTATAGTTATGGGGTAATAGGAGAAATGATATGCCACTAAGTTTAACTGTCAAAACAAGATCAGTGGAGGTGGAAAAAAAATAATCTCCTTCTTTAAGTAGCTTTGGTGCTTACCTAGTTTCGAATGATTCTTCAACTATACTTTTTTCATATTTTAATATATGACGCCGTTGACTTATTTACCAACGTTTGATCATTCATCTTATTAAAAAAAATTATGTTATTATCATTTATTTTATTGTGATTTGATTTATCATCAAATGTTCTTTAAGTATAACATAAATATTTTTAGATTTGTAAAAAAAAATTAAATAAGACGAATGGTCAAACGTAGGTTAAAAAGTTAACAGTGCCATCCATTAAAATACGGAGGGATAGTATATAGGATGCAACATAAACAAGAAGTTTGCATTTCGAGCTATCAACTTCTAGTGGCCCATGGTGAACGCAACTTCAACTAACTTTTTACCGTCGAGGGTGAGCGGTACCGTATCCTGGACGTTGATTTTCTCCCGGCAGGAAATGCTTAGTGCCTGATAGTCCCCCATAGCAGGTACAGAATATGAATATGCCGATGGTGGGGATGGTTAGACTGTATTGTCGCATGCATCGTTGAGCGGAACTCGCTATCGGCCCTGACAGATGGGTTGGCCTTCCAGATGAACGGCGGCATGACGACGAAGCGGAGGAGCGCGCGAGAGCTGATCCGTGGCGAGATCCAACGTACGCGCGTGCGAAGGGCACGTCGAGGAGGCCATCGGCAAGATACGTAGCCGGCCTACACCGGTGGCATTCCCACGGCCGGCAAGGGATCGACTTTGTTGTGCCAGCGGTGACGGCGAGCGATGCGGTAAAGCGTGTCGTCGGCGTCCGCGCGACGAGGGACAGCGGGCTAGTGGCGCTGCGATTTGTTGGCGACGAGGGAAGCTAGGCGGCGCAACTGCGCAAGCAGACCAACCGAGTCGTCCCGTGGAAGGGATGTGGACTCAACCCAATGCAAATCTTTTAGTCCATCTTACCCCTCGCTAATAATGGATGGTGAGATTTGATTGGTAGCTCATAGTACACTGTATATATGTATATAGTGGTATCTCCTCGAGAAGCGTAAAAATTCTCGTCTCTCCTTACGCTCTTGTCTTTGTAAAACAAAAATGTACATAGATGGGCCTTATATCTTTTAGTGCCAGCACTTCGAAATGAAAAATCGTGTATATTCGGGTTTAGGATCTGTCTCACTTGCTTACTGTCGATTGGATCGTCCCTTCCAATCTAGCTAGAGTCTTTCATTCCAAAGTGAAACGGTTTTCAATTTACATTGACATATTGGAATTGGATTTTTCTTTTCGGTATTGCTATCGTAACGCCCAGAATTAAAACATCGATGTATCCGCTTGCTTTTAACCCTGTGACACAGTCGGGCTCTTAGTTGTTAGCTAGGAGATCAACCAAACAGTTTCATGTAAATAATTCAGAAAAAAAAAGTAAAATGTGTCTGTAAACCAAACTAGTTACTAGTTCATATTTATATATTGAATTTTAGAAGAAAGAAAATGAGCAATTAGCCTCTGGTTTCTCTTCCCTTTCTAGTCCTTTTAGCAATATTGGTTCTACAACATCAAAATTCCCCATTTTTAGAATTGTAGCTACATGTGGATGGAAAGCTATATGCCAAGATGTTGTTTTAAGGTGTGAAAATACTACTAGTTTTTTTAGAGAAGGATATTTTTTACCCAGTCTCTACATCCAACTGGATATATATACCAGTACTAGTTGTACTGGTATATTCTTACAAAAGCGGAACGTGATAACAAATCGTTGATTGACATAAGAATATTCCATGTCATTGATTGATAATTCAAATTATCAAAAGGCATCAGAAATCCGGTACTTGCACCGATACTAATAGAATTCTGCCGAACCCTGCTAAACAGCTAGTCGATATCTTCAGATCTCCTGTGAGCCTGCTGTTATATTAATTGTCGAGCATTTTGTACAGACGCTTATCCACACCAGCAGAGTTTTCCAGCATTCTACTTCTCAATCACGGATTCTTTACTCATCCCATTCCAAATCGATCTCGCTATCGATGATGGTAACTTATTAACCTGATCCTCTATATGTGTCATGTTCTTGTTTTTCTGTCTCTCCGATCCTCTCTTGTTATTCCTCTAATCCTGTCGGTGTGAATGTATTCTTTGGTTTTACATGATGCCTTTCAATCCCATACAATACAAGGAGAAAGTATTTTTGGACAACAACAACAAGAATTATAGCAACCAAGGAGTCAGGGCCCTTATATTCTTCACCAACCACAGCAGTGAAACATCAAACACATTCAGTGATTCAGATCATGCAAACACAGCTGGCCATCTCGGCGGCTATAGCCTTAGTCAGTCGTACCAGGTTTTGCACATCTTTTCCGTATGAAATCTCACTGTTCCAAAGCTAGCTTTCTTTGTTATAAAACCGGCCTAAAATCACCATTGGAAACCAAACGCGAAAAATACACCATAGGAGATCCAAACACGATGACGACAACGAGGCACGATATTTGATAACGGATTTCAGCCGAGGCCTACATCTCCGGGGCACTGATTACGGGCGCTCCTCCCCGATCCAACATACTATAGTGTATCAGAGTTACAACGACTCACGGCCGGTCGCCGCCGGCAGCCGCTCCCTCACGCTATGCTAAGTCGCTACGCAGTTACAACAGGCACCCCCCTCTATTTAGGAGAGATCCTAGGATAGAGTCCGATTTTTACTCTAGTCATAATCCCTATCCAAGTCCTAAACTGTAAACGACTACGTACACATATTCGACACAAACTCTAACAAACTCCACCTTAACGAATATGCCATGCCAACCTTATTTGCTCGAACCACCGTGTACCCGGACTTAAGTTGATCTTTTTTTGCCGCTCACGCCGAGCTGCCCCGACAAGCCTCCACCGTGCTCACCGTAACAAGAGACTCTCGCTATCCTTGTAATTTCTTCCTCTTGACTCCACCTGCAACAGTGCTCCACTTTTTTCTCATATCATCACAGTCAGATCTAGCGCCCCCGTGTCGGCCGAAGCCGGTGTTGGCGTGTTCTGTGTGCATGGCGTTGGCTGAGGCTGGACGTGGTGCGGGGGTTGGGGGTTAGGTGGCCAGATCCACCTCCCCATGCCCGAAGTCAACGACCTGGCGGCGCCTTTAGCAGCGGTGGTAAGGCAAGGGGGGGTGGTGAAGGGAGGGGCGTGGGTGTGGCTTTTTGGAGACGGTGGGGAGGCCGGCTCCCGTGTCTCCGACAGCAGCAAGGTGACGGGGTAAGGCTGCGTGGAGACGGTGCCGCGGAAGGCCGTTGTGGGGTGCATCGGTGATAATGGCCATCACAGATAGCGTTGGGAGGTCGGCGCGGGCAACGGCAGGGAGGCCAGCCTAGCTGACAGCGTGGGAGGCTGATGCGGTGATGACAAGGAGGCCGGCACAGTGGTGGCCAGGAGGCCGGCGACGGCAGTTTGTGCCTCTTGGCATGCGGAGGCCGACTAGCGAGGATGTCGGTACATCAGTTGCCACGTACCAACGGAGGTTTGTAAGTGATGGAGCTTTGGAACTTGTCTGCGGTTAGGCAGGGGGTGGGAGGCAGGTGTAAAACCTATCTCAGTCTAGCCGGGCTGACAACGATGGCATTTTCGAATGTCGTTTTCCCTCCTGGGGGCACTGTCGAGTCGCCCCTCTCCCTCGGGTGGGTTTACAGGTGAAATCCCTGTCTTGGTCCTTCGTGACCTCGATGGAGAGTAGTGTCAGTGTTCATGGTTGCTCATTCTCCCTGGAGACGTCATCTAGGAGACACCCCCCACCCCCACCCCCGGGCCACAACCTCTCTCAGGTAGTCTGTACATGCTTGCTTTAGATGTTTGTCCACTTGTGGCAACCCCCCTAGCCAATGCGAGCTAGCCATGCTAGTGGGCCTTGTGGTGTAGAGAGGTTCCATCCATTTCTCACCCTCTTCTCTCCAATCCCATGGGCGTGGATAGAGTCGAGCGCTAGCTGTTAGGTTTTGGTTTTTGGCGGTACCTCCCCCTAGCCAATGCAAGCTGGCCATGCTGGTGTGCCTTGTGGTGGAGAGAGGTTCCATCCATCTCTCACCCTCTTCTCTCCAAGCCTATGGGCGTGGATAGAGTTGAGCGTGTTGCTCGCTGTTAGGTTTTGGTTTTGGGCGGTAGCTTCTTTGTTGGTCTAGCGGCGGCCGACCACGCTTAGCGGCTATCGGTCCAGAGCTAAACTTCTCCTGGGTTCTTTATGGACGCCATCGGTGCATGATGTGTGGTAGTGGTTTTTTTTTCTTTTTCCTGGCTATTATCTTTCATGGTACTAGCCTTCTAAGTTTAACTGCTCATTTCAATAAATAATCATATTGTCTGGTGTTAGTCGTTTAAAAAAAATGGAATCGAAGTATTCGGTCATGTACTCTTAATAGATGCGGAGAAGTATTTTTCTTTTGAGTAAAGTTCATCACCGGTCCCTAAACTTGTATCGTTGTGTCATCCCGGTCCCTAAACTCGCAAATCGACCATTCAGGTCCTCAAACTTGTTCGACTGTGTCATCCCGGTCCCTAAACTTGCAGATCACTCGTTTAGGTCCTCCAACTTGTTCAGTTGTGTCACCCCGGTCCCTAAACAGGACGGTCTAAAAACTTTATATCAAACAATAATTCATAACTTTTTCATGTGAACTCTAATGAAGACAAACTTTATATCAAAATTGTAGCCCTCGACGCGACCTACAACTTTGTAGTTGAAGAGCTTTTGAATTAAAACTGTTTAGGGTCCCAAAATATTGTTGCATGTTTATAGATTGTGAAATTTTAATTTTAAAATTACATTTTGGGACAAAAATGACTTTAAATTAAAAAAATCTATTATATACTAAAAGTCCATTAGGTTTCCTACAAACGCTCTCAAGCCGCCACGTGGCGCTCTAATAAATTAGAGAAAATCCTAGAAATTCTAAGAAAAAAGGAAAACATCTACCCCTTGATTTTCACTTAAATTGGTGGGTCCAATATTATACACCGTTAGATGAAATTGATCTTAACACAAACCAAATGCTATGGGTCCCACCTCTTCTTCTCCCACGCATATGTACTTATAGGTATGTACACTTCTTTCCTTCTTTTTTTTTCTTTTTTTTCTTCTTTTTTTTCCATTTATATAATGGATATATATTTTTTAAATAATCATAATTTTACAAAGAAAGAACTTACCATCGTAACTAAATTAGCTCTACAATATTTGAAAATAAAATTTATACCATTATATGTTACCCATTAAATTAATAATGTAAGATAATTTCCACTTAAACCGGTGTACTCATTACTTTGTACTATTATTTTAAAATAATGCACTATTTTAAAATAAATTTTACACAATTATACTGTGCACCTATCAAATAAACAATTTAATATCTATATACGTGCATTTAAACCGATGGTCCCATTATTTAAATCATCGTATCTATTTTTTATTACATTGGACTCTTATTCTCGAATAATACGCTATTTCAAAATAAAGTCTACACCATTATATTGTGTTCCCATTAAATTAACAATTTAAAATCTATATTAACTAATTTACACTTATACCAAAACCGATGGACCCATCATTTAAATTATCGAATATATTATTTGCAAATAAATAAAGCGTCTGAAGTTCTCTTTTTGGCCCGCTGCACAATACATGTATGCACCTTTGCCTTTCGCACACATGACAAGCGTTGTGTCTGAGACATCTAAGGTGATCACGACTGCTGTAGCGCTATTGCTTTCCCACATATCAAATCATATATGGAGATCATAAATTTTGTTAATGACATGAAAAGAAAATTAAAGGTGTGGAGCAAAGAGAGAAGAAATAAAGCACCGTGGGTTGTGTTTTTCCAACACTTAGCTCTGTTTAAGCTGAAACCGAGAGTTGGTTATAGAATAATTATAATGTATTGTGTTATGTCGTATTTGGATTTTGTACTATTTGTTCATACATGAAAGAAATCATTGTGTTATAAATGTGAGCACAATATTAATGAATAACAATAGAACTCTTACTAAGACAAGGGTGTTATAAAGGAGTTTAAGCCCTCTTTTTTTTCCCGATTCCAAAGTTAGGATTTTCATTTGCACACTTTCTAAGTTTCTAAATGGTGTCTTTTTAAATGATAATTTAACTTATTAGAAGCCAATTCATTCGTTTATACCCTCAGCTATCACATAAATCAGATAATTCATCAATTTCAGCTGTCCTAAACCCTAAGTAGCACTTTTTTTTTCATGCGAGTCATGGTGATTAGTTAATTGGGGATCTACCGATAATCAAAGTCGTAAGATGAATATGTAAGAGCTACTATGAACAACTGTAAATAGGTGTCAAAATTAATTTCAATTAATTAGACACATAATTAATTTCTTATATAAACATGGACGAAGCTGGAACAAATATTACCATATGCCCCATACATATATATTACATGGTTAATATTCTAATTACATGTGTTAAGTCCTTTAAAATTCCTAAAAATGCTCTCAAGCTGCCACATGGTGCTCTAATAAATTAGAGAAAATATTAGAATTTCTATGGGAAAAAAAAAGCAAAGTATCTATTACTCCCTCCATCTCAGAATATAAGAAGTTTTAGTATTGGACACAGTTATTAAGAAAGTAGGTAGAAGTGAGTGGTGGAGGGTTGTGATTGGATGAGTAGTGGAGGTAGGTGATAAAAGTGAATGGTGGAGGGTTGTGATTGGTTGGAAAGAGAATGTTGGTGGATAAGTTGTTATATTTTGGGACAAATCCTAAAGGCTAAAAGTTGTTATATTTTGGGACAGAGAGAGTACTTGATTTTCACTTAAATCGGTGCGTCCAATATTATAAACTGTTAGATTAAATTGATCTTAGAACAAACTAAATACTACGAGGTCCTACCTCTCCTCCCGCGGCATAGGTACGCACCTACATACGTGGGTACATACGCTTTCCCTCCCTTTTTTCATTTTTCCCTTCCTTCTTTTTTTTTCCATGCATACGCTTCCCTCCCTTTCTTACTCTATCACGCGCCTTCACAAGACGATTTAATCACAAGAATTTTGAGTATCTTGCTCTCGCATTTTTCATTTGTGGCCATACTACATGATATGTATATAGATGGCCTGTATTGATAATTAACTAGCAATAGTTTCTTATTTACTCGAGAAAAAAAAACATGATTCAAAAGTCGTAAGTACTTAATCTATCTCCTATTAAAAAAATTGTGAATGGTTTTCTAAGATATCTTAAGAAAAATAGAACCCTATGAAATAACATTATCCAAGGAGTGAAGTACATGGGCGGTCCCTAAACTTGTGTAGGTGTGTCATCTAGATCCCTGAACTCCCAAAATGCATTTTTAGGTCCCTAAACCTGTCATGTGTGTCATATAGGTCCTAACCGGTTCAAACCGGCTCCATGCGCTGATGTGGCATTGCCACGGTGGCACTTACGTGTCATTGAAATCCACATGTCAAGCATATATAAAAAATAAAATTAAAAACCATATTTTCTCCTCTTTGGTAAACATAAAAAAGACAAAAAATCTAAGGTAGGGACGAGAAAATATGCTTTTTTAATTTTATTTTTTCTATGTGACTGACACGTGGCACGTAGGTGCTATCGTGGCATGCCACATCAGCGCATGGAGCGGGTTAGAGCTCTTCTGGACCTAGATGACACCTCAAGAAAAGTTCGAGGACTCGAAAATGCATTTTGAGAGTTTAGGGACCTAGATGACACGCCCACATAAGTTTAGGGACCGCTCATGCAATTCACTCTTTATAAAAAAAACCCATGTTATAATAAGGACGCTCCCGGCCCCATGTACGTGCAGGTACGTAAGTATTACTCCCCAAAAAGTACGTACGTACGTACGTGACATCGGGTCCCACATCCTCATTTTTTTCCTTTCTTTTTTCTTATTTAGATTAGATGAAAAACTAAACTAATATAATCCAAGCATGTTATTTCAAGTTGTATTTAAATAGGTGCATGTCATCGAAACTTCAAAAAAAATTAATTAATTAAAAATACAGATTATGTAATAGTTAAATTTGATTTGTATTTTCAAAAATAAAAACAACTCCAACTGTGAGTACTATTTTCAAAAAATTACTCCCTCCCTACTTAAAAAAATATTTGTATGTCAAATTTATCATAAATATATTTTTCATGTATTATGTGTTTTCTCTATTCAAATATTATTAGAAATTTAAAGATCACATATTCTTTTGACACCATGTCGCAGTCGGCCTTTATCTCCTTCGGCTTTGTTCAATTTAGCTCACTGGCTGAGCTTGTCCAATGCACAGAAAACAATGCATGTCATTAGCACATGATTAATTAAGTATTTAATATTATAAAATTAAAAATATATTTATTTGATATTGTAGAAAACTTTTATATAGAAAATGTTTTCAAAATATGCACCATTTAGTAATTTGGTAAACGTGCTCACGATAAATAAGAAAGTACCAACCCGTTAAGCAATCTTTAAATAGATTACTTATGTACTAAACACACTTGCCAATCAAGAACAGCCCAATATATCTTTCGTATGTTCCCACTAATCTCTACGTATATAAGTTATATATGCAAAGTACTATCCATCAATCGTCAAATCATATTATTTATGAGGCACCCCTGCACAGTACATTTAATACTCTCGATTTGTCCAAAAATATAATAACTTCTCCACCAACATTCTCTTTCCAACCAAATACAACTCTCCACCATTTACTTCTACCTATCTTCTTAATAACCGTGTCTAACCCTAAAACTTCTTATATTCTCGGACGGAAGAAATAGTTAGTTGACATCCAACAAGCACGTGTGTCATCATGCACCAAAAATAAAGGATCATACTAACTGAGTAACCATCAAACAATAGTGTTCCTACACTCCTCTCAAACTTGTAAGATGCACGTGATGCTTTAATAAATAAGAGAAAATCTAAGAAAAATATAAGGGAAAAGCAAAACATCTAGCTATCGATTTACACTTAAACCAGTAAATCTATTATTTTACACCATAAGATTAGATCTATTCAAGTAATCTCTCGCTCCTAAAAACCAGCTAGTCCTTCCATAAGTACGTACGTACATACGTACATAGGATATGTCAAAAGAAAAAAAAAAGAGTGTATATGATCCACATCTTCCGGTGGTTTTCTGTTCCTTTTTTTCAGCCTTAAGGTTTTCTTCATGTAGCGACCACTCCTAGGTTGTCGAAGAAGCCATGCCATCGTGGCTCCGCTTCACGCTATCCCATCAATTTTCTTAAAAGTATTTTTTTTACTAACAAAGTAAAAGGCAATCGTAGACATTCATATACACGTGTGCACACCCACCCTATGAATACACATATGCACAGCCTACCCCTGTGAGAGAAATATTTGTTAAAAAAACATGAAAAAGTATGTATGCACAATAGATTACTACTTGCTAGGTAACATATATGCATACATGTGTACAATCGAAAATGTCATAAGAAACCACATTATACCGTTCTCATGTAAATAGTGCTATCAATTAGCATAAATAATTCGACAATATAAATTGTTCCTTCGTATATTACCCATGAACATGTATAGGTGAACGAGATGTATAATAAAAGAAATAAAAAAAATCAAAATCCATATTATGTTTGCGAAGGATGGTTATAGACAAGTTTACATATAACAGTGGCAAAGTGATATTTGTTTGAATATAATAGACATTACCATTTAGTATATCAAAGTCTATGATCTATTTCACGGTATAAATATTTTATTCTTTTATAATTATACGCAATCTATAATTCTTATCATGAATATGATGAGATATGGCTTCTTTTAATATACTTTTTATAAACAATAAATAAATTGCCCGCGTATTTACTCGGGCTTCCTTCCTAGTTCAACAAAAAAGTTGTAGATCGCGTCGAGGGCTACAAGTTTAATATAAAGTTTGTCTTCATTAGAGTTCACATGTAAAAGTTATGAATTATTTTTAAATATAAAGTCTTTAGACCGTCCTATTTGACCCATATGATATTCAAATTCAAGTTTAGGGGCCGGGGTGACACAACTGAACAAGTTGGAGGACCTAAACGAGTGATCTATAAGTTTAGGGACCGGGATGGCACAGTCGAACAAGTTTGAGGACCTAAACGGTCGATTTGTGAGTTTAGGGACCGGGATGACATAGCGGTACAAGTTTAGGGACCGGTGATGGACTTTACTCTTTTCTTTACTTTGCTTCAGATTAAGCATGTTTTGACGCCAAGACATCCTCTATCATGGTTTATAAATAATACAATGTTTTTTCAGTCCATAAGAATAACACCGGCTTTAGGCTGGTTTGGTTTCAAAATAGAATGTACTTTTCTTCTTATTTATTTTTTCTATAATCACACCTTGACGGATGAATATTGCAGTTTTTTTTTCAATTCATTCTACCAAAATTCATTTCATTTATGAATGATAATGTAACCTTGATAATTTATTTATTAAATATTATGCCATAGTGATAATTAATGGGCGAACTACTTAATTAAAGAAAGTACTAAATGGTAAAGTTGATGGGCTTGAAAATTTTCAACATAATAATTTTAAGAAAAATTAAAGCAATTTTACTCCTGGCAGGTAAATATGGTATTTGTGAACTACATTTATTTGTGGCCACCAAGCACAAGCGCTACAAACTATCCCAATTGCCCAGTTATTTGATACAAATATTACATGTTAGTTTTTGGACTATATCCTTTTTTTTTCCAAATTTTGCCGTGGTGTTAGTACATGCATATTACCAGTGTAATTAGTATACATAGCTTTGCCATGAAAAATAATTCGCATGCATATGTATGAGAGAAAAAGGAAAGTAGAATATGAGGAAAGAAATATTAATCCCTTAGCTAGGGGTGGCAATTTCCCCCGTACTGATTTCGACTTGCGGGGAGTCAGGGTCGGGGCCCCGGCCATGGGCAGGGACGGGGGCGGGGGAGGACAGCGACCCGCGGGTGACCCGCGGAGCCCTGAGGGTATATATTAGACTATTAATACTACCATATTGCAAGCCCAAAAAACCCATATAGCCTATCATATATAAACCAAACCCTAATTTCCCCACCGTGTAGGCATCCTCCTTTCCTAACCAACACAGCCGTCACTCTCCACCACCACCAGCGCTTCCTCCAGCGGTAGCATCGGCGGCCAAGACGCAGGCGGTGGTGGCGGCCAGGCGTGGCGATGGTGTCGGCGGCCAAGGCGCGGGCGACGGCGTCGGCGGCTAGGGTGCGGGAGTCGGCGTCGGCGGTCAGGGCGCGAGCGGCGGCGTCGATGGCCAGGCACGGGCGAGCGTGGCAGCAACCATCCACGGGCGGTGGCGGCTCGCCTCGTCGTCTTCCAGCTCGCCGTCCTCGTCGTCGTCCAGCTCGCCATCCTCATCACTGTCGTCTAGCTCGCCTTCCGGGTTTTGTGGGCCCCGCTCCCCCGCCGGGTCTCCTGCTGGATGGTGGCCGGTGGCGTTTTCCACCCGACCACCTCTGCAGGGCCCGGGTAGGGGGGAGTCGGCGAGCAAGGGGCGGGGGCGGGGGCATTCATCCCAACCCACCCCCGACCTGTCCCGTTGCCAACCCTGCCCTTAGCTTGCTACCGAGGTGAGCTAATTAAAGATAACTTCACACCGCTGCCGCTGCGCGGTACGTCTCGTTTGCGTGCGGCGGTTTTGGCTTTCAAGCCATCTGGTTCGCCCGCGGTGGTTCTGGCTTTCGAGCATGGTGTGCATCCTGGTTTACTGACCAAACCCAATTGGAGGTTTGTACTCTGCGGACTTGTTCTTTCCTCGTAAAAGATATAGCCCTCCGTTTCAGGTTATAAGACGTCAAAATGTTTTAAGTTTGACTAAATTTATAATCCTAAATTAGTTTCATTAAATCATTCCATTTTGGATGGCGTAGTACCTACAGAATTTCATGATAGAATCTACGTGATTTTGAAAAAAAATATTATTTTAGTAGATCATATCATCGGCAGAAGTTGGGGGTTTGTCCCATCTCGCCTTTTTTAACTTTTCTGTTCACGTCTGAATTTTTTGGCTGTGTGCCTACGGGCAGAGGCCGGAGATGTAACCCATTTCCATTATCTAAAAAAGTTTCATCAAATCAATAATTGAATATAATAAATTTGTCTTGGGTCGAAAATGTTACTACTTTTTTCTACAAACTTGGTCAAACTTAAAGCAGTTTAACTTTGACCAAAGTCATCTTACAACTTGAAATAGAGGGAGTAGATTTTACCTCTGTTTTCGTTAGCACGTTTTTGAAACTACTAAACTACTAAATAGTATGTCTATGATAGAAGTTGTATTAAAATATCAAATGTATATCCATTTGTCAAGTTCATAATAATTAAAACTTAATTAATTATGTGCTAATTGTTTTTCGTTTTAAGTGCGCTAACTTAGCCCCTGTTTAGTTCCCCAAACAAAAAAAGTTTCATGCTGTCACATTGAATGTTTTGACACATGTATGGAGTATTAAATGTAGAAAAAAAATAAATTACACTGATTGCGTGTAAATTGCGTGACGAATATTTTAAGCCTAAAATCGCCATGATTTGATAATGTGGTGTTACAACAAACATTTGCTAATGATATATCAATTAGGCTTAATAAATTTATCTCGCAGTTTCCTGACGGAATTTGTAGTTTGTTTTGTTATTAGACTACGTTTAATACTTCAAATGTGTGTTCGTATATCCGATGTGACAACCAGACCTAAAGAGTACATTGCATCGGCGATACACGAACTTTTCAGGTGGGTGCAATCTAGTGTATGAACTTGTAAAATACTCGTTTTGGTACATGAACTTATCTTGTGCGTGCGAAATAAGGTCAAAAGGATATTACATGACTATTTTTGTTGATTTATGTGTTGATTAGGATACTACGTAAACATATATATGAGAAGGTTGGTACTTAGATATACGCATGTTCAATAAAAAGATAGAATGAGATATAGTGATTGCAGAGAAAGATATAAAAAACTGAGCAATGATACAAGGGTTAGAAATATACGAAAGTCAGTAAAAAACAAATTTATAAATATATCATGTTTTATGCATACTCACTATACGTATGCACGTCATATCTTAATCAACATCAGCTAGGTGGAATTAACCTTGCCAAGCCATTTTAGACCTAGTTCGCGCGGATTATATAAGTTCGTGTACCAAAACGAGCTTTTTATAAGTTCATGTACTAAATTGCACCCACCTAACAAGTTTATATACCACCAATGCAATTTACTCGAACCTAAATTTTTTTCCCAAAGGCCTTAATCTTTTATGTTCCTGAGCTTCAAATACCACCTTACTCCCTCTTCCGCCCCCAAAATAAAACCATAGCATTAGCTGTAGCTACAAGGATGATGTGTGGCTGCAGCTCTCTCAGCTCGGCCCACACATGGTACAAAACCAGGATGTATCATTGCACGATCCAGAATTGCAGGTGCACTGCATACATATGGATAGTAGTACATTTAGATGCTCTCGATCGATGTTATGTCGTCGTCACTTTATATTCTCTCTCTTTCGTCCTTCGCTCGTCAGTCATGAACCAGCTGGTTTCGAAAACCGCGGCCGGGCCCGACATATTCTACCACCGAGGGGCCGCGGCCGCCCACAACCCCACAACCAACGGCATCCCAGAACAACCATTCTCGAACAAAAGCATTCCTACTATACTGAATGTTTGTATAGCGAAGAAACAATATCAGAAATTTTTAGATCAGGTTCTTTTCTCTTATAAATGTTGATGAAAATTAAGTGTTTTATTCAAAACGAGGTGGTTTTAATATATGATTAATTGAGTTTTAGTTATTACAAACTTAAAAATAGATTATTCCGATATTTTAGAGCAACTTACATATTGAAAGTTTTTGACGAAACACATTGTTTAGCCGTTTGAAAAACGTGCCAAATTTTCATCCATTTTTATAGAAGAAACGAACGGTAATAAGTTGTCTACATCTACAGAGATTAGAGGAGAAAATCGTATTCTGATATGATTGTGGATTTGTGATTCAAATATCAACTCAAAAACAGAGCACGCCACCATCCAGGACGAGCTGGATCTGGTCGCAGCAGCCGGCCCCTGTCTTTGTTGATGCATCTGAAATCAAATAAAAGCTGATCGTAAAAATTACTAAGAAAGAGAGGAAAACTTGGTATCCGGTTGAAAAAAAAGAAATGGTTATCGACATCATCGAAAATTTCTTGATCGGGAAGATCGGTGGGACTTGCCGTCATCCCTTTAGGCATCGCCTGGATGGGCTGCTCTGATCGACGACGGCAGAGAATGGATCACGTCGTCGTAAAAGCCCAAATCAACGATGGACTCACACCGGCGTCGCCACAATAATCGATCGACGCCGTCCCGTCCGAATCGCCCGTAGAGGCGTAGATTGATCGATCTCGCTCTCCGCCGACGACCTGATTTATCGATCTGGCTGGGATGGCAGAGGTGTTTTATCCGATTGATGTGGGATAATTAAGTCGTATTACGGATTTCCTTTTTCTTCTCGTTTTAGCCGACAAAAATCAAAACGAATCCGCATGGTGGATAGCGTAAGATGCAAATTAAAGTGCCAAATTATTACAAACACACATTTTCATGCATAGATAGATAGACAGATTGATACTAGGCTCTGCTAGCCACTCCTAGCTTAGAAGAACCAGAGGCAGTCCTCGTCGGCGGTAGCGTTGCTTGTCGACGAGTCACCCTACATGTCGGCGGCGTACGCGTATTCTCCACGCCGGCGAGGAGCCCCATGCTGTAGCCGTAGCTGTACGGCTCGTACTCCCAGCCATTGGTGGCCTCCAGTGCATGACACAGCAAAACTGGGCCCAACTCGTCGGCGCCGGGGGCTACGGCTACCGTCTCGACAGCGAACGGATCTTGCTGCTTATTCACCTTCTCGCCGGCGACGGTAGCCGGCTTCTTCCTCGTCTTCTTGGCAACGACGACGTACGACAATGGGTTCAGCAGGCTGCGCGGTCGTTGTCACCGGCACCGTTGTCGGGGAAGTTGGTCCTAGCCTTGCTACCGTAGATCTTGCGCGCTGTGGGGTCGTAGGCCAGCGCCGCCTCCTCCGCGGTGTCGAAGGTGCCGATTCACACGCGGACGCCCTCGATGACCTTGTTCCTTATCTTCGCCGTCCACCGCTCGTAGGTGCGTTGGTGCATACCTCGATATAGTAGGTGATGGCGAAAGCCGCTGCGACAGGAAGAAATCAACGAAGAAAGACTAAGAGGTGGTGGTCGCAAAGAAGGGCAGTAAATTAGGACGGCGGCCAGAGAGCAAGCACCGCTTCCAAGCATCTGACGGCGTACCTACGAGCGGTGGTCGGCGGAGATAAGGGACAACGTCATCGACGCGCCCGCGTGTGGATCGGTACCTTCGACACCGGGGAGGAGGCAGCGCTGGCCTACGACCCGACAGCGCGCAGGATCTACGGCAGCAAGGCCAGGACCAACTTCCCCACCACCGGTGCCGGCGACGACGACCGCCCGGCTGTTGAACCCGCCGTTGTACGTCGTTGTTGTCGTAGTTGTTGTCAAGAAGACGAGGAAGAAGTAGACCGCCACTCGGGCTCACACCCTCGCCGGCGAGGTGGAGAAGCAGCAAGCTCTGGCCACCGTTGAGACGGTAGCCGTAGCCGTAGCACCCGCGCCAGCGAGTTGGGCCCAGTGCTGCTGTGTCATGCACTGGAGGCCACCAA
>CM020179.1:35711280-35737148 GCA_009805545.1 Oryza longistaminata | reverse complement strand
GGGGGCAGTCGGGGAGCAGGGGCGGGGGCGGGGGCATTCATCCCAACCCACCCCCGACCTGTCCCGTTGCCAACCCTGCCCTTAGCTTGCTACCGAGGTGAGCTAATTAAAGATAACTTCACACCGCTGCCGCTGCGCGGTACGTCTCGTTTGCGTGCGGCGGTTTTGGCTTTCAAGCCATCTGGTTCGCCCGCGGTGGTTCTGGCTTTCGAGCATGGTGTGCATCCTGGTTTACTGACCAAACCCAATTGGAGGTTTGTACTCTGCGGACTTGTTCTTTCCTCGTAAAAGATATAGCCCTCCGTTTCAGGTTATAAGACGTCAAAATGTTTTAAGTTTGACTAAATTTATAATCCTAAATTAGTTTCATTAAATCATTCCATTTTGGATGGCGTAGTACCTACAGAATTTCATGATAGAATCTACGTGATTTTGAAAAAAAATATTATTTTAGTAGATCATATCATCGGCAGAAGTTGGGGGTTTGTCCCATCTCGCCTTTTTTAACTTTTCTGTTCACGTCTGAATTTTTTGGCTGTGTGCCTACGGGCAGAGGCCGGAGATGTAACCCATTTCCATTATCTAAAAAAGTTTCATCAAATCAATAATTGAATATAATAAATTTGTCTTGGGTCGAAAATGTTACTACTTTTTTCTACAAACTTGGTCAAACTTAAAGCAGTTTAACTTTGACCAAAGTCATCTTACAACTTGAAATAGAGGGAGTAGATTTTACCTCTGTTTTCGTTAGCACGTTTTTGAAACTACTAAACTACTAAATAGTATGTCTATGATAGAAGTTGTATTAAAATATCAAATGTATATCCATTTGTCAAGTTCATAATAATTAAAACTTAATTAATTATGTGCTAATTGTTTTTCGTTTTAAGTGCGCTAACTTAGCCCCTGTTTAGTTCCCCAAACAAAAAAAGTTTCATGCTGTCACATTGAATGTTTTGACACATGTATGGAGTATTAAATGTAGAAAAAAAATAAATTACACTGATTGCGTGTAAATTGCGTGACGAATATTTTAAGCCTAAAATCGCCATGATTTGATAATGTGGTGTTACAACAAACATTTGCTAATGATATATCAATTAGGCTTAATAAATTTATCTCGCAGTTTCCTGACGGAATTTGTAGTTTGTTTTGTTATTAGACTACGTTTAATACTTCAAATGTGTGTTCGTATATCCGATGTGACAACCAGACCTAAAGAGTACATTGCATCGGCGATACACGAACTTTTCAGGTGGGTGCAATCTAGTGTATGAACTTGTAAAATACTCGTTTTGGTACATGAACTTATCTTGTGCGTGCGAAATAAGGTCAAAAGGATATTACATGACTATTTTTGTTGATTTATGTGTTGATTAGGATACTACGTAAACATATATATGAGAAGGTTGGTACTTAGATATACGCATGTTCAATAAAAAGATAGAATGAGATATAGTGATTGCAGAGAAAGATATAAAAAACTGAGCAATGATACAAGGGTTAGAAATATACGAAAGTCAGTAAAAAACAAATTTATAAATATATCATGTTTTATGCATACTCACTATACGTATGCACGTCATATCTTAATCAACATCAGCTAGGTGGAATTAACCTTGCCAAGCCATTTTAGACCTAGTTCGCGCGGATTATATAAGTTCGTGTACCAAAACGAGCTTTTTATAAGTTCATGTACTAAATTGCACCCACCTAACAAGTTTATATACCACCAATGCAATTTACTCGAACCTAAATTTTTTTCCCAAAGGCCTTAATCTTTTATGTTCCTGAGCTTCAAATACCACCTTACTCCCTCTTCCGCCCCCAAAATAAAACCATAGCATTAGCTGTAGCTACAAGGATGATGTGTGGCTGCAGCTCTCTCAGCTCGGCCCACACATGGTACAAAACCAGGATGTATCATTGCACGATCCAGAATTGCAGGTGCACTGCATACATATGGATAGTAGTACATTTAGATGCTCTCGATCGATGTTATGTCGTCGTCACTTTATATTCTCTCTCTTTCGTCCTTCGCTCGTCAGTCATGAACCAGCTGGTTTCGATTACAACTGTTGTTAAGAACAAGCTGATCCATGTTGTTCTTAGGTGAGACAGATGTCTCATTCTCTTCCTGTGGAGAAGATATTTTACATACTGGATCAATGCTGCAAGCTATTTCTGACAGATCTTGAAGTGTGCACTGCAATTCTTTCTGGACTGCATGACATTCTAATGTATCAGTTCCAGCTTTATTACTTACCATATCAGAACCAACTTCCTTCTTCCCTTTGACTTGTTCTTCAGTAATGTCCTTGTCTTGAGAAGGCTGAGCATCTCCATTGGACTGGCATGGCCTAAGTACAGTCACTATATTGGCAGGTGGATGCGTCTCTTCCCGAGAATGAGGTTCATCCTGATTACTAACACTCTGTTGATTGACGTCAACAGATGTGCTTTGAGGGGCATCATTTTCAGTGCTTAGACTCAATTGAAATCTAACATCATTGAAGTATGCATCAGAACCATTCATCTCTTTTGGAGGCTCGGCATGCATCTTCTGAGGTAAATCTGACAAGTTAACATGAGACTTTTCAGAAGAACCATCCAGGTTCTCATATATGCTTGTTCGAGAACAATTGTTAACTTCAACAGGCTTGCAGCTAACTGTCTCACTTGCAGGATGAGCATCAGAACCTTGCCACCCATGATCATCATGTGACAAGGCATGTGTCATATTGTAGATAATAGGTGTTGTTTTCTCCAAATCATTCTGTAATTGGCAATCTACTTGCATAACAGAAGGGTCCATCAGCATTTCTTTGGTATGTTATGATCTGCCAATCCACTATGAAATAAGGCAGGACTAGCGTGAGCACTGAAAGAACAATCTCCTGCTGGTTTGAAGTCCATAAACACTAGTGACTTATTCAACACCTAGAAGAAAAAAAAAGGTGTTGTTTATAGTATGTACAACAAAAGTGTGGGACAACAAACAAAACAAACTTGAACAGATCAAACCAGACCTGTAATTTAAACAAAATGTCAAAGACGGTGCAGTAATTAAAAGAAATATTGCATTCCACTGTAAAATTCCCGAATCCCCTAGATGCCATCACTCCACATGTCAGTGAAACAAGGATTGGCAGATGGCATATAAGAGACCAAGAGATTTTCCAATGGAAAATAAGGAATTTCCCCTTATCATTAAAGATAATATGGGTAATATGAATATGTGGATTGCCCAATGTACTATATATGCATCGATACATTTATTTGGTTTTGTTTCTCATCCTAATTTCTTAGGATCCATAAACTATTAAGAGTTTGCCCTGAACAAAACTTGCTCTACCGGTCAGTAGAAGGTAAAGTGGATAGACACCATAATAACAAATAGCACTGCAATTGCTTACAGTACGTAATAAAAAAAACATACTACAGTAAAGGTATTCAGGAATCAGGAATACATGCAATCAAATGATAATGCACTAATAGTTAGACTAGTACAAAGATATGGCACATTCCTCTGGAAAGTTTAACAAAGAGAACCATAGCACCACAATATGAACTTAACAGAGGAAACAATGCTTGGGTTTGAACTATATGGCATGAAATCCCAGTCCCCTAATTTGCACAAAAACAGATGAAGCAAAATCACATCGGAAATATGAGGAGTTGGTTAAACGTGTAAAATCGGTGCGAATACGTGGGCATTGTTGCAGGGCGGGTCGGCAGCATTAACTCTACCCAACTCATCAAAACCCTAACGGCTTGTTTCAATGGGCAGGCAGGTTCTCGCGGCAGAGGAAAAAAAATACACTGGGAATTCAAGCGCCCGTACGACCCTCACCACAGCAACCACCGCTTCCTCGGGCGTTTGGTCGATGAAACTAAGATCCCTAAACGTATTAGTGCGCCCAGCGACCCAACCCCCCCAAAACAGCGGGGAACGTAACCGATCCTGCGAGAGAGAGAGAGAGAGAGAGGAGGAGGAGGAGGAGAAGCGAGAGATTTACTCATTCACCCTCCGCGGCGAGGCGCCCGCGTAAGCAGCGGGGGAGGCGGCGGCGGGTGCAGCAGTCCACGGACGCCGTTGGCGGGCGCAGGCCGACCGGAGCGCTCGCGCACCGAGTGGGGGGTCGACGGTGGCGGTGGGGACCATGCCAGCGTACGGCGTCGAGCGGGGAAGTCGGGCGGCGGCGGGCGGCGGCGGCGCGGCGAGGAGGACGGTGGAGGTGCGCGGTGGCGGTGGGCGGTGGCGACCGGAGGAAGAGGGTTTGCGGCGTTGGCCTGGCTCGGCTGCGACGTGAGGGGAGGGATGGGGCGGGGAGGAGAGGTGGGACGGCAGGCGCGTGCGCGATTCCCCGCAGTAAATGGAAATGGGAGAGAGACAAAAAATATATTGGGGGAATAGAAAATTTTCAACCCGGGTTCACCGGCCCGGGCGTTGAATCCCAGCATATGCTCTGCGAGCCGCACCGTGTTGCTCGCCATGTGGGCCGCTCGGCTGTTTGGGCCGACGAGACGAGACGAGACGGCGGCCGCGCGCCCAACTTAAACGGTCCGCCGGTGGCGCAAGTATCCCGCGTGATGCGGCCCTCGTTTCACCGCGCCGGTTGGCGCCCGTGCGTGGGCCCGCTTCCCGCGGCCGGCCCCTGCCCCGGAGTAGAATATGGCTGTGTCCGCCTGGTGGCGCCGGCGTAGCGAAGACGGGAAGCTTTATGGCCATGTTTGGTTGGTGGCCAAATTTTACCACACTTGAGGGTATGTTAGTTTTTGACCAAATATGTGGCTTAGTGTTATGGTTTGTTTCTGTAACTTTGGCCATGCCATAATTTTCTACTCTTTAGTCGCATAGTCATAGACCGATTTTCTTAGGCCAAAGTTTGCGCACAAGTGTGGGTCGCATCAAATTTGAGCCACTACAATTTGCATCTTGCTAGACCTTTTGTACAAAGACTGTGGTAATTTGTGGTGGGTTTATCCAAAGCAGAAGCGCTGGTGCTTCCTTGGACGAGATGGATTCTTCGTCAGGTAAAGGACCAACCTGGTGTATTTAGCCAAGATTGTTTGAGCTGAATCCCCGTTTCGTTCCTGTCTGCTGTTAATCCAGTAAGTAACGCTAAAGTTGCTCGAGTGTGAGATCTTTACCATCCTTTTGCACTACAGGAGTGGATGGAATTCAGCAGGTGGTTTACCGTGTAAATGCAAGTTAACGCTGGTATATAACTTAATAAGCCGTTGTTTTTGGTCTAATTGGTTCAGATTGCACGCTACGCGTATATCCTGTGATCCGTGCTCCATTGCTACTAGTATTTCGGCTATTACTTACTTCTCCATTTCATAATACATAGTTATTTTAGCATCCCTATTCATCAATGATATTCAACCGGAATGTAGACATATATAATGAACGTGTGAAATGCTAGAAATGACTTAGATTGTGAAACGGAGGAAGTAATGCTTATAACTAGAACAGTGGTAAGCAATCTAGCCTGTCTGATTTACAATTCATGGTACCCGCTTCCTCCGTCTGTCTGCAATCACTAGCAGATGATCCAGATTCGAAATGATACATGCCAACCGAGCCTTTTACCCCAGTTTAAACGGTCGTGCGCAATAAGTATATGTGTGTTTGCTATTCGTTGACCGATGTGACGGTGATGACGAGAAAACATATGAAGCGACGTGGCGGCTGTCACGGCATACGCGACAACGACCGTGTCACGAGCCAGCTGCGCATACGCGAACACTATCGCGCGCCGATACTACTGCGTCTACTGCTTGCCGGTACAGCACCGGCCACAGATCATATACTGCTACTACATCTCCTCTCGCTTACTTTAACACTGGGGGTTGCCTCCAGCACATGTTCAATACGCTTAATCACCCCATCTAATTAAAAAACGCACTATCGGGAAGGGAATTTGGGACCAGGCCACATACGGAGGCTCTATCGGTGATGAGGACACGGAGATGGTTCTCGGGTGTTCAGGTGGAACCGCTCCAATAGGAAGATAAGCTATAGCTCGCCGGGGCGGCGGTGATCGAGGCAGTCCTGCCTACGCTGAAACGTTCGTTTACGCTTTTACCTCCTCTCTCGCTACAAAAAATCCCACAATTTCGGGTTGGGATGATGCCTTTCGTTTGTTTGTTAAATTGCAACATGGCAACCTTCGTTTCTCGCTGACCCGTTACCATCGCTGTTCCTGTGCAACCAATGTCACCCTTGGCCTACCTGCTGTTGCCCCTCTCTCGTCCGGCTAAAACCGAGACAACGAGACGGAGACAGAAGGCCTCTCTCTCTTTTTTCGGGAATAACAGATGTATAGACAGAGATGAGATAAGGAAAAGGGGATACCATATCGATGACAAGACTTCCTGAAACCATCTAGGTCTTTTGTTAAGTAGAGGAGTCTGCTGTATAATGAAGTGGTAAAACGCTTATGTCGTTGTCTATCCATTGGGATTACAATCTCGGCGAGCACAATCATCAGGAAGCCGAATTTCAAAGAAGTAATAAGATAAAGAAAAAAAGAGGGGGTATTTTCCAAAAGCAAAAAGAAAGGAATCATTATTGGCACTATTTTTTACTAATTAAAATATTTTTCTAAATTCAGAAAAAACATGAAATTCATCAAGTTTCTGACTGAAAAAGTTTCCAGTTGTTTCGTGCTGGGGGGAGGGGGTCCACATCCTCAACTCTTATATAGATACGAGACTATTATGGCAATAACCCTGCTCTCATAGTACCGACGATTAAGGCCCATTATGGAGTCTTAGAACAACTAGCTGGGTGGCCCGCCGCCAATCGACGCATGGTTATCTCAGTCAATCCCATGATTAGGAAGGTAAATTAGTATCTGATCTTTTTTCTCACAGATATTATTGGACTTATACTTAATTTTTGTTACATACGCTACTCATTATGTCTTAGTACTCTTTGAAATAGCCAAATTTTATCATGCCATTGTGTTTCTAATATTCATATATTTTTAAAAAGTCAATCGCTAACTCTTATTTTCTTTTCACCCTTTTATTTGTTTGGCCGATCTACCACTATTTTTTTCATCCTCCTTAATAAAAAACCTTCAAAAATTAGACCTTAGAGTATTATTGTCTCTTGTTTTCGTTTTTATAATTTTTCAAAAGTCCATGTCAAACGTTGTATGTACTCCTCGCGGCCGCCCACTGCCCTGCTCTTTTATGTGTCACTGGATATTTAAAATAATAATAATTATTATTTGGGTTTAATTTTTTATTTCTTCTAAGCAGTCCTGTCAAACCGTTAGTGGCTTCGGCCAGCTGGGTACTCCTTAACGGCCCGCGGGAGGCTTTCCGCTCTTTGTCATTGAGATTTTAAAAATTTGAAACATGATTAAAATTGGAGTTTATTTTTTACTTTTTATAAGATCTACCAAACATTGCGACTGTCTGCTCCTAATGGCCTACTGTTCGTCCTTCTGCTTAATCGTTATCAGTTCTATTGAAGGTCAGTTTTGACCATTCATCAGTTTTTAGATGTCCCATCAACAACCACGCACTCATACATTACCTTTATGGCCATATTGATTACCGCTCATTTGTTTCATTCGTGTTCTAGATGGACTTTTTTTTAAAAAATCATATTTTTTACTCTGATATTTTTTTAAAATTTTATTCTACTTGGGCTCTTATAGTTATTTTCTCTTTTTTGAATTTTATTTTATTCTGTTATTATTGGATTTTTAATTAATACTATCATGTGTTCTAAAGTATGGTCTTCTTCTTTCAATAGTCTTATATATTTTTTATTACAATTTTAGTTATTTATTTAATTGTATTCCTAGTTGAAACTTTTATTTTTTCTAATTTCTGATTTCTTTTATTTTTTATTTGAAATTTTAGTTATTTCGTATTGTTGTTCTATATGGAATTATTATTTCAATATTCGCTTATTTTTTTCAATTTTAGTTGTTTAAAATTGTATTTATTTAAACTCTTTTTTTTAATTTTTCTACAATTTTTGGAATTTAACTTTAATTTTTTTTAAATTTAATTAATCTTGTTTAGGTTCTTATATGGACTTTCTTCTAGAGATAATCCATGAGAATGCCTTGACAAGCATCCAAATCCCAGAAATACATCGACAAGTGTGAGTTCCAAGAAATGCCATCGTAACAAACGACTTTGTCCCAAAAATTGCGCATCGCGTTAGGGTTCGCATTCCACTCCGTGCCGTTAAGTTCTATACTGATGAACAGTGTATTTAACGCGGGCAAATCGGACGGACGCTAAGGGCATGGCATTTTGGGACAAAATCGTGTACAATGGCATTTCTTGGACTCACACTTGTCGATTGGGCATTTTTGGATTGGATGCTTGTTCATGCATTTCTTGGATTATCTCTTTCTTCTAATATTGCTTATTTTTAATTCCGAATTTCAGTTATTTGAAAATTATATTCACTTACTTGGGACTCTCTTCTTTTACTCGATTAATGTGGGAATTTTCTAGTCTTCACAGCGACACATGATGTCTCATTTTAAAGATTAGTCTTCAATTATATAAATAGATATGATTTTTTTTTCTAAATTTCTGAAATTTATTTTAAATTTTAATTAAGAACACGGGGTGACAGATCATATACGGCTAGTATTTACCTGGTGTATGTAGTCAGGGGTAATTCCAGCTTTGATTCCTACCGTCAAGCTGTGGTTCACTTTGCAAATAGAATTATCACGTGCTTTTAAGCCATACATACGTTCGATTAGCTATCTGACTCGGCAATGCAATGTACCAACACTGTTCATCGTTCTCTAATTCACTTTATTGGTAAACGGGACTTATAATTTTCTCAAACTTTTTATGGACTCTTAATAATCTACAGCGCTTAAAATGCTAAAAGTGACCACGATCTAATGGTTGTATTTTTTTCTTTTCTCCCGAGTTATTCGGGAATTTCTAGCCCCCACAGCGAACGTGGGTGCCTTTCTTTCACAGCTGTTTATATAACTTATATAGATAGATAGATAGATAGAGATAGATTAGATTAATCATTGGGATTGGGAATGATAGTAGTATGATACCGAGTGGGTCGGCATATTCTTTCCCTTGTTCTCGCCTGTGGTTTCATCTGTGTCCCTCCTTTTCGTTAAGACGAAACAAACGCAACTTACGTCAATCGATCGATCGATCGAGCTCGAAAATGCGGTGGTGATATATATCTTGCCAGCAGACGCGAGTCCAATCATCAACGACAGCGTGTTCGCCGAGCACGGCGGTGACGGGTCAGCTGCACCAACCAACCCAGCAATTTACACACTTAACAGCGAAAACCCAAATTAACCCTGAACCCAAGAGGAAAACCACACGTCCGCTCAAACTGTAGACGAGATATTTGGTTGAACACATCGTCGATGCGTTCGGTTCGTTGGTGCCCATCGGATTATATCGCCTGTCAAAGGTTCAATGTTGTTTCGCATATGCCATATTTGCTACACATTTATGCATTTATGCATTATTTATTGAAATTTACTATAGGTACGATAAATTGTGTGATTTTGTATGAATCCTGTCTTGCATGCGTACGATGAGGATCATGTGAACATTGTTGGAAGGATCGTACGTGATCGCAAGAGATTTTATACGTATGTATAGCAGTGCACATTATTTATTTGCCAGTAGCTTGATTTTTTTTATCGTTCTTCACAAATGTTACGCTTAAACTTAGCTTTAAGAGAAAATGACCATGTTACCCTTGGCGGCTTGGCGGCGGTCATTTGCACTAATATACAATCATTAAGAATGCTGATTAGCCACGAATGGATTAAGAAACGCTTAATAATGGAACTACTAGTACATTTTCACGGCCCGCCCCAGTCGAGTCACGAGGCACGCGACACGTAAATAAATACGGAGCTCTTAATTACGCTTCGTCCTCCTCCCCTCCCCTCCCCCTCTCTCTCTCTCCTCGCTGCTGCAAATCGAGAGGAAGAGGAAGACGAGAGGAGAGAAGAGGAGAGCGCGTGGCGTCGAGAGGAAAAGCCGGAGCCATTGAACCGAGGGCCTCCTCCTCGCGCGCGAGCGCGGCCGGCATCTCCGGCTCGGATCGAGCTTGAAGGTACGCGTTGCTCCATCCGTGGTCCCTCCCTTTCCCGCGCCATTTCTTGATGGGACACGCTGTAGATTGGAGATCCATCCGGGGATTGGTTTCTTTCCCTCCAATTTGACCCGCCATGTTTCTTCGGGATTTCTTTCTTTTGATGCGTTTGTGCTTCGCTGATAGCAGTAGCGGTTTGTTTCCAGGAGAAATTGTGGGGGGCTTGAGCTGAAAGATCTTGGTATAATTCTCCCGCAAAATGCCTGGAATTATCGTGGATGGAGTATTCACAGAGGAGGCACAAAACGAGGTGAATTCCTCGCAGAACAAGGACAATTCGTCCGCCCCAAGATCGCCGGTGGCTTCGAAAAGCATGCACAGCGAGGCGCTGGAGATGCATGTGGAGGGTTCCGGCGCCGGGGAGCCATCGATTGAGCAGCTCTACAACAATGTGTGCGAGATGGAGAGCTCAAGCGAGGGCGGATCCCCCTCGCGGGAGAGCTTCGGCTCCGACGGGGAGGAATCGAGGATCGACTCGGAGCTCCGCCACCTTGTTGCTGGGGAGATGGAGGCCATGAAGGTAATTGAGGAGGAGGAAGGGGAAGGGAGTGGTAATGCCGCTAATGCGGTAACTGCAGCTGAGAATGGGACTCCCGTCAAGGCGCTGTCTTCGAATTCATCGAAGAAGTCGTCGAAAAAGGCTGCGAAATCACAGCTTGAATCTGAGTCTTCTGTTGGTCCTAATGGCAAGGCATCCACCGAGGAAGGTGAGGCCGAGGTCAGCAAACCCGGAAGTCGAGTTGGCCGTCGACGGAAAGCTAGTCCTAATCCACACAATGGGACTGAAGATGCTGGGCTTAATAACCCAGACCTTGGTCCATTTCTTCTTAAGCATGCGAGAGATTTGATTGCCTCCGATAATCCTCGCCGGGCACTGAAATATGCTCTTCGTGCCACCAAGTCATTCGAGAAATGTGCTGGTGGAAAACCGAGCTTGAACTTGGTAATGAGTTTGCATGTTGTGGCGGCAATCTACTGCAACCTGGGAAAGTATGACGAGGCTGTACCTGTACTACAACGATCCCTTGAGATCCCTGTAATTGAAGAAGGTCAGGAGCATGCTCTTGCGAAGTTCTCTGGGTGCATGCAATTGGGGGACACCTATGGGATGCTAGGCCAGACTGCACTATCACTGCAGTGGTATGCCGCAGGGCTTGAAATTCAGAAGCAGACATTGGGGGAGCAGGATCCAAGAGTTGGAGAGACTTGTCGGTACTTGGCTGAAGCTCATGTGCAGGCATTACAACTTGATGAAGCACAAAGATTGTGCCAGAAGGCTCTTGATATCCACAGGGAGAATGGTGAGCCAGCCTCATTAGAAGAAACAGCTGATAGGAGGCTGATGGGTCTTATTTGTGACACAAAGGGTGATCATGAAGCTGCCTTAGAGCATCTGGTGATGGCTAGCATGGCCATGGTGGCCAATGGCCAGGAAACTGAGGTAGCATCAGTAGATTGCAGCATTGGTGACATTTATCTCTCCTTGGGGCGGTATGATGAGGCTGTGTTTTCTTACCAGAAAGCTCTTACTGTATTCAAGACTAGCAAAGGGGAGAATCATGCAACGGTGGCCTCTGTTTTTGTGCGGCTTGCGGATCTATACAACAAGACAGGGAAGCTGAGGGAGTCAAAATCATACTGTGAAAATGCCCTTAAAATTTATCAGAAACCTATTCCAGGAACTTCATTGGAAGAAATTGCCACTGGTTTAACTGATGTTTCAGCCATTTATGAAACCATGAATGAGCATGAGCAAGCACTCAAGTTACTCCAGAAGGCCTTAAAAATGTACAACAATTCTGCCGGTCAACAGAGCACAATTGCTGGGATTGAGGCTCAGATGGGTGTCTTACACTATATTTTGGGGAACTATGGGGAAGCTTATGACTCATTCAAGAGTGCGATTGCAAAGCTCCGCACTTGTGGTGAGAAAAAGACGGCCTTCTTTGGTGTTGCCCTGAACCAGATGGGGTTGGCATGTGTTCAAAGATACTCGATAAATGAAGCTGCAGAACTGTTTGAGGAAGCTAGAGCTGTTCTGGAGCAAGAATATGGACCTTATCATCCAGATACTTTAGGAGTGTACAGCAATCTTGCTGGAACTTATGATGCCATGGGAAGGTAAGCTCCGTATTGATTCTTGATCAGTTTTTTATATTTTACGGTAAATAGACTCTTACATCGTCAGCAAAGCTGTGAATATGGACATCTTCCTCATCTCGCAGTATATCTTGGACTTCGGCAAATTAACTGCTAGCTTTTCATCTGACTTTTGTTCTGTTAGACATTTAATTATCACCAGCCATCTAGATAATATTTTTTTTTCCAATTAAAATTTACAAAAGCAAAGGGTCCCTGGTACAGTTTATCTTAATATCCTCGATGATTTATCACAATGTGAACATGGAAATCAATATGGTTTGTTCTCAAATATGGCACTGATAACTGCTCCATGTGACCATTCACACAGTATATTGGTGCTCTTTATGCCCTGGAGACAGTAGCAGTGTGTAGACTCTTATGAGTGCCAATTCTTTTATGTTTGCCGTTCGCAATTTGCATCTTCCAGCTTGGACATGATTGGTCTCTTTGTGCAGCCTTTTGCAGCTTCAATTGAATTGAGCTGATATTGGTTGTTATAAAGTGGGATCAATTTAATTGAAGTAGGACCATATTAAGACAATCTTTAATTGCATGTAGCCAGCTGCTCTGTAAAAGAAGAGTTGCAAATACTTTATCCTCTTGCTTTATCCTGCCCATTTGCTTTCAATTGTCCGTGTGGAAACTTCATGCTACTTTGTATGTCATGTGGATTGTCAGCTTTATAATATTCTTTATAATTATGATGCAAGTTTTGACCTACCAATACAGCTGGCTTCTTGATAAGAACTAACACCCTAGTTTAATTGGCTAGATCAGAATTCTGAAGAGGCATAGCAATCTTTCTGAGATACTTCTTAAAAACTACCAATGAGTATCTAAAGGAAAAAAATGTATTTCACATCAGCTTGTTTGCTCAATGCGAAAAGGTTTTTGATTTGTTTCTTAGAATAACCTGTTGGTGTACCTGCTTTCCTATGTTATCCAGGCTGGATGAGGCCATTGAGATCTTGGAACATGTAGTTGGGATGCGTGAAGAGAAGCTGGGCACAGCTAACCCAGACGTCGATGACGAAAAGCGGAGGCTTGCAGAGCTACTCAAGGAGGCTGGTCGGGGGAGAAGCAGGAAGGCAAAATCCCTGGAGAATCTGCTCGAGACCAACCCATATACTGTCACGAAGAGAGGTACAGTTGCAGCATGAGGCACACACTGCTTTGCGAGGAGAAGCTTGATGCAAGTATGACGCTAAGGTGTATCAAATTGGGCTGTTTTTCTTTTTTCAGATTTGGTGAGAGGGGTAATTGAAAATAGGATTTGTTTTGAGAATCTAGAAATGCCAAATGTTCTGATTGATTGTTGTAAAGTTGCAAAGTATGATTCGCTACCACTTGTTCTCTGCTCATGGCCCTTCACCGTGCTTGTGGAAGTAAAGCGCTGCTTCCATGCTATACGCAGCTGAGTTTTTATAACTTTATATTGTAGACAGTGTGAGACTCAACAGCTTGGTTGGTTGATATTGCAGTAGATATCATGCATAATAAATTGTACAGGCATATTACGGTTCAATTTTGATTGTAAGATTTCTGTTTGCAAAAGCTACCAGCTACGAAAGTGTGAGCCATCAATTGGATGATTTGATATGTGAAGCTGAAATTGGATGAAACCTGAGAGGCTTAGACGCATATGTGATGGAAAAAACAGTAGCAGTAGTACCTAAAAGATCTGTGCAAAAAGTTATACCGCTGGAACATCATGAGCAGAAAAAAACTTAGTAAATGCGAACTGCTGCTTGATTTCAGCGAAAATAAGTTTGAGAGGAGATTCGCTGAGCTACCAGCATGATATGTTTCTACCGAAAATACAAGCTTCTGAAACATTAACAATGCAGCCTACCCATCGTAATCATTAGTTATCACTAGTGCTAATACTTGATACGAGAAACTTGAAGCCGCTTTTGCTCCCGAAAGAGAATTGTCTAGTGACCATACTTCTGGAACTCCCACTCGCTGTTGTCTGCATAGACAAATAGAAAAGTAAGGCACGGTGAACGAGCTGAGGTAACAACCACCAAGGGGTATTTTCCAGGGCAACCAACCTAGAGGGCACACTTGACGGGTCTTGAGCCAACGGCTGATGCAGTGGAAGTGGAATGCATGGTTGCAAACTCCTGACACAGCAAAGATAGATTTCATCAGTACTTGGATAAGTTGGCTTCATAACTCGATTTGATTCATTGCGGAAATGTAATATCCACTAAAAGCAACACGAAAAGATCAGAAGAATCCAGTTACACGGAAAGAAAACAAAGTTCCACAATACTCCCCCAAGAGAGAAACTTCAGTATTATAAACATATTGAACATAGAATTTGACTGTGCAAGTCAGTATTGTTTAACTCAAAACAATACTTGAAGAACATATCATCCAGAGTACCACACAGAAGCTGCAAGTGTACATATCCCTAAACAACAACATGCTGTAAACATAATATCAGTCAAAGTAGATTAAACTGTGGACAGCAGTATAACATATTAAAATGTTGGGTAGCCAAGGAAGATCCACACACAAGAATCTCATACAAACATATAAAGCACTGCAGCTAAAAGCCTTTGATGCAAACATACACCAGTAACTTCAACTAGTTCCAGATGCAAGAATTCACTTCCATCAATACCATCACACAGCTAACACGAACACCCACCCACCCTCCCCAACCAACATTCCAGTAATTCTCTCTGACAAATCAGAGGATCTGGGAAACCCAGACATGAACTGTATTATCACATTTTGAGTTTCATGTGTGCACACTTGGTATAAATTGGACAATAGATGGTTAATCCAGAAGAAGGTACTCCTAGCCAGTAGCCATTCAATTATCCTATCATAACTACATACTTCTTTACGAAAGACAAATTCCACATATTCTACAAGGGCCATGTCATGCCCAAAGCTAACCGGACATAGTATATAATTATAGACTTAGGTAAAAGACCAAGAGACAAACCAATATAGCAAATTATGCATAATTGTAGTACAAATTTTCAACTATGATAACAAATTAACAAATGTATCATCTGTTCACTTGAAAGAACACAAGCACAAGGACCACTAGACACCTCCAAACACATTCATAAATCATAACTAGATCCATCATATCCCCACAATGCGATAGCAGCATATAACCAGTATACATATAAAAGAATAGAAAAGTTTACATTCATTTGATACATGTCCAGTCGAAACTACTCCAGATCACAAGAACTTGCAATTATCAGAGTCACTAATAATAACATGGTATTACAAATCACATGATCAGCAATAAATGATATTATTTATACATGATATTAAAAATCATGCTCTGGTACCAATAAATGATATAGAGGCGGCAGATAATGCAGGATCCATTAAACTACAACTCAATTCACCAATACTCCAGAGCATGAAAACTAGAAGCATTCCTCAATTCCAGAACGAAGGGTTCAAAATAGTGTACAGCAAAACAGATGTTAGGATTTTATGAAATTCGAGAGAAAAACATTCCTAGCAGCATATAACCGGTCTTGGGAAAGCACGATCCCCACATTCTTAAATCATTATCGAGCAAGCAAACAGATGACAAACAACACAAGGCAACGTGTGCTGAGAGCACAGTAACAAGTCGACACATGGATTAATTTGACTCAATCGAACTATGAAATCAAAGTCAAAACTAAATTCAGATTAAACTGGGCAAGACAAGCAGCTTCAGCTAACTGAAACCATGCAATCCATGGCTGAATCAGCACTTACATCTACTGCTACATCACCACAGAATTAGAATTAACGGGAGATTAAGAAGAAGCAATGTTACCCCAAGCGACGGTGCACTCCTCGCTGGTGGCGCTCGCCTGGTTCGCCTGGCACTCGATGCCTACACAACACACGCACGCACACCCCGCAACATCACAAGCCATACCAACAAGCAAGAAGAAACCCTAGAATCTACAAAGTAACAGCAGATCGGAGCGGGGGCGAGCGGAAGGCCAGCGGCGCGTGTGCTCACAGAGGTCCATGATGTGGTTGCGGCAGATGGCGCAGTTGTCCACGACGATGTCTGCACGAGAAGAAGAAGAAAAAAAACCCGAGATAGAATCGCATCAGATCGCACACGAGAAAGCCAACAAGCGAGACGCGGGCGCCATCGGCGGACGCGGACGCAGACGCTTACCCCAGGCCCAGAGGGAGACGGCGTTCCACTTCTTGATCTCGAAGCGCTTGCCCTTCTTGGCCCCGGAGGAGGAGGCGCCGGCGATGGAGGGGGGCACGGCCACGGCGACGTCGCCCTTGTCCATGGCGAACCCTAGGGTAGGGTGGGAGGGGAGCGCGAGGAGGAGTAGATTGGGACGAGACGAGAGGCGACCGCGAGGAGAGAGACGAGAGGTAAAATAGAAAAGAGGAGGCGGCGGCGCAGAGTCTAATAAAGGCCTCATGTTTGGTACAACTCCAACTCCTAAATATAACTCCAGGAGTTGAGTCTGGAGTGGAGTTGTGGAGCTGCCTAAACCCAGCTCCACAATTCCAGTACATTTTGTGAGAGAGCTCCACCCAACTCCACTCCCAGTTTTGGTGGAGCTGAAACTGTTTGTCTAAGCTCCAGCTCCAGGAGGGGTAGAGCTGGAGCTAGAGCTGTGCCAAACAGGCCCTAAAACAGGGGAGTAATTTATTTTTCGAGTGATATTTGGATCATACTTTGTTAAAAATATTACAAAAATATAATTATATTGTTACCCATGATAGTTCACAATTGCCAAATATCCTGAGGCAGACGAGAACGATAATAATCGCTGATTCACGTGTGACCTTGTGAGGTTGGACCAACGGCGTGACGTCAAAGTTCAGACGATAGCATGACGAGGTGCAAAATCAAGATCCAACTGTACGCTGACAGCAGAGCTGACTTGCTAAATACTCAGGTGACAAAGAAGACAACAGCAATTCCAGTAAAATGACTATGCTCTTTTCCCACGACTTGTTCGACATTATATCGGGATTACTAGCGTCTCCAAAATTTATTGATACTGGGGGCTTTCCAGTATCCATTACAGACGATATTGTATAACTCTACGCTCTTTAGTACACAGTTTTTAAGCTTCCAAGTAACTTGGGCCGAGTATCAAGACTGCTCTGTTGCTTGTGCTGGTATATGAGTTTATCTATCTTGAAATTGTAAAATCTATCAGATATGGTCCCCATGAGACCAATGATCTGAGTGAGGACCGTCTATAGCTCGCAGGAGAACATCGGTTTGGTGTCTGGACTGAGTACTGAAGAATGAAGATCCGTTTTGAGACTTCTTGGCTTTCTCTGGTTCTTGGCTGAACTTGGTGGTGAGCTTTTTAAAGCAGCATGTCGCTGCCTGATTCGCTTCGGTTAGCTCCGGTTGAGGCTCTTGAACACCAAATAGCCGAAACCGCCAATTGTCAGGGCAATGAGTGGGCAGATGGACATGTCCATTTCCAGGATCCCGTTTCTGCGGACTGCATTTCCCTGGCGGGTCAAGGCCAAATGCTCATGAAGCAAGCTGGTCAGATTGTCAAGCTGATGTATCACTTGGCGCTGACCTCTTGATATGGCATTAATCTGCGAAGGAAACAGAAAGTCCACCAAAATAAATGTCAAGATTCGTACAGAAAGATGAGTCATATCTAGAAAAATAGGTAGTAGTCAGCAATCATGTATGAAGTGTTCTTTGTTTTGAAATATGATTTTAACAGAAAAAAAACAAAAAAAAATTCATCAGAACACAGTTTTTTTTTTGGAATATGATTTTGACATAAATAACATAAACTAAATACATCGGGAATACAAAATCTTCGAGACATTATACAGTACAATATCTTTAAAAACACATGCCACTGAAAGAAAAGCTTTCACAGCCTTTCTGTCAGCAAATAAAAATGGTTCAAATCACATCACAACATTTTTGTGAAGCCAAAAAATTTGGAGCATAGAAGTATGTATAGTTAGCAATCTAGGCCCGATGCAACATGCCAAGATCAACTGTTACAACTCCACTGTTTTTTATGGATACATTATTTCACTGCATAAACTACAGAAGCTGATTTTCTTCCTATATGATTGGAAGATAAACTTAAGTTCCATACACTTCCCTGTTTATCTATTTTCATGCGAGTCTAACTGACTACTACCATGAATCTATTCTCTATCTATTGTTTCTCCTCTCAAACAATAGTACCAGTAGCTGATGGCCCACTAAATTTTCACTTCAGTCTAAATTCACTTATTTGAATACTGACTAAATTAATACAGTGACTTGTACAAAGTTTCCAATTCTACATCTAAATTTCAAACAAAATCTGAAAAGTGTCTCGAAAATAATAGCAAAAAAATGGACCCATCATAACCAATCTACTGGTGAGATTTCAAGTTTGATGACCGAATCTGGTTCTGGCATCAGAAATTCTTTTGAAAAAAAATACTGTTGGCCTTTCTGCAGATGACCAAGCCATAGTTTTAGTCAATGATTAAAGTGAAATGGTTTGGGAGAATGCAACTAAACACATGGCTGTAACACAGACTAGCGAAGATTATATTATCAGATGATGCAATTTTACCTTAAGTATGAACTTATTTCAACAAACCCACAATCCAAGTTGGTAAAGTGGGGGGATAACACCTCATGTATAAGATTTTAATAAACAGTAAGGCAAATACCTCATCCACAATGGGGGACTCCTTCAAAAGTTGGTTCGATGATGACGAATGAGGTATCAGGTACCATGTGCCCAAATGAGAAACGAAGAGATTCGTAGGTGCAGAACCATTACAAGTTTCATTTGGAAGAGCTAAATTTTGCTGACTGGTTGATGATTTCTTTATGCAAATTTACAGTTGAGTTCTTCAACTCGAGAGGTGAACTCGTCCATCCTCTCATTCAACGTTGAAATCTGTTCGGATAGCTGAGTGATAGCACCTACAAGCAGCAGCAAACAAGGAGGAATTTTGAGTCAGTGTTATCTATGTCAAGTTTTTCACAAGAAAAAAATGTTTTAATTAGTATGGTAGCTATAACTAATACAAGTATTCTAGAATGACCACCTGTTAATTGCAGGAGGTTCAGGGGCTCGCCCACTTCCAAACCTTCTGTTGGTTTTCTGTCAATTACTCAATTTCACAATATTTTTATCTCCATGAGTTGAATATGAATGAGATAGACCACTGCACAGAATCCACAAGGTAACATCAGCGAGCTTGATTACAGTTTCCATGGTTTCAACAAAGTATAGCATTTTACAAAAAAATAAATTTTTGAGCAGAGATGACATGAAGAAACCTTTTTCAGGTGTTTGTTTCTCTTATCAGCAGAAACCCGAGAAAGGGCCTCTTTTGGACTTGAAACCAGCTCATCATCAATGCTGAGCTTTGTCTTGAGATCTTCTTGGTAATGCCTGCATGTAAACTTATTTGAAACCACCCAAAACTAAGAAATAAACTAGTACTCTAGTATAAGGCGAGAGTGTGTATATATATAATTATCAAATACATACTCAAACATCGTTTATCAGTTTCTAGCTGAATTTGTTCAATATATGTTGCGTGGAATATAAGAGCCATCCGACCTAACTTTCCGCTACAAATTTGACATGATTTCTATCTCTTCCTTGCACCTAAGAAAAAGCAACATAATATTTTATGTGTCTTTGTTAACAAGTGGATAGATACAAATAATAATAACTAGAGTATCAGTCAAGATGTGACACAGAGAAGATCATGTTGAAAGAAAACTGCTCAAAAATAGCAAGAGTGTTCTTACCTGTATATATTTCGGTTAAGTTGCTCCAACCATCAATTTAACAGTTGCCTTGCCACAGAAAACACGCGACTCTTTCTCTTCTAGTATAGCTGCTATAGTATATCCAATGCCATCAAACCTCAAGAAGACGAACACTGACTTCAAACGTAATCCTTGTGATATGATAAAAGGATTATCGGTCACCCACTCCTTCAAATTATCAATAACACAAGTTAGTGAACACAAATTTCAAAATTATTGCAAATACAATATGATAATAAGGAATAGCAAAGGAGTATATATCTAAGCTAAGTAGCTAACTGCTTGTGTAGAGACAACCATAAGTCAGCAGACAAAATTGCCAAAAACACGGCAGTTATAAAGCTGCTAGTGAATGGAAAATACAATTAAGACTCAGCTGATCTTTCCCTTACTATGCTCGTTTATGCAATTAAACTTTTTTTTATGAGCTACAGGTGCAACTGTTGTGAATATTCTAGTAGGAATAAGATGCATATTTCTGGAACCTATGAGCATGGCACTAGGGAACAACTAACAAAGTGAATATAAAATAATTGGCCAGAGAGGTAATTCTTGTAACAAAACAACCAACTATATCCATCACACATATGCACTTATGTAGCCATTGCAATAAATTGCATACCTCAAACATCAGATTATATTTCCCTTCCCTATTCCTCATTCTCAAATAAGAATGGCATGATTCTGGATCTTCGCCTGGAGGAAGCCAATATATATCATAAGTTTCTTCAATGCTTTCTGTATGATCTTCACCAAGAGCAACTTTGATGTCAGTAGGTGTTATAGTTCGTGGAGACTGCAAGAGTACATTTCCAAAAGTTAGGCCATCTAGATAACCACAAGACAAATAATTTATTAGTACTAAAAATTATGCTATTGGTGAAGAGATCAATGATCAGCCATCTTGCCAAAACATGGACACTAAAAGGAACATAAATAAGGAGTGCTTACCTTTAGAATGTACCATAGGATTTTGGAACCCTGAGAATGGGTTGAACTTGTTGATTATTTTTATATGTGCTGTCTGCAAGTCTGGCTCAATGAAAGCCTTGTACATCGGATAAACCTGAAAAATGCCATCGTTCATCTTGTTAAACAACACAGATGGATGAAAAAGATACTATACATACAAAATATAAATTGCGAAATGATGTTTTGGTTTGTTTTAAGATCTTTTGTGGAAACAAAAGATAGGGGAAAGGCATATATAGGGTCAAGTTCAAAAAGGTGAAGCAACCGTTTCAGATATCTGATGAATTATTTCCTCAGGCTCCTGGCCAGCTCTCTGTATGTCCCTCAGGACCCTCTTCACCAGGTCAAAATGAACACCACCAGTGACAGAAACACGTAGATCCAATACAGATCGTAACTTTTCACTCAATGCATAGATGCCTTCAATGATAACAATCCTAGAGCTAGGGACATCAACTGTTCTGTTTGCCATAAAAAAGATAACATAAGAGCATTGACATATATTTTCAATACTAAAAGGTGACAAATGGGAATTATTATTTAAGGACAAACTACCTGTATCCAGTCCGGCAGCTCATCTTGAAATCATATATTGGAACCTGAACTGATCTTCCCTCCTTCAGACCATGAATATTTTCCAACAGTGTGTCGTAGTCTGTTAGGCGTGGATCTGTTCAAATGTCACAAAGATCAGACATCACTAACTCAGTTAAGTAGTTAGTTAGCACCACTGCTGCTCCCAATTGAATGCAGCTCCAAGCAATCAAACTCACTAATACTTCGATTATATCATAAGGCACGTAATTACTATCAATCATACTATTATCAGTGCATATATATGCAGATGCAAGAAGTAACTATAAGATAATGCATTCAGATGTATGCAAAGTATTGTTCTGTGCTTATTAAGGAAATCTTTCAAATGTAAAGGAAGTTCTGTCCAAATTACGGGATGATAAGATAGTATGCGAAGTGCTAGGAACTTAGGGTTACCATCAAAATTGCCATCAACTATGCGGCTTGCATCATTGTAGTTATCCATTGATATCACAGCAACACCGGGCATGAAATTGAGCACCTTCTCAGTAAACACAGTCTTCCCGGCCCCAGAGGGTCCAGCAACGCCAACAAAAATCATCCCTTCATTGTGCTGCACCAGAAGCTGGCAGGCACGGATCATAACAAAGAAGCCTTTCTCAAATGACAATGGATCAGGAAAGCGGACGATTTCGTAGCGATTTGTGTCCTTCCTTTTCACCAACTGGACCTGGTCTCGCAGAAGGCCATTACGCCTCCTTGGCGAATCAGCCCTGGAATCACTTCGGTCCATTCAAAGGCTGAATTCAAGAAAACACAGTGACTTACAATCATTAACCTTAACTATCAACAATATAACAACATGCTAAACTGAACCAGCATAGAAGAACACAGTAAATACGTGTACGAACGCAACACCATCAGTCGAGGTAGTAGAATTTCTTAACAATCCTACTTGTTCCCACTAAATTCAATCATGGGGGAAAACCATACAACAAACAGGGCATGGATCCTGCATCTACAGGGGATTGGCTCTTCCGTGTACCACATGGATCGCACTGCACGACTGAAACCCAGGAACCGCACCTAACGTGGGCGGAGGCGGCGGAGTGATGACTACGAGAAAAACCGAACACATTCAGTTCGATTCCAACCTTACATGAACGCCGCCGCCCGGCCCGCGTGCTCCTACAAACCTGCTCCCCTCGCCGTCACCGGCCGTGCGCGCGAGCACGCCGCGCCCGCACGGGGAGAAGGCTACGACTGATTTCCGGAGAGCAGCGGTCGAGGCCGTCACACTCCACCGCGCCCGCGAGGAACCGAGGCTTCCTCCGCCGCCGCGAGAGGAGAGCAGAGGCGCCCCCGCCAATGCTAAAACCGCACACGAATCATCCACTAGCAACTCAACTCTCAAACAGATTAACAAAACCACCTCCCAACCAACCAAAACCCCCCCGCGCGAGTAATCTATATGCAACAGGGGCGCGGCAGAATTGTACGGAATCGCAGCAGATTAATCAGGGGGGAGGAATCGGGAAAAAAAAAAACCCAGTAGTCAGCCATACCGAGATCCCCGGAGGAGGAAGCGTCTGGAGGCTGCGCCGCCGCCGCCGCCGCCGCCGCGCGCGGAGGAGTGGGGACTACTTCGGCGGCGCTTCGCCGCGGCGCGTTCTGGGGAGAAGGCGGCGCGCGTGGGGGGTGAGGGGACGGGAGGGTTGAGCCGATGAGTAGTAGTAGTAGCCTAGTACTAGGAAGAAACGGAGAAGAGGGCTCTCTCTGGAGATGGAGAGAGGGCGGCGTCGCCGTCGATCCAAAAAGCGCTGGACATCAGTGGAATTGTGGAAACTAGGAGATGAATCGAGGTTAAAACGGTGGGGCCATCACCATCGGCCTCCCTCTCCCGGTTTTATATAGGACTACTACTGCTACTCCTACAAGCTTAATTTGATCATGTACGACAAATGCAGGGGGGTGGTAGCTGTAGTATTTTGCACGTATTTCTATGCGTATTTTGAACGCAGGGTTTGCCTAAAAAGGTAGTCCTCGGGGAGTTTGGCTGAAAACGTACTCCAGTTTAACCGTGACATGTGTTAGGTATAATATAGAGGTATCTTTTCTAGTATTTTGTATTTGCACGAATCGTGTAAAATTTTGTCGCATTGGTAGAATGTGACTGCGTATATTAGACACGGGGTTTGGTTAAAAAGCATGTAACACGACATATCTAGGCGTAACAAAATGTCTCTTTGCGTATTTTTCATGTACGAATTGTGTAAAAATATTGTCACAAAAATAGATCGGACTAACAATTTTATATTGTGTATATATACTAAAAGTAGAATTTGGTTTAAGGGTAGCTAACATGTCATACAGTGGGCGTAATAGAAAGTCTCTTTTGCATGCTTTTGTATGTATGAATTGTATATAGTCTTGTCACATAGGTGAATTAGACTTAACATTTTCTGTGATACATGAGATCATGTTCATGCATATTAAGGTAAGAAACTATCATGTAGACTCCGTAAGATATACTTCGTATTGGCCAAAAATGACGAGTCATGTACCATAAATTATAGTCAAATTAATATGTTGTCTCAACATTTGGGTTTTTGCTAAGAAAAGTGAAGAGCGTACAAAGAACGGATAAATCGTAAGAGTCATCGCTTGCTCACTAGACATACATTACGTCATTGTGGATTTTAAGGAAAAGGTAATTAGGCATGTGCACATTTGTTGAACAAATAAAGATAATCTTCTAATACACAAAAGCTATAAAAAGAAGTACATCTAAATTGAAAGATATGATAATTAAATACATGAGACCTTAAAAAAGCATCAATCAAAGAACAACCCGAACAGACGATGCGCAAAGGTTTTGCATGTTCGGAAAAAAAGAAAGAACACCCCACCAAAGGGAAGACAATAGGTTCCAAAGTCTACCTCAACTCCTCTCATCTGATGTAACATGGTTATCTACACATTTTTCCCCTTAGCAGTCCTTTATGCATCTTTTGTTTTCAATTAAAAGTAATTCATGAATCACATGTTTAACATTGATATTGTGTTTATCATTTTTATACTACAACAATAACACATTCACATCATACATTCTAGAATGTTATAAAAAAATCTGAGCCAAAACAAAACAACATCCAATATTTTAGTCAAATTGTCAAGAGTTATAAAACAAGTTGAATGTCAAACTGGAAAAAGGAAAAGAGAAAAACGATTTCTTGGGCTCTCAATTTTAGTTGTTACAATCGGTCAATATGTTGATGATTACTCCCTCTGGTCAAGTATATTTGACACTAGGAGCCGGAGAAAGTACTATATATTGCTAGTCCATTTTACCATCTACAGCTCCCTATATATAGTTGCAATACTATGTTTAGAGAACATGTGCACAAACAGGCCATATCACCGAAGAATAGCCCTCTTAAGGGATGGTAGTTATAGCTCGTTTGCATCTGGCACAATCAATTTCTCAATGTGGTTTGCCTTTCAGAAAACTTCTAAATTCTCATATCACCAGAAAAAGTATTACATCAAAGAGAAGAAACTTATTAAAACTATCACTTTTTTCCTTATTTAAATACCAATCTCATTAATTCACGTGCCTAATTAGAAGTGCAAACACATTTTAGATACAAAATTTAACAACCCATAAAATAAGTAATTTATGGTACTCATTCATTATTTGCGACGCGATCATATCAATCCGAATATATGCCATTGATGAGTTGGATATGAATATATATGCATTCATGAACATGTGCAACTGAGCTTTTTCCAGAATGATCGTATTCATTAATTGTTTGCTCCACAATAGTAGGCTGTATGCAGGTGGAGACACGGCAAAATTTTCCCAGGACAGCTCAATGCTCAACAAAAATGTGTAATCTATAACAACTTACCATTTTTTGCGTCTGGTCTGTTGTATTTGTTACTCTTTTCGAACTGTACCTCAATAGAAAGACACCCGCTCTGATGTGTGCCCTCTAAAAGTATATAGAAGCTTTTTTTTAAACCAGGAAAATGTTTGTTTGCCCTTCCTAAAACTGTCTTGGAAATCTTTCCGCTATGAATTCACTTTACTCCATTTTAAATTTTATAAATAACTCCCGTAATATTCCAATATGAATGAGCATGTAAACTCAGTTCCGTCAAATAATTCTGAGCACTCCCACACTAAACAAAATTCCGAAAATATTTGTTTGCATTCTCCGAAAGGGCAGATTCCCATGAACTCCGCTGACATTTCTTTACGTTGGATGTGATGGG
>CM020179.1:35629088-35711180 GCA_009805545.1 Oryza longistaminata | reverse complement strand
GGCCCCCCGCCCCAGGCAAACAGCATCTGCGAATTTTCGTCACTTCTGGGTTCTGGCCAAGATTCTGAGCATCTGCAAATTTTCGTCAGTAGTTCTGGACAAGATTTTCCGCATCGGACAGGAACTGGACGAACGCAGCGTGCGACGAGCCCCTCCTCTCCAGCGCCGCCTCTGCCTCCTTCTTCCGCGCCCGCCGAACGAACCCTGAGCTGTCCCTTCCTCCGACTCCATCACCAGCCTCACCTTGGCCTCCAATCCTCCGCTTTGACAAAGTCCGAGTTGTACCCGTCCAGCTCCACCCCGACGCCCATCTCCGCCGTCATGAACACCTTGTTCATCTTCTGCTCCGCGTACTGCGGCCAGCACAGCATCGGCACCCCGCCGGTGATGCCCCAGCGCCGAGTTCCACCCGCAGTGCGTCACGAACGCGCGGTCGCCGGTGGCGGAAGCACGTCCACTGCGGCGCCCACGTCGTGACGATGAAGCCACGGTCCTTGGTACGCTCCACGAAACCATCCGGGAAGAGCGCGTCGAGGTCCGGCGCCGCGCGTTGCTCGAAGTACTTCTTCAAGCCTTCGGTGGTTGTCGGCGGCGTGCGCACGACCCACATGAACCGTTGCCCGGAGTTCTCCAAGCCGACGGCGATCTCCTTGAGCTGCTCCGCGGAGAACACGCCCTTGCTCCCGAAGCAGAGGAACACGACGCTGTGCTCCGGCTGAGCGTCGAGCCAGACGAGGCACTCATGCCTCTCGGCGCCTCCTCGGCGCCGCCGCCGACCAAAGGCCCGACGCAGTAGATCGGAGGCAGCACCTTGCCTGGGACGCAGAGCGGGTCGTCCTGAGCGCCTGAGCCGCCCGGCTCTCCAACGATTCGAACGAGTTCACCAGGACGCCCATGGTTTCCGTGTTGCGCTCCCAGCGGTTCACCATGGCCTTGCACAACTCGTCCTCCGGATGCTCGAGCAATTCCTTGACGAGATGAGACGCCGGCATCGGCGGAACACCGAGGAAATCAAGCGGCGTGTCGCCAAGCTCCTTCAGGCCCGTCTCCCTACCGGCAAGAAACGGTGGGAGCTGGGTCAAGACGGACAGCACCGAGACGCCCGAGGCGAAGAACGTGTACACCGGCACGCCGAGCTTCGCGCACACGTCGACGGCGTCGACGCAGAACATGTCGATGACGAGGGAGTGCAGGCGCTGTCGAGGGATGGAGAGGAGGAAGCTCTCGAGCCGCTCGTTGTACTGGCGCAGGAGCTGGATGACGAGGAGGAACGGGTGCTTGCCGAAGCTGGCGAAGTCGGGGGTGGGGAGTGGCGGGAGGACGTGGAAGGAGACGGAAGGGTTGGAGGCGACGAGGCGGTCGACGGCGAGGGCGCCGGAGTCGGACGACTTGAAGGGCGGCTCCAGCAGCACCATGGTGACGTCGTGCCCGTGCTTGAGGAAGACCTTGGCGAGCTCCAGCATGGGGACGACGTGGCCGACGCGCGCCCGGGGTACAGGACGACGCGTTTGCTTCATGACGCCCAAATGGCCGGAGGTGTGCGCAACACTGGAACAGAAAGTAATGGTGGAGGTGTGTCAACTTCAGATGTCGCGAGCCGTGACTTCAGTTTGGCTGGAAGGCTGGAACAGAAAGTAATGGTTGTGGCCGTACTTAAATAGGCGTCATGCCTTGCCGGGGAAGCAGTGGACTTACTTCGAGTCGCGGGAATCAAAGTATCCCGAATTTTGAGTTTTTATTTACAAGTTTGACCATTCGTCTTATTTAAAAAATTTAAATATAAAAATAAAAAGTTGTACTTAAAATACTGTAGATAATAAAGTAAGTCATAAATAAAATAAAAATAATTTTAAAAAATTTGAATAAGACGAGTGGCCAAACGTTGTAAGCAAATCTCAAAATCCCTTATATTTTAGGAGGGATGGAGTACTAATTAAAAGTTAAGTGCGGAGATACGTGTGGAGATCTGCCTCGGATGAAGCTTGATTAGACTGTGATACTGATACCTTGTGGAAGAAGACTACACTTGTGACAACGAGTGGCAGATCGAATGGCGGTGGCGTGGGAATGCGTACTGTAGGAGTTTAGTACTCTGTCGGAGTATTTATCTTGTCGGCTGATGCCTCTGTCGGATATTTACTGCTACCCGGCTCTTATTGCTGCTTTAACATGGGGGTGTGTCTAGGGTGTGTCTAGTCCACGCCAAAATTAGAAGTTTAATTGAGGTATAATTAGTTCACGTTAAAATTAAAAGTTTGGTTAAAATTAGAACGATGTGACGGAAAAGTGGAAGTTTATGTGTGTAGGAAAGTTTTGATGTGATGGAAAAGTTGAAGTTTGAAGAAAAAGTTTGGAACTAAACACGGCCTGAATTGGAACGATGTTGACGAAAGTTAGAAGTTTGTATGTTTAGGAAGTTTTGATGTGATGGAAAAGTTAGAAGTTTGAAGAAAAAGTTGGTAACTAAACCAGGCCGTGTGCCAATGTCCTCATTTATCTAAGGATGTGTGTTAGTTCACACCAAAATTGAAAAGTTTGGTTGAAATTGAAACGATGTGACAGAAAAGTTGAAAATTTGTGTCTCTAGAAAAGTTTTAGTGTGGTAGAAAAGTGGAAGTTTGAAGAATTATTTTGGAACTAAACACGGCGTAAGATTTTCTAACCTAGAAACGTACTCCCTCGTTCCTAAAATAAAATTATATTTATGAACATGATATATTTATAAATCTGAATATTCCATCCAGATTCATAATACATGTTAAAGATATGTCATATCTTATAATAGATTAATTTATTTCGGAACAAATAAAGAATCTACATAGTACTCCCTCCGTTTCAGGATATAAGATGTTTTGACCTTGGTCAAAGTCAAACTGCTATAAGTTTGACTAAATTTATAGACAGAAATAGTACTTCCTTCGTTTCATATTATTAAGACTTTCTAGTATTGCCCATATTCATATGGAGTAGATGTTAATTAATCTAGGAGTAGATGTTAATGATGCCTAGATTCATTAACATCTACTCCATATGAATATGGGCAATACTAGAAAGTCTTATGACCTGAAACGAAGGTAATATTTTTGACCAAGATAAATTTATTATAAAAATATATTTAGTTATTAATTTAATAAAACTATTTTGGTAAAGTAAATATTATTATTATATTTGTCTAAAACTTAGTTAAACTTGAAGCAGTTTGATTTTGATCAAAGTCAAAACATCTTATAACCTGAAATAGATGGAGTATCTATTATTTATATGTGCTTGCTCCCTTACTAGACGAACCTACCGTGTGTTCATGTGTTGCTGCGCGTATAATCGTGGTTTAAGATTATGCTTTATTGACATAGGTGTGTTTAGTTCACGCTAAAATTGAAAGTTCGGTTGAAATTGGAACGATGTGACGGAAAGTTAGAAGTTTGTGTGTGTAGGAAAGTTTGATCTGATGGAAAAGTTGGAAGTTTGAAGAAAAAGTTTGGAACTAAACTCGGTCATGCTCACAAAATTGTCTATTTCCACATTTAGGTTGCGTTCGCGGAGGCTAGTTCCTAACCCCTCTCCTCGTTTTCCGCACGCACGCTTTTTAAAACTGCTAAACGGCGTGTTTTTTTTTTGCAAAAAGTTTCTTACGAAAGTTGCTTAAAAATCATATTAATCCATTTTTGAAAAAAATTAGCTAAAACTCAATTAATCACGCGTTAAACGTTGCTTTGTTCTGCGTGTCGGGGAGTGAGGGTTCCCGAACATAGCCTTATTAGAAGATTTAGGCCCCCTTTGAATACCAGGAATGAAAAAACGGAGGAATAGGAAAACACTAGGATTCTGATAGGAATACAAATGGTAAACAAAGGATTACAAAACGCAGGAAAAACATATGAGGAATGGCGTTTGATTGAGCCACAGAAAAAACAAAGGAATTTGAGGAGAGATAAAGACTCAAAGGATTCTTAACATGAGTTCTACCTCATATTTAAATTTCCTCTAAAACTTACATGGGAAGAGGCATTTCATAGGAATTTCATATAATTTTATAGAATTCATTGCTTATTGTTCAAGAGGCTATTCACGGGGGGAGGCTTACATTGCAGCCACTTAAACTGAGTCTGAAAGATAAAAAGGAGGATCTATGAACCAATACACGTGTTCTTTTATTTGCACCATATATCTTTCCTCACTCTTTCCCTTCCCCTCCATATCTGTTCTATGATTTTTTACGAAGAATTATTTCCTTCTCTCATCCGCATGTAGTACCATTTGCTACTTTTCTTCACCGCAGCCGACTCCCGACTCCGAGCTTTTACCGTGCTTAAAAAGCTTAGTCTTTGTGTTGTTTGAAGGAATTAAAGAAAAATAATTTCACATCATAATATATGGTGAATAAATCCTCTTTAATCCTCTCTTTTGAGGATAACTGAATATGGCTTGAAGAAAGTATTTCTTGAACATTGTCCATCCAAACAGCATCTTGAGAGGGGAAATGTTCATGGCCGCAGCCACCGGTCACTTGCCATGAGGACATGTACAAAGTAGAGTCAGATATGAGCTCTATATTATCTAGAGACTAACATCCTACACAGTTAGAGACAATATAGTCTCTAATCATTAATGTATCAAATATTTTTCTTACTCTTCTTTATTTTCTTCATCACCATGCAACAAAATCTACTCTAATAAATGCTAAGAGTCGACTCTGAGCGTTGTCATGTATAACAACCATACTCCTTTCTCTTTCTTTCATGTCATCAAATTTACTTGCATGGCAATAGAGAGACCACTAATAAAGACCGTTGTACATGCCCTGAGGCGAGCACACTCCTTGCTCGTGCTACTTGTTGTCTTCCTTCATCATAGTGGAGACTCAAATTTTAGTGATTTAGAGATTTCGGTTTGGAATTCATATAGAAACCAATTGCTAGTTTTTCGATTTTGTTATTTCTTAACTTCAATTAATCAAGTGAACTCTTCATTAAATATTAGTTATTTATTATGTATTTGCAAACAATGATTTAGGGGTGCAAGTGGGTTTACCGCGACCCGCTTATAGGTAAAAATAGTGCGTAACCCGCCGGTTTGACTAGCGGATTAATATGAATTTGATTTATAGATGGGTTTATAGATTGATTCACTTGTATATTTAGATGCGGCAAGCCGGGCCACCGACGCGAAAACCCATAAATTATTTATTTTAAACTCGCGGGTCAGCCCGCTTGCACCCCTACAATGATTCACGACTGCCTTTGGGAAACCAAGCAATGACGTCCGTCCATTGCTGCATATGTTGATCTAGGATGAGTCTCCCTTGGGTACTATTCTCTTACGTGAGTCCTGACAATTAGATTCTTTGATGTGGGTTCCACATGTCAGCTACTCAAAGTGAAAAGACGGTACTGTAGAGGATTTGTTTCCGTTGATTTGTGCATCTGCGCGTGCACGGTGCTTGCTTTCAATCTCTTTTATATTGTTTAATTTTAATCCAAATTTAGCCATTTATAATATTTTTTTCTATATAGGCTCTTTGTTGCACTTACACAATTATAATATGGATTAGATATTTCTCTTTTTCTCCGATCAATATGATAATTTTTAGATGCCTTTTTCTCTGGCATGCCAAGTGTGTAGGGAATCCACATTACATTCTTTTTTTTTGACTATTTTCTTTCCTATTTTGGATGTGTACATTTTGAAGTCGAGCACACATGATCTCAGTAAAAGTAATATATCAGCCCTTAAAATGTATACAACTTTATATGTAAAAGCTTTATATATAGCGAACACGCTTATTAACATAATAATAAATCTGGTATTATATATATATAAAATCTTAATTCTAGTCACCTTCTTACATGGTATCACGACCGCACTAGACTTCTGCTCCTCCTTGAGCATAGTCCCGGTCTTCACCATTGACCAAGACTGACCTCAAGTCACCTGCACACAATCAGACAAAATAACCGTTTTTGTGTACATATATCACAACCTGACCCACATTAGTCACACGCACTCACACCAACATCCACACATAATTCCAAATCAATTCATCGAATAAATCATTTGCAAAGCCAATTGTTCATCACAAATATTAATCATGACAATGATTTCACAATTCCCACTGTGGTGCAACCTAACAACTTTTGAGGTTAGTAACTATACCCAAACTCAACCAAAATTTGGATACAAACTTGGCATCCTGATATGAAATATTAAAGATTGGCACACCGTGCAACCTCACAACTTGTAGTACCAAGATAGGTGCCAAATCAATGGTCCGTGGTTTCGATAGGAACAAAATGCGCTAAATTTGTTAACATGTGTCAACTACAATCAAAATGGCACCCATACCATGTGGGGTGTGAGGTAAACCAACTACAAAATCCATACTAATTTTATTCCGTGTCCACTCTATAATTTACAACGAATGCAATTTTCTGGCATGACTTCTATGTGCTTTGACTTATTGGCACACTCCACAGGGCGCAACATACTTTGGTATGTCCACTTCCATTCTCTCTTCCACCAAAATATTTGTCTTAAGTTTGCCTCCTTTTGTGCGGTTCCCACAAAAAATAATGATATATTTAACCTATGACATTCCATAAGGAATTAAGAGTATTTGGGACTCTCTCTTGCTCAGTGCATTGGCAAAGACATTTGCATTTCCTTATACATCTTCTCTGCCCAAATTTAACTCCTTCGGTGTAAAGATATATACATAGTTGAGATTCATAGCATATAAGTTTCCTTATATAAGTAATGCCTCCGTATCTTCAATGCAAACACCATTGCTCTCCTCTTATCTTCTGTCTTTTCCAGAAGTTAAATTTGTCTACCTGGTAAGTCTAAAAACCTCCTGTTAACGATGGTTGTACGTGTCCTTATAGCACTAATTAAGAGACACTTCATTTATTGTTGTTGTACATGCAATTACAAGAATTCAAAATTTTCTTGGTGGCCAAAAACCGTGAAGGCAATAAGTTTTCAAGACCACATGTCAAGTAATAACCGCCAAGTCTAGAGAACCAAAGAAATCCAGATTTCTTGGCTCCTAATCATAAGGGAAAGTTTTCTTGGCGGTCTGACCAATCCTTGAAATCATGACCTCTTGAGTTCACCATTTTTATCTTCAATGCACTAACCATCTCAACCTCATATAATTACATGTAAATATGTGATTTATGTTACTTATATATAGTTGCTTGATATATATTAATATTCAGAAAAATGTCTTTACATCGTTTTAAATGCCTTAAGAAAATGCCTCTACATATGAGGCAAATTTTAAAGTGCTGAAAAGATGTCTCTACAAGATAAATTTAACAAAGTATGCTAAAAATGTCTCTAAAGTGTCTCTAGAGTAAAAATATTTTAGGCGATTTTGAAAGTGCCTCTAAAAGGTGTCTCTAGACTATAGAGCATCAAAATTTAGAGGCAATTTGAAAATTGTCTCTACAAAAAATCCTTTACATATGGTTTTTGTTGTAGTGTGAGCTCTTTCCTTGGAAGGATCGAGACTAGCTAATCGAATGTTTTAGTTTATGAAATTGATGGTGGATGAATTATATATGATGACTATTTGCTTGCAGATATCGATAACACAGGCCTTATTGTAAAATTGGTCCTTCCAGTACTCCTTGTAGGAGTATTACTGGTTTTTTACTCGTTTTTATGGAAGTGGATAAGGATTCTAAAAGTCTTTCACAAGGGAACAGCCGGCGCCAGGCGGTTCGAGTACCATGAGCTGGCCACCGCAACAGAGAATTTCTCCGACGATCGCAAGCTCGGGAAGGGTGCATTTGGGGTTGTCTACAGGGGATTCCTGAAGCAGCTGGACCGTGAAGTTGCTGTGAAGAAAATTGTGAATGAGCTGAACGTAGGACACAAGGACTTCTTCAGCGAAGTGATCACCATCAGCGAAACCAGGCACAAGAATCTTGTTAAATTCTTCGGTTGGTGCATCCGGCTGAGACATAGCTGGAACATCCTTCAATTCATGTGCGGCTGGTGCTGTAATATGGAGAACAAGGAGCTCTTTCTTGTCTACGAATTGATGAAAAATGGCAACCTCCACGAGTACTTGCACGAGAGCGAGGTAGCAGCAGTACGATCATGGCCTACGAGGTATGCAACACATTATTGACAATTCATTACTAATTCAATCAAATGAGATAAACGGATCTGATTGCTTTCTAATAACTGTAGAGAGCAACGTAGTGAGACTCTATTGACAAATATGCTACTATTTTCAATATATCTAGCTAATTAATTATATCCGATCGATGATCAGGTACAAAATAGCCAAGAATATATATTGGCTCGGCTCTATTCTACCTACATCACGACTGCAAGCCATATATCCTGCATAGAGATATTAAGCCAGGCAATATACTCTTAGATGAGAATTTTAATGCCAAGCTTGCTGATTTTGGTTTGTCAAGAATTGCAAACCCGGACAACAACGCAGTGTTGCAAACAACTGTAGTAGGCAGCGCAGAAGAGCATGTAGATGTACAGACAACTGCTGTAGGCACGGAAGGGTACATAGATCCACAGTGCAAGAAAGATGGCAAGGTCAGGTTCAACTGCCCCTCAGATGTGTACAGCTTCGGCATTGTTCTGCTGGAGATCGCGTGCAGAAGCAAGCGCAGGGAGGAGATCTGTGGCCTGTACCGAAACAAAGGTGATGTCGTCGAGGCTGCAGACACAAGGCTAGAGATTGGTGGTGACTTTGAAAGGAGGGAGATGGAGCGTCTCATCATCTTGGGGCTCTGGTGCTCTGCCTTTGAGACTCAACATCGGCCGACCATGCAGAAGGCAATGGATGTCCTAGAGCATAATGCACCGTTGCCTGACCATAACTTCATCACCAACTCTGCTTTAGCCTCATCAGACCATGATGCCTCCGGTGCTTCTGCTGCCAATATATAGCTATGAGGAGGCGCGCCACTCTTTCTTAAAATATTCTTCTACTCAGTTCTGAACTTGTCTTTGTCAATAATTTGTGTGGGATTGCTTTGAATGTTGGTTTTGATTTTCATCTAATTACCCTTCAACATATAAACTATAAACTAAAATTATTTAAACCGTGTGGTCTTTAATTTATGAGAAAATATTGTGGCAACTGTAATATCACGAGTTTCGAATTAGTGTATTTGGGAAATATTAGAACAAACGCGCAAAAATTTAACTTTTTGATGGTTGTTCGAATAGGTGATCAGGAATGGTGGATACGTAGAGCTCGTCGAGTAGTGCAAAATAGACTATAAGTTTATAATAATCAGAGTCCGGACGAACTCCCGGGGATTAAATCAATGTGGGCCGTTCGATCTTCATCAGGATATCTATTTAACCAACTGAAAAAAAAAGAAAAAAAAAAGAAAAAAGGAAGAGATCCATAACCCTGCAGCTGCTACAAGCCCTAGCCGCCATCACCCCAATCGCTGCTGCCGTCGCCGCAGGTTCAGCCATCGCCGTCCAACGCCACTCCTGCTCAGCTCCTTCTTGGTGAGTGCTGCCGCCAATCCTTGCTACTGCTGCTGCCATCGATCTGATATGTTTCATGTTGCGGCTGTTTCTGTTAACGTTCCTCGCTACTGCTGCTGATGCTAGTCTGCTGCTGTGCTTCTAGAACGAACAGAGAGGAGGAGGAGTTTCAGGAAGAGGGAAAACAGGAGGAGAAAAGAAGGAAAAAGGGAAGAGAGGCAAAAGTTGGGGATTTTCTGTGTTTTCATAAATTGATCTCAAATTTGATTTTTCTGCTCTATAAGGGTAACTACCCTTAGTCCATACAAATACAATTTTCACGTGGGAATCGCTTAAATTGCCGGTTGAGTGTTTTCTTAGTCGCTGATTATGGGCTGACAATAGTATTTTCAAATCTGGTATTAAATCATCGGGATTCAGGTTAGTTGTCCTAAATAAAGTTTGTAGTCATCGTCGATATCTTTGTAAAGGCGCTGGTTTCGCTCGATTCTGATGAACGGTTTAGGAGAAACAACGAAAACAGTGCTGCTGCCAGGACCAAAAATAGAGACAGCAATTCGTTTTTCCTTAATCTGAGACCGACAGAAGCATAACCCGATTTTTTGCCCAACATAAAAGTTGTAGATAATTTTGTCTAGATGATCTAAGTTGTATTATTTGCCAGATTCCGTTAGACGGTTTGCGAGTTACGCATTAAACAGTAATGGAACTGCTATATATTGTTTAATACAAATCGGTAAAAAAATTATATGTTCTAGGTTTCGATTTTAGTAATATCCCTTGTAACTATCATTAGTTGAATATATAGGTTAATGCATAAGGAGTCAGTCGGAGTTACGGTTTGCAAGATATGGATTTTTGAAGCTCGGAAAATGAGTTTCTTTAATTGCTCGGAATATTCCTTGCGGGGCCCGCTGTCAGCGGCTGAGAGGGGTCGGCGCACGGTAGACCGGGTCTACCGAGCGCGCGGGTGTGGCGAGGTGGCAGACCCGGCCCACGGTCCATAGCTGGCGAGTGTGGGGCCCGACGGGAAGTGACCGTGTGCGCATGGACCGTGTGCGCGGACGAATGGATAGTGTGGGGCCCACAGGTAAACAACTCATGGGTTAAGAAGAGGTTTATTTAATTATTAGGTACAGTGGGGCCCACTTGTCAGAGACAATTAGAGGGTTCAACATGGTGATTTCTGTTCAAACATGGGTCCCATACGTCCTCCTGTCCATCTCTTTTCTTCTCTCTCGATTTCTCCTCTCACTCGATTCCCCTTTCTCCTTCAAGCGAGCGCCACTCAGCGGAGGATTCGGAGGGAGGGGTAGGCGTGGGCCGACGGTCGGCGCGCGAGGAAAGAGAGGCGGCGCTCGACGCGGCGCGTCGATGGCCTGGAGGAAGATGAAGACGGCGGCGACGGCGGCTGTCCGGCTAGGCGGAGGCGGCACCCGCGCGGGCCGGCATTGGCGGAACGCGGCGGCGCCCTCATCGTTGGTGCAGCTGATGGCAATGAGTGGCTCGGGAGGGGAGCAAGGGTGGCACAGCGATTAGAGGGGCGAAAGGTGGGGATGGCGGGCATGGCGACTCTTGTGGCCATGGTTTTGGCGAAAGGAGAAGGAAGGAGAAGGCGGCGACAGGGGCGCGAGGACGGCGACGCGGCGCCGGTGAGCTCGGCTCACGCTTTTGGCGTGAACGCTCGGCTGTGGAAGATGGAGCGCGGAGGACGCGAGGTGGTGGACTTGGAGCACCGGCATTGCCGTGGCTCGTGAAGGATGAATAGGGCATTGTCGTGGCCGTAGAGGGAAAAAGTTGGGCCGAGGGATTGAAAGGGAAGCCTAACTGAATAGGGTATTGGTTGGAATTGTAAATGGATTGTGGACTTTAATTGTTCTAGGAGTTTGTATGTGGACTTGGAATGAGAGATACGAGATCTTTAATGCCACGAATAAAAATATGAATAAGAGCCAAATTTTGAAAATAGGTTGTATTTAAATTAGGTTTTAAAAGAAGCGAAAACGGGATGTTACATATCCATTATTCTGAAATTAATTGTCAATGATCAAGGTGTTCTGTCGATTCGTATCCAACAATAATTCATTTACAAAAATTGATTATTTGGTTGCAACCATATATGCTGTGGCATTTCACGATGCATATTTACTCTTTACACAAATAAACAAAAATACACTTTGTTAGAGAAAACCTCAAAAGTCTTGGGTAATGATCAAATTGGGATAGAGGAGTGATTAGCTACAGCTTTTTGTAAAGCAAAATCGGAAAAATTCCATTATGAAGAGAAAAAAAGGGAACCCCAATACTCGAAGCCACTGCACTAGGCTGAGTTCGTTGGGAGGTGTTGGGAATACCTCCCCTCCGCATGAAAATGGAACGATGAATTAATATATGATTAATTAATTACTCCATCCGTTTCATATTATAAGTCGTTTGATTTTTCTATTGTTCAAACTTTTTTAACTTTACAATGTTTATAGAAAAACATACTAACATTTAATACAAAACAAATATATTATAAAATTTATTCAATATTATATTAATAAAAACTAATTGTTGTGTCATTGATGTTGCTATTTTTTCTATAAACTTGATCAAACCTATAGAACTTGTACTAAGAAAAAAGTTAAACGACTTATAATATGAAACGGAGGGAGTACTTAAAAATTTATAAAAATAGATTAATGTGATATTTTACAGTAACTTATATATTTTTTTTTCTAAAAGACAAATATGGTTGAATAGTTTGGAAAACATACGTTCAAGAAATGAGAGAGCTAGAACACAGCCTAACCATCCTTTGTTAATTGTTAGGCAGTCCTATCCTTGCCTCCTTGACCAGGCTAGGCATGCATGGCTTCTTCGAAGCTGGCACATCTTCGAAGCTGGTACATGAAGATGAATGGACTATCGTACACTCTGCCTAAAAATTGAATGCCCTCTCTTGTTGATAGCTTTCATCAATTGCCTCCGTAGTACTGTCCACGTATTTTTTATTCCATTCCTCTTTTTCGCTGTTGCTCCTCACTGGGGACACATACGTTCAACGGAACAAAGTTAATTTGGTAGCTCTCTATCCGCAGTAATAAGCTCCTCTCAGGAAGTTAATTACTAACTTGTTTCAAAAAGAGTAAATTGCACCTACGGTATAACAATTTAGCACATAGGTGCGATATAGTGCAGGAACTTACGAATTGAACGTCCGAGTGCAACAACTTGACAATTAGGTGGCTGAATACATGAATTTGACAATTAAGTATTTTGGTGCATCAACTTGGCTAAGCATGTACTAGGTGAGTTTTTTTTCAAGATGTCAATATGTCATGACATAGCAATCTTACGGATATTACCTTATAAAATTGAATTTAATCTTTAAGAATTACATTGCACATCCAATTTACATCACCAGGTTTGGACTTCTTGAATATGTATAACAGAAAATACTTGAGATAAATAAGCTGCCGCATCACTTCTTAACTTATTGTACCAAAATCGCACCCACCTTGCTAGTTGTTGCAATTGCATGTTCAGTTATAAAGTTCATATACTAAATTGAACCCACATGCCAAGTGTTTACACTATAACGCTCATTTCTCAAGTTCTTGCATTAAATTACACCCACATGCCAAGTTGATGCACCGTGAATGTAATTTACTCATATATCCTGGTTCTACGATAAATATCTAACTAGAACTATTATTATATTTCTTTTGGTAGAATGACACACCATTTAACCCCCCCCCCCCTGCCCCCACGAAAAAACACATATCTACACTGGTCAATTCTTTAAAGTGCTATTTCATCATACAAAAAATTTAAGGTGACTTCTAATATGTATTAAATTCTAATTTCACTAAACTGCCGATCCAATGGAAGGTTTTTCAAAAAATATTACATGAGTATTTATATCTATCCTTCTAATATCTAAATTATAGGCAAATTTTACTACAAGCGACTCAAAACTTTTATAATTTACTGATGGACATCGCATAACATGCCATGACTTGAGGACACCTTCCAAACACTAGTAATTTGCTGGAGGACAACACAACCATTATTTCATTTTTCCATCAATTGAAAGAGAAATTTTGTAAAAAGATAAGAATGCCACTTGGCGCACCAAGCTTCTAACTTAACCCTGAGATATATATATGTATTTGTAATGTACTTGACCAACTTTAATATGCCATTAAATTGAAATCGAACAGAGACTTTTGATTTACGAGACAATCTTATAATGAACAAATTATTACATATGACATATTTCATATGCCATTAATGAAGAGATAATAGAGGCTTTCGACATAAAAATATAAAATAAGTGCTGAAAAAGCTAACAAGTTGCCATTAAATTGAAATCAACTTGAAGTAGTAAAGAATACAGAGCAAAAGTAGTAATCAATCCTTGAAATATAACACACACTAATTAAAAAAACACTGCAAATTATTTTTTAAGTGACAAAATTTCAAGTATAACAACAATATAATTATTAAAAATTTTATATTAACTCATATATATAAAATTATTAAAATATTACGTGAAACTTAATACATACAAAAGATATATGTAAATAAAAGTTCACACATATAAGTTATTAACATAATTACATTGTACACTACAACTATACTCTCCCTCCATTCCAAAATATAGGACATAACTATTTTTTAAAGATGTTTCATATTATAAGACGTGCATGCATGTATATAATTCATTAGCACCTCCGCTCCTCTAATTTATTATTTTTAAAATCCTATGCAGTCTCAAGATTTCTAATTTCATTGGATGCATGCATTGTACTGGTTGGGATGATTTAAATGAGGAGGTGATAATAATTGTTTCTTAGCCAGATGACCTTTATCCCAAGGAGATATATTCCCGATGGGTTTGTGATACTGCATGAAGTTATGCATGAATTAGAGAGAAAACAAGACTGGTGTAAATTTTAAAATAGATTTTGAGAAGACCTATGACAGAGTAAACTGACATTACCTGTATGAGGTGTTGTAGAGGAAGAACTTTAATGACACTTTTGTCAAGTGGATTAAGAACATCAATGAGGGGGGTAACGTAGGGATGAACATCAATGGAGAGGCAGGACCTTTCTTTAAAACCTATAGTGGGCTTAGGCAGGGAGACCCACTGTCACCTATTCTTTTCAATCTAGTGGGGGATGCACTTTAAGCTATACTAGAGGAAGTTTGTAGAAATGGAGTGTTGGAAGGGATAGTTCCTAATTTAGTGGAACGAGGCTTGACTCATCTTCAACATGCTGATGATACCATCGTATTCACTAGGGCAACAAGGGATAATGTGTTGGTGGTGAAATTCCTCTTATTTTATTTCTAAGAAATGTCAGGCATGAAAATTAACTACCAGAAGAGTGAAGTTTATCATGAGGAACTAGGTCCTGATCTTCCAATATGCATTGATAACTCTAGATTTAGCGGAAACTTGACACACACGATCGGGCTTCCAATCAGCACGATCCGAACCCTGCAATCGCAACACCACGTCTCCTTTGGTTATCAACCGTGTTGAAACCTGGTTGATCTTGCCGAGAAGGCTAATCTCTGCATGTGAATCGAAAAACACTAGCAAGAACAAGTTAGATTGCAACTCAATTACATATGAATGATTAAGTACTTGAATTTGGGTTCCACAAACCGAACAAGTGGCGAAACTGCAACGACAGACCCTAAACTATGATAGCTACTGAATAAATATGATTTGGGACGTCCTAGGGTTGCCCTAGGGCACCACCCACTTGGGCTTAGCCCACAAGTACCAAGGCCCAAGGGCCAAATCAGACTCGGACTAGATGAGGTACATGGCTTGTTTTACAGATTCCTGATACCCTAAGATGAATTTTGATGTGAGACCAAATCCATCTGAAATAGATTCCATAAGCTTCTAACAAGTACTCATAGGCCCCAAGATTCCTTGCGCTCGGTCTCTTTTCCTTCACCCAAGTAAGTACCTCTGCAAACGAAAGCACACAAAACTCATGGTACAATATCCTTTCTTTAAATATATAACATGTAAATCGTTTGTAGAAAGTATGCACCTTTGATTGTTGAATACATAAGGTATCCATGGTCATATCCGACCTAGTAATGTTCTTATCAGCTTATGTGATGGGGGTTGTTGACTTGCTGAATTGTAAAGTAGGGACTATGTCATTTACTTATTTGGGTTTGTCTATGGGGGTTGGAAAAGTTTGGAAAAAGGAGTTATTACCTGTGATGCAAAAAGTTGAGAAAAGACCAGAATCTTGGCATAGTGGCCATTTGTCCTTTGGGGGAGAGAGAGATTAGGATCAATTCTTGTATATTTAATATTCCAATGTTTGTGATGGGTTTCTATAATCTGCTAGATGAATGTCACTAGAAGATGGATACAATACGGGAGAGATTCTACTAGCATGGGAGTGGAAAGAAAGAAAGTACCACATGTTAAAGTGACACGCTTTGTGCAGACCTAAAGATTTTGGAGGGATGAGTTTTCTGGATACTAAAATGGTGAACATATGTTTGTTAAGCAAATGGATTATGAAACTTGAATGGGGATCACAAGATAGGAGTTGCACTTTCTTAAGAAACAAATACCTGGGTCAGGGTGGTTTTTTCCAAAGCCCAACTGATGGTGGCCGGTTCACAGTTTTGGAAAGGCTTGCATGAGTGCAAGGCATGGCTAGAGAAGTTAGTGGACAAACAAGTGGGCAAGGGGGAGGGGGCGATTGTGTCCTGGAAGATGCGTGCATTAGGAGAATTTCTCTGAACATTTTGTTCCCTTCTCTCTACAATGTCAGCACTCAACAAAATAAGTTGGTTAGAGAAATGTGGGATGGTAGTAAATGGACTCTACATTTCAGGAGAAACCTGAACAATTAGAAAAGGGAACAGCTTCAGGAACTAATGAAGATGTTGGGGGGTTTTGAGTTCTCTGATGATCCTGATAAAGTGGTTTAGCCCCATGATAAGAAGAAACTTTTAACAACTAGATCCATGTATAGGGTGAAGTTTGGTGAGGTTATTGATAAAGATATGCAAGTGATTTGGAAGAGCATGATTCCTGTTAAAATTAAACGTTTCATGTATCTCGGAGGAATGAATAGAATTCCCTGCACAAAACTGTTGCTAAAGAGAAAGTGGAAAGGGGGACGGAGGAATGCAAATTGTTTCTAAATTTGGAAATGGCAGCAATGTTTTATTTATTTGTCCTTTAGCACATTTTTTGGTGTGTTACTAGGGATCTGCTTGAATTATACTTTGTACTACCTAACTCTTTGTGGGATAGCATCAGAATGATCAAAATGAAGGTGGGAGTGAGGGTGGGAATGTTTCTGATTGCTGGTCTATGTTGGGGTTTGTGGGTGAATAGGAATCATTCGGCTTTTGAAAATAAGTTTATAAAGAATCCTTTGCACAGGTCATAGACAGGCGGTGGCGCTAGTGCAATGCTGGAAGCTACTCCTAGGAAGAAAAGAATGTGAGGCTCTGCATAAACTCTTGGAGAAGCTGATGCAGATGATGGAGCAATTGCGACCCGTGGATCTCCTGCAGGTAGATCTGGATTAATTAGCTTTATCTCGGCGGGTCTTTGATCCATTACTCATCTGGAATGTATGTGGGATCGAGGGAGTTTAATTTTGCTGCCTTTCTAGAGGGTGTTGGACTTGAGTATGTGATGTGGTAGTGCTTTAGGGTAAAAACTGATGATTCCCCCAGTCTTTTGTCTTGTTTTTCTCTGTTGTTTTCTTGCTTTTGTAAAGACTCCTGTCATTCTCTTTGGCTTTCACCAAAAAGCCGGGTAATCAAAATTACCTTCAATAAAAAATATATATTTTTTTTTCTTTGGGTTAAAGATGGTTGTGCCTTATATTTTGGAATGAAATGGAGGGAGTATACTGTATATAGTATATTTACATTTGAATGTTTTTTTACCAAAAACATGCGATTATTTTTTAGCAATCCCTCTCACCAAAGGAATTAGTTTAGACTGATCCAGTGTTTACTTGGGGCCGTACGTTTGGGAGATGCCAGGTGCACGCCAGCATCCCCGGTGCCTCCGCCACTCCACTAACCTAGGCAAAACCCATTGGCAGTACTGTCCTCAACCTAGTCACCTAGGCATGGCTCTTCGTCAAAGTTTGGCACATGTGTGGCAATCAATGGACCATCGTAGATTCTCCCTATAAATTGAGTTCCCTCTCTTGTTGCTAATCTATACTATCCATTAATTCCTGGTTGCTCCCCATCAGGGGACACATTCAAGAGACAGTTCATTTGGTCGCTCTCTCTCCTCAGTAAGTTCCTCCCAAATAGTTGCTACTCGTAGTCTGATAATTAAGTGAGAAATTTTCTAGCTAGAACTACTTTATTTCTTTTGACAGAATGAAACACCACTACGTAGTCCCTCCTGAAAAAAAAACTACTCCCTCCATCCCTAAATGTTTGACGCCGTTGACTTTTTTAAACATGTTTGACCGTTCGTCTTATTCAAAACATTTAAGTAATTATTAATTATTTTTCTACCATGTGATTCATTGTTAAATATAATTTTATGTATACATATAGTTTTACATATTTCACAAAAGTTTTTAGATAAGACGAATGGTCAAACATGTTAAAAAAAGTCAACGGCGTCAAACATTTAGGGAAGGAGGGAGTATTTGCATTTAATTTCTTTTGTTTGATGTTGGTCGGTGAAAAATTAACCTAATTAACCAATGTGATACTAAGCAGATCGCTCAGTAGACAAGATAACAGAGATGACGGCCGGTAGCCTAGTAGACGAGCTGCTCAGCAGCATGGGTGGATTCCACATAGACGAGCCTCCCAGTGCTGCCAGCGAACTAGAGAAGAGGCAGGATGATATGGCTAACCTCCTGGCAACTTTCAAGGAGCACCTCCAGGAGAGGTCTGCCCATTCTATTGGTAAGCTATTCACAGCTTAATTTGACCTCACAATTACCACTATATAGCTAGCTAGTAATTAGTCCAAGTTTATTTTTGTACTTAACTACGCCGTACCATATTAATTTTATAAGATTCAGTAGCTTTTTATATCTCGCTACCAAATAGTACTATTTTCGTCGTTGATGTACCCCTTTTATTGTACATGTGAATTAGAAGAAAATCTGCATGCAATAATAGGGTACAGCTTTATAGCTGAAAACCAAATTTGGAGGCCTTAAGGTGAGATAAAATTTGGGGCCATTTATTTCAACACAATATATAATTATATTTTCTATATTAATTGCAAAATTATTCTGTATATCCATAGTGCATAATTTCAATCTATGATTCTCTAATGGACTCTTATAGGTCGCGCATCAGCCCAAACACGATAAAGGAGTACTGCCAAAACCATATCTTCTATCACCTGCAAAAGCAAACCAAACAAACCATCCATGGGCTCATGGCTACGTCAGTTACCAGAAGTGATTTATTCTTACATTTTTAGATTTCAACAGATGCCACAATCAACATCGTTCCTTCTTAAATTAAACCTCATCGATCAAAGTAGGCATGCAACGATACCATTTACTCCTGCACAGATAAACGGAGAAATATATAGTGGAAACTACATATGCAGTGGAAACCTGGAAACTAATATTAGATCGCAAAATGGACATCTGAGATTCATCCACGTCATAGCACGAGTAAAAATTTTACTCGTAGTTTTATTCACAGTAAAAATTTTATTGGGTTAAAATTTTTACTAGTGGTGATGTGGATGAATCTCAGACGTCCATTTTTCGATCTAACGGTAGTTTCTAGCTTTCCACTCTATATGTGGTTTGCACTATATATTTTTCCGTGATAAACGAATGGACATACAACTAGCATTTAGTCATGCGCACATAAATGAACAAACATGCAACTTCGGAAGACCTCAAAAATTTTAGAGGATGATCAAAATGGGATGGAGGAAGTATTTAATAGGCAGTATACATTTGGATAGCAGTACATCTCTAACAAATTCAGAAATCTCGTTAGCAGACATATGGCCATCTCTGGCAAAGTCATTTGCAACACTCTAATTTCAGAGCAAAGATCGTCTAGCTCAACATAAAACGATGATCCATTTTGGGGAAAAAAAATCTCCACGAATTTAGCACAACATTTTCTTAATTCACACTATCGCCTAATGACTTCATGCCATTTGAGCTAAGTAAAAAAAACAAATATACTTTTGAACACCTGCAGCTCCACAAATCTCTATTTCTCAATGAAGTATTTACCATATCCACCATAACTAAGAAGTAATTATTTTCAAAAGGCCTTATGAGCTGTCTGAATTTCTTCAATGTAATCACTTTCATCAAATTGTTTTTTTTCTAGTAGAATGACGTTTAATTGCAAATGATGGTTGTACCTTCATTTCAGATGCAAGGCCTTTAGCAATGTCAATACTAGATGCAAACCCTTCATTTTGATCTATAGTTATAAAAAACTGCACTATGCCTTCAATTTGTTGCAAGGTAGAGTCAATGCACATGGATATGAAGATTCCAACTTTTTACTTACGAAGTTGACAGAAAATAAAATGTCATGCCCAATGACAATATCAAGTACTCAAATCTTCCAAGCACATCAAATAGAGAATTTTTGCATCACTCTTTGCCTTGGGGTACGTACAGTCATCAGAAGAATTACTATACGTAACTCCAACAAAGCTAACCTTATATGAGGAGCTTGAAATCTGATAGCTTTGATGCTTTTGATTCGGCTCTCCGAGAAAGTACCACACAAAGGCTTCACAGATAAATTTGGAACACAGTCAAGCAAAAAATTCCATCTTTTAGGTGAACGTGAAAATAATGTATATCCACTGCATTAACAAATCAAACTCAGTGATCATTTCAACACATGGTAAGAAGTTACCGTTATTGTCGTGGTAAAGCTTCTCCCTAGATCCTCGAAAAGCCAAACTATGTTTACTAAGATATTTCACAACAACAACTGTTCTTACCAATACATGTCTCAAGCACTCATTTTGATGAGGACATCACTCCTTTGTATACACACAATACTCCTCAAGTTGATGCAAGGTCCAATCACTAGAGCTTATGCCCGAAATTGCATTTTACAGGTGAGCTTGTTCCTATGTAATACTTTTTTTTTATTTTCGATCTTCTCAATAAGGGACCAAAAATAGAAAAACTATATGAAGAAGCAACTCAAGATGATGTAAGATGTGACTTGTCGAATTTTGGGAGCGTAGTTTAAAGTTCGTGTTAGAACTTCGGAGCTCGATAACTCAGGGCCTGTTTGGGGGAGCTCCTTGATGCTGCAGCTTTTGCCAAAATCAGAAGCTCACCAAACAGACTAGCTTTTGATCCAGATTCTAAGAAGTTGGGAAACCCAGCTTTTCTAGATTCTCAGAAGCTGGCTACCAACTAGCTGCTATAGAATCTTAAGCTCCCCCAAATAGGCCCTCAATCTTCCAAGACAAATTTCACATAAATCTTCAATTTGCAAGCCCTAATTCACCCACCAATATTCGGAGCTTGACCTTTGGAATAAACCCTATACGGACTCGGAATCAGGCAAATAAGTAGTCTACGAACTTCTACAGAAAAAGTTACACAAGGTTCTCCTTGACTTTGTTGGGTTTCTCCAAAAGTTACACAAGTTTATTTGTAGTACACAAAATTGAGTTCTCCCTCTCCATAACTAGTGTTAGCGCCGACACTTGGGACTGTTGGAAGGACCAACGAAGAGTCGAGGACGAGGCGAAATGCTGGTAAGAAGAATAAGCGAATCACAGGAGTGATCTAGAGGACTTAGTATGTTCCTTGACTCCTATCCTCCCAGCCTAATGGACCTAGTATCTTTGCTTTGGCCCATTTTTTCTACATGTATATACACATGTATACATAGTTTGGGCCCCCTCGGTTTCATGGACCCTAGGACATCGCCCTTCTTGCCCTAGCCTAGGAATAGCCCTGTAGTCTACTCATAGGTATCAAAACTAATTGGTAGCAGATATGATATTGATACGTGTCACACTTGGTACAGATAGGTCTGAGGTTTGATACTTAGGTATCAAGCCCGTTACCTATCGGTATAGGAGCTTGTAAATATCAGACATACTATCTGGTATCAGGTTTGATACCCATGTGTGCTAGGTACATGATACCTAGAGATAGGTACATGGTACCTATAGGTATCAAGCCTGATACCTAGGTAGTACGGTGGTACCCATATGTATTAGGCCTGGTACAATTGGTATCAAGAGATGGTAGGTACCAAACCTGGTTCTTGCTAGATATAAATCATGATACCAACTTGATACCACCTAGTTTAATGGAAGATACCTTCTGACATAGTAAGATATCTTGGTGATACCTTGAGGTTTCATCTCATGATATCTTCTCGGTAGCATGAAAATACGCGGGTACTAAATCTGATAACTATGGGTATTAGCAATGTCTGGTGCCTATAAAGTTTGATACCTATGAGTAACATGTATGATACCCGGTACAAGGTTCAATACCTACGAGTATCATGTTTGGCACTAGGTATGTATCTGGTTTGGTACCTGATATCTTGGTACCTTGATGTGTTTCTATGAAACCTCGAAGTATCATGGTACCACTATATAGTATACAACCGAGATGCCAAATATACAATATAAAACTGAGGTTCATAGGTGGTACTAGTATGCAGGTGTCACTTAGATTGCATGGTAGTATTATATATGAAGTTATATCTACAATTTTACTACGTCTAAAGAAGTAGTAGTACTAGTGTATTGCTTTTTTCTAATTGCTTCCAGTGGCCTACTGTAGTCAATACTTAGACTAGCAGCTAACCGGCACCCATGCATGGTGTAGTTAGCAACAAGAGGTGCACAAACTAAGGCCATAAATCCATGGCATGTTATGTGGGGCACGGCTGGCTCATCCCTTTCCATGCATAGGACACGTGGGAGCACGTTATACTTTCTAGAGGACGAGTGGGCCCACAAGTAGATGACGGTAATACCCACATGGTCAGATGGACATGTGTCATGTGAAGGAGCTACCTGCTGGCGACTTAACGTTTCGCTCATAACTTGTACCGTTCCTACGACAGGATGTTACCCCCTAGTTTTCCTCTTTATATACAGAGCCTAAATCATGGGTGGTTCACTAAACGCCTATACAAGTCGGTCATCACCCGCCTCTTGAAACACTTTCAGTACTAGCATTTCTGACCTTTTATGTTGTTTAATATGTCTATGTTTTTTTATATAGCATGCATTGATATAGTCTTCTCTGCCAGTGATATTCTGTTTTTTTTTTAAGTATGGTAGCATAACATTTTTTTAATTCTTACCTCTTCAATTTTTATATACCCCCTAATATCAATTGTATTAATGCATCGTTAGCATGTCCATTTTAGTCCTTTTTTGGATTTATATATTCAAATAGGTAGCATGCCATTTTGTTTCAACTTATTTCTCCTGTCAAATTCTGCTGTTTTGTTCTCTCCTCTGTGTGAAAAAAGACACACCATTATGCACCATTGTGAAAATATGCCACATTACATGTTAAACATACCAATAAGTGTACGTTTACATCCTTTTTTAACGAACTGTTTGCATCTTTTGATAATTCTGTAACTAAGATCCCTTTAGTCTCTCAAGCACAATGTAGAAAATTAAAGTGCCTTTCTATGAGCACAATTACCAATATATGATGCTCTTAAGATCGACATTGCGCTTTACTACTATACATAACCGGATCACAACCAGCTAAAGAAAAAACCGATGACGGGCTTCCGAGGCTATCACCACCGGTTGCCAAACCAGCAGTACACGCTACCTAATATGAATATCACTGTCGGTTCACCCGGGAGGACAAATATAACCAACACGACAAGGCTGCATGGCTGCCATAGCTCGAACATATGATATTGTTAACAGTGAAATTTGGTAATCCCTTAAGAGAATTATCACATCGCCAATAGTCAGATTCTTTGGACCTGCACTAGAGCTAAGCAGATCTCTCAGGCCAGTGTGTGTTTTTTTGCATCAACAGATATTTATGAAATATCAGACGCTGGTCCTCTGCCTGCTGCCTTCTGCATGCTGAAAAAAATACTGATTCCCTCCCCTGACAGCTGCACCTTGCTTCTGCATGCGATATGCGTTGATCTAATACCGCTGCATGCAAGCCCTCTCTCTTTCTTAAATACAAAAATATTTTAAAGAAAACATTAAACTATTTTTTCTTCTCTACGATTTGATTTTACCATTATATTTATTACAATTAAATCTATACAACAAGTTCTTTCTTTCTTATATTTAAAATAAAGTACTCCCTCTATCCCAGTTTAGAGGGCGTGAAATATTTTTTTTGCTAATACCAAGGAATAGATGCATGGAAGAAGTTTGTTCTATTAAACTGTAGTTAATCGTATGCATGAGTATTTAATCACATTGTTTGAAGCAAAACTGACGGTCTGACTACCTCGCCACCCAACGAAATTGCATGTATACCCCGTTCCCCGTGCAACCGCCCATGCAGATGAAGCAATTTATGATTGCATGCAACAATTAGTTGGGTTGATGGGCTAGAATTAAAGATGCGCCCTGTGTTATGAGACAACGGTGAAAAAAATTACACCCTCTAAACTGGGACAGAGGGAGTATATAAATAAGATTATATTCCTTGTTGAAACATGTTTATATTAGACATGAAATAACGAGTTGTAATTGTTGAAACATTAGAAGATACTTACTGAAACATCCAATTAATTTTGGAATTTTTAATATTTTATCCTCCTTAAAATATTGTTTTAGTTATTCCATGGGAGCTTCCAATTGGTATAAAAGATTGTTGTAGTTATTCTACATTTATTTATTGATATCGTGAGTATTTCCCTCAAATTGTTGCTATGAAACGTGAGGATAGTAGTTATACACTAAAATGAGAGTTACCTTGTGGACGCGAAACAATCGTAATTATATATTACCATCAGAAAAAAAAAGTTGCATGGGACCAACAGAAATAGCTGACAGAAAAAAGACCATGGGATAGACATTATCACTATCTCTTTCGCACTGACCATACGAGTGACCTCTGCTTTAGGGCTATGTGCATCAAATGATGCAAACATTAAGTAATTTGATTCTAGCATCTTAAAAATAACATAATCGTGTGGTCTTCTTTTCTGCAGGCTACCCAATCAATTTCGAATTTGACTTTGGCCCTGTAATAGAATTCCTAAACATGCGCCTAAATAATGCTGGTGACCCTTTTATGGAGTGCAACTATGGTATCCATTCAAAAAAGTTTGAAATTGCAGTGTTAGATTGGTTCGCTCGGTTGTGGGAACTCCCCAAAGACCAATACTGGGGCTATGTCACTAGCGGTGGAACGGAAGGGAACATGCACGGACTTCTTGTTGGGTTAGTTCTTAATTATTTCATGTACATATATTTTAATATATTTTAATGCTTGTAATTTTATGAATGTTTTACGAACAAATCCCTTTGGACTTGAATTTTTTGGATAATTATCTCCAAAAGATTTCAACGAAAACAAAAACAGGTCATTGTTTTGTAAAACTTCAGGCATAACATTTTATTTGATTCCCAACTTATGATGGTGTGTACTCTAAAAGAAATGCATGACTTTTTTTGTTTTGTGGGGAAAAAGAAATGCATGACTTCAATACAAAGTTAACAATGCAGTCCAAAACTCAAAAGTTACGATTTAATTTATAGTATTACAATGAAACTGATTGGAGCAATGCATGCTATCATATATACTTGCAGCCACAAAAAAAAAATATTACACAGGGCTGGCTTGGAACCTACCACCAGATCGACATAGTTCCATCACCCTCAACTTCCTTTTTGAAAGAGGAAACATAAATTAACACTGAAAAGTTTGGTAACTTCTGATAGCTGTAAAATAACCGTAAACTCTTCTAGCAATTATAGAAGGGTAAGATTGCAATATAAATGTTTGACCTACTGTACCTTTTGTAATTATTGGCTCTCCAGTACTGTTGAGGAACGGAAGGGACAAAAAAAAATAAACGAAAATGCTGCCGCTCGGTCGCCCGGGGGAGGGGGAGAAAATCGGGCGCTCCCCCCCTCCACAACGTGTCCATGTGCTTCTACTGGGACCCCACCATGTGTCCCTATTACTTGCCACATATCTTCACCACATACTCTATTGCAACAAAAAAAATCACATATTTTGGAAACCCCCTATTAAGGGAATTCGGTTTATTTTTTGTTTCACCAAAAATGTTTCACCTAGTGTACTCACGATATTTCACTATGTATAAATCTAATGTTGCCGTGAACTGAAATACTCCATTGCAACCAAAAAACCCACATATTTTGGAAACCCCATATTAAGGGAATTCGTTTTATTTTTTGTTCCACCGAAAAATGTTTCACCTAGTGTACTTATAATGTTTCACTATGTATGGATCAAATGTTGCAGTGAACTGAAACATTGTTTCGCTATTTGCTGAAACATTGTTTTTATATAAGGTGAAACAACACCCGATTTAAACGAGTGAAACATTTTCGATCTACTTAGTGAAACAATTCCGATATACCCGGTGGAACATTGTGCAACATTTTAAAATAATTCAATAATAAGCTAAAAAAAATTTTTCGTCGGAATATATCCATGTGTGGTCTTGTTTTGAAGATTTAATTGCAACGAATTTAATGGTACAATCGGATCATGATTTGGATAAGTAATTTAAGAGAAAAATCAGTTTAAAGTAGTTTTTGCACGTAAATCAGGCGCTGACGTCAGTATGACGTCAGCGTCCGATTTTTCCCCCAAAGCATCGGGCGCCCCACGTGTAGGGCCTTCCAAAAATAAATACTAGAAAGTATGCACCTCGTCGAGGAGTGGAAAATCATTTCCTATCATATTTCTAGATGGGTAGCCTGTAAATTACATAACTAACTAGATTATTTGTTGCCCTCTTTATAATTACATTGGCTACACTTGTACAGGAGAGAACTTTTTCCGGAGGGGATTATCTATACATCATGTGATTCACATTATTCTATTTTCAAGGCTGCTAAAATGTATAGAGTCCAGTGCATCAAAATTGACACTTTGTTTTCTGGTGAGATGGATTATGCTGATTTCAGACGAAAACTACTACAGAACACTAGGAGCCCTGCCATTGTGAATGTCAATATTGGTACTTACTCCATCTCCAGATGTAACCATTTCATCAATTGTACTCCACTATTTTTCTCTGTTTGCATGTGACAGATCATGTTTGCTGTGTTGTTTTAGGTACTACTATGAAAGGCGCAGTTGATGATCTTGATGAGATTGTAATGATTCTTGAAAACTGTGGTTTTGCAAACAGATTTTATATCCATTGTGACAGTGCTCTAGTAGGCCTTATGATGCCATTTATCAAACAAGTAAGTTTTATTTTTCAAATAGTGAGGTAATGCATATGGAATATTTAGCACCAGCTGATTGGTTTGAAACATTTGCATTTGGAAATTCTCCTAAACAGTCTAGCATTTGAACAATAGTAGATTGTATTTCTTTTGCATTGTCGAAAGCAAACGATCTGAATATAGGTTGAAGAAATAGCACAGGCAATTCATATATATGGATTGAACTTGCTTGATCTTTTTCTTTAATTTCCATACATAAATAATTTGTAGTAAAAAAGAAAATAGACCAGCATAAATAAATATGTCATGTCATATAGAATGATTTTGGTTACTTTTTGGATGGACAAGATTGCATTAAGAGTCGTGTGTGAACAGTAACCTTGTTGTTTCCTCTTTCTTCTTCTCCTCGTCTTTCCCACGCGAATGTGACCGCATAGAGAAGACCGAGCTTGTTCGGCGAGCGCCCTCCTGTAACACCATATAGGTATATATATCCACATATCTAGAGTGCCACACACAAAAGCACTAACTCCTAAAATTATTAAAAATTTGACATATTCTAACTAATAAATACAAACATTCACAATAGACAGTTGCAAGACAATTCAATAATGATAACGTCCACAAATTCGAAACCACCAGTAGCTTTAAAAAAAACCACAAAACTACACATAACCAAACCTTTAAAACAACATTTACAAGTTCTATACAAAACTTATTCTAAGCAGAACTAAGAACTAAAGCTAAAGTTGAGTAGTGTGCAGTAAAGTGTGTATACTAGGGCCATGTAGATCCATTGTTATTTTGTACCTAAAAACTAAGTAGAACACAATAGTAAGTACAAATACTCAGGAGGTGCAATATGGAACTAGGAAAAATGTATATATATGAATTTGCATTAAGTAGTCAACAAGTAGTTGTTCTCCTCCTGGGCAAATGTGAATATCTTTAAGCATTACCGGTACGGTGAGTAAGCAGGGCAAACGCTTAATTACTACTAGCATCGTCAATTAAGAACCATATGATACATTCGGTATGTATGCATGGTATTTTAATGGAACAGCATAATAAGTTGATACATGAATTATAGCATAAAAAGATCAAAGAATTAATGAATCACATGAATAATAATGGCACAATGAAAGTAAGGCAAATTATGCCTATATCATTCCCAAATACTGAAAATGAATTGCTATTCTAGTTTTGGACCCGGTCAGGAATATTGTTTCCATTTTTGTGTAACACCCCAGCCACTAATTTCGCCTTAGTCTACTCTACACACTAAATGAGCCCACATTCATATAGCAACTTACTTACACTTTTGTCCTCCTTCATGTAAAAGGTTAACCCAAAGGTAATTTGGTTAGAGTAACCTGGGTATATAAGCTGGCTCAAATCTATCAAGATTCTCGTAAATTGAGCACTTGGGCCTAACAGGGCTAAACTGGAACAACAAAACACATGCCAAAACAAACGAAACGAGCTGGGGTATTATAATTTCTTCTAACCTATTTATTGAAATTGAGTGAATTAACCCTATTAATTAGAAAGATAACAACGATGACTACAACCTTTAATTTATTTAGGACACCTAACCTTAATCCGATAGTTTAATACTACCTCTGTCCGATAATATAAGGGATATTCACTAATTTCTTTGTGACTTTGTTCTCTCTGGCCGCTCAAGTAGCACCAGCAGCAGAACATGCAGTAGCCGCAGCAAAGGCAAGCAGGTCTGCACTCTGGAGCAGATCATAATTATTACTCCCTCCGTTCTCTAATATAAGAGATTTTGAAAGTTTGCTTGCATTGTTTGACCACTCGTCTTATTATAATTTTTTTGTAAGTATAAAAAACGAAAAGTTATGGTTAAAGTACTTGAAATAATAAAGTAAGTAAAAAAAAACAATAATTCTAAATTTTTTTGATAATACGAATGGTGAAATAGTACAAGCAAAAAGTCAAAATCCTTTATATTAGGGGGCGCGGGAGTACTGGAGAACTCATTCATTTCTAGGACCGGTTAATAACCCCTTTATTACCGGTTGTAGCAACTAAGACCAGCAAATAAAGACTCGATCTTTATTACCAGTTGAAAGAACAGATAATAAAGATGCATACTAAATAAAAATAATATGTGGATTCAAACTAAAGATCTCTCATCTCAACTCTTATGCCCGTTACCATCCCACCTACTACACTCATCTGGTAACCAGATAGAGATGATTTCTTTTTTAACTAACCCTAGAGACATTTTTAGTATCGGTTAGTAACAACAATCGGTATTAAAAACATCTTTAAGTCCGGATTGGTGTTACCAACCGGTACTAAACATGCATTGTTAAGTACTGGTTGGTGTTTATAGGGACTTTGACTTTTAGAACCAGTATTAAAACATCTTTATTACCGGTTTTTAATCTAAGCGAGATATTTATGTTTTGGGACTAGGACCGTTTCTCTAGTAGTAGCACACGCTGCAGTAGCACAGATATCATTAAAGTATAAAGAGCCCACTTGCATGTTGGCTTGGGAATTTTTATTGGAGGAAGTAATTAAACGGAATAAGTCTGTAATCACCCATAATCAACTCGAATTATTGGATGAATTATTAGATGCGAAGAGAGAAAAAAGACAGATACATACATACTCGAAATATGACGTACTGGTCCAAATTATAATTGCACATATAACTCAATATAATGGAAACTATGTGGTCATTGAAAATTACTGTTGGTTATTTGTGTGTGAATTGACATCGCGAAAACATTGGTTGACGCTCAATTTGTTTTAGTTTCATGGGTTATCCATGAACCATTTTTCCATATTTCTTTTCGAAATATACCTATCCAACGCGGAGCGGCAGAACTACTCGGCTACAAAGTGGGAAAGCTCCCTCCAGCAACTTCTTACCTAGGTGTACTTCTTCATTGGAGCAAACCATCCAGCAACTTCTTACATCCATTTAGAATTCCCTTCTAAGCTAGCTATAACCATCCTTATTGACCAGAAAGGAATTGAGACAAGTATAAATGTGGAACTAGCGAGCTTGTCCATGACAACGAACTTGGGTTGGTAATTAAAATTGACTAAGATTTCACTGAAAAAGATATTCAACGCACTGACACAACATGACCTACTTATGTTTTAGGTGGGATAATTTTACATAGTTCCTTTACTACTCATCGCTTTTAATTAGGGATTTAGTTAACCCATGAAAATTGAAAAACCATGAGGATTTTTCAGCATGCTGTATCAATAGCTTTTGGATTATGAAAAAAAAAAAAAGAAATTTATTTATGCTCACTGTAATTTAAGAAAATAGTTATAGAATTCTGAAAATTTCACGTCCAAAAATTCAAACCTAAACATGAAAGCGGGCACCATTGATCATTGAACTTTCCATACCATTTACTTCACCCTTTTTTACCATATTTAGAAGTTCTTCCCTGAAGCACTATTCATCCTTGAACTTTCCATAACATTTAATTTTTACCCGTTTGATCATATGTAAAGGTATTTCCATGAAATGGTAAATATATATGCTTCTGGAGGAAAAGTTTAGGGATGAATAGTGTCCGATTTTGATATTTAGGGATGAACTTTACACTTTCTTGAGGTTGTGGATATGAAAAATAATAATTTTCCATAAATTCATAAATAATATTGGAAATGATTATTTAAATTATTCATATTAGATTTAAAAATGATAAGATGTGAGAAATAATAGGAAGAGTTTGTAGCAAATCTGCAACTGTATTTTCATATGCGCTTTCAATTATTTCTATCTATTATTTAGTCCTTTTAAAAGAATATTTTACTAACAACTCCTTCATGTTTGTACCTACTCTTTCTTTCATGTGTTTTAATATTACAAAATAGTCCTTTCCACATATGACTATCTTATTTCATTTCTAAAACACATGTTTATTATACAAAGACACATATATCGACGAAATTATGAAAATCACAACCAATTTGTTCCAAGCAATATTAGCACACATATAATTTATTTTAATCCAAGCACGAGTATTTATCTAGTTATATAAAAAAAATCAAAACACAGTGAAAAAAATCCATATATCAAGCTAGAGTTTCTATATCAATTAGAGCTATATGTACTTAAATATCGTCTCAGCTTGCTGTTAATTTTTTAGACAATTAGAAAGTATTTCGCCAGTGCACAGAGTTCATGCAGTCAGCTTTCCTATTGGCATCAATAATTTACATGGAAAAATACCTACGTTCTAAACAATTCCTTATATGTGCTATACTAATTTCTTCAGGCACCAAAACTAACTTTCAAGAAACCAATAGGGAGCATCTGTATTTCTGGACACAAGTTTATTGGATGCCCAATACCATGTGGTGTTCTAATAACCAGGTTGATGGATATCAATCATGTAATGTCCACAAACATTGAGTACATCTCTTCAAATGACACAACCATAGCAGGAAGCAGGAATGGCCATGCTCCCATCTTTTTGTGGTATGCACTGAAGCGTATAGGGTACAATGGTCTTTGCAAGACGGTTGAAAATTGCTTAAAAAATGCCCAGTACCTTGCACTTCGTCTCAGAGAGATGGGGGTAAGTGTGTTCTTGAATGCACTAAGTATCACGGTTGTGTTTGAGAGGCCAAACGACGAAACATTTGTGCGCAAATGGCAGCTTGCCTGTCAGGGAAAGATAGCACATGTAGTGGTGATGCCAAATGTGAGCCTTGAAAGGATTAATATGTTTCTTGAAGAGTTCACCAAGAGAAGAATCGCATTGCTTCAAGATAAATGTGTTGCTGGAGATGTGGGCCAAGAGAACTGCCTCTGTAGTCTTCATGTTGACAGGAAGAAGGAGGCAGTATAGTATTATTCATTAAGCAACCAAGTATAAGAGTGCTTACTATGTATTAATAAATGAAACTATTGTCGTCGCTGATGAACCAACTTCTATTATGTACTAATTAATGTTAAGTTTGTCCCCAGTTAATCAATGAAAGCAATAACCTATATGTCTATTATTATTTCTTTCTTCAGTTTAAATTAATCTTTGTTTTGCATATTTCCCATCAACCTGAACTTACATGTTAATTTAGGGCTACTATACATACGGCTGAAATCAGTTTGGATAGTATATATGCACAATCCAGACACTTCACATATTTATAGTCTAGTTTTTTTAATGCTCGACGAGCTCTGCGCATATATGGTTCTTATCATCTATTCGAGCGACATTTTAACATATATTAGAATGTTCACGCCTAGCTAGCCTTCCATATCCACGTCAGCTCTCGCAGGTTTGGTGGTCACTTCTTCTGCACGATCAAGCATACACACACAAGAAACAATTACAAGTAAGCCTACAAGAAAAATACTGCAAATAAACGGTAAAATAATTAAATGGTGAGGATTGGAGTGAGAAGGGAAGAAAAAGATAGACTAGATGTTTTATGGATTCGGATAGCAAAAGATTACTGTACATAAGGGTTTAATTGCGGCGTATGCAAGGACATGCATGACATAGCGGTTTGTGTACTCTATGATAGCACAGTGAAAACCGGAACAAAATTAAAATGTGTTTACAAGTAGGTGAACCGGAGGCCAACACAGGAACCCCCATATAGCAATAGATGCTTCCACAGCCAGTCTTCCAAGAATCCCTCGGCCCTGGCCCCGGACGCCCTGCTTCGACCCTTCTATATATATGCGTTAATCACATAGAAGTCCCTGCAGGTTCTATGCGTAATCACAGTTCATCAGGTCATTCAATTCCTTATGAGAAAACTGATAGCCTAATGCAATGGTGCATTCGTACTTAAATTGGTGTTGGTATTAGCAGAGGCAACTAATCAGCTGGTCTAGACTCTAGACGATCCAAATTATACATGTTGTCTGAACTGTGGCTGCAGAGGCCTGATACCAGCTGCTCCTTTTGTTAGACTGAATGATCAGACGCTAAAGTCACTTGTGATGCTGCTTTTGGATATATTGCTTTATCTTGAGGATCTAAAACCCTTCTACAAGCAGGTATTCTTGCTACAATAAATATTCTGCTTTTCTTATTTCCAAATTTCCCTTTGTTTCAGTTTTATGAATCTGTTAAGCAGAGAGAGATTCTCAAACCACTGGTTCCAATGATGCTTGGCAGAACAACCATAGGTGAAAAGACATTTCGATCTAAATACAGTAGCTCTGCTTGCTGAATGACTAATTGGGATCTAATGAGAATCCTTTTGTTTTAGTCACTCTCTGAATATCAAATGTTATATATTCATGTATGTTTAGTACTTGTTCAGGTATTCTGGACATAGCTGGATTTTTTTGGTTTCTGAAAACCTCATCCTCCTCACCTTTAAGATGTACTTTCTCCGTTTTAGGTTGTAAAACTTTCTAGCATTGCTCACATTCATATATATGTTAATAAATCTAGACATATATATGTATCAAGATTCATTAACATATATATTAATATAGGCAATGCTATAAAGTCTTATAACTTAAAATGGAGGTAGTACTAAGGAAATAAGATCAGTCATAAAATACTGAGTACTTTCTCTGAAGCATAGACACTTTAACTGTTAAAACTACAAGCTTATGTTCAATGCGATTTAGGAAATGAATTCCTGACTTATTTGAAGGATTGGTGATATTTGACACTTGATGTTCTCAATGTACACTGAAATCTGCTGCTAGAATTAAAAAAAAAAATCATCTGCCCACGACAGGATTTGACAATTACCTGGCACCTTAATTGTGAGTTGTCCGTTTTGTAAAAATAAAACTGCTCCCTTTCTTAGTTTGTCCTCTGCTTTCATGGTTTTACTTATGAATTGTGATAATTTCTGTATATGTTCCCAGTTACAGTATTAATTGATAATCCTGCTAATTCGATATTTGTTTTTCCTTATAACATATCTCTCTTCGTCACAATATTTTTGTTTGATTTTTTTACACAAGTGTATAATTAGGAAACTGCCTTCCGGAGGTGGAAGAATTAATAATGTACTCTCTCCATCTACTTTTGATAGACATATTTTCAAATCTGAAAATTTTATTTTTGATAGGCATATTTTAATCCAACGATCTATCATCTTAATGAATTTCTCGAATTTAATGCGTGACTCTCCATTCTTCCACACAAGATTGGCTACTGGGCATCGAGAAATGTAAATATTAATGAATCGCTTGTTTACGAGGAATAACTAGTAGCATGTTTAAATGGATGATAAGTAGAATTAATTATAATTGGTCTGTATGCCAAGATGAAATATAACTATAAAAAGTAGATGGAGGGAGTATCTTGTACTGTGCTCAGTAACTGTAATCAGGGAGAAGATACCCTGAATCATTTGACGCTGCTGACAAGCTGCGAAAATCTAATGTTGATCTATGACAAGCTACAAGATATTAATGTCGCTACACCTCTGTTGCCGACATGGCGCGCCACTGTCGATGTTTAATGTCGCGATTTCGGTATTTACATAGTATAGGGATTGTTGGTACTAGGATATATGCGAGACTGAGGTAAAAGAGATAGATACGAGGATTTTTATACAGGTTCGGGCCCCTGAATTGTCAGGTAATAACCCTACATCCTGTTGGCCGAAGCCGGTCGTTGCTCTTATTCATCATAATCACACCAGTACAATATTTGGGGTAGCCTATCCAACTGTTGTCGACATGACGGTCTGAAGGTCTGACTCGTAGTCGACAACAGGGTAGTCTTCCTCCTCGAATCCGTGCCCGGCGAGATAAGAGATAGCGCTTTCGTCTCTCCTGACAGTATCCGGAGACACCGTAGGGACTAGCCGTGCTTATCCCTGAAGTCGATGTCCGGCGTCTTGTCTTGGCGTATGTTGGCTTGTATATTGTAGCTTCTGTTGTTCCGTGTATGTTGATTGTGGGTCTCTCCCTCTCCTCCTAGGGGGCCTTGTATTTATACCCATAGATGTCCCCTTGTCCAAGTAGAACTAGGGAAACCAATATGGATACAATCCGAGTAGTCCTTGTCGTTTTCATGTAGAACTCTATTCATCCTTCCTTATAAGTAGCTGAACCGGAGGCCAACACAGGAACCCCCATATAGCAAGAGATGCTTCCACTGCCAGTCTTCCAAGAATCCCTCGGCCCTTGCCCCGGACTCGCCGCCACCTGCTTCGACTCTTCTACGTCGTCGTGCGTCCTGGTTCTATATATGCGTTAATTAAGGGACATCACATAGAAGTCCCTGCAGGTTCGTCTATGCGTTAATCACACAGTCCATCAGGTCATTCAATTCCTTATGAGAAAACTGACAGCCTAATGCAATGGTGCTTAAATTGCCAAGTTTTCTCTTTGTCGATTTATAATTTGTGTACAATTGCTAATATTGCTACCTTCTCCACGTGGAAACGCTTAAAGCTTTGCTTGTTCTTTATGCCTGGGAAAAAAAAATCATCAGCGAGAGGCGTGACGAGAGGAGGTGCTGCGGCGGGGGCAGTGCGCGGCGCGCGGCGTGACCCGGAAGCGACGGCGACGATGTTGAATTGTGATCGAAATTCATTTACACTTAATAAAGGTCAGCTTCTGCCATAGTGGACTGGAGGCCCGTCACCGGTAGGCTTAGGCCGGAGACCCCTGGGCTGTGCACATGGGGACGCCCGAGGGTGCGGGGGCGGAGCCCCGGCGGTACGGATCGTCATCCCTTTTAAGATTCCACCATATATATACCTCTTGTAAGCCGCCGTGCAGCATTGTAACCTCACCCTAGATATAGTGAAGATATTTTGCTGGCTGGCGCATGTGGTTTTCTCTCTCCTGCTTTGGGAGAGTTTTCCACATTAAATCTCGTGTCTTCTGTGATTGATCTATTGTTCTTTATCGTTTGTTTGCCTATCGCTTCCCAGCAGACAGTACGCTCTCTCCTCCGACAGCTGTCTCCTCCGGTGGCCACCTTCTCCCCGGTGAGTTCCTCCCCTTCCCTTCTCCCCTCCTGTTCTAGGGTTAGGGTTTCTCGGCCACGCAGCGCTGCTGCGTGGCGGCGACGGCACACGGCGGTGGCAGGCGTGGTGGGGGACGCTGCCACATCACACTCCCTCGCCAAGGCGCCGTTGAAGCTTCGCCGCTGTGGCATGCATGGAGAAGCAGGAGGACACGGACACAGCTTCTTTCTTTCACTGGTTTGTTGATTTGTTCTTCTTTCTCCCCCATCTGCCACCTAGCTAGATTTCCTCCTACCTTGGTTCTTGGAGGTTAATCCCCTGAATCAAGGAATACATCCACAAGTTTATCAGTATGCTTCTTGTTCCAATGAATGGCTGAGAATGCTAGTCTGTTGAATAACTAGTTGGAGAATTTATAGGTTGGATATCATCTCATAAACTAATTGACCAATGGCAGTAGTAACTAGTTGCAGATTAAACAAAGCACAAGATGGCTTTATGAGAAACCAAGAACTAACAGGCTTACCTTTTGCTTAGTTTTTTGTTTGTGAAACAGTCAGTCAGTGAAGTTTCTGCAATAGATCTTTCTGTTAGATTTCTTGTCTTGTAGGGAAGGTTGTAGAGGATGTTCTCTCAGGGTAAAGATTGATTGTCAGTTTGCTTAATTAGTTCTTTCTATTTATCACCAAGTTGGGATTTAGTTAATATGGATAGATAAACTGCAAAGTGTTAGTTATTTGTCAGCAACAACTTAGAATAGACTGGTAGGTTTAAGAAAAAAAATTCTTATTATTCCTCTCACTTTCCCATCAATCTTTAAATATGCTTCATAACTTGGATATGCTTAAGATTAATTCTCAGAGTTTAGTGATTTTCTTTTGTGCTTATCTCTCTAGATCTTTTGTTGTTGTGCTAAGTGCAAAATTGTAAATAATTTGTGTGCTACCTATAGTACTACTCTCATATCCATAACTCACTAGAAAGAGGAGGGAAGGGGAGGACAATGATATGATGCTATTTATTTTCCCTCCACCACATTTGTTGAGTTGTAGTGGAGGTAGTGAAAAATTGCCGAGTAGCATTTAGGATGGAGCCAGATATATTTAGTTACTGTTCTTTCCAAAGCTTAAACAAATGTGCAGACCAAGTTGATAGAATATTCAAGTAGCAATTATTAAATCATACTAAAGATATATTTTGTTTAAATTTTGATAATATGCTAATAATAATTTTTTTTGAGAATTACACAGTACAACGTAGACACTCATAACGCACGTGTACTCACCCATATGAACGCACGCACGTAAACCCTACCCCTATGAGCATCTCGAAGACTGGGCTGGCAAATCCTTGAGATTGACGAAGTCACCACAGGCGCCTCGCTGTCGACGGGTACGCCGCCTACCACATAAAGCACGACGCAATTAAATCCTGGAAAATTCGCTCCTATGAGGAGTCGAACCAAGGACCTTAGGTGCTACTGAGGCTCTTGGTTACAAGCCCTTTCACGCTAATAATAAATTTTGTTAAGACAGGCCATGGTGGTACTGGCCTGCATGCATAGATGTATTACATTTATGTATCATTCATCATGTGGGATATATAAATTAAACAAATATGGAGAAAGTGGCTAGTTAATTTTCTAGAGGAATCTAAGTCCTGTTGAACTACTTGCTGTCCTTTCACATGAGAGTACTGTTTCTTGGATACAATAATTTTGTATGCTTAACTTGAACTGTTACTAATACTATAATATTTGTTCACCCTATACAGTTATTACTTTATTTCACATGATAGTACAACCGTCGGCGACAAGATGAGAGGGATAGAGGATGGGAGGGGACAAGAGGTGGGAGGGTGTCAGGAACCTGACGTTGCCGGGAGAGCTACAGGATGCTGACAACTCGAGGGAGGAAGAACAGACCTATGCTGGGAGAGGAGCAAGAGTCCGTAAGTGTAATACGCGTGTGTGTGGGCCGGATTGGACCAAATGAGTACCAACCGAGCCCACTAGTAAGTATGGAGTGAGAGAGAGTTGAACTGTAATAAGAACAAAGCACCCTGTCTTTCTTTCGTATCGATGAAGTAAGAACTAGAGGCGAAGGCGGCGGCGGCACCAATCCTGTTGGATTCGGTGAAACTATCTCGTTTCTTGCTTGTTCTTACTGTTATTGAGGAGTTGGGTTAGGGTTCTAACAATCTGGTATCAGAGCCTTGCCATTCTCTCGTTTCTTGGATTTTGCTGCAAAATTTTTCCCGGAAGGGGTGGGAATTGTTGCCTCGGCGACTGATTCCGCAAAAGCTTCGGCTCCCTCGACTGGGTTAGCGAGATCCAGAACGAGATTTCAACCACGACACCTACGAGAAACCTCGCTACGTCACCAAGCAGGGCGCGAAGATCATGGACCAAGATGGGAAGCTGGACCTCCTCAGGAAAATGGAGGAGGCAGAGAAGAAGCGCGAGTAAAGTGCGAAGAAGAGGGAGCGGTCCGAGGAGAAGACCAGGGCTGAGCTCATGGCTCTCAAGGTGGCGGTAGAATCTCGTTTCCCAGTTGTGGAGAAGAGGGTGGATGCTCTAGAAGGTTCGGTAAAGGATTTGCAAGGCAAGGTGGAGCAGCTGCAGTTGGTTGTACAACAATTTCCTCATGAGCAACCTACTACTGCCTCTACGCTGAACCAAACAGGTGCTATGAAAACCTCTATTCCCTCCCTTTATTTGAATGATTTGGATCGATCTCCGTCAGATGTAGCAAATTCTGTTGGTGTGATGGGTTTGGGGTGTAGTGTTTCACCAATGTCTTGTCCTCAGTTTGATGGTGTTTAATCCCCAAATGTGGAAGTGTAACTGTGAAGAATAGCTGGTTAGGATAGCTGGTTTGAATTTTGTTGGTAACACGGCTTTCTGGCTTCAATTTATGAGATCCAAACTGTCGGGGGTTAGCTGGCCAGTTTTTGTTGAACAAGTGTGTATAAGATTTGCTCAAGATGACCAGGAAATTCTTATTAGGCAGTGGATTCTTATTGTGCAAGATACTACTGTGTTTGACTATGTCGAAAAATTTGACAGCATTATGCACCAACTGTTGGCCTACAATAATTCACTACCTCTCAATTATTTTGTGACCAAGTTTGTGGAGGGTTGAAACAGGAAATCAGGTCAGCAGTCCTAATGCAGAAACCACAGGATCTGGATTCAGCTTGCTCATTAGCCTTCTTGTAGAAAGAAATCTTGGAAGGTTCCAAGTCTGTCAGTCATAAAAAGTCCGATCAGCCTATTTTAGTCAAGAACTCTTTGAAGTCTCTCTCTCCTCAAAGCCATTCTAATTCTGTTGTTAAGGGCAATGCATAACCTCCATCAGAGGATAGGAGAGGGTCTGACAATACCAGGGCTAAAGATGACAGGCTAGCCGCTCTGAGATCATATAGAAGATCCAAGGGGCTGTGTTTTACTTGTGGGGAGTGTTGGAGTAAGGAACACAAATGTGCCACCTCTGTTCAACTCCATGTTATCCAGGAACTATTGGAATCCTTGAGTCCTAACTCTGTTAATTCATAAAGTAACCTAATGGCCATATCCATGCAAGCAATCAGTGGTACTGAGTCTGCCACTTCCTTCAGGATAAAGGGGTGTATCCAAGGAACTAAAGTGCTAATGTTGATTGATTCAGGCAGCTCTCATTCTTTCTTGGATACCCAAGTAGCTCATAAGTTCCAAGGTGTTCAGCCACTGCAGAAGGTGTTGTCAGTTAAGGTAGCTAATGGAGGTATCATGTTATGTTCCCAATTGATTCCTCATTGTGCATGGTGGGTTCAGGGAGTAGGGTTCCATACAGATTTTAAGCTGTTGAGTCTTGGAGTTTATGATGTTATCCTGGGTATGGACTGGCTAGTGACCTTGGGGACAATGAATATTAATTGGGCTGCTAAATGGATGGAGTATCAGTTGGGGAACAAAACAATCAGAATTAAAGGAATTCAGACTCAGACTGAACACTGTGCTCCCATTTCAGTGGACAAAATTCAGGAAATGATGACTCTCGGTTCAGTTATGCAGGTCTTCCAACTGCAACAACTAACACCAGATAAACTTGTTGAGGCCCCCCTGCAATTCAGGCCTCATTTAACTGAATTTCAGGATATTTTTGTTGAACCTGCTGGTTTACCTCCCAGAATTCCTTTGTTGCCCAACTCCAAACCTATGTACATCAGACCTTATAGGCACAATCCAGCATAGAAGGACGAAATTGAGAGACAGGTGAAAGAGATGTTGGCTTCTGGGGTGATTAGACCTAGCAGCAGTGCATACTCTTCTTCTGCACTTTTGGTGAAAAAAGAAAGATGGTACATGGAGGGTTTGTATTGACTACAGACAACTTAATGCCATAACTGTTAAAGGCAAATTTCCCATGCCAATCATTGATGAACTTTTGGATAAGTTATCTGGTGCTCAGGTCTTTTCCAAATTAGATCTAAAGGGCAGGGTATCACCAGATTAGGTTGCAGGAAGGGGAAGAGCATAAAACTGCTTTCCAAACTCATACTGGCCACTATGATTACAGGGTAATGTCATTTAGGTTGACTGGTGCTCCAGCTACATTTCAAGGGACCATGAATGAGACTCTTGCACCTATACTAAGGAAATTTTCCTTGGTCTTCTTTGATGATATATTGGTTTATAGTCAGGATATGCAGTCTCATTTAACTCATCTCAAGGAAGTGTTGCTCCTGTTAAACAAGCACCAATGGAAAGTGAAACTCAGTAAGTGCTCTTTTGGTCAGTCACAACTCACAACTATCTTACTTGGGACACATTATCAGTGGTAAGGGGGTTGCTACTGATTAGTCCAAGATTGAAGAAGATGTAAATTGGAAGGTACCCAATACTGTCGAAAAGCTAAGAGGGTTCCTTGGACTGGCTAGATACATTATAGAAAATTTGTCAAAAATTTTGGTGTTTGACGTTATTTTGTACATACTTAAATATAACCACATGTTTTAATGGCTATTTTCAGGAACCAATTTAGCTAGCAATACCAATGTGCTAATTAAGCCAGTTAATTAAATATTGATTCATGCATGAGCCGTGCACGTACGGGCATATATACATGTGTATGGCCGCCTGTGGGTGTTGGGGGAGTGGGGGAATTTCCGTGGACAGAATTGACCAAGGGAATCTCTAATTGGGCCATGAATTAGTGAATGGGCCAAAAGAGGAAGGATGGAGTGGGCCAAAACATTGAATTGTTTGCTTTTGGGGCTGATTGTGGCCTCCTTTTTATTTTGACAATACACATAAGAAATACATAGTATAAATATCTTTTCTTTTTGACAAAAATCTTAGCTATATACATATGAATACTCTTAAATTGAGGTGGGCCTGCCCCTACTAGTCACCATGTTCTACTCGTCGAGATGTACTCGGTAGGTTCTAGTCGGTATGCTAAGTAGTCTACATATTTCTCCATCATAACTTGTGTGGTATTTTTCTCGGCAATGTATATAAACTGGAGTATGATTATTATTTATCTCAAGGGTCGGAATTAGTATAAATCCTTATCCTTTGTCTTCTTATATGATCTTGCGTATAACATCCTAGTGCCAATAACCCATATACTCTACGGATACCGTTGACATATATATAGCTTTCGATAATGACATAATTGTAATCATTTTCACTTGGATTATGCATGTAAGATTTATTTTTCTTCATGTCTTATATATAAGCCTTCGTACTTAACTGAAGTAGCAACAACAGTCAGCAATAATCTTATTCTTTCTCGAAAAAACAAAGTCTTCTTAATTATTAGGCAAAATTTGCCCTAGGACATCTAAAAATTATGTAATTGGGTGGGAGATACGGTAAAATCACGCCGCTGCTGATGGACACCACAAAATTCATTTAATTTGCCGTAGGACACCCAACACAATATTTTATCATTTCTGACAAAAAGAGTGGTAAATTTCAAAAAGAAAAAAATCGCCCTCAGTCCTATCTGATCCCCACTGCCGGCACCCGCTTCCCAGCGCCGCTCGCCAAGTGCGTCACCGTCGAAGCCGTTGCCACATGTCAAGACCATCAAACTGACTAAATACCAAATTACCAATCATTTTATAAGCATTAGGAACATTTCGGAAAGAAAAAATAATTAATTAAATTGGTGTGTTTGTTTTGACTAAATGGCACATCATCACGTAACCAATTGACACGTCCTGTTAATCTGTATGCTCTCATCGATTGAGCACCTATTACGCAGGATTGTCACAACCCAACCAACAGATAATAGTCTTCCTCCTCTGGTTGCTGCTGCTACTACACACCCTTTCCTCTACTGCCTCTGAGGAGCTAGGGGTACCTGGGGTTCATCGCGGGGAGCTGGGGCTGAAGCCCCAACAAGCCCCAATGACGAATTCGCCCCTGAATGTCCTTTGAGTTCTGGATCTAGCAGATCAAGAATAAGACGCTCAACAAGTTCAGGGTCCCTAGGGCTAGGAACCTCACTAGTCAACATAGCAAATATGTGCAGACTAGCTATATCCAATGGAAGAAGTGATATAAAACTCTAAGTCAAACAATCCCCAATGCTTCTACAGGAATAAAATAGAAATCTGTGATACATAGGGGCACTACAGCCTTTAAGTAGTGTAGATACAGATGATGTGCATTTACTTGTTTCATAAGAAATCAGTAGAAACTGTTCCAGATAAATGCACATTATCTTGTTGGTTTATTTGTAATCTTGGGTGCATGTTGCTTTTGCTCTAAAAAGAATCCAAAGTTAAAACTGCAGCTCCACATATGCGATGAGTCATGCAAAAGATAAGTATTAGCGGTTCATACCTTTTTATGTCATTCCTATCGTGTGAAGCACATGACAAAATGTAAGGTTGGTTCCTTTATTTTTGTTAATATATGACCAGATCAATCTTTCTTGAGGGTGAGACAAAACTCACAGGAAAATAATGATTAACCTCAGAAATTTTTCCCATGAGTCACCCATCAGAATGAAACCCTCAAGGTGGTAGTTGGGTGTGGGCTGGCTGGGGACTCAAGAGAGGAATTTTTTTTTGCGGGGAAGGAAACAGGTTAGGGATTGTTTGGATTATAGGATAGGAAAAGTATAGGAATTTAGGAAAGGAAAATCTAAGTGTAAACAGAGGAATGCAAAATAAAGGAATACAGAAGTTAGTAACAAGTTTCAATCAATTGATAATAACAAGTTAATTATAAGATATCAATCAAACAATTATATGATCTTATACTTATAATATCTCTATTTGGTCCAATCTATTAAGAATTGTTTTAATAAAGTTAGAAGATTCAAAATTATATCACATCCAAATCTTGGCTGATGTATTCTTTGCTTTATTTTTCATAACTTATATCCCATCGGTTATAGCCGATCGATCCGAAATTCCATTAGCATCATCTAGGCACGTGATTATATATCGGCCTTTTGGCCAATCTGCCCCACGATCTAATCTTTATCTATATCTTGTTAGTTGTAGGATCAAACTAACTGACATGCCCTGTGTCAAGGGGTTATGGATACCACATACCCAATAGTAATTGACTAAGCTCGGCGGGGCCCACCACATACCATGTCTTATATGGAAACAAACCTCTTATATAGAAGGAGTTCCGGATAAGGAAGGACGAATAGAGTTCTATATGGAAACGATAAGGACTACGCGGATTGTATCCATATTGGTCTCCCTAGTTCTACTTGGACAAGGGGGCATTCTATGGGTAAAAATACAAGCCCCCCTAGGAGGAGATGGGACAAGCCACAAGATCAACAAGACACAACATATACACAAGCCAATACACATCGCCAGATCTCGACATCAGAGATTAGCCTAGACATACCCTATCCGGTGCCTACGGAGGCCAGCAAGAGGGTGTTGACGGTCGTTAGCGATCAGTTTCGACCGTCAATATTACCAAAATAGAGAAGAACTAGTTATGCTTGCAATGCATATTCATGTTAGAATAATAATATTCCACTAGTATTAGGTTCACTAACCTTTTTGCAGAGAATAACTATAAAGTGGAGGAAAATCGACATCAAAGCAGACGATAAATCAATCGGACGATGTCGAGAATCAGACTTATGTATGAATAGGCCAAGAACTCATAATTGACACGATGAACTGGGGCAAAATTCACAAGTCTACGGAGACAAGAAGCCGAGGAGGCCACCCGCCAAAGCCTGGGCCGAATGGGCGTGGCCAGGGTTCAGCCGAACCTCGGGTTCGGCCGAACCGGCTGTAGCACCGTTCTATCCAGGGATTCTCCTGGATGGCTGAGATTGACTCCCTATGGCGGTTGGAGGGTATTTCCGACCATTCCAACCGCCACAACCGACAAGCTCAAGTTATAAAAGGAGCTCTCATCCTTCACTTCTTCACACACTCCAAGCAAAACTCTCTCATATTCTCTCAAGTTTAGTTTAGTATTCTTAAGCTAGTGGAGTAGGAATAGAATAGAAATCGGAGTCCGGAAGCCTTCAGAAGAGTTCGGGTATGGCTTTAGTAGCTCTCCTTTCCTCTTTTGTAAGCTTTGTACTTTATTTAGAATACTCTTCTATATACATTTATGGTATTGAAATACTTTATGAGTATATGAATGCCTACTTTACATTATGTTCTTGTTATACTAAATATGCTGCTAGCTTATATGGGAGATGCTTTGGTGTGGGTATAATGTTTGCTTATGCAATTACTCTATGTCATGACGATGATATTAGAGTAGTATCTGGTAGTTTAGACGTGGTGTCTAGATTACGGGATATCATTATTTGGGGTTATATGCTGCGGATGAGAGGTGGGCCGCTGATGGTGACAGCTCAGTACGGGTATTCCTCCGCGCGTGTATATAATACTAAGTTAATTCCCTGGGGAGGGTACTCATCCGTATTTAGCCCCGGTTATATGGTCATGACGGACTGTCGTAAGGAACTCGACAATAAGGGGTGGCTTCTCGAAGTACCAGGAGGGCATCGGAGAAGGCATCGGATAGAGGGTATTAGCTAGTATATCGGATAACTTGAATGTTTGTATACTATGTATACTAGAAGTATAGGAATAGATTATCTTTCTCTTTTTCTTTCCACTTAGCTTAGATAATTTAATATGAGAATAAGTAGCTACTGCTTGTGTGTCACACTACCCTTGGATTATCTTAACCCCTGCATAGGATATGATTATTATAAGTAACATAAAAATTATTAGCCAAGTTCTCTCTACATGATCTTCCCACGGGATAAAATAAATACGATACCCTTGGAATACTCTCGGGTGAAATGCTACAATGGTATATCCGTGCGCTTGCGGATGAACTCTGTAACCGTAATATACCAGAAGTATTTTTGCGCCATTGCTGTGAATTATATTTCTAGTAATGTCGTTAAGAAATACCAACAGACGAGCCATATATTTCTAGCCTGTCAGAGGTGACTTTACCTCACCTTTGACGGGTTCCATTTTTGGCCCGCCACAGGTGACTAGTCACCTGTGATGGGTTGCCGCCGGATGGCTCTTCGATGACGGCATCCCATAGGATCCGTCAAAGGTGACCCTCATTGCTGACCAACACCTATGCACGTCACAGATATACCGTCACAGGTGTGAGGATCTGGCGTAGTGACTCTAACTAACCTAAGCTACCAAGACCGTGAAAAGGGATAATGGCGGAGCTCAAAACAGCCATCGATTGTGCATTTTGAACACGTAATGACTCATGACAAGGTCTCACTCTAGGGGACATCGTTGAAGTGCCGAAACAACTCCGATGAACCTCCGAGCGAACGACACAGCCCAAAAGTGTGCGAATGATATATACGTATACATTCGTCCTGGAATATAATAACTTTTAGCCTTTTAAATTTTTCCTAAAATAAAACAAGTTCTTCACCGATATTTTCTTCCCAACCAAACACAATCATGTACCATTTAATTTTCCTACCTATCCCCACTTCTTCTCCAATCACAACACTCTCTCCCATTTAGTTCTACCAACTTTATTAATGACTGTGTTCAACTCTGAAAGTGACAGTCGAGTATACTGTTGTCGGTTCATCGTAGCAACAGGAATTTAACTAGCTAGAGAAACACTTGTTAACTGTTGGCAGAAGCGCGGTACTGCGGTAGTACACTTTAAAGAAAAAAAATACTCTGTATAGGACATGCCGTTTGAGATTTCAGAGAACTCTATCAGCCTGTCTTTCTAACCAACTCTGTTCTGGAATGGATGAGCAATATCAATAGACACGGTAATCAGAATTCCATTTCATATTATAAGACGTTTTAACCTTTCTCATCCCTTTTCTAGATTCACTAACATTCATATGAATATAGATATAAATATGAGGAAAAAAATACGAATTACCCCCCGAACTATCGAGGTCGGTCAAATTACACCTCTGAACTCAACAACCAGACATTCTACACCCTCAACTATTGAAACCGGACAAATAACCCCCTTGACTCAATCTAGAGTGGTTTTGGGTCCACGTGGCAGTACAGTCAGCATTTTTTTTAAAAAATCAGTGGGCCCCGCCTGTCAGTTCTCCACCCCTCTCTATCTCTCTCTACTCTATCCCAATCTCTCCCCCCTCTGTTCTAAAAAAAAAAATCTCTCCCCCTCTCTCTCTCTTCTCACCAGCACAGCGGTGGCCGCGCGAGGGCGGGAGCAGGCGGCGCTGCCGGCGGCGGAGGGGGGCGGCCGCGTGAGGGCCGGAGCAGGCGCGGCGTAGTTCCCCATCATGGCCACCGTCGCCTCGGCGTGTGGGCCCACGACGGCGACGGCGCGGCGCGTCCACGGAGCCAGCGGCAGCGCCCGCCCGTCGTTCTTGAGGAGGACGATCCCCTGCCGCGCCGCCTCGACCGCGAGCTCCTGGTGCGCCGCCGGCACACGTGCTACGCGCCCCAGGTGCCCGAACAGCTGCGCCGCCGGGTCGTCGTCAAACATCCCAAGCCACATCTGCACCGTGACGGTGTTCGTCACCGCGGCCGTCGATGTCGGCGTCCTTGACCTTCCCCTGCGCTGACGGCGCCCTCGGTGTACTGCACCAAGAACTGGCCGCAGTCGAGGTCGAGCCCCCCGGAGCGTCGCCGCGACGGCGTCCTCCTGGTCCGCGTGTAGTGCTGATCACTGTAGAACACATCGCGGAGTCGCAGGCGGAGAGACGATTGTAGCCGGCGAGCCCCCACCGGCGGCGGATGGTGCCGCGGAGGAACGCCGCGTCGGCGCAGGTGGGCACGCCGTTGACCTGGTTGTACGAGCACATGAGGCTAGTGGCGCTGCCGGCGACGACGCAGGAGCGGAAGGGGGACATTGAAGGTGTCCTGGAGGTCCTGGCGCGTCACGACGGTGTTGAAGTGGAAGCTGTCGGTGCCGGACCAGCTGTCGAGGTCGTAGGCGGTGAAGTGCTTATAGCAGGCGGCGAGCTTGAGGCGGCCGTCGCCGGAGCCGGAGGGTTGCTGCTGCTGCTGGAGGCCGCGGACATAGTCGGCGGCGTAGCGGGCGGCGACGGCGGGGTCCTCGCCGGGCCAGTCTGCCACCCGCCACGCGCTCCCGGCGACGCCACAGCCCACCACCATCCTCGCTGCCCGCAACGCCAGAGAGATGAGAGAGAGAGAGAGAGAGAGGCCGTAACCGAGGAGCTCGAGAGGGCGGCGGACTCGTCGCGTAGCCTGCTGCCACACCCTCCCCGCGAAGCCGCCGCCCGCCGACTCCATCTTCCTCCTCGGCACAGCCTACCGGCCGCCGCGCCCTCCCGTCGTCTCCTCGGCACAGCCTACAGGCCACCAAGCTCGAGACGGTGATGGCGCTCGGACGACGCACGCAGCAGCGCCCGCCGCCCTGGCCCGGTGGCCTCCCCTCAAGCCGCCGCCGTACTGCCCAACGCCCTACTGCCCCCGTCGCCGTGACAATAGTCCCCCACCACCGCCGTTTCTGGCTTTGTGTCAGAGGGAGAGAGCTAGTGAGAGAGATGGAGATGGAAGGGAAAGGAGGTGGGAGAACAGATAGAGGAGCTGACCGGTGTAGCCCACTTTTTTTAATTAGTTTTTCGCTGAGTAGACCGCTACGTGTATTCCACGTAAGATCGAAACCGCTCTGGATTGTGCTAGGGGGGTTATTCGTCTGGTTTGAAAAGTTGAAGGTATAAAATGTCTGGTATTGTAGTTCGGGGGTGTATTTCGTTCGACCTTGATAGTTTGGGGGTAATTCATACTTTTTCCTAAATATGAAGCACATATATGGATCTATACATAAATCTATTAAAAACCCAAGACGTCCTATAATGTGAAACAATGGAACTAGTCTCAATGGTTGATTTGCATTGACGTTTTTTTACCAACATAGACTCGGCTAAAGATTTATAGTGTTAATTGAGTCACCAAACGTTCCAACTTGAAAACTTCTCAACCCAGATGAGTTCACAAAAGAACAAATTGGCTAGGAGAGCCAATTTAGAGATTAAACCAGTCTAAAAGCTGATTTAGATCGATATGGAGATAATGACTCATCTCGTGGGTGAATCGAAAGGTTTACGGGACAAAGCTACGAAGGATATCACACTCTCACAACAAAGACGGGTGATTTACGATGCAAATGTTCAAAGTTGGATGGAACTAAGGTAAATTAGAAAATATGGTGAAAAGGTAAAGGTATAAAATGATTGGATTGTGTAGGTGTCAAGGTCGGGGCTATGATATATTAAAATTGGCCATAGCCCTTATAAATAGGTGGCCTTACCTCCATAGGTCTTTTTTTATATTTTATTAGGCTTAGAGATCAATTAATATAAAAAAACTCTGACATAAGTGTTGATGCGAAACACGGTGCCCTGGGAGATTTTGCTTCACTCCAGTGCAGATCAAAGGCTTGCCTCGAGTGTCAAGAGCATGCAAGCTGGTTTGATCCTGCAACCAGCAAGAAAGACAATAAACGTAATTAGATGAACGATAGCCGATCGGCCGATAGAACTGATGACGTATCGTCAGGACCTAGCCGATGCAGTTAAACCAAATGGGATGTGGCTTTATGATGAGCAAGTGAAACAAAACCCTAAATATGTACTATCGACTACGATACCTCTTTTATTTTTATCAATCACCTTTTGACAGTATTAGGAAATAGCTGATAATCCAATATTTACAGGTAGAATAGATAATGTACTCGCTATTACTCCAATAAAAACTTATATAAACAGGTTAATCTAGATAAATATATCAAATAATAATTGATCATCAAATATAATGAATTAACCGAGATCAATCAGACTTGATATATTTATGTAGAGTGATCTATCTATAGAAATGACAAATATACATAGAATAGATTATGAGACATGCACTATCATATATATTAGGTAAGATCGGCTAAAACCCCAATGCTATCCTTAGTTATAATTAATTCCAGGTTAATTTTTAAGGTTCTAGACAAGACTAGGGTTGATGTAACTCAAAGTATGTAAAGAGACCTAAAGTCTAAACAATCAAGTAATTAATTACTTTTCAGGATGGTAGATATCTTAACCAATCCAATCTGGCATGATGATTTAGCCGATACCAGCATAAACCCTAAAGTAGGCCTTAGCCGATATGACTAAATCGAGATGCTAAACTAGATTAAATAAGATATATGATAACAAACGTCACAAGAACAAGATTAATACATTTAAAGCAATGTAAAAGCCCCGATGATGCAAACCATTGAGACAGGTTACCTCTTGTCGAGAGATCGTAGCTGATGCCCCGACTTGAAGCAAGAACTTGTACTGATTTTATTGTCGTCGTTTATTACAATAAAAAGTGTGGCGATGTGCGGAAAATTGTACTGATTCTATTGTCGTCGTTTATTACAATGATTCGGGGTTTATATTTATACACATAGTACAAAACTCGTAACTCGTCCATTATGGACACGACTCAAACTTTCATAAAGATAAAAACAACAAACAAGTCCACACTGCGGACTCTTACCATTTCTCTAATTCAAACTGACATTAATATCCTAATTTAATAGAAAAAATTGCCTTAAATCAGCTTTATCTTTATACGGCAATGGCAGTTATCTCAATTGAGGCTCCAACCGAGCCCAAGTCGAGATGTATCAACTACTTCCCATATTGGCTGAGTTGATGTCCAACTCTGTTTCCTGCCGATATGATGTCCAGCCGATGCGCAGTTAGTTTTTGGCAAGATCAAATCTCCTTCAAGCCCGCTTTAATATCCATTTCCAAATCCGAATATATCTTGCCAAATTTCATTGTTTACAATAAGACGTGAGAACTACCTTAATTAGACACAGACTAGGGTCCCATTGGTCCGATCGGCTGAACATCTGCAACCCAACCGTCACTATGCCACAAGTATAGAAGATCCGGAGTAAGCGTCAAGAAAACTTAGCAACTCACAGCTGGCTGTTGAATCCACCAATTGGTCCATTCGAGGAAGAGGAAAGTAATCGTTTGGGCACGCCTTGTTGAGATCGGTGAAGTCCACACCTATTCTCCACTTTTCGTTGCCCTTGCGGACCATGAATGGATTAGCAAGCCACATCGGAAGGAGAACTTCTCGGGTAAAGCTAGCTTTGAGAAGTTTGCACAATTCTTCTCGTATGGCTTGTTTTTGATATGATGCAAATCTCCGCAGTTTTTGCTTAATTGGCTTGGCATCGGGTTGCACCATGAGTTTGTGCTCGATCACCTCCCTAGGGACTCCCGACATGTCTGACGGCTGCCAAGCAAACACGTCTGCATTGTCGCGGAGGAAGGTGATGAGCTCGAGTTCCTATTTGCTGCCTAGCGTTGCCCCGATCTTAATGGTCTTGTCGGGGTTGGTGCTGGTTAGTGGAACGATCTTTATCGCGCCGCCGGGTTTTAGAGCCTTGTTGGGCTTACTCACTTTCCTAGGTAGCTCTGTTGTGGTGGGTGATGTGGCAGTATGCTCGACCATGTCGAGGCTTCGCTTGTCACACTCCGCTAATTTGCATTTCCTTGGATAGTGATTGTCCCTTTTGGTCCTGGCATCTTAGGATGTGTTTGGATGGTGGTCAAGGGTGGATGGGATTGGGCCATCCAGTTTTTTAGGGATATGGTCATCTAGTTTTTGTTTGGTTGGGTAGATGGGATGAGCCAAGTTTTTGTTTGGTTGGAGGGACAAAAGGTGGATATGGTGAGCCAGTTTTTTGTTTCGTAGGATGGATGAGTGTTGTCATCACCTTTTGGATGGAAATGGTGAGAATACCTCCTACCTGGCATACTTGGGAAAATTGGATAGTTGCAAATTCATCACGTATTTGTTTTCCAGTTCATTGTCTGAGTGCAAAAGAAGGTTGAACACAGGGCTACTACCAACAGCCATTACACAACCATCACAGCACATTTCAGCCACTAAAAGTGGTGGCAACATATCTTGCAACCCAAGTGACCTTGTGAGCAAATTCAAGGGTAACAAACACCCTTGCAGTTGGAGGATTGTCAACTAGATGTGCATGGTAATGAGCAAGATGTATATATTCAAACCCTGGAATGCTATGCACACTCTCATACAGGTTATCGGGCAGCTCATCGTTAGATTTTGCAGCCTCTTTTCCAGCTTCAACTATTGCTCCAGCAAGCTTGTCACCAACAGATTTAAATGCGCCTATCAGCCCTTCCTCTTCAATTGCAGCAGCAGCCTTAGCTTTCTTAGGTTTGGGTGCTGAAGATGATGCACCATTCTCCTCTTTAAGGGCATGAACTCTACTAGCTGATCCAGTTGCTGCAGCACTTCCAATACCAATTTCTTCTTCTTCATCATCATCAATGGGAATAGATTCAATGGCTAGAGGATCACCTGATCCTTTTGCATATTTTCCAGTAGCCAAGCTATTGCCAAATATCACAAGCATCTTGCCATAATTGTGAATAGGTTTGTTCAGATATTCAGCATCAGCCTTGTGATCCTACAACATGGTTTAATAATAAAACTAGTTTCAGCAACCACTACAAGTTTCAGCAACCATTATAAGTTTCAGCAATCACTATAAATTTCAGCGACCAATACAAATTTCAACAACCACTATAAATTCCAGCAACCAATACAAATTTCAGCAACCGCAACCAATAATAACTTAGCTATAGGTAACAATAAAATGGTGTAAGTGTGGTTGTGGCATACCTTGATGTGGTCTGCATAATGTTTATGATCAAGTGATATGATAAAATTGTCATCATCCCAAAGTGCAGCACTCAACTTCCTCAGATCAGCTATCTTAGAATATTTCCTTTTCCAAGTCCTAATGTGATTAGTAATCTGATCTGAAGTCAAATTAATATTGAAGTGATCATTCAAAGCTTTAGCACAAGCCTTCAAGTGGACTTGCTTAAACCCCGAGGAAGTTTTGTTCCCACTAGCAACAATACCCTCGAGGTATTCAAGATGTAGGTAGACATTGAAGATGTCCATGCAATATGTCCACCCTTATCACTTTGTCCACTTCCCTCCATTGCCTAGCATGTATAAAGAAGTTGATTTCATCAAACATATAAATTTCAGCAACCAATACAAATTTCAGCAAGCATATAAATTTCAGCAACCACTATAAATTTCAGCAAGCATATAAATTTCAGCAACCACTACAAATTTCAGCAAACATATAAATTTCAGCTTACATATAAATTTCAGCAACCACTATAAATATCAGCAAGCATACAAATTTCAGCAAACAATAAATTTCAACAAGCAAATACATGTCAGCAAATACATAATTCTTAAAAAGGAGTACATAAGTCTTAGAGTTCCATACAAATACATAGACTACAAATCTAAAATTTTCAATTTCCATGGTGAGTTTGACGATCTTCCCACATTTGGTCTGCGGTATCCTGCCTAAACTGAACCATGGATGCATGCTCACTAGCTTGCCCACTTCTTGATGTTGCATAATTGTAGTTGGCTATCCATTCTTCCTCTGATATGATAAAATCATCACCACCATCTTCTATAATCCAATTCTGAATAATACAACAAGCTACCACAATATCCACTTGAGTTGGATAGGGAAAAAATGGAGTAGCATCATCTAAAATTTTCCACCTCCTCTTGAGAGACCCAAATGCACGCTCAATGGTGACCCGAAGAGATGAGTGCCTCAAATTGAATAGCTCCTTCTCATTTTGTACAGGATTAGACCCCCACTCATTCAAATGATACCTCACACCACGAAAAGGGGGTAAAAATCCAGGTTTTGCTCCATATCCCGCATCAACTAGGTAGAATTTTCCTAACATATAAGGACAAGTTGGTGAAATGTGTTTTTGTGAATAATTTTTCTATGCACAAGTTCGACTTACATTACCTTGTGGGACACGAAGGCCATCTGTACGCTCTATAGAATCACGTAAAACTACAGCATCATGTGCTGTCGTCTCCCAACCAGCCAACACATACGTGAACTTAAGGTCAAAATCTATAGCTGCCATTACATTTTGAGTAGCATGATCCTTCCTACCACGAAAAGAAAGCTCCATATCTTTGGTAACAGAGACTCGTACATGTGTGCCATCAATAGCTCCAATACAATCCTATTTTAAAAGGGCATAATTTTTCGTCTACAAATAATGGTGTACAACTAGTTGTGGATCATACCTTAAAATAAGGATCCTACCTTGGGTTCCCTAATATTTTTGATGGAGTCGTTATTGAGGGTGGCCTTATTAATTCCTTTCTCAGCTCACCAACAGCATGAAGGACTAGGTTGAACTATCGGCTAATAGTTTCACCGGACCTATAAAAATTAGTGGCAACTACCCTATTTCTAACATTGTGCCCAAATGTATGTAAAAACATAGCCACTTGCTCTTCAACAGGCATATGTATAGTATCCACAAGCAAGCCACGATCCCTAAAAAGTTTACAAAAACGGAAAAAAGGTGCTCTTCGAAGCCTAAGCATGTTCACACAGATGGTACTGTTTTTCCAAATCTTGTCATTAAGATAATCAAATCTTTTCCTATCCCTTTCATCTATTGGCCCATAGGTAATCCCTTCTCTCCTTGGAACTCTTTTCCTTTTCTTATTTCTAGACTCGATAACCATAGCCATCATTCCCAACAACATATATGATGCAGCCACATAAATCAGAAACCGTGTTCTGCTGTCCATCTACAATACCAAAGTTTGACCAAATCAGGTCTACCACATTCATGCACACATATATTGAGTCATACAACATATAGCACTCAGATCTGAACAAAATATCACAAAATAGCAACAATAGCACTCTATAAACATTCATGCCCATGCTTAAAAACAACTATAGCACTCAGATCTGAACAAATCAATCCCCAAAAAACAAGAAATATGCTTGGATTTGTACTATATCTTAATTTGAAAAGGAATGGAAAAGTGAATATGTTTTTTTTCTCTGGAGTCGTCATCGGCCTGCTGCCTAGAGTCGCCGCCGCGCCTCCCTCCTGGAGTTGTCGCCGCGCCGCCGGAAATCCTCGTCCGCGCCGCTCGCGCCTCCGACAGCAGCCGCCCGCGCCGCCGGTTGATATTTTTACAGAGGAGGGAGGAGATCTAGGGTTTTGGTCGGCATAGGTGAAGCGGTGAGAAGAGAGGAAAAAAAAGAGAGAAAAGGATGGGGAGGAGGTGACTACATGCGGTCTTGTTGACGTGCGCGAGGTGCGCAGTCGCTGGTCCGGCCGAATCGCACAGAGCCGACATCTGGAGGGAATATTCCCTATATGGTGGCCATATCCTAGTGCTGCCCTCCATCCAAACACACCCCAAATTTGGGCGGCCATATCCTATCCGAGCCTATTCGTCCATCCAAACACATCCTTAAGCAATTGGATTCCGCCACGAACTTCGCGAGTGCAGTTCTCCCTAAGATGACATTATACGCAGTGTCAAACTCAGCGACATCAAAGGTAATCTACTCTGTTCGGAAGTTATTAGCCTATCCAAAGGTAACAGCTAGCATAATTTTGCCCAATGGTTTGGATAATGATTCTGGAGTGATCCCGTGGAAAGGCTGATCTGAAGGTAGGTCATCACTCTAGAATCCTTATACCGTGATATTTCAAACAGTTAGAATTATATTTGTGGACATGAGTGTTTGTGGCCTTTTTTTTCCCCCACTTAGTCAAGTTGGTATATCTACCTTAACTAATTGCTGCTATTTCGTATATATAAGTCCGTACTATTCATGATCGTCATATATGCGTACCTCGGCTAGCCTGCTTAATTAGTTCACACATCATGTTTGTTGTGACAATGTTGCAGCTTCTCCTCCTACTCCTCCTACTCCTCTCCATTTCGCTTGATGTTTCACACCTCATTGCTGAAGCAGCAGCAGCAGCAAAGCCACCTGTGTCCTTCAGCTTCAACTTCTCTGATCCATCCACCTACAGCCTAGATGACCTCCTGTTCGAAGGCGACGCGGCCAAGCCGAAAGACGGGCTGGTCGACCTCACCGCCGGCCGCAGTTGTCATCCCTATTGCCCCGCCGGCCGGATGTCGTACGCTCACCCGGTGCAGCTCTACGACGACACCACCGGCGGCAAAAAGGTGGTGGTGGCCAGCTTCTCCACGAGGTTCACCTTCACAATCAGACCCATCGACGACGGTATCAGAGCGGATGGTCTGGCTTTCTTCCTGGCCAGTTACCCATCTAAGCTGCCGGCCAACTCGTTCGGCTCCAGCCTTGGACTCATCGCTGAAGGGACGACCACCGCCTTCGGTTCGGACCGATTCATCGCCGTCGAGTTCGACACATTCAACAACACTTTCGACCCCCAACCCGAGAAGAGCATCGACCACGTTGGCATTGACATCAACTCCGTCAGTTCCTTGAACACCACAATCTTGCCCAACTTCAGTCTGAACGGGACAATGACAGCCCACATCGAATTCAACGGCACAACGCAGATGCTGGTCGCCTCACTGTTGCTCGCTGGCCGTCCATGGTCTGCAGCGCCTGATTATCAGGTGAGTTTACGACTGCCAGATCCGATCACGTCGTTGCTCCTGCCGCAGGTGGCCGTGGGTTTTACTGCATCCACCGCGGAATACAAGGAGCTCAACCAGATAATGTTATGGTCATTCAACTCAACTCTTACGCTAGTAAACCAAGGTACCTGACCATATCCCTACTGTTATAAAAAAATAAGATATTTTTGTCTATACTTTTATACGTCATTCATATTTGAGTCAGTTTTACAGATTGTTTACTTTTGAAATCATTTTTAAAATACTGCATTGCATGCTAACTTGTGACGAGAATCGGACTCCTAATTGTTTTAGTATTCCTGCCAAGCCATTGAAAAGCAACGTATGTGATATGGCCAACATCCCAACCAGGATTCTGAATTACATATCAATACTTTCTTTAAATAAAAAATACCATATACTTTTTAGACAAAATAATCTACAAATAATATGTAAAATAGTATGCAATGTGTGTATATGTATATGATTCAGTTTTTTCCCGTGCTAATGTTTTTCTTATCTTGTACTATTTTATTGTTTCCTTATTATAAATACCATCTTTTTATTGTCTACTACTCCCTCCGTCCCACAATATAAGAGATTTTGAGTTTTTGCTTGCAACGTTTGACCACTCGTCTTATTCAATTTTTTTTTGCAAATATAAAAAACGAAAAGTTGTGCTTAAAGTATTGTAGATAATAAAGTAAGTCACAAATAAAATAAATAATAATTTCAAAAATTTTTGAATAAGATGAGTGGTCAAACATTGAAAGCAAAAACTCAAAATCCCTTATATTATGGGACGGAGGGAGTAGTTTTTATGTAAATATGAGGTTTTTTGAAAGAAAAACATAAATGTTAATGTCTAGACCAAGTGGGTCCTCGTTTGGCCAGATTCCATAGTTTGAAAGCCATGTCGTCAAAGACTACTTATAGAGATGCAACTGGATAGTCCTGCTACATACATAAAAACCCACTTGCTAGTTTATTTACTACACGATAGTACAAAATTTGGATGAAAAACGAATTAGAAGTGGAATAAGCGGATAAAAAAAGGACCGCTTGCCCACCCCGCTTGTATCCCTCTAGTTGTGGGCCAGCAGACCAGCACCTCCCTGGCCTATGCCAGATTCAAGACACAGGGATGTCCATCCTCCATCCAGAAATACATTTTCAGAAAGCCCAAAAGTTAACACTTTGGTCGAGTCAACCGACCCTAGTCGAGGTCGTGCCTCCAAAGCTACTCGGAGGCAACCTTTCCTCTGCGCTGACGCATGGAGAATAAGTTCATCTGAGGTCCCTTAACTTGTCAACAAATCAGATTTTCGTCCTTCAACCTGAAAACTAGATACAACGGGTCCCTCAACTATTAAAACCAGTACAGATGAGGTCCCTTGGTGATTTGGATGGCGGTTTTGGCTGACGTGGCGCTTACGTGGCTAATTTGATTCGGTCTTCATCTGGTGTGGCGCTTACGTGGCAATTCACACTGGAAAAATAAAAAACCACATGGGACCCACATGTTAGTGTCACAGCCCAAGTTAATAAAAATTTGGTGGGGCCCATATGTCATTCCCACTCTTCCTCCTCCTCCTCCTCCCCATCTCCCCTCTCCTCTCTTCAGGTACGATGGAGAGTCAGCAGCCGACGGGGGGGGGGGGGGGGTGGGGGGATGGGGGGAATCAGCACCACACCACCACGCGATGTCGAGAAGGCGGCGGCGCTGGCGGCGATCCCGACGAGGAACCAGACCCCGGTGTCGGTACGACCCGCCGCGTGTCTGCAGATTGCACAAGACCAAACAAGAAGCAAATTGGATCATCAGCATGGCTTGCCATAAGAATCAAGAAACGGTTTTGATAGTGGAGACGAAGGTTAGTACGTACCATTGTAGTAGCGAAGGTGGTGGTGATCGGGAGGTCGTTGGCGGCCATGGGATGGACATGAACAGCTGTGTCTCACGTTCGAGCCCATCTCGGAGCCCTTGCTGCTCTTCTCATGCGGCCACTCTCAAAGAAGTGGCGGAGAGGTTTCTGCGCCGCCGCCGCATGGTGTAGCCCGCCGGCTTCTCAGCCGGAGGCGGCGCCCAGGAGGAAGCAGTGCTGCTGCTGCCGCCTCTCTTTCTCACCGTCTCTTCTTTGAAAGATAGTGGCGTACGGCGACGCAGCGTGTTTGCCATAACCGCGCCCGGGAAGAGCGGCGTGGTGCTCTGCTTGGGCTCCATGCCGAGCTGCTTGAACTGCCACTGGCCGTGTCCAGGCGGCGGCGGGTGGTGCTCCTCTCGGTGCCGTCAGAGAAGAAGGCGTGCTCGCCGTGCACCTCCTTGGTGGCGTGCCTGTAGCGTACTCCTTGTGGTCCATGGAGTAGTAGGACGGCGGCGAGGTGAGGGTGACGGTGTCGAGGTGGAGGTGGAACGGGCTCACCTGCGCGTGGTACGCCGCGGCGGCGCGGGGGTTCACGTGGTGGCCACGGTAGGGCCCGCCGCAGAGCGCTGGTATGGCGCTGCGTCGTGCGCTGCCGGGCGGTCGTAGGACGAGCCGGGGAGGAGATGGTGGTGGTGGGGACGACGAGGACGACAGCGGCGGTCGTACCGCACACCAGGGTTCGGCCACTCATCGGGATCGCCGCCGACACCGCCGCACGGGAATACCAGTGCCGTTGCGGCCGCCTTCTCGCCGTGCATGGTGGTGGTGGTGGTGATTCCCCGACCGCTGACTCTCCGCCGTGTTTGTTGAGAGGGAGGGGAGATGGGGAGAGAGGAGGAGAAAGAAGAAGAGGAGTGGGAATGACATGTGGGGCCCACGTGGGCCCACCATTTTTTTATTAGTTTGGGTGTGACACTGACATGTGGGTCTCACGTGATTATTATTTTTCCGGTTCGAATTGCCACGTAAGCGCCACATCACCAAAACCCCTATCCAAGCCGCCGAGGGACCTCATCTGCACTGGTTTTGACAGTGAGGAACCTGTTGTATCTGGTTCAAGGACGAAAATCAGATTCGTTAACGAGTTATGGGACCTCTCATGAACTTATTCGATGCATGGGACTGGTTGGTCTGGCCACCCGGGAGTCTAGGTCATGGCGCCATTATGGAATTGGGGCCCATGATCTAGGCTGCCCAGGAACTGCTAGGTGCAACTTAACCAAAACAGAAGCAGAGTAGGTAGTTCACCTCTTCCAGAGCACGCCATATGGTTATGCTCGGAAAGGTGTCGGATCCCACACCCAAGCATCATCTTGTGAGAACCCCTTGCTGACCCAGTAAGGATTATGGGGTCCTCGCAGGTCGAGAAGGGTGGACGAATATCTGGTTGGATACCACGGCACCCCAAGATGTGGTACTTCAGCTGCAGAGCCTCGCATTAACTCCACATTCTCTTAGGGTGTGTTTAGTTTACGTCAAAATTAGAATTTGATTGAAATGGAAAGATGTGACGGAAAAATTGGAAAGTTTGAAGAAAAAGTTTGGAACTAAACTCGACCTTAGGATGTTTCATAGCATTAACACTGGGATAGTGGGATACACCATATCGGAGTCCCAGTTTCACACGAACTGCACGCCGCGGGGTATGGGCAGGAGGACTAGGAGACTACATGTGGGCCCGCGTAGAGACCCTCACATCCAGACCTAATTAGCAGGTAGCCTATGTGGCATATAAGTGTTGTGTGCCTTTATTGGTATCACCTTACTAGTTGAGCAAGAGTTGTGCAAATATATAAGGCCTTATTAGGGTTGGCAACGGTCAGGTTTGGGAGTTGGGCTGGAGCGCCCTAACCCCGACCCTCCCCCCAAACTTCTCCATCCGCCCGTGTCCTGAGGTGAGATATTCGGGGTCAAAACACCCCATGGCTCTACCCCCGCAGGGGATCTGGTGGGTGAGCGGGCCCGCATCACCTGAGTGCTCGTTTGGAATCAAGAGCTTCGTGGTGGCGACGTGACACCGAGAGCGAACCATCAATTGGGAGATAGCAGGGAGTATAAGCAGCGGCACCAGGCCCTTCCTCAACTGGGTGGGCAGGGGGCCGGGGGGCAGAGGGGGAAACGAGGCAAGTGACGAAAAGAGGAGAGGGGAAAAGCAGTTGGCAGTGGAGAGGACGGCGAGTATGCGAGAGCGGGTGACATGAGCGTTGGCACCACGCGAGTGCATCACTGTAAGGGCATTCATAGTGCGCCACATGCATTTGCTGTGCCTCACACACCAGCTAGATCAGAAACAATGTTTAGTTACATGTACCATAGTGCAAGTGGCTTATTAGTGAGTCCCACAAGTACCAACTTTATCACTTTACCAGCTTTTCTTTATTCCCCCTCCCTCACTACTTTTGCCCACCACATAGCGCCGAGCTGGGCCGAGCTCCTCCGCCACCGATGGGAGGGGTGGCAGGGCTTGGAGCTTGCCGGTGCACCACCCTCCTCTCCCTCCTCCACCCCCTCCCCGAAACAACGGCGAGGTCGGCACTCGGAAGCGGGCGGCGGAGGAGCTTGGCGTCGGCTGGCGAGGGCGCTGTCGCTTCACCACCTCCGCGGGCTAGCTCCTCTCGTCGCCGCCAGATGGGATGGCAAGCTCGGCTCGGATCTGGCTCGGATTCAGCGCCCCTACTCCTCTCCCTCTCTAGCGAGCTTCTTCGGCGCGGAAGTGACTTCTCTGGCGAGCCTCTTCACTCTCTCTCTCCTGCTCTGTGGCATGTGTGTTTCTCTAACAAAATTTGCTCAGGTTCTCGGAGCCAAAACAAGCCACACAAACCTGGTGAAAACATGGGCCCCACCTCCTTCTCTCCTCCACGCACACATTGTGCTTACGTGGATAGACTTTGCCACACGCCACGTGTATGCACTGTGATCGCCCTAAGAGTTTATGTTGCTTATGTCGCGATGACGTCAACATGGTAGTACTGCCATACCTTGATGTCAGTACAACGACAGCACGCAAAGTATTTTGTCGGGCCCGAATTTCTGCAATTCCATCTATATCAATCCGGCGAGGGTTTCCCCGGTGGCTGTTTCGCTTGACTGAAGTATATACTACTGCTCGTTCAAAAATAATTCTAATAATTTATATGTGCAGACAGACGCAATAAGGCACTGCTTTTTGGAGGACCGATCATCGGAGGAGCTGTTGCATTGGCGTTAGTGCTGTGGTTCTTGATCTCTTGTTTGATGCAGAAGAGGGTACGTAATACCTTTGGAAAGGGCACAGGCGGCGCCAGGCGATTCGAATACGACGATTTGGCCATCGCGACTGGCAATTTCTCTGATGATCGCAAGCTCGGAGAGGGGGCCTTTGGGGTAGTGTACAGCGGATTCCTGAAGCGGTTGGAGCGTGAAGTTGCTGTGAAGAAAATAGTGAGGGAGTCCAGCGAAGAGCATAAAGACTTCTTCGCCGAAGTCAGCACTATCAGCGAAGCTAAGCACAAGAATCTCGTCAAGTTTTTTGGTTGGTGCTGCCGGGGACACAGCTGGAACATTCTCCGTTTCATGTGCAGCTGTTTCTGGAGCAACAATAATAAGGAGCTCTTCCTTGTATATGAATTGATGAAAAATGGCAACCTCAACGACTACTTGTACAAGAGCGAGTCAGCAGCAGTACTTTCATGGCAAACAAGGTACCCATATATATACTCCCTCCTTCCCTAAATATTTGACGCCGTTGACTTTTTTAAATATGTTTGACTGTTCGTCTTATTCAAAAAAAACTTTGTGAAATATGTAAAACTATATATATACATAAAAGTATATTTGACAATAAATCATATGATAGAAAAATAATTAATAATTACTTAAATTTTTTGAATAAGACGAACGGTCAAACATTTTTAAAAAAGTTAACGGCGTCAAACATTTTAGGATGGAGGGAGTATATATATCTGCATAAATACTGTGTTGCTATTATTTATACGGGATGGTTAAAATTATATCGCCACACTTTTCACTTATTTCAGGCACTTTTTCTATACATGATTGCTCTCCCTTCTCTATATTTAAGTATGATTCTATCTGTCCTATCTACTCTTTTATTTAAATAACTAGTTGATACCCCGCGCGTTGCTGCGGGCATAGAAGTATAATTATCAATGTGCAACTTTAGTGCAAACAATCTAATTAAATTTGCTTATAATTTGCTGAGATTCTCTTAATGATAGTTCTGATCCCACCGATGTATGATAGTATATGAAATCTTCATCTGCTGGCCAAAATTTCAAAATAGAGAAACAATAGTACTATACAGTAAAGATCTGATTGCTTGTGAACGTTTAGAATGAAAGCAACAAAAGCCTAAAAAATTATATATTTATTAGGCATCATTACTATAATTCATAAAATTGTATGCTTCCAGATCATGGATTTCTGCATACCTTAGCAAAAATAAACCTTCACCTAATGTGGATGGTTCAAAATCTAAAAGATGGCCCAATTTTATATATGAGCATTGAGGGAAGCATCAAGCATACATAGGAGTTGGGCACTTTACATCCGGATCACTCATAGTATTTGTTAAGAGATTACCAACAAAATAATTCCATTTAATCAATTGAAAAGCGAATGGGATCATGGCACCTGAAAGCTTAACTTTCTATATGCCCTCAATCTGTCTGAAATATCATAGCTCAAATTGTATACCAAATTACCAACCGCATATATGACTTATGAAACAAAAGCAGTTACAAATTAGATGGAATAGCATAAAACAAATAAGTGCAGATTGATCTGGCTCTAGCTTTAGAAATACAATTACATATTACATATATTTGAGCTATCCACTTTTAAGAATTTTTCAGCTCATCTGCAACAGAAAAGATCTAAAGTATAAAACCCATCACAGATTTTTTTTTCTTTTTAATGAACTGGCACTGGTGTGTCAATTTCATTGAATATAGTGGGAAAAAAAAGGCAACAATTACACGAAACCCACCACAAAATTTCGCTGTAAAAAAACCCATCTAATGGGGGTTAATCAAAGTATCCAGATAGTTTCTCAAATAGAAATATTTAATATGGGATATTTTCAAAAAGCTTATACGAAATGGAGAAAAACAGCCAGACCTAAAATCTTAGCCAAAGAACAATATATTTTGGATCCACAGATGGCCTTCACCTGAAAATCCTGTTAATTAGAACTCTGGAGTAAATGATGCATGCAGACAATTAGAGACTGAAGGTTGCAAAGTCAAGGTCTTAGTGTAGCATCTATTAACTTGTAATCAACAGGAAACAAACAGGGATCATCAAGGAACTCACGAATGCTTAGAATTTTAGGAGCGGATGATTCGATGGCTGCTTACCACCTCAATTTACTGGCAGTGCAGCTTTAAAGCCCATGAAAGTGGACTGGGATAGGAGATAGTTAACAGAAACATGAGACATATCAGAGATGATGTAAAAATCTCTATGCAAAGCAACACAACAACTGCTTTGTTTGGTACCTACACATTGCAATGTATATCAACCAATCAGATATGGGAACAAAGTATCATCAAAGAAGGTCAGCTACATGGGTATCATCAAAGAACTTAAGAACTTCCTGGACCTGGTTGGCGCTATATATCGTTGATGCGGGCGATAAGATGAGGGCGTGGGAGACATCGAGCAGTGCTGGCTCCCAATCTCCCATCGATGCGCTGAACTGATGAGGCTAGCTAGGACAGCTAGCTGCTGATAGAAACGTATGTTGCCAGCAGCTAGATCAACGATGATATCGCAGAGATTAGTGGTGGAATAAAAACATGCGTTAGGTGAAAGGATTATAAAAAGGAATTAAACATGGCATTAAAATTTAAACATAGCCCCTCGGCTTCCCTTTGATGGCGACGGTTTCATTGACGGACAATACGATTATTATTGAATCGGTTTCATACAAAAAAAAATCATAGAAGAAGAGATCATGCCTGGTCGATGGGGGGGAGACGGTGGATGCTATTCATGGTGAGCTGAAGAGTGAAGAGGATGCACGACGCTCCACCTCGCCGCGTGCTGTCCCTACCACCACCTGCGTGCGACCGCGCCGCACTACGCCGCCGCCGCCACCGCTCCGACTCAGGAAGTCAGTAGGATGAGACCCACCGAACCCTAAATCCTTCACTGGGCTGCGATAGACTAACATGGGCCTCCTGGGCTGCGGTAGATTGACATGGACCTCCTGTGGTGGAAGGCTGGAAGCAATATATGGGCCTCACGTGCTGGGTGTTCAATCAAACCTGAGTTTTTTCATCCGACGGTTCAGACGAGATCTAATATACCGATCCAACGGATGTGAATTAATGATGACGTGGAACATTGAGGTGTGAGCTTTAGGAGATTAATTGCACTTAGTGGGGGATAACTTTATAGGAAGAAGGGATAAACTACTTTAATACTAACTCTCTAATACATTGTGTATCATAAAATACAATGCAAATATTGAAACTTATAATGTAATTATAGTTTAAAATTTGAAATTTACAGTGTAATTACAAATGTAAGTGTATGTAATAAATATAGCTACTCCGTTAATTAATTATATTAGCTGGTTTCTCTATACAAGTTTCCAGCTACTTCCTTAATCCGTAAAAAAATATAATATTAGCCTAAAAATCTATCCCACAATTAGTGTCTTTTTAGATTGAGGTCCACTTGACCTCTTAGATACCGGTACATCGTTTTCATTTTCTTCTTGTTTTAACTACCAAAGTAACAGAAATGCTAAACTTGGCTTTGACAATCTGATCACAAGACATTTAGGGATGGAGGGAGTAGATTTGAAAGACATATTTTTTTAATTAACATACGATACTTACCTTTGTTTTCATAAATAGCATTATATTTTCAACACACTAAAATCTTCCATTTCTATAAATTAATACAATTTCTATTTTCATATACCAACATCGATTTATTCGATTTGTATACATTAACTGTTGGAGACAGAGTCTTCACCCACGGTTGGTAACCCCCTATAGTCCCGGTTGTGCAACCGGGACCACGAATCCGAGACTAAATTAAAGATGTCCATCTTTAGTCCTGGGTGAAATAACCGGGACTAAGATGATAGTCCCGGCTAAAGTTTTTTTTCTTTTTTCCATTGATGTTTACTGTTTGCACCTATTGATTTCAACCAAATCCCAACAAATCATAAAAAAATGCACAATAAAATCATCCAAAATTCACATGTCCATCCACATAATCATCCATAATCCAAAATCATTCACAGATCATCCCAATGTAAAAAAAATCTACAAATCATTCACAAAATGTAAAAAAAAAATCAACACAACCACCCCCACCGCTGCTACCCGCCTGCCGCGGCCTGGCCGCCGCTGCTGCCTCGTGCGCCGCTGCCACGGTCGTCGCCCGGCCTCCCCTCCCTCCAGATCTGGTGAAGGGGAGGCCGCCGCCCGTTGTCGCCATTATCGGAGGAGTGGGGAGGGGAGGGAGAGGACAGGGGGAAGGGGAGGAAGGGGAGGAGGAGATGGTTAGAAATGAGAGGTCTCGAAGGAGATAAGGACAAGGCTGGCCGGCTCTGGGGCTGCTGCACGATTTTTTATATATTTTGGTCACAGTTGGTGTTACTAATTGGGACTAAAGATGATCTTTAGTCCCGGTTGGTAACACCAACCAGGACTAAAATAATGGGGGTCTGACATGATTTTTAAATGGGACTAAAGGATCTTGTCCGCTGGTGTTCTAGTGTGCTTTTTAACTGGGGCTAATATGATTTTTTTTTGGCAATCTAGCAAAGACCACTTCTCACTAGTGATTGATATTGTCTAGACCCTCATAATATAACAACACAAATCATTATCTTTTTCTCCAATTTCTAGGCCTCGATATCGATTTCTCTTACAAATAGACTAGTCATTTTTTCTCTCAAAGTTATATGATTCCATTTCGCTGTACTTAGGATAAAATTATTACATTTTGTAAATAACTGTAAAATTCTGCTACTTCCATTTTTCAATCTAATGTTGTTACATTTTATTCTAAACTAGAAAAATATCCGTGCTTCGTAACGGTGAAGTCTATTTTATATTATTATTGTTATATGGTTTAGTTATAATGAAATTCACTATGAGAGTTCGCTTGAATATATATATATATATTAGAAAAATCATGAGCTGCAGTTAGAAGTCCGATCGTCTCAAGTTAGCATACGAGTTTTTTTAAACAGATTTCTTATATGATTTCATCTGTATTACAAAAGTTAACGATCTTAAAAACCGACTCAAATACGGATATGTATTTTCAAAAGCAAAAAAACTTAAAAACCGACTCATACATGAATGACGTACCAAATACCTGCAAAAACATGTTTAATTTTTATATAGTAGAGAAAATATATAGATTAAAACTAAAACATACAATTAAAACCGACTCAAACACGGACGACAAACCGCGGAAACATCTTCAATTTTTATTATATATATATATACACACCACACAATACGACATTTGAAACTAAGTGGTATTTAGTTGTATTTGCATGGGAGACTTAGTTTATTATGCCTCACGATTTATTAATTTTGAAAATCATAATTAATGAACGTGTAGTCGAAGTTGGTACGGGGGAATATTGTTTTAATAGTTTCAAAATTCTAGGTGAAAAAAAATACTGAGTTGTAATCGGTTTGGATAATTTGGACCGTTCTCAATTATAGTTTTTCAAGATTTAGCGACTTATAATTTTTTTGCGTACGCGTAAAAGGATTGCACGTCAATATATTAGAAGAAAAGAGTTATAGTTACACGACGCAATCAGCCAAACCGGCTTATGCTAGGGGAAAGGAAAAAAAAATAAAAAAAGCTGAAGCTTAGACACAAACTCCTAACAAGTCCCCAAAAGCGGCAACGCTAGCTAGAGACCATAGATGGCCCTCCGAGTGGATGGACTCCAGAACCACTGACACTGAGGAGAGCGCAGAGTGACTTATAAATTAGGATTATATATATATAATCAGTAGACATAATGTGATCGATTATCTTTGTTTATGTGTGAACTTCTGTTATGTGTTCAATTAGTACATGTATAATTAATTAAGCATGTTAATGATCAATCCATGTAGCTAATTAACTACAATTAATGTTCTAACAGGTATAAAATAGCCAAGGACATTGGGTCAGGCCTGTTGTACCTACATCACGAGTGCTACCCATATATCATACACAGAGATATCAAACCTACCCATATATCATACACAGAGATATCAAACCAGGCAACGTACTCTTGGACGACGATTTCAACGCCAAGCTCGCTGATTTTGGTCTGTCAAGGGTCGCGAACCCGAACAATGCAACGCTGCAGACAACTGCCATGGGCTCACAAGGATACATTGATCCACAGTGCATGAAGGATGGTGAGGTCAGCTTCAACCGTAGCTCCGACGTGTACAGCTTCGGCATTGCCCTTCTTGAGATCGTCTGCGCGAGGAAACACAGGGAGCAGATCTGGGGCCTATACAAAAGCGGCGGTGATGTCGTCGAGGCTGCAGACTCAAGGTTAGCCATTGGTGTTGATGGCGCTGAAAGGAGGGAGATGGAGCGTGCCATCATCTTGGGACTCTGGTGCTCTTCCTTCGAGACTAAACACCGGCCTACCATGCTCCAAGCAATGGATGTCCTGGAGCGTGATGCGCGGTTGCCTGACCTTAACTTAATCGTCAACTCTAATTTATCTTCAACAGACGCATCGTCAAGTTCGCCGGTCTTGAAGAGATATGACTGTGAGGAGGCACCGCTGGTTGCAGGCAGCTCTTCTAGCCAGCTAGCTGGTCGGTGAGCATCATGCTTGTCAAACAAGCTGAGACAACAAAATTCAATAAGCCTGGTGTATCACCAAGACTTCCATTCTCACGAGAGCTGCTTAGTGCTGACTGCACATTCTCATGTTGATCAGTTTATCATGTAATTGCCTTTTTCAAGAAACTTATAAACGAATAGACTACCTAAATTTGCTGCGTTGTTTTGTACGTACCCAGATATATTAAACTTATTTCAAAGTACATCTATCTTTGATTTACAAGCTCTGCTTCAACTGATATAGATAAAATATAATTGTACTTTGTATGAAACAGTAATTAAGATACATTAATGATGTATTAATTAGTTGCCCCCGGCTTGTAAGCTTGATGGAGCGACCTGACAGGCAACTCCCCTGCGTCCAACACCTGTGTAGCAGTTAGTCGTAGCGGGTGTTGCGATCGTAGGACGCCTGTGATGAACATCACCATAAGGCGGCGACAGGAACACCGTGGTGTGGCAGTGGCGATGGGAATCGTGAGATGGAGTTCGCCCTTCCCCTTCACTGCACATTAGAATCGATAGTCTAAGGTTTTGGTTTTGCTAAGCCGTAGGTCAATCGTGACCAACGAACAAGTAGCGTTCCCTTCATATACTAGATGATATCCCGCGCGTTGCTGCGGAATTTTGTAGGTAGATATGAAGAGCTACACGTGAAGGCGCAAGAGATAAATGTAATATTGGCCATTGGAAATGGTAAATTCTTTTTTCTGCAAACAACTATTTCTATAGGATGAAATCTATGAACAGAAGTAGCAACATTCGTGAAGGTTGAGATACACGTTCTCATATAGTAATAGCAACGCAAGAGATTAATTTTGATTATTGTTATTGACCTCTTCAGTTAGAATGACCAGTATTTTTTTTTAAGGAAACTACGGCGGACGTGGCAGGCGGATGGCACCGGCCTGAACTTTTATTGATGAATAAATATGCACAATTACAAGTCGAGAAATTTACAAGGGGGGAGAGAGGGAAGAACTAAGAATTTCCTAAGTCACTAAGATTGATCACCCAGGAGTTGAAGGAGGGGCGGAGTCGCTCCGGGCAGCGGTGTACCCATAGTGTTAAGTAGTCAATGCATCTACGCCATTCGTCCACTCCGTAGATGCATCCACTCCGTTGAAGACTTTGTTATTGCGATTTTTCCAAATGTTCTAGATAATGGCTAGGATTATTGTGCACTAGATGGAGCGGGGATGTGTTGTAGAGTCGAGGATTGTAATGCTCCAAAGGTCTTCGAAAGATGAGAGGGTGCCGATTTCGTGTTCGTCAAAGCCCATGGAAGCCCAGGTCCGAGCAGCCCTTGTACAACGAAGGAAAAGGTGCTCCACATCCTCGTCGCAGCCACAAAAGCTGCATTGAGGAGAGGAAGCAATACCTCTGCAGAAGCAGCGCTCATTAGTGTAGATTCGCCTTTTATGTACAGTCCACGGAAAGAGTTTGCATTTCCTCTGACCGAAGTTCTTCCAAATGTTCTCCCAAAAAGGGCTAGTAGCAGTATCCTCAAAGCATTGGGAGTAAGCTACGTGAGTGGTGAGCGGCCAACGGGAGTTGGATAGCCGGCAGTCCTGTTGGTCTGTGGCGATTATCGAGTTGGTAAGAGAGCAGAGCTCCTGGAGCTCTCGCGAGGCTGCGTTGGATAAGCGGGGGCGGAGAAACAACTGGAGATCCGGTGATGAAAGCGCTTGAGCGACTTGTTTGATGAAAACATAACAACGAACGCAAAGAAAATAGGGAAACCATGTATTTTATTAATTATGATTCATTAACATGAATGTTTACAAATACATGAGGGCTCCCGCAGGAGTTCGCCTTTTGCCTTCGCGAGAAATGCTTAATGGAGAGGTATCTTGACGGGAGATCGCGTGTAGTCCGCTGATTCCCGACGCCTAGCAATGAGGCGGCCGGTTAATTACATCCACAGGAGCGAGCCTGTGGAACACCTCCGATTAAGCTGCGCTTTAGGATCGTCGTCTTCAAAATGGTTTGCTCGCCGAAAGTTGAGGTTGGTGCCGATTTAACAGTGAATATAGTGAATGTGGAATGGGTGGCTTTGTTTTGCCCAAACCCAGTCAAAATACACTACCATCGCGTCGGTGTGTGTAGAGATTTTGGTGAAGCGGGTGACCTTTGCCTCATCGGTGCCCAGTCATGTACCCCGGCCTTCATCAAATATGGATTTTGTGGTTGCTTCTGCCTCGTCAGTGCCTAACAACGGTGTATCCGGTTCCCGTCTATTTTAGACGTGTTAGTAGTACACTGACATGGCCTTGTCGGCTCTCGGCCATGGATTCGTCTAGCCTCATCGGTCGTTTTTAGCCAATATGTTGCCCGGCCTCGTCGGTCTCGTATGCAACGCCTTTGTAGTTGGCGTATGCATGAGTCAAGAATAGCTTCCGTGCATATGCATGGGTCAAAATATATTTTAATTATGAAAACAACGCCTCGACAGTCCGATGGCCAATGAGGACCGGACATCTAGTTTTAATCATAGAAAATATATATCAAATGGCACTCAGATGATCCAATCGCAAATAAGGGCTAAACCAGCCTAATACCATTGATTATATAAATGCAGTTTGATCAGAGCCGTGTTTTGACTCTCATCGATCTGACTTTAATCATCGAGATAGATTAAGAACATGTCGACGTTCCGATCGCCAATAAGGACCGGACATCTACTATGTTTAATCTAGAAAATTAATGTGCTCACCGTCCAGCGCAAATATCCTGAACGGCGGCATGTTGTCGATAGATGAATCGACTTGATGAAGGACGCCGGCTGCGGTGTTTAATTTTCTCCGCAGCGGCACCGGTTCTGCTATCACCGGCACGCTTCGATCTTCTGATTTCCTAATCTACCAGCAATAAGAGAGATGGGATGAATGAAAATAATAGATGGGTGCCTCCTAATCTTCCGCGTGCCTTATATAGGCAGCGACGACAGCAACTACCTCCTGTAATTCATCCCAAATTTCAGCACAAATTAACAATCTACGCGTTGATCTCCCTCCTTAATCCTAATTAGCATGACTAAATGACCAGTGGACCCCACACCTCATATAACCTGTATCGATACATTAGAAGCAATGGCAGCAAACCAATGATGGTACGTGCTGTTTGCAAGAGTACATCTCTTTCTCCTTTACAAGCTTATATTTCATCAACTATATATTATATTAAAATTCTGCTAAGGCCATTATTTTCCATTTGACATGTGCAGCGCAACGAGTCCAATATCGAATATATTTGAATGCTGCCTTGTATTTGATTTTCCTGGGCTCACGTGCCATATAGACGTTGCTCACGTATTTAGTAAATCTGGGCTGCAAATAATATTCTCATATAAAATTACTGTCCAATAATATATTATTTTTCTATGAATTTTTAGTAAAAAATTCATCAAACAAATGGCCCCCGCCGAGTGTAGTATGTACGCGAAGATATTCAATAGTATTGTAACAGAGAATTAATCCATCTCTGTGTGGTATTATCTGCACTATGCCCCCAGCTCAACCTATTAGTAAGCTTCTTGATAACGACCAGATGGAGTTTCTTGACAAGGTAGTGGACCCCGAAGCCACTAGTAAGGATTGTAATGGGGATAATTCTGTCATGCGGGCAGGAGAAACCACTCTGCAAGGTACAACTGGTTTATTTTATTTTATACTTCTCTCTGTCCATTCAGTTTTCTTTTTTTTTTTATGTAATCAATTTCACACACTACCCTTCTTCTCAAGTGCATAGCAACCAGGATTCAACAATTGTCCAGTGAATCCAAAACGTTGTCTATGAATGTTGAGCATATAATCGCCCAAGTTTCACAGGCGATGAACTTGAACTGTCGTGCAGAGGAAAACCCCGTGATCCTGCCGAAACATTCAGATGTTGTTTCGGCCCGTGGTCTTAAACATGTCTAGTCTGAGATCAAAGTGTTTCAAGAATTACTCAAGCAACGCCCGGTACAAAAGGATGTTGTACTTAAAAAGATAAGCATCAATCTGGATTTGTGGAGTAACTTCTTTTCAAAGCCACCTCCTGAAATAATCAGGATAATGGAAGGGTTGCGTGTGCTTAAGGGAGCACTACCGGAGGAAGCGCCACTGCCAACTACTAATCTTGTTCTCACACAACAAGACCAGACTAACAAACACGTCAATATGCTCCATCACTGCTCAAGACGAGGTGAATTCATCATGCGTTGCCTTGGAAGCACTGACGAGTCAATATAATGTAGAACAAGCGGTAAAAGAAGGCAACAAGAGATTGCTCATGACAAGCACAGGAAATCAGAGCAGAGATAGCAGTATTGCAAGCAAGACTTCAACAAGTGAAAGATGCTCACTAAAGTGCACAACACCGACAAGATGCTGTAACAGAGAACTTAAACTCCCATCTTGAGCGACACCGTCAAGCTAAAGATCTAAAATCTGAGATTGCGGCGCACTTAGAGCAGGCGAGCGTGCACCAAAAGTCTCTCCAAGATATTGTAAACTTTACTAAGGCAGTCGAGTTTGGTCTATCCCAATATGTCTACAATTTATTTGATTTTTTCATGGGCTGCTCCTTTGAGTAGATACTGGTTTCAAGCTTGTAATAGTTCTTGAAATATTTTAATCGTCTAAAATATAGCGGAGTGAACATCTCCTTGATTGCTTTTTGTATATTTTGATTTGCACCAGAACTGCACATACACACAGATAAATTTAATACGAGGGTTGCATTGTTGCCAACATTATTTGCGCATTATCTCCCTTTTTCTTTATTTCCTTCCATAAAGGATACTGGTGATCAGGTTTTTAAGTAGCTTATTACTATAGCAGTAACAGTAATGCCACTAAATTTTTCACGATTCTGGCTCAGCCTCAGAATTGTCGTCCGAAAATCGTGGACATCGGTATGATCCAACCATACATTAAGTAATGAAATCATTGTAATAACAACACCATAGTGTAAACTTGATAGGATTAATTGTCGTCCGAAAAATCATATACGTTAGTATAATCCAACTATTCGTGAAATGGTAAGATCACTGTAGGAAGCTCATTATAGTGTAAAATTGATAGGATTAATTGTCATCCAAAGATCATGGACATCGGTGCAAACCAATTGTACATTAGATATATAACATCACTGTAGGAAGCTCATTACAGTGTGAAATTGATAGAATTAATCGTCGTCCGAAATTCATGGACATTGCCGTCTTTTGAATTTTCCAAGCACCCATGTCATAAAGGCCTCTTTGATGCACATTTTGTAAATTCGGGCTTCGAAAATTATTTGCATATAAGATATTGATGCCCCCCGCTGAGTAGAGTTCATGTGTGAAGCAACGAGGACTCGACTGGCAAAACAATCAAATTGAGTCAACCCATTTCTAAATCAATTTGGTGTCGCCCTCTCTATTTTTTTTTTCTAAACATGGTCATCACTTAGAGACCATGGATAACTCGTTGCTGTGACAGTAAAACTATCCATTTTAATTTGTTTGTGACTCAATCCGAAGATTAGTATTTTGAACACAGATTAAGATTTAATATAGGCGCTCAAAGCACCAGCTCCTAACAAGGATGCTTTAACAAAACTTTTTCATCACTATAGCAAGACTTGTGCTACAGTGGTCTTATTGAATAAGTGGAGATATCGCGGCATAAATTCGTGCCACCATATATAGGAATGGCACCAAAAAAAGGAACTGTAACGAAAATCCATACCACAGTGTGAAATATTGTCATAAAATTTGTATTGTCGTAGCGAAAATCGTACCACAATATAAAAATATAGGCCATAAGTAAATAAATGTAGCGAAAATTCATGCTATGTTTATAATGCTTTTATTAGCACATATATATAGGACATGGCAAGAGTGCCATATGTTGAGAAGACAACATCAAATTACCAGTTTACAAGGCATAGAAGTCGATATAACAAAGTTTTTTGCATGGCACTAGCACTAAATTAGTACTGGAAGAATTGATACTAGAAGTTTGATGAGAAGGATTGGGAAGCGCCAATCGAGAGGGGGCAAATTGCATATTCACAGATTCACTAATCACAGATAACAAATTGACAGTACAGAACAAGTTTCACTCAGAAAAACAATAATAGCAAGTCAGCTAAAAGAGTAGAGCTGTAGAGTACCTGCAGGGGAAGGCCAGAATAGAAGGGCGAAGACCGAAGGTGGCACCGACGCACTGCTACTGCCTGCTGTGCTGCACGCCGGGGCCTCCCCGGCTTCTGGCGTCGGTGGCAGGCTTGGTGGCGGCACCACTACGAATAGCTGGAGCTGGAGCTGGAGGAGATCTACACGGGCGAGGAGAGGCAGAGCGGGAGCGGAGACAGCTGCGACCGGCGAGCCACAACGTCACGCAAGGATAGGCGGAGTCACGGAGAGCCGGACTGCCGCCGAAGGAAATGACCGGAGTCGATGTGAAAAACGTTGGTTGTGGATGTGATTGAAGACTTTAGTAACACCACTACTACTATGTGTTACAGAATGCATTTTTCCGTGCGGTCAAACTACATTTTTCTGTGCGGAGGTCCCGCCCGTCTGCACCCAGATATCTGCGAAAATCAATATTTTTGCGTGCGGGCGGCCCAACTGCATGGAATAATCAATTATTCCGTGCGATCGTGTTAAGTCGACCGCACGGGATAATCGATTATCCCGTGCCGTCAAATTATACCATCTGCACAGAAAGAAAAAAACTGAAAAAAATAAAATAAAAATCCTGTCGTCGCCACCGTGGTCGCGCAGCCGCTGGTACCTGCCGCTGCGGCTCGTGGTCGCCGTCGTCCTCATGGTTGCCGTCGTCGCGCCGTTGCCGCTCCTGTCATCATCGCCATCATCGTGCTGCCGCCGCTCCCGTCGTCATCGCTGTCGTCACGCAGCCGCTCGTGGTCGCCATCATCCTCGTCGTCGCCACCGTTGCGCCGTCGCCGCTCCCGTCGTGGTCGCCATCGTCCTCGTCGTCGCTGTCATCGCGCTGCCGCTGCTCGCGGTGGCCGTCGTCACCATCGTCGCGCAGCCGCTCACGGTCACCGTCGTCCTCGTCTTCGCCGTCATTGCGCCGCCGCCGCTCCGGTCGTCACGCCGTCGCCGTCATTGCATCGCCGCCTCTGTCGTCATCGCCGTCGTGGCGCCGCCGCCGCCGCTCTGTCGTCCGCCGTCGTCGCGCCGCCGCCGCTCCTGGCCTCTGCCTCGTGCGCTCGGTGGCGGCGCCCCGTACTTCATCAACCAAGTGCATGCAGGCTAGCTTAGGTTAGCTTCAATGAGAGGAAAAAGGCAGAGAGAGGAGGGGGAGAGGAGAGGAAAGGGAGAGAGAGATAGTAGTGAGTAAGGGAGAATAAAAGAGAAAAGTAAGAATAGAGGATGTGAAAATTTTAAAGTGTGTGAGACCGTGAGACGGAAAATGAAGAGAGGATGTTAAAAATTTAAAGTGGGTGTGAGGGAAAGGAAGAGAGAGGATGTGAAAAAATTTGAAGTGGGTGAGAGGGAAAATAGGGAGAGGTATTTTCCCGTGCGGTCCACTTAATATGCCCGCGCACATGAAATCGTTTTTTCCGTGCAGTCCTCTTAAGTCGACCGCATGGGATAATGAGGATTATCCTGTGCGGGTGTCTTAATCCGACCGCACAGGATAATATATTTTCATGTACGGACGACAACCCGGCGCCAATCGTCCGGTTTTTCTAGACGGTGCCACTTACAATTTTTTTTGTCTGGAATCTACCGAGACCGGCGTATAGAAAAATCATTGTGTACTAGCGCGAGAAAGACACAACGACAATACCATAGGGGGACATTTAAGAGTGCGCCGCCGGAAATGTACACACGAGCAGCAGTCAATAACGTGTCATCGTATAAATGGACATGAATATCTAGCCGGTGCCTCAAGGCACCATCTACACACATCGTGTTATTACAATATATTACGGGCGGCAGTCTAAGCCTGCACGCCATCTGTGTAAATTGAAACGATTTTTTTTCCACAAGCGGCGTACATCATCGGCCACCGGTGATATTCAGTTTACATGGGTGGCTTTATAATCCCTACCATGGTAAACATAAAAACTAGCGGAGAAACCATCTTTAGTCCTGATTTTTCAACCGAAAGTAGGAATAGTCCCAATTCAAATAACTGGGACTAAAGATTAGTCCTAGTCGGTAACTTTAGTCCCGGTTGTTGTTACCAACCGGAAGTAAAGAGATATAGCAGCAGTACCAGATGGTCCCTTTTTCTTTTCTTTTCCTTTTTATTTTCTCCCGAATCTAGTGGCATGCAAATCCCAAATCAAACCCCAAATCCCAAATCAAAGTAACATCCCAAATCCACATCACAAATCTTAAAGTTACTTATACACATAAATCAAATACATCACAAATCCTAAAAAATTACACACAAATCAAATACATCACAGATTATATACTCAGATCCATACAATGAATCACAAATTTATACATCTCAGTGAATCATAGATTATAAAAAAAAAAGAAGACAAAACAAAGCCGCTGCCGCCGCTCGCCACAGCCGCCGCCTGCGGCCCACCGACCGCCGGCCGCCTGCCCACGCGCGCGCGAGGCCCCGCCGACCGCTGGCCGCCTGCCCACCGCCGCGCGCCGCGGCCCGCCGGCCGCCGGCCCGCCGGATGGGAGGAGGAGGAGGGGGAGGATAGGAGGAAGGGGAGGAGGTGGAGGAGTGGGGATGAGGAAGAGAGGATAGATCTAATCTATAGGATAGGAGAGGGGAGGAGGAAGAGGAAGAGTGGGAGAGATTCGGGGGATGTTTGGTTGCTTACTAACTTTGCCAAACCCCATATTAGGCAAGGTGTGGCTGCCACAAAATGTGTGGCTAGCAAAATGCTAGCCACAACTTAGCCAAAGTTAGAAAAAAATACTAGTGTATGACATGTGGGGCCATATAGAGAAAATGGGTGGCTAGCCACAGTTGTGTCATGAACCAAACAATAGCTAAAAAACTGTGGCATGACTAACTTTAGGCGTGGCAATTTGTGGCATGCAACCAAACAACCCCTCGATCTGTGTGAGTTGCGATTGTGGAGGAGAGGATAAGTGATAGGGATTATATACTACGCGTTCAATTTTAGTTCTGGTTGGTAATACCAACCGAAAGTAAAGATCTAGATGATCTTTAGTCCCGGTTGGTATCCTTGACCCCCTGACATACATCTGGCAAGGGATGAATCGGAATTAAAGATGATCTTTAGTACCGGTTGGTAAACTAAAGATCTTAGAATGGCGGTAGGGTTTTCAACCAGGACTAAAGATTATTTTTAGTCCTGGTTCTTTTTGAAACCGGGACTATTGTGGTTCTGTGTCGACCCAGCAAAGATCATTTCTCCACCAGTGCAAGTAGACGTGTCGAGTTTTTATATATGCACCAGTGAAATTAATGGTGAGGGTCAACGAAAATCGTTTTTAAGTAGTGATATGCAAGTTGCATATATAAGTGATTATCTGAAAAAGGCAAAACATAAGTGACAGGAGATCGTGCAAGATCTAATCAGCAAAGGCATGTCAATAACAGATAGGAGTAGTTTAAGGACAGAACAAGTTCAGCGAAGAATGCATATGCATTATTATTCCAATGGTCATACATTGGTCATACATTCGTCTGATCGTGCTGCTAGACAAGAGCTATTAGTTACCAGATTTACTTGACGAGTCTTCAGGCTTGGCAAGTTCAGGCAACGGCGAGTTATCCTCCAGGAAACCCATCGCCTCCTGCATGGTAGGGCGCATGGAAGCTTTAGGCTGACAACATTGCAGCCCCAAGAAGATGACACGCTCCATCTGCCTCTCATCAAACTCACCTCTCAACCTATCGTCAGCAACCTGCATCAGAGTTCTGTCTATGTATCTTTGCCAGACTTGTGCATAGCTATTTTCATCTTTCTTGCAAGCAATCTCTAGCAGAACTAGCCCAAAGCTGTAGACATCAGAGCTACGGTTGAACTTTCCCGTCTTCATGCACTCTGGATCCAAGTAATTTGCTGTTCCTACTACCATTGACGATTGTATTGTTCCGTTGTCAGCAGTTCTGGACAGCCCGAAGTCTGCTAGCTTGGCGTTGAATTCTTTGTCCAGGAGTATGTTACTGGGTTTGATATCTCTGTGCAGGATGTACGGCTTTCTGTCATGGTGGAGGTAAATCAGTGCGCAGCCAATGTCCTTCACTATTTTATACCTGACAAATGGTGTATATATACACACACATGCATGCATAAGTGTTAAACATAAGTTAAATGTGGTACATATATATCACTCGTTAGAAAGATTAAATATTAGTCAGCTAGGCGCTATATGTACGTACCTTGCTGTCCATGGTAGCACTACAGCTGCCTCCTCGTGCAGGTGCCTGTGTAGGTTGCCGTTGTCCACCAATTCATATACCAAGAAAAGGTCACTCTTCTTCTGCCTACACCAGCACATGAAATCAATGATATTCCATCTACGCTTTATTCCCCAACCAAGAAGTTCCACGAGATTCTTCTGCTTTGCTCTACTGATGGTCTGGACTTCGTCAAAGAAATCCTTGTTTCCTTCTCTACATTCCTTCAAGATCTTCTTGACAGCCACTTCACGGCCCAATTCTGTCAAGTAACCCTTGTGGACTTCGCCGAACGCACCTGCTCCAATCTTATTCTCCATGGAAAACTGATTTGTTGCAGAAACCAATTGGTGGTACTTGAACCGCCTGACCCCACGAGTTCCCTTGTCAAATCCACGGCCTGTGCCCCTCCACTTCCACCACGAGAGGACACACCACACAAGGAGCACCACTATGAGAGCTCCTCCGATTGACAACCCTACGACAATGGTTTTCTTACTGTTGTCATGACCTGCATCATCCAATTGCCACATCAAAACATATATTACCATGGTCGAAAATTTCAGGAGTCACTGGAAAATCAATTTTTGGTGATTGTCCCACAGTTTTTGTGATGTTTAAATAAATACCTTCACGAAAATATTATTTCATGACAGTGATAAGTGTACTGTCATGGAAATAAATTTTCGTGGAAGCAAAAGTAATGCAGTCACAGAAAAAAAAAAGTTTTTTTGTGAGTAAACTCGTATTACAGTCACCAAAGAGGCAAAGATCAATTTACTCAGAAGCCCACTCTAGTATTAAGCTGAGGTTGGCCCAATAACAGGAGAAGCCCATGAATACTCCAGGCCCGTTTATGATCAATGCTTCTAATCGATCAATATCGAGCCACATAGTTGCATCGTGTTTTTTCCCGTCGCGGGTTGCACCGCCTCCACCAACGCCGCTGCCACCGCCGGGCCGCAGTTGCTCACCTCTCCGTCACGGGATACGTCGCCGGTGACCACCTCACCCTGTACTCACTCTCCTCACCCTCCCCGCTCTCACCTTTCTCTTCGTTTTCTGCTGCTCTTTATCTCGAAGCTTTTCGTTTTTCCAGCCAGCCTGCGTTGATCTCCATCGTTCCGTGAGCGAGTAGAGCAGAGCAGCGCCGCTTCCTCTCATCGTCGGCGGCGGCGAGCACTACTGTAAGCACATCTTCTTACTCGTCCCTCATCCCTCCCATCTGTACCCGCAATATGTGTGTGCTGGAGATGTTGCTAGTTTCTAGATTTGCAGCAATAGATTTCCCCTTTTTGAGTTGAACATATTCTTCTTTGTACATGCACAATAGACTTATTAGGTTCTAGATTTAACCCGCTATATAGCATGGGCAAATCAATCTCTGGAGAAGTAAAATTCTTTTCACAGGAGGTGGGGGTGGTTGGGGGCAAATCAAATATAAGTTTCTTTAGTTCACTACTTATTTAGATTGGCTAGCTTTTTATTTCTTATTTAGTACAATAGAAATGCAAGTTGTTCACTGTACATATCAAATACTATTGGCTTTTGTTTTTCATTTCATTTGTTTGTGCTTCATGCAAATTACATTATTCTACTACTTGCTGCTATGTAGCACAATTGTACTGTACGATAGAAATTAGAAACAATATATCTATAGTGGTGTTGTCATGTGGCTCAATTGATTTAGATGATCAATGGTTTGAGGAGGTCCTAGAATTGAGATAGTTTATTTTCTGAAATATACATTTTCCTATACACTTATCAGTCTTGCATGCTTCTGCTTCTGAAAATATCAGCTTGTTTTTGGATAAATGATGTGTATATGATGTTGGGTTTGTAAATCCTTCTGATTTAACACTCTATAGGAGACTAAACCTTGAATTTACTGGAGAAGTACCAGCAAAATAGCAGACAAAATCAGTTTGATATCCATCAACGTAAAACTGAAACACAATTTTCAATCCTTTTCTAGTTCTTTTTAACTTTATCTGCTGCAATGCACCTGTATGTTCAATCCTATTTTACCGTTACATGCTACTCATGTAAGTATCTTGATCTACATTAACACATGCATATGTAGAAATATACTACTTTATATATAACTACTGTTCAAGAGCAGTTAGTAGTACAACTCGTTGATATAGTACAGGTAGCTTATTAGATGTAGTATCTTGATGTGATTAGGCTGCTTCTATTGTTCATATCTAGCTTAATATATGAGCCTAAGTTCTATACTGAATAGAAAAATTCTTAATCACAGTATAGCGAATAACCGTGAGTGGATGTATGCTGGGTGGAAACATGGATGTGCACCGACTGATGAGTGGGTAGAACAAACTAAGGGTTTCTTGGATCATGCCTTTTCCCTTCCAAATGTCGTTGTTAGTGGAAAAATTAAGTGCCCATGCTCCTTATGTCGGAACTATGTTTCGTACAAAAGGCAAATGATCGAGATGCATTTGTGTCGTGAGGGTTTCAAGGAGAATTACATGAATTAGACAGAACATGGTGAGTGTATTGGTCGAGATCAAGCCACAACTTCAGAAGGTAATGAAGATTTCGATGAACTGGATCGGATAGATGACATGTTGGCTGGCATAGCCGGCAATTACCAGCTTTCTGAGGAAGAACCCACAGTTGTTTATCTACCATAGCTCGTCTGCTTGCCATCAAGTCACCTGGATAGAAAGCTATTCGGATCGGCGACCAAGGTGTCAATAGGAGACGGACGCAAAGTGAGCTTTTGGGAATCAAACTGGGTTGGAGGACAACCACTCAAGGTATTGGCTCCAACTCTATACAAGCATGCCAAAAGAAAAGAAAGGTCAGTGCAAGAAGGGCTAACAAAAGACCAATGGATAGAAGACATCAGGCACAACCTCACAGTTCAGCCAGTAAAGGAGTATCTTGAGGTATTCAACCAAGTTTGGAGCAATGGCACCACCCTCACGGAAGGTGTTGATGATACCATAACTTGGAGATGGACAAGCAATAGGAAATATAGTGCGAGGTCAGCCTATATAGCACAATTCAACGGAAGGAAAAGCTCAGCTGCGACAAAACTAATCTGGAAGCAATGGGCTCCCTCCAAATGCAAACACTTTCCCTGGCTGTTGCTGCAGGATTTGGACAGCGGATTGGTTATAGATCAGACAATGGCCAAACAACTATGTTTGTAAATTATGCTACAAGAATATAGAAACAACTCAACATCTCTTCAAGGATTGTCCTTTTGTGCAGTAGGTTTGGGAGAGGGTCCTAGGTAAGCTGAACTGCAACGAAATTGACCTGACACATGATGAAAATGAATCACTGTTGAACTGGTGGATCAAGAGAACATCTCAAGGTGGAAAAGACAAAGCCAAAGCAAAAAAATCAATCAACATGCTGGTAGCATGGAAAACATGGTGCGAGCAGAAAAGACGAGTATTTCAAAATCAAGAAAAAACCCTGCTGCAGCTATTAGACAAGATTCATGAGAATATGTGGAGAAACAAACATTGCGAGATTATCGGCCTAGTACTCTTTGACTGATCAGTGGTTTTCTCCCTCCTATTTTTTCCTCTTCCTTTTCTTTTCCATTCCATTTCTTTTCATTTTTCTTGTCTTTCTCTCCTTCACCGTTGGTGATCATGTAAATAGTTTCTCCCCTGGGCTGCCTTGTGGAAATTGGCCGCTTCTGCCTGGAGAAGATGGACATGGAACCAGGAACCATTGGACGCTGCTGCCGATTCAGCCATATCCAGGACCTACACCATCGGCCGAGCAAGGGACAGAATAGGAGCCGCGTCCAAGGTCCTCCGCCTGCCCATCGTTTTTGCATTTGCAGAGGTGGGCGACAGCAGCAGTGAAGGCCCCTGGTGAAGAGGACAGCCACCGGCGCCAACCACACCCGATCCGATCCGGAGCAGGGAGCACCACCCTCCACCGCCACGTCGCCACAACCAGCCGAGTAGCCGACGAGGCAGAGGCGGAGTGGGGAACACGCCGCCACCGCGAAGCCATCCTCCTCGTCGTTGTTCCTCCTGGATCTGACCGTACGCCAGCAGTGGATCCGTGCGAGGGACGGCTGCCTCCGCTGGGTCCGGGCAGGGGATGGCCCCGCCGAGCCCGTCGCACGCCACTAAAACAGGCCGTCACTGTCGCTCGCCGTCGGAGGAAGCTAGGGGGACCCCACCGGCTGCCGCCCGAC
>CM020179.1:35598892-35628935 GCA_009805545.1 Oryza longistaminata | reverse complement strand
CGCCACCGTCGCTGCGCCCGTCCCCCGTCGCCTCCGCCGTCGCCGCCGCACCCGTCCGCCGCCGTCGTCGTCCTCATCTACAAGGGACGGCTGCAGGGGGCGACCACGCGTGTCGGGGTGCTCCTCCCCCAACGGGATGCCCAGCTATATCTAGCAGGAATCACTTGATACCTGGTAGGTATCATCCGATACATCGCAAGTATCACGTGATACATGGTAGAAATCGTCTGATACCTCGCGAGTATCACGTGATACGTGGTAAAAATCGTCGGATACATGACAGGTATCGCATGATACCTCGTGAGTATCAAGCGATACGTAGTTGAAATCATATGATACCTGACAGGTTTCACATGATACCTCGCGAGTATCACGCGATACGTGGTAGAAAATCACATGATACCTGATAAGTATCACATGATACTTGCAGGTATCACATGATACTTGCAGGTATCACCTGAAATGTATATAGAACCGTCTGATACCTGATAGGTATCACACCTGATACCTACTCGGGATCATCCTGTTGTGTAGAATCGTCTAATACCTGATAGGTATCGCACCTGATACCTACTCAGGATCATCCCGTTTGAAAACGGGATTCCGTTATATAGCAGCCCCTTTAAGTATTACGCACCCCAGGTGCGGCATAGTATGTCTATATATTCGTACCCTGCTCCCATGTATTATTTGGAGGCTTAAAACATAATGATGGCATCTTCTAATGTTAGTCTTAGTCGTCGATCTGAGTATTATGTGAAATCATCCCATAGTTGAGTATTATTATTATTATTATAGAAAGTCTGTTTGACAGCGCTAAACTATTGGGTGAGTACGAATGACCCGCTCAGACTCGGAAGGTGGACATCATTCACCCTCAACTATCAATATCGAATGGAAAATTACCCCGAGTAGCTTTGCAAGCGGTTTTGGTCCTACATAGCAGTCTAGTCAGCAAATATTTTATTAAAAAACCGATGGGGCCTACCTGTCAGATCTATCTCCTCTCTATCTGTTTCCCCTCTCTCTCGTGCCCGATGCGCCCCTGCTGAGGAGTTGCCCCACGCACTGCCTAAGGCGCGCCAGCGGCTACGAGCATCCTCGCGGTGGAGGCGGCAGAGGCTCGGAGAGGCGGCGGTGGGCGCGAGAAAATGACGAGCGGCGACCATCCCCGGACTTGCGCAAGAAGACCCGCCCCTTGCAGGGAGGGAGAAGAGAGAGGAGGGTTGAGAGGGAGAGAATCGAGCATCAGCGTCGGCACGTTCCCCTCCACCGTTCTCGCCGAGCTGCCCCGCTATCCTCAGCTCCCCCCTCTGTCGTCCCCGCCCGCCACCACCGTCCTCGGCTCGGGAATATCTTTTCAAGGGATGAAAACAATTTCCCCATCATATGCCCTATATGTCGGAGTGGATTTTAGAAGATATGGTAACAGTGTCCATATTTTTACAGTAAGATACATGGCGCTAGAGAACACTGTACGCAGAATCGGTAGGCAACAGTAGCACACCGCCCACGTGCGGCGCGAGTGCGGGTCTACTCACCACTCCCAAGTCCCGTCTGTAGAATCATATGATGGTTTAATCGTGGTGATGAACAATTGTCAAAGGTAAGTGTTTATGAAAATAGGTAATGTGTTTTCGGATGGTAAACGGTGCGGTGGTCGGCACTGGGTTGCCGGTCTGACCAGGCGGGTGCCGCCGGTCAAACCGGAGGTGTCCGGGGCTCTGGGCAGTCTGACTGGGTTGCCTGACGGTCAGACCGGCAGACTCCAGTAGGGAGTCGGTTTCGGGTTGTTTTGTGGAATTTCTAGATTGATTCATGGATATGATTTCTAGATGATTTTTATTCGTATATGATGCTATTGTGTGCTGATGTGAGTCAAGTTGGTGCGAACTTGTATATGGAATTTATTTGTTGTTTATGTGCAGGTGTTGCTTGAGGTCATGGGAGTATAGCTGGTGATGGATCGGGACTAGGCTTAGGGGAAGTTGAGGTCTAGACGGTTAAGGATATTACACAGGATGCTCAGGTTAGAAAACAATGCACGTGGAGGTGAAGGTTTCCATATGGCATACGCGTTGTGTGCGTATGGAAAGAGGAGTCAAATTTGGATTGGATTCTAAGTTTGAGAAGATTGGAGTTTGTAAAGTTTGTTTCTTGTACGGGAAGGTTTCCTAGGGGATTAGGACTTCTTGTATGAGTTGGATTTGTGGGTAGGGACAGCCACATTATGGGTATAAATAGATGAGGGATTGAGGCTAGAAGTAGATTGCCTAAATCGACTTTTTGAAAGAGAAAAGTTAGGGTTTACTTTGAGGTTTCAATTCTAGTTCATGAGTTGAGAGATTGGGCATGGCTAATGGGCAGGTGGTCGTCCACAACGATCACCCCCCATCCCAAATACGCTCCTCTCCCCTTTCCTCCTCCTCTTCTTCTCTTCCTACTACACCATAAATTTAAAAAAAATAAAAAAAACAAAGTTGGAAAATTTATGTATATATATAAAAAATATTTGAATTCAAATTCAAATTTGAAACGGATATGTAAACTTTTGACTTATAAACTTTGGGTCTATAAACTAATATTTGAATTCAAATTCAAATTTGAAACGGGTATGTAAACTTTTGACTTATAAACTTTGGGTCTATAGACTTTAAGTGTATAAACTTTATATGTATAGAAATATTATATATAAAAAATATTTGAATTCAAATTCAAATTTGAATCGATTTGAATTCAAATTCAAATTTGAATCGGGTATATAAACTTTCGACTTATAAACTTTGGGTCTATAAACTCTAGATGTATAGAAATACTATATATAAAAAACATTTGAATTCAAATTCAAATTTGAATCGGATATATAAACTTTTGACTTATAAACTTTGGGTCTCTAAACTTCAGGTGTATAAACTTTAGATGTGTTAACTTGAGGTGTACAAACTTTAGATGCATAAATTTACTAAAATAGGAAAATAATGCGGTAAAAAAAGGAAACCACGTGGAGGAGGGGGGAATCATGTCCTGATCGCCCCGGGCGATCACTGGCGCGATAGGACTTTCGGTACGTACGTACGTACCTTGTTTTACGGGAGCAGCAAGAGTAGAGTTGAAAGACCATGACAGTATCTGATGCAGCTCGACGGCTCTGCCGGTGGCTGCAGAAAATCCAACCGCCACCTCCGGCGCCGGGAGCAAGGTCCTCGGATCTGCAGGAAGTTGCGCACTGACCTGTACGGGGGCATAGCGAGAATCAGGAGGCTCTGTAAACTCCACGGAAGCAACCAGCATCCACGAGATGTTGTCAAAGGTGATGGACGCCTTCATGGTCCCGTTGGGGCTGAAGCTCAATCTTGTTGTGTTGATCGATTTCTCGATGCTGCCGACGTCGATGCCGATGTGGTCACCGGTTTGCGCAGGCTGCTCGTATGAGTTGTTGAAAGTGTCAAACTCGACGGCCACGAACCGTGCGTTGCCATAGACAGTAGAGTTGTAGTTGGTGACGAGGCCGAGATTGCCACCCTCTGAATGTGGCGGCATGCTCGATGGGTAACTAGCAAGGAAGAAAGCCATGCCATCTCCCTTTGCTCTGTCACTTTGTGGAATGATCTTGAAGGTGAAGCTCGTGGCGAAGCTGGCCAGCTCGTTGGTGGTTCTGTCCCACAATGGCACAGCACTGGCGTACGACATCCGTCCTGTGCACGCGGACATGTCCAGGTCCACTCCGTTGGGGGTGAGCTCCACGACGCGGCCGTGCAAGGTCGCATTGCCCTCAAATCTCAAGTCCTCTGGGTGGTAGGAGGACGCGTTGGAGAAGTCGAAGTTGAAGGAGAAGGGTGGTGGTGGTGGTGGTGGAGGATCTGTAGCTGCCGCACTAGTGCAGCGAGGAGCCAGCAAGGCGAGGAGGAGGATAAGAGCCTGCGAACCTGCTGCCGCCATTTTGGTTGGACAAGCTAGCTAGGATGGAGCAAGAGCTGGGAGAAATGACCCACTTATATATATAGAACACGACGTTACGCGCATACATCCTGTTTTGGTTACGGAAATATTGTTTTACTGTCAACGAATGTGCATTTCGAAAAACTTGTATGCACAAGATATGTTCCTAACAATAATCACTAGTATGCCTGTTGCCAACCTGTACTGATTGACCCTAGTTTTACCAAACGTTGTGTATGGACTAAGGGCCCTTAATTTGATTTGAAGAAATTAAAACATAAGAATTTTGGAGGATTACAATCCTATAGAAAAATTTTATACGAAGGTTTTTGAAACAAATGATTGAATCGTATACTATCCTTTGAAATTCATATGGAATGGAAAAAAATCCTATAGATATTTCAGATGAAACTAATTAGTAATAGCTTCAACCTCTTGAAAATTTTCCTTTTAGTCTCTCTCGTATAATTCTTATGTTTTTCATGCGGTCTAATCAAATAGTCATTCTTATGTTTTATTGTGTTTTACAATCCTTGCACATACATCCCTACCAAAATCATGTATTGTTTTTCTTTTTTTTTTTTGTTCATCTATTTCTACGATTTAAAGGGGCTCCAAGTGTTTCGTTTGGTTGATGAGGGTTGATCGATGTTTAAGTAGAACCGTACAAGGAACATAATGAGTGTATGATGTCTCACTTCGTTCCGCCCACAATTTTCGTCATTATATACCTCAACTTAAATAACAAATTAAAGTAATAAAATATTTCTAAAGTGGCATCATTTTAGATAATGCAAGTATAATTTTCAGTCTCTGTATAGGCACCGAATGGAACTGACCATCATTAATTCGTGCGCATTCTGATTTGAAACTTATTTGAGTTTCGCACCCATGATTTTATCACCCCACCAATCCATATCCTTTACCAAAAACAAGGTTATTAATTTTCATCCATTTAACTAAACATAGCAGGGTTTGAGTCCTGTACGCCACAACCACATTTAGAGTGATTTTCCAGATGCCTCATTTAGAGTAAGGGAATTTCCCTACTCGTAACGGAAACAGATCGGTTATTCTTTAAAAGAATAATGTAAAATTAAGTTAAATTCCCGCATTCTTATTAAAATGATACCAATGATAATATACTTACTTGCTCTGTTCCGTAATAAATTCATTTTTGAACATTTCCATTTGTACCAAAATAAATTTATTTTTTGAGTAATCATTGCATCGTAGTTTGTGAAAGTAGCGAATAACTATTTTGGGACGGGGCTAGTACCTTTGATTTCCAAAGAGAACTTGCCTGATTCTAGAAACAGACACTGCAATATTTCTTTAATAATTGTTCTATATAGATCTCTCTAGGTAGTAGTGTTTGTACAGTTCTAGTTGCCCAGTTGCTACAAGTATTGTAAATTCTAGTTGCCCAATTGCCGTACTTGGTTAAAACAAGGTGGCCTACTTGCTTTGCCTCTAGCTTTAGCTAGAAAAGATGCCCTTGATGGTTCCACCTATCCTACACGATATCCACTGCACCTATGAAAATCCTACTCCGTATCACCGTATGTATATATGGATCGGAATCCTATGCCGTACCTAAAATTTAGTAAGATTCTTTAGTGGATCCGGTTAACGAAATATCATAATCAGCCGGTTGAAAGCGTATCCAGAAGAGATTGAGTTCGAGAAGGACACAAAAATCACGATATGGCAGCTTGAGTTTATCTATTAATTAGGCAAGTTTTGTATTTATGCAAGTTCATGTCATGTCAGATTAGGACTTATGTTTTTCCTTTTATCTCTAGTAAAGTTTGTGTCGTATCTGACTAGGACTCTAATCGGCATATGGGTATAAATATGTACACCTAGGGTCCCTATAATTTATCTCTCGATCAATATAACTACTATCGACGCATCGCCACCCTCTTTTCCGAGTGTTTTTACCACCTTGGCACCTAACACGGCGCTGCATAAGCTTCGATCTCCGACCAAAGGGTAAGCCCTAAGTTCCGCTAGCCCTATCAATTGTATCGGTTACACTGGTGTTGTTTAAGGTTGCATCGCTTTGATATCTTGGATTGCTCTGATTGGGTTGGCACATTTACCTACATGATATATCAATTCCATCTTTAATAGCATTGTTTTTATAGACGCATCGGTTTAGTTGGAACTGTCTCGATTAGGTCTGATCTTCTATCTTAACCGATATATCTTTACAATCACAATGATGCTTTAGATAAATTTGTTATATCCGTCACATTAGACAAATTTATCGACTCATTGAGATCAGATTATCATATACAATTTTGTGTTGCATCATTTTAGGTCTGACCTACTCGATTGTTCTTCGTAAACTAAATCTTGTTAAGCTGATAGGTCCTATCATGATAACGTTTCATCGAGGGTTAGCCGATCTTATCTGATGTGTTAAATTTCTCTTCGATAGTTTTACTGTCATGGTTAAATTTAATGCATGACTACTTTGATCGGTGTCATATCGGCTTGCTTAAATCTATCAGGCACTGATCAACCTTATGTTGCGTTGATTGGGTTCGACCTATGGGGTTGTAGTAGTTGTAAGTTAGATTTATTTAAGACAGTAGGCATCAATCATTGTTTCATCTGGGTTTCGGCCGATGAGTTATTTGAAGACAGTAGGCATCAATCAAATTCTGTTGATCACTGCCGTGCTCGACCTTGCATCCATGTCTGTCCTTGGACATCTTGTGTAATCGTTGCGGCATGGAGCACCTCCCTAGCACCTCTACCATGGATCTCCCATATGCTCTGATACCACTTGTTATAAAACAAGCACCGAAATAACATCGGAAACCAAACACGGAAGAAACGCCATAGGAGATCCTAACACGATAACGACACTGAGGCACGATATTTGATAATGGAGTTCAGCCGAGGCCTACATCTTAGGGGCACTGATTACGGGCACTTCTCCCCGATCCAGCATATTACAGCGTATCAGAGTTACAACGACCAACGGCCGGTCGTCGCCGGCAGCAGTTCCCTCTCGCCTATGCTAAGTCGCCATGTGATTACAACAGGTCCACCTCACTATTTAAGAGAGATCCTAAGATAGAGTCCGACTCTTGCTCTAGTCCTAATACCTATTACAACTCCAAGTTCTAAACTATAGCGGACTATATTCATATATTCAACGCAAACTCTAACTTGTACCAGTGACGAACACAGGATTTTAGAGGGGGTACCAAGTTAAAAAAATATATCGCTCAATATAAATGATGAAGGCCTACGTAAAAAAACTAACATGAACATAGTTAAAAAAAGTAAAGTGATTTTAGTGTATAATAAATTATTAAAATAACAAAGTACTAAACAAAATTAAAAATATAATTGAACGGAATTTTTTTTGGAAACAGGATATCATGTCTTTGTCGTGAACATGTAAAAAAAGTTGTTTTTTTTAAGAATGTAACCAAGCAATTATTCAAATATGTTGATTTTATCAAGCTGGTGTTGATTAGGATGTGATGTGTATACGTGTGTACTGAGTATGCATAACAAATGCTATATTTTTATAAATGTGATTTCTACTTTATTATTCTTCATTGAAATGATGAATTTCATATATTTCTAACATTTATCATTGCTCGGTTTTTTATATCTTTTCCTAATATCACTATATCACATTCTATATTTTTTTATTGAATAGGTGTATGTGTAAATAGAATCCTTTTTAGATATATATATGTTAACATTGTATCCTAATTAGCAACTAAATTAATAAGATTAGCCATGCTGATCTTAGTTTATAGGCACCAAACAAGTTCATGCATGAAATATATGTTATAAGTTTATGTACATTACATCTGCACAAAGTTTGTATACTATCGATACAGTTTACTCTTTTTTAAGCCATACACAATGTTCCCTGGCCTAATCAAGCCGCACGATACAATTTTGCCAAATTAAAAAAAAATACCACTATTATTCATCATATCGGCTACATGCCACTGAAAATTTCTAAAATTGAAACCATACCACTCCCGTCACTTTTTCCGTCCTCCTCTCACGCCGTCCTCATCCCCCTCTGTTCCATTGTCAATCCATCCATCCCCGCCGCCGAGCTCTTTCACCGCCGCCAAGCTCCCTCCCTCGCCGTCGCCGAGCTCCCTACCGCCGAGCTACCGGCGCCACCGCCGCGGCTTGAGCTGGTCGACCTCCGCTACATCACCGTCGATCTCAGCCCGGACCACATCACCAAGGTCAAGTCCACTGGCCACTGCTGCTCCGCCTTCGACGTCTGCGTCGCCAAGACATGGCAGGCCCGCACTCACACCCTCGTCGCTGCCGGCGACGCCGAGCAGGAGCGGCGGCAACGGGGTTCTACGGCAACTGCTTCTACCCGGTGTTGGCAACGGGGAGCAGTGGCGAGGTGGCCGGAGCCGACATCGTCGACGTGGTGCGCATCATCCGGGACGCGAAGGCGAGGCTCGCTGCCGAGCTCCCACGCCGCCGCCAAGCTCCCTGCCGCCGAGCTCCTTCACCGCCGCCAAGCTCGCTCCCTCGCCGCCGCCAAGCTCACCGCCACCGAGCTCCCTCACTGCTACCGAGCTCCTTCGCCGCCGCTGAGCTCCCCGCCGTCGAGCTCGTGGTGGTGGAGCAGCAGATGGTTGGTGGCGGCGGCCGACGAGGCCGCGTTGTAGCCGGTGCTCAGAGTAGACGGGTCGCAGCCGGCGTGCACGAGCCCTCGGGACAGCCAGTGGGCGACGCGGAGAGACGGTGTCAACGGTGAGTGGATAGAAAACGCGACGGAGTGGCATGGATCCAATTTCCCAAAATTTTAATGGCACGTAGCCGATATGATGAATAGTAGTGGCATTTTTTTAATTTGGCAAAGTTGCGGTGGCATGGATCCAATTAACCCTTAATTTATACTACCTCTGTTTTCAATAAATGATGTCTTACAATAACGTGTAAATATGTTAAAATTACATGTCATACTTAAAGTTTCTTTAATAATAAAACAAGTCACGGTAAAATAAACAGTATTTATATATTTTTTTAACAAAAACGAATAGTCAAACGTCATTTAAAAAATTAACGATGTCATCTTTAAACAGGGAGGATATAGTTTTCTAGTGTGTGGTGCCTTCCCGGCCGTGACAGTATCATAGTGTAGGTCGGGTAATCTAACTTGATTCAAATATATTAGGTTGCATGTGTTTCATTAACGTGGGTGAGCTTGTAATAAAATGAAAGTTGTTTTTCTTCTCTATTAATTTTCAAATGTGTTTACAACTAAATTTAGTCAATGGTGAGGGGTGCCAGAACTGCGTTCATGAAAGGAGGCAAGACCCATAATGATCGGAATGTCGAGTGATAATATTTGAACTCAGAAAGGACACATTGTTATTGACAGAAAACCACCATAGGATTTGACACCAGGGAAGGGTTGACACCGAGTAGTTTAAATTTTGTAAAAAAAAAATAGAATATGTACAAACAAGTTGTATTACAGTATTATTGCAGCGCAACCATTGAAAAACTACTAATTAAAATGCGTCTACAAATCGGGTGTCCGGTTTTTACAAAATCGGAAGCTGTTTTACGGAGTAGATAGAATATATTTCACTAAGTACATCAAAAATGTTTTAATCTTGAATGTCGATGGTTCCTTCAACAACAGCAGCGGCCAAGCAGGCATAGGGATGATCCTCAGGAATTCAGAAGGAGAAGCCATCTTTACAGCCCGCCAGGCTATAGCAAATCGTGTTGATGCTTTGGAATCAGAACTACTGGCCTGTAAATTTGGTCTGGCTTTGGCTCTACATTGGTCGATTCTGCCAATCATCCTTGAGACTGACAGTATCCTGGCTGTCTCCGCGATTAATGGAAAAACTGAGGATAAATCAAGGTTTGCTTACTTGATACGTGAGCTGCGTTTGCTCCAGAAAGGAGAAAGGGAAGTGAAAATTCAGAAAGTGCATCGAGATCATAATAAAATTAGCCATGTTCTGGCAAATAGTGCTCGAGGAGCAAATAGGTCAGACTTCTGGTTTGGCCACGAGAGCAACTGTGTCTCTGCACTCATTCTGGAAGATTGTAATCACTCTTCTATAGATTAATGAATCCCCTTTTCCCCGCAAAAAAAAACTAGTTTGGTCTTATTTGTAAGTATGAGATTGCATGGAGAAATTCATCGTAAACTAAGCATGCAATCGGGCTGGCAAATGATGATGTCATATTTTTGTCATAGAACTAGCTAAAATTTAAATTGTTGCGAGGAGGTCGGCATGTCAGTATAAAAACATAAAAGAAACCAATTTGCCCGGTATTTACTTTGACTATATGTGTTTGTCAGCGTTTGTTATTCCAAATCAGCCAATTTATCCGGTGACCATATCACTCAGGCTGGTATGGTCGAGTCATGTAACAACATGTCGACCAAACTATCTAGCTCTCTCCCCTAGTGAATTGTAAAAGTTAAATAGATGTTCATGTTGGAGACACGAGGAGACATCATTAATTGATCATCATCGTTCCCGAGTGAATGCATCTTTCCAATGATTTATTAATCCAATAAATATCATAATTTAGCTGGCTAATGGTTCATTAATCTATCCCCTAATCCATTTGAAAACACTTGTACAAAGAAAGAGCACAAGGGGAGTAATGGAGAACAATGAAGGAGGCAAGGGGAGTAATGAAAGAGTCACCGAGAGACTCTCTGCCAAGCTGCCATATCTGTCGAGCTTTTCAACCTACTAGACGAGAAGATTCACATGGACACTACAGAGGGCGAGGCCATGAGGAAAGCGGTATAGATCGCGGGACTCCAAGCTCGCGCGCTGAACTGGACAAGAAGAAGACCGAGCTCTTGAAGACCAAGTCCAAACTCGCCAAGATAGGGAAGAAAGCTGACCAGGAGGAGAACTCTGTGGGTTAGCTTGATTAATATTGTAATGTAGTAGTATATAACTAATCGTATTGTATTGATTAGTATATATTCCCATGTTCCTTTGTATTTATCGCGGTTGACTTTTTGTTGCAACTTTGACAACTAATATTTTTTTGAAGACTAGATTATAATGAACCAAAGTTTAATACTTATGTTTCGTACTCCCTATGTTAAAAAATACAAGGATCTAAATTATTCAAATCTTGTTCAACGCTATAAGGATTTCTATCACCATTTATAATACTACTTGTCCCATTAATCACCCTCTATATAAATTTCTAACTATTTTATCCTCAACTACTGTCTCACCTCTAACTATTTCTCATTAAATAAGAGACACATACTCCCTCCATCCAAATAAACCAACCTAAGTAAGGATGTGACACAACAACGAATCTAGACAGACTATCTAGATTGATTGTACTATGCTGTGTCACTCTTATCTAGGTTGATTTATTTTATGATAAAGAAAGTAAGTATTTTCACTTTTATCTTAATATCTATGATCTGCGTTCCAAAATATTGCTATCTAGGAGGATTTGATCTGTCCTAGAACGATGAGTCTTCTGTCCAGGATGCAACATGTTGGGATGGAGGAATTACTAGATACTCCCTCTATCATATAATATAAGGCATGGTTAAAGTTGGCACGGTCTCCAAAACTAATCTATAACATATAATTTCTCATGTACTATAAGATTTGTAGCAACAAAATTATAACCATATGAAAGTAAATTTAAATCTCAATCTAATGATATAATTTTTAACAAATAAAATTTCTTTTATATTATACTAAGTGTTGGTAAAATGTTTTAAATGTTGAATCTTGAAATACGTGCACTCCTTATATTATGAGATGGAGGGAGTAGCATATAAATGATTATATTTTGTAAGTTATGTGACCATGGCTACTATGGATACAACCATTGCTCACATCATGGATCAACAAGAAGACATAAAGATCAAGTCCTCCAAGTGCAGGAATTCGATTCGGCCACCTACTACATTGCTGACTTCAAACGGCTGCCAAATATGCATACGAGCTCCGTTTTGGGTCCACGAGTACTAGATGGAAAGCTCTCGGAGTCGTCTTTCCAACGGATCTAACCTCATTGCGAAATTCCATCTTAGTGAGCCGCAATTGAAGAAACAATATGCTGCGTCACCTGTAATGGGCCTATGGGTTTATAACTTCGTCTGGGACCCCGGCCCAAGTGAGGCCCATGTGGGGTGCGCCCCAACCTAGTGGAGAACGACCCTACGACACCGTTGGTCATCCTCCCACACTATAAATAGCTAGGTACCCCTTCAGGGTTTCTTGGGTTTTTGTTTAGATTAAAGTTTAGCTTTGCAACTGTGCCGTGAAATCCCGTGATCGGTTAGATCGCCGGTTTGCTCGTTATGGAACCCTAACTTATCATTTGTATTCAATTCCTATCTGCAATTCAGATTGCTTTTATCTTGTTTTTGCTTATTTCTTCGATTTGCTTGCAGGAATAAGTTTTGATCTGCACCGGCAAGATCAACAACCCACGGAGAGGTGTATCGATCGCTAAAGTGCAACACAACAACGTTTAGTATGGTTGTAGTCGGGTCATTAACATTTCTCCCAAATCGTAGTTATCGTCAACTCACCGAAACATCGGGCCAACAATAGCCTTGGGTGCCTCGAGTGGAGCTCAGGGTTCATCCGTAAGGGATTGAGTATATAATACATTTTAGTAAGTATAGCATCTATTTAAGTATTTAAAAATAAATTGTAAAAATGATGAATGGTAAAAGTCATTGCTCGATGACAAATCTCTACGAGTGAACGGTAAAAACCTGTTTGATCTAAGTAAGCGAAAAAAAAAAACATGGACCATGACATACACACACGCATAAGTGTTAAACATAAGTTGAATGTGGTACGTATCACTCGTTAGAAAGATTAAATATTAGTCAGCTAGGCGCTATCACTACTTAAAAAAAATATCCATTAGTGTCGGTTCTTAAGGCCTAATAGGTGTCGGTTTTGGGCCTGATACCTTTTAGTCGGCACCAATGATTAAAAATCATTGGCCATCAGAACCGACACCTATATAATATTATAGGTGTCTGTTCCTACAAATAACCGGCACCTATAAGGGGTAAAGGCCGATACTTGTACTCACCACATAGGTGTCGGTTCTTTAGAAGAACCGGCACCTATAATAATAGAAGCAAAAAAAAAAAATGGCGCAATAGAAATATATCCTGAAACACAAAAAAAGACAATATTATATTCGCATCCTCCACATCCACGTCCTCCACACAAATCACAGAATATTAAATTCACATCTTGCACATCCACATCCTCCACATTTTTCAGATTTCAGATTACATCACAAAATAAATACGGGGCAGCTGTCCAACTGTCATTCAGAAAAAACATACCCTATTCTATGATTCTAAAAACTGCAATCAAGTAATATTGCTATTTGTAACAGGTCTACATCATGAAAAGAATATTTCCAGATTTACTGCATTCTAGCATCCTCATATTGTTTCAGATTCATGGAATATACAGGTTCATGGCATATACAGAACTGCACCATAGTTCAGATTTCAGATTGCATCGAGTTCTATATTAACTTTCCCAAAGCTACACAAAAGCACTTTAACCCCTCCTCTCCAGTGACTCATTTCTATTAATACTAATAGGATATTCACAACTCATCTTCTGCTACTCCTATCCATTAACACAACAACTCATAATTTACAATTAATCTTTCCTGAAAAGATCAAGTTCAGCATACATTTCAGAACAATTAAAAATTTACCAAAATTTCCCATTTCAAAACACACACATATCAAATGATCAAAGAGTGGCTCCCCAATTAATCTGGGCCTCAAAGATCGATCAGCCAGGCAAGCATATGTTATAATACATAATTACAGCATCAGACAAGATCGATCACCTTGTGTTGGTTACCGGAGTCGACACAGAGGAACACAACGGTGTTGGTGACCAGGAGAGGGGGCGGATAGCGGGAGGAGGACGTCGTCGGCTCTGACGGGTGGGTGCTGGGGGGCAACGGCGGTGGAGGACTGCGTTGATGCAGAAGATAGGTCAATCAAAAAGAATGCAAAAGAGGGGTCAATTATCCTACAACAAATTATTCCTAGAACAGCTGCTACCTATAATTCGTGAGCTAGATTTGCAAAATTATTCTTAAATTGCATCAACATTTCATCCTAAATGACCAAATGCTAATTTATAAGAATCCACCATTTCACAACATACACATCACAATGCTCAGAATCTTGGGGCAATTAAATATTTGCTCATAATTTGAGACATTTCAAAGCTTGTAGGGGAGGGGAGAGGAGAGGGGAACTGTCAGGGTTACGGATAAGGTATACCCTCTATCCTTGGATATACGTTGTATACTTATACGGTATACTCGCGCGTATACGGGTAGTTCCTGTATACGTTAAGGAAATCTATCACGTGATAGAAACAGAATCCACAGATGGAAAGAGTCATACTCGGACAAGACCGGGTCGTTACCATATCGTGAGGGGTCCGATATCTCTGAGTCCTACTTGGAGATCAACTGACCCGCGGTATAAAAGGGACCCCCTGGGTAGGACTAAGGCATCGAATCTCACCGCCAACACATCCACCACAGCCTACGAAGTCGGAGCCTACAGGAGCCAAATCGCCGGGTGATCTAGTCGAACCAACTTGACTACGGTCTCGTCGGTATCATCGAGTTCCACCATTCGCTTTGTAATCTGTGGTTTCCATCATATAATCCTATACCAACTGGATTAGGGCTATTACCTACCAAGGGGCCTGAACCAGTATAATCCTTTTCTTTTGTTTGCTTGATGTCGTATTACGTAGATCCTCATTCCAACGTACCCCAATACCCTCTATATCCGGTCTACGGGTATCCCCCGTCGATAGTGGCACGCCAGGTAGGGGGACTTGGTACTCAAGGTTCTACTATTATGACTTCAAGCCTCCTCGACGACAGCGTCAACCTCGGCATCAACCAAGGAGCTTCAACTTCAACGATGCTGGTGTGGACTCAAGTCGGCGAAATCGTCTTCCCGGTCTACACCACGATGCCGATCTTGACTAGCCCAGTAATCACCGGGAGCGAGAACGACGTGGTTACGACCCCGGTCGACTCCATGTCGAAAGATCCTCCCGTAGGAGCGGAGAACGGAACATCGACAATGTCTGCGCCTGAGAAGGATTCCAACGCGGCCAGTTTTTGTCTTTCCGACAAGAAGCACGAGCCGACGAGGACAACTTCCGAGGCAACAAGGACTTGGTGTCCTATTCACAAGACCAAAGGGCACGACTTGCAAGCTTGCTCGGTTTTTCTCAACGTACAAGCTGAAATCCGTGCCTGCAGGGAGCGTGGAATTCAACGTGCTTCTCCCACTCGTGATGTTCATTGTCCCATTCACAAGACAAGGACTCACAACCTCTCGAGCTGTAAGGTCTTTCTCAATGCCATGAGGACGTCACCTCCTAAGGTCCAACAGTCACAAATCTCTCCTAGAGATGCGGACAAGGAACGAGGAGCGGCGACTATCTCAGATCGATTCGTCGGGGTAATCGATATCGATCCCCATGAGCCATCTGTCTTACATCTGCTCGAAGATCAAGCCTCATCATCAACAAGTACACCACGCAATGTATACGCCATCGGTGGGACCAGCACGTCTGCAGGCGGCAACACGGAAGCGGATGATCAATTGGCTACGCCGGCCCAGCACATCAGGACCATCAACGCAATACTGAGGGAAATCCCTTATCATCCCATCCTGAACGCTGACCTTGATCAGTGGACGGAACGATTATAGGAATCAGTGGCCAACCTCAGTAACGTGTACGAAGAGTCCGCTGCCAGGGCACCACCAGAACAACCACCGACCGGCGACGCTAATGGGGAACAGCGGACGCTGCCTTGTCAAACCACCCCTCCGCCTCGCGGCACCAGTGATCTCCGCGACCATCTGAATGGTCACCGAGAAGTGCGACGCACGCGAGACAATGAAAATCGTTCCCGACATTGCGTCTCTTCGTGACGTCGCGAGAACGAAGAACAAGGAGGACATCCGAGCGAGAACCGAGACCGTGAACGCCACAACCACCGAGAACGCACTAGTCGCGAACAGCGGCTGCCGGGCCATACAAGTCGAGGTCGACGCCGTGATGACGACGATGATGGAGATCGACGTCGAGAAAACAACGATGGGCGACGACGAGGTTCACGAGAACCCGAGCGTCATCCTCGGAACCCTGCCCCAGAACCGAGTGATTCGTCATCATCCTCGTCGTCTTTATCATCTTCCTCATCGGACCGACATCCACGACGAGCACATGATCGCCGACAACCCACCGCTCCTGGCGGCGGGTGCAGAGCTTTCACTCGTTCTCTACGAGAGGTTCGATGGCCTGAAAAATTTCGACCGGCAGCAATAGAGAAATACGACTGAAGCACCGACCCTGAGGAGTTCCTTCAGGTCTATTCCACAGTACTCTACACTGCCGGAGCAGACGACAACTCATTGGCGAATTATTTGCCGGCAGCGTTTAAAGGATCTACACGTTCATGGCTAGTTCACCTCCCGCCCTACTCGATTTCTTCATGGGCAGATCTGTGGCAGCAGTTCGTCGCCAACTTCCAAGGAACATACAAGCACCATGCGATCGAGGACGACCTACATGCTTTGACACAGAATCCGGGCGAATCATTGAGGGACTATATTCGGCTCTTTAATGAGTGCAAAAATACGATCCCCGAGATCGCCGATGCTTCCGTAATCCGCGCGTTAAAGTCCGGTGTCCGAGATCGCTACACCACCCAGGAGTTGGCGACAAAACGGATCACAACTACTCGTAAGCTATTCGAGATTGTCGATCGATGTACTCACGCGGACGACGTCCTGAGACGCAAGAACGACAAGCCGAAGACAGGAGGAGAGAAGTAACCAGCCAAGGATGCACCTGAGTCAAGCTAGAAGAAGAGTCGTAGGAGTGGAAAAAGGAAAGCTCAAACAGAGGTCCTCGCAGCAGAGTATGCAGAACCACCCAAATACCTAGACCCACAAGGCGACGACACGAAGAAAATATGGTGCCCTATACACAAGTCGGACACGCACTCTTTGGAGACTTGTTTCGTTTTCAAAAAGGCGCTCACGAAGCAACTGGCGTTGGAGAAGGGCAAGCGAGTACGTGTAGTCGAGAAGGCCGCAGAAGCAGCTACTCAGGACTTAGTCTCAGCCTACCCAGACTCCGATCTCCATGTTTCGCACATCTTTGGAGGTTCCACGACGTACTCCTCAAAACGAGAATACAAGAAAGTGGAGCGCGAAGTATGTTCGACATGGCAGAGGGCTGCATCCAAGATGAAGTGGTCAGGGCAGAAGGTCGAATTCTCAGATGCAGACCACCCCAAAACTGCTGTTACTCAAGGGCGATATCCGATCGTGGTCGAACCCACTATTCGGAACATCAATGTCGCACGGGTCCTTGTTGATGGCGGCAGCTCCATTAACCTACTCTTTGCCAGCACCTTGGACGCAATGGGGATCCCACGAGGCGAGTTGACACCCACTGATCAACCCTTCCACGGAATTACTCCTCAGTCATCGTCCAAGCCATTGGGCAAGATTACGCTGCATGTGACTTTCGTCCAAGCAAACAACTTTCGAACATAGCAGATCACCTTTGATGTCGCTGAGTTTGACAAAGCATATAATGCCATCATTGGGAGAACTGCACTCGCGAAGTTCATGGCCGCATGTCACTACGTGTATCAAGTGCTCAAGATGCCTGGGCCGAAGGAAACAATCACTATTCAGGGAAACGCGAAGCTAGCGGTGCAGTGCGACAAGCGGAGCCTCGACATGGTCGAGCATACTCCCAACCCGCCCGCCGCAGCTGAGCCGCCCAAGAAAGTGAGCAAAACTAGCAAGACGCCGAAGCCAGATGGCGCAATCAAAATCGTTCCGCTCTCCAGTGCCAACCCCGACAAGACTGTCAAGATCGCGGCGTCACTGGATGAAAATTAGGAACTCGCGCTCATCACCTTTCTCTGTGACAATGCAGACGTGTTCGCTTGGCAGCCGTCCGACATGCCGGGGGTCCCCAGGGAGGTGATTGAGCACAAACTAATGGTGCGACCCGATGCCAAGCCAGTAAAGAAAAAATTGCGGAGATTCGCACCATATCGGAAACAAGCCATACGAGAAGAGCTCGACAAGCTTCTCAAAGCTGGTTTCATCCGAGAAGTTCTCCATCCAGAGTGGCTAGCCAATCCAGTCATGGTACGCAAGGCCAACGGGAATTGGAGAATGTGTGTCGATTTCACCGACCTCAACAAGGCATGTCCCAAAGATCACTTCCCTCTTCCTCGAATAGACCAGTTGGTGGACTCAACAGCTGGTTGTGAGTTGTTAAGTTTTCTTGACGCTTACTCTGGGTACCACCAGATCAGCGTGGCGAAAGAGGACGAGGAGAAGACAGCATTCATCACGCCATTTGGTGTATTCTGCTACGTTAAGATGCCATTTGGACTGATAACCGCAGGAAACACCTTCCAGCGCACGGTCCAAGGGGCACTTAACGACCAGCTTGGGATCAATGTCGAGGCCTACGTCGACGACATTGTTGTCAAGACCAAGACAAGCGACTCATTGATCGATGACCTCCGGGAAACGTTCGATAACCTCCGACTATATCGTCTCATGCTCAACCTAGAGAAGTGCACGTTCGGAGTACCATCGGGCAAGCTCCTCGGATTTCTTGTCTCCGGCAGAGGGATTGAAGCAAATCCCGAGAAGATCAAGGCAATCGAGAACATGAAGTCGCCCACAAGACTCAAGGAAGTCCAGAAGCTAACTGGATGCATGGCGGCATTGAGCAGATTCGTCGCTAGGATGGGAGAACGAGGACAACCCTTCTTCACTCTGCTGAAGAAACAAGACAAATTTGTGTGGACACAGGAAGCCGAAGATGCGTTCATCGCACTCAAACGCTACCTGTCAAATTCCCCTGTACTTGTTGCTCCCCAACCTAACAAAGAATTATTCCTCTATATTGCCGCCACGCCATATTCTGTGAGTACCATCATTGTTGTCGAGAGAGAGAAGGTGCAAAGACCAGTTTACTACATCAGCGAAGCTCTCCACGACGCGAAGACAAGATACCCACAGATCCAAAAGCTGCTCTATGCAGTAATTATGACATTAAGAAAGCTACGCCACTACTTCTAAGCACACAGAGTCACAGTTGTTTCCTCCTTCCCCTCAGAGAAGTCGTGAGAAACAAAGACGTCGTCGGCCGCATTGCGAAATGAGTAATCGAGCTAAGCCAATTTGATGTTTACTTTGTGCGACGAACAACCATCAAGTCCTAGGTCCTCGCCGATTTTGTAGCTAACTGGACTATGCCTAACAACAGATCAGATAGTCAGACCGATAATGAGACATGGACAATGGCGTTCGATGGTGCACTCAATAGCCAAGGAGCAGGGGCAGGGTTCATCTTGACATCACCTTCGGGAGATTAGTTTAAGCATGCAATTCACCTCAACTTCAGGGCGACCAACAACACAGCCGAGTACGAAAGACTACTCGCTGGGATAAGAGCAGCAGCCGCACTAGGAGTCAGGCGACTAATTGTGAAAGGGGATTCCAAACTAGTCGCGAACTAGGTGCACAAAGACTACAAGTGCTCTAGCCCCGAGTTATCCAAGTACCTCGCAGAAGTCAGGAAGCTGGAGAAAAGGTTTGATGGGATCGAGGTTCGACACGTATACCGCAAGGACAACATCGAACCAGACGACCTAGCACGGCGTGCGTCCAGACGACAACCACTCAAACTTGGTACTTTCCTGTACGTCCTGACAAAGTCATCGGTGAAAGGGGCAAACGACGAAGATAGCACAATCGTCCCTGACATCAGCTCGGGGGCTATAGAGGCAGAACACGTCGTTGCCGACATCGAGACCACAGACGACCGGCGGACCCCACTCATCAAGTTCCTGAGTAGCGACGAGTTGCCCGAGGACGATGCAGAAGCCGAGAAAATAACCCGACAAGCCAAGATCTACTGTATGATCGGTAATGATCTATACAAAAAGGAGCCAAACAGGGTACTTCTCAAATGCATTTCATTCGACGACGGTAAACATCTCCTCCTGGACATACACGAAGGGATCTGCGGGTAACACGCCGCCGGTCGGATATTGGTCGGAAAAGCTTTCCGACAAGGGTTTTTCTGGCCGACCACGCTCAAAGATGCTTGCGACATGGTTCAGCGGTGTGAAGCCTGTCAATTCCGCAGCAAACACACAAAGCTACCAGCGCAGGCGCTCCAGACTATCCCTCTTACTTGGCCGTTCTCGTGCTGGGGGCTCGACATACTCGGACCATTCCCATGAGGACAGGGCGTCTACAGGTTCCTATTCGTGGCGATTGACAAGTTCACCAAGTGGATTGAAGCTACGCCCACGGGGAAAATCAAGGCCGACAACGCCATAAAGTTTATCAAAGGGATATTCTGCAGATATGGATTGCCTCACCGCATCATAACAGACAATGGCCCCCAGTTCATCAGTGTCGACTTACAGGATTACTGCATCGGATTGGGAGTCAAGATCTGCTTTGCCTCGGTTTCTCACACTCAGAGCAATGGACAGGTCGAGAGGGCAAACGGCATAGTACTACAAGGGATCAAGACCCGTGTCTACGATAGACTCATATCACACACAAGAAGTGGGTCGAAGAACTCCCCTCTGTCCTTTGGGCCGTGCATACCACACCGACAACGTCCAATAAGGAGACACCCTTCTTCCTCGTGTATGGCTCAGAGGCTATGCTCCCCACGGAGCTACGACATCAGAGCACACGAGTACAGAAGTACTCTGACGAGGAGCAAGAGGAGCAACGCAGCGACGATGTGAATCTACTCGAGGAACATCGAGAAAGAGTTGCTGTCAGAGCAGCCAGCTACCAGCAGGCCCTTCGCCGGTACCACGAGAAACGCATCAGAGCACGCACACTTTCGATCGGCGATTATGTCCTCCGACGGGTTCAAAACAAAGCAGGGTGCAACAAGCTCTCACCCAAGTGGGAAAGACCATACACGATCACACAAGTCTTGCGGCCAAGTGCATTCAAGATTGCAGACGGCGATGGTCGCGAGTTAGCAAATTCCTGGAACAATGATCAATTACGTAAATTTTATGTATCTCTACTACTTAAAAATTCTGTAGTGGTGGCGGTGACTCCAACCCTGGCAGACACACGTGGTATTACCCGTACGATCTCTGCATCCAGCGATCCAGATCGATCCTCCGCCAAACGGTCCCCTCCCACGCGCTCCTGCCCTCCTATCGCGCTCTTCCCCCCTCTTCCAACCGCGGAACGGGCCGTCGCCACTCGTCTCCGCCGCTCACGCGAGATCGCTCTCCCTATCCAACCGCCGCCGCCGCCGCCGCTGGTGCTACGAGGTCATCCGCCGTCGCCGCCGCTGGCGCTGGGAGGTGTTCGCTCCGTCGTTTGCTCCCTCGCCCCATTCCTCCATCCCCTCCACTTCCCCCACCGCCACCGCCTCCGTCGAACCGCCACTGGCGCAGGGACGACTCCGCGCGGCAGACTCCGGGAATGCCGCGGCCTTCTCCCTCTCCCGCGCAGACCTTCCCGTCCCTGCCGAATCGCCGCTGACCCCCATTCCCTCAAACAATGCCCTGACCCCGATCCCCCTAAACCGCTCGTCTCCTCCCCTGCTGTGGCGTTGTCGTGTCTCTTCCCTTTCTTACTTTGCCCCGACCAGGCCATGGAGCAGGTGAGCAGCAGCGGCCTAGGGTTTCGCCGCCACGTTCGCCCCAACTGGTTGCCGCTATCGAAGCAGGCCGGTGAGTGAATCTACCGCAACAGGTGCCACCATACGGTGTTGCTCGCATCTTCCTAAAAAGTCTGGTTCTTGCAGATTTTGCATTCAAACTGGATGTTGTTGGTGCAGGTTTGCTCCAGTGCCGAAAGAGATGTTAGCTGCGATGGATGAACTACCTCCTGCCAGCATCAAGCGGGCCAACTTCGTGCCAACGAGGACCTCATCGTTGTCCGCCTCACCTGCCTCTAGGCAAGAGGTAAAAATCCAACCCTTTTTCCTCTTTAGTGATTGAAACGCCTGTGAACTGGTCCTTCGGGGACTACTTCAAGGAGGAGACCGTTGGATTTGCCTATGATTCGTGATGAAATTTGGAATTGTTAGATGGATTTAGGGCTAACTGCAATTTAGGCAGAAACGATAGTTTTTGTTGTGTTTCTTGGGCCAGCTTGTCCTAGGAAACTTATCTGAAAAATAACTCTTACATTGTTTTGATATATGTGAAGGTATATGCCCGATTTCTCTCCAAGTTTGCCTTAATGGAATCAGCCTGTGATCCAGTAAAATTTAACTATTTACTAATGTTTTGGATTCTAAATGAATCGTCCAGTACAATAGATATTGTTGTTGTCGCCTGAAGAAATTATGTGAAGCATATACCCGTACAAGATGTTTGTCATTAGAGCCTACGCTAACCGCCGGTAGCATAAATCCAGTTATATGGTCAAGTGACTGGACAGCGGGCCTGAGAGTCTCTGGTATCCCAAAACATTTTTACTTCATGTGAACAACCTGAAATGGATCGACGTGCAGCATACGAGAACACTAATTATTACTGGTAGGATTCTCTAATGACAACTGAATACTGTTGTTTTGTTTTTTCTTCATTCTGTGATGTCAAATAGAAATATCGTATACTCCAATTTGGATGTACATGTACATTGTATCGCATCTGTTTTGTTGACCCATTGCCATCACCTGGCAGAAGTAGAAGCTAGCAACCGAAATTCTGGCAGTCGCTGACACCCTGCTCTGTCAGATCCCATTTATCCTTTAGCACCCGAGGTCCTCTACTCCAGTTTGTAAAGGGACCCAAGGTAACAACAATTTATACTATTCTTTTTACTGCTTTCTTGAATTTCTGTTGTGCCGAATCCTGGACCGGTTATTAAGCAATTTTTGGTTTGTGATGATATTAAGCAATTTTCTGAAAACAAGCAGTTGAATACAAAGAGAGTCTAGCCTAGGCTATTGACTTATTAATTACCAATGATTTTTATAAATATTTGATGGATTATCTTTAGAGTTTTTACATCGATGCCTGTCAAATATGTTTTTTGTGGACTTTTTAGAGTGTTATTCACTCGGATTCTTTTTACTATGGCTGGAAAGCAGTCGGCTAAAGCCTTGTGTGGGCGCCGCATATGCTTTTGTCATATGATACATGATATGCATTATTTTGTTCTCGACTACATGTTTGTCTGTTAACTAATCATATAGTCGGGGGCTACACCTAATTAGGTGCATCTATTCGATGCACCATGTTTTTTAATCTTTTCGCCCCTTTACAGTCTTTGTCTTCGCTACTCGGGGCCTTAGCAGGGAAAAATTAAAGCACTCGGATTATTATTTTTGAGAAAGCTATGTTGTTGACTGCAAAGGTCTCGGGGCTACTGTGGAGATTATGGATACCCATATCTACACGGCGATTATATTTAGACTGGATATAGGATACCGAATATAGATAGAATATCTTTATTTGTATCTCGGGTTTGTTTCTTTACTGTAACGTCAAGGAAATACCCTGAGCTTAGTCGGTTACGATTGTATTTTATCTGTACTCTGATTCTGATAAGGAATAGATGTATCCCTTGTAATACGGACTCCTTCCCTATATAAGGAGGGGTCCGAGTCCTTCCTGGGACATCAACTTTCTTGGAGATTATACATCCAATAATACACTCGGCGGATTCATCCCGGACAGGAGTAGGGATTACTTCTTGAATAAGAAGGCCTGAACCTGTATAAACCTTTGTCTCCAACCCCATACACTTTTCTCAGCTTGATAGCCACCCCCTTTAGTATTGCCGAAATCTTGTTTCGACAGGGAGAGAGAGAAGCGAGAGCTGAAAATGGGCGATGAAAGATGGAAATCGGGGGACAGAAATTTTGGAAGGGAGAATTTCAGCTTCCCGGGTTTTTCCTCAACTAAAAGCACTAGTTGCGGAGCTGGTTGAAGCGATAATTTTGTGGATGATTTCGAGTAAATTTAAAATACAAAGCGTTAAATTTCACAACACTATAGATATGGGGCAAAGTTATCTGAAAACTAGCAGATTGTATTGGTATTGTATCATAACCTTATGCAGTATTTACCAATAAACTAGCATGGTGGGCGGCGGCGCAGAGTGTCGCGGCGGGCGCAGCACATTAATAGTTGTTCTCTCGAAGTAAATAGGGCAGATATGTGTGTTAGTCTGCTCAATATGCGGGATTATTCAATATATTAAAAATGACAACATAATTTGAAAAATTTTATGCAGTACTTTGACGAAACCTGCACTAAAGTGTAATATCATGATTGTATTTTAGATATCGTGTTAGGTTGATAATTTTTTTAAATATCAGAATTTTAATTGATTGGGTGTAAATTATAGTATATGTCCTGTATATGGAAGCTGCTAGATTCGTCTTTTAAATATTTATTTTGTTTAAATCCGAATTGTTTCTGTAAATGTGCATTTCTATATAGAGGACTCTACGGCGTCTTCTTCAAATATTATTGATGTGTTTATTTCTCTGAATTCTTATATTCTAATTGTATTCTATGTGTGGAGCTCTAATACCTTAGGCTTTCAATTGATTCTTTAATTCTTAATCCGAATTGTTTAGTTGACTTCTAAGATTGGTATTCCTATAGTTGGACTTTAAACTCGTTTGGTTCGCCATATTGTTCTGTAATCTCGAATTTTATTTATTTTGTAAATTTGTACTTTTATAGCGGACTCTAAACTCTAAGTTTACAATTTTATTATGTTTTATTCCGATTTACGTTAGGTTTAAAGTTCCCTATAATGGGCACGCGCTATGAGCTCTATGTTCTAATGAATGTCCTTAATTTTTTGAATTCTGGAATTCTAGTTTTTTCGTTCTTGTAATTGTCAGTTATCTGAGTATAGACTATAAATACCTGCTAGTTCTAGATATTCCAGCATAGTTTTAATTCGGAGGATGTTCTCTAATCTTCTAATTGTATTTTTATCTGGCTCTATAACTCCTACTTGTAACTGAGTTCTATTTGTTAATCGAATTTAGTGTATTCCTAAGTGGTATTTCTATATGGACTCTATCTCCTTCTTCTAATCGTTTTTTTTTTTTTTAAATTCCTAAATTCCCTGGCTATTTTAGATTGGATTGTAATGATGGACTTAGTCTCCTCTTGTTAAATATTCCTTATTTTATTTAATTCCGATATTTCAGCAGATTTTTTAAATTGTATTTTTATTCAAGAATGGACTGGGCTGTTTTTGTTCTGTTTTTTCTTCCTCTGAGTTAATGTGAGAATTTGCTAGAGCCATGGAGAGCGAGACGGGTGGAGGGCGGCCTTTTTCTGATTCCTTGTTAAGTAATGTAGATAGATTTGTACACCAAAAGAGCACAAGTTTGGAAAGGGCTAAAGTATCACAAAGCATAACTGACAATTAAGTATAAATTATGCAAATACTAGTAGATTTTGGGGGTGTTAAATCCTGGCTGTAATATTATGTTGAGTTATACACTGTCAAAATTTTGTGATTAAAAAGTGAGTATAGAAATCTGTAGTTTTTGATGTAACTTTTCGTTATAAAGTATGTAGTTTTGGTGATATTCCATCTAAATCTGATAGTTCTGTGATAAATTTAACCTTAAATTGTAGTTTCTAATGAATTAGCTAAAGTACCTATAGTTTGTGAAATTACTCAAATACAAAATATCGAAAACTTTCATGAAACTGGTTTGTATAGAACATATGCCTGATTTAATTTGCTTTGTTTAATGAGGAAAGGATTGAAACGTTTGAGTATCTGTTTCGCAGCAGAAGGATCGATTTTTATAAAAAAAAAGAAAGTAGAGGGCACAAAAGAAAATAACTGATTCATGGTGCATGAAATAGAATTTGATAATTTGTTGAAACTCTGGTTGTTCCTAAGTTTATAGATAGTGAATTTTCTTAGTGGTGTCGCTCTGCGGAATGCAAGTAGTCTTCAACGAGGCGTATGCCTCTTAAATGGGTGTTGTAAGAGAATGTAGTTTCGAAGTTTGACCGATAAGAGTCCCACCATTAAAAAAGTTATGAGTTTTCATGTGGCCGCTTCAGTGAGTGTATAGGGGCAGCGAAATTTAGATTTTGGCCACTAAGGGAAAAGATCATTTTTTAAGTAGGGTGTATAGGCCAAGTTTCAAAAAAAAAGTCAACGGCGGAATATGTTAAATGTGAAAATGAGTCGTTGAAGGTGAACGTAGCAAGAAGCAGTGCACTTATTGTTGAGACTAGGTGGGAGAGTAATAATAGGCAAGGTTGGTCCGAAAGAGTTTTAGGGCTAAGAATATAGGGATTTGCTTATAAGAATTAAACGAACCAATGGATGAATAAGGTTCAGCTAGCTTTGATAGAAATGAAAATTATATACAATTCGGAGATATTCGGGTATGCCATATTTAAGCTATTTGCAAAATACACCTTGCAATATGTTGAAGTCACAGGAGGGGCGGGGGGAGGGTTTAATATTTTGCATGGGATTCCAATGATTAGCTGAAGTTTTACGTCGACATTTGAAGTCTCAATTATAATGGTTAGGAATGGTTTGAATGATGATTAGGCTCATTTAAAATGTGGCAAAACAGGGATTAATTATCTAATGGGTGGATTTTTCGAGTAACAGCACGCGGTAAATTCCGCCCGCGAAATCAACGGGGGGCCGTGTGGGCCACATACGCCACCTCCCGTTATGTAAGTTAGAATTAAGCGGGGTTCTTGAATCGTCCCCAGACCTCGGGTAAATTGACAGTATCGTTACAATACGGAAGAAAAATCTGCTGGGACGCCCACAGAGTCCTAGTGGTAAACAGAAAGGAACTCAGGTGACGTCCTGAACTACGGGATGGTTTTGGAAGGGACGCACCGGTGATGGTTGTTTCCCCTTAGCGTGATTTGGGTAGTGAAACAGCCGCGCAGTAAAGTTTACCGAGGTGTCAGAAGAGAACAGCCGGTAACACTTTTGTGCACACGTGGGGGAGAGGCTCCATGCCTGGAAGTGTGGTCGGGCAAAGGTAATGTAACGTAGTTCTGAGTGTGAGGAATTTAACTCAATATTTTTATATAGTCAAAGCGCGTCATCTAATTTTAAATATACTGCCAAAATAAGTCCAAAACTACATGTAAATAAAATGGGGGCAAAAACACATTAACGGAACATACATGGGAGAGGGTATAAATGTCATTTTTCAATTACTTAACAACCGTAACTACCACCAAAGTAAGGTGGTAAAATACACGTTCGGGGCTGTTCAAGAAGAACATGAGTAAAAAAACCCTAACAAGTAGGGGTAAAAATCAAATATTAAGGACAGTCAAGAAGTAGGGGCTATAAAGAAATGTGCCTAACTGTTACTACGCCGTAACTAATTCCAGCTTATCGCAAGCAAAGATCGAAGCCTACAACTGCCCAGCGACCACAATGAAGATATACAATTAGCCAAGGTTTATTGTAATTTCGTCGATGATTTTATCTATTCATGATATCGCATAGTAAGACTATAACTTAGTGATGAACTGCTAATGCGAACAAACTTCATTTCAGGCACGAAGCCTATTGATGAACACAAGGGGGAGTATTCGTAAATGAGTAGTAACAGGGCCTCGCCAGAAGGTCATCTGGCAACTGTCAACATATCACACAGAAAAGAATAATGTTGAGATTGGGAGTATTCTGAAAACTACTCAGTTGAATTGACATTCAGTTATCATTAAATACTTTTTAGTTTGAGTCAGATCCTTAAAAAATTTCATAGAAATTCCCCTCAGATTAAGTTTCATATGTTTAGCTCACAATTTCAAAGATAATTATTGTTGGTTCTGTATTGAACAATGTGCATCGCCAAAATTTATACCCGTGGAAATTAAAATTTTGGTGTTGTAACATAGCTTTGTTGGTAAGTCAATGGGATTTAGATCATTTATCTGCAAAGGGATATAGCTGTATGTCACTAAATCTGGTTTCTTTAGGTCTACAAGTGATATAGACGCTGTGAAATGGCTCATGGTTATTACTCAGGTTGAGGTTGAATGGCAGTATTGCGGCTAACTAGGCACGCAGTTGTTGAAAGTGAAAACATCAACTGTTGCCGGGCTTTCTCTTACCGTGAGGTCATGTTCTATTGCTGGGGCTGACGATATCAAGCTCAATTGGTGAACATGCAATGCTGCATGCAAGCTAAGAAACATGAGTTTCTGCCATGCCAAAAATGGATAATAAAAAGTAGGAATAGGTGTAAGGCAGGATGGGGGGGGGGGTGCGAGGCCATTTATTTGTAATACTCTTCCTAATTATTCCCACAAAATAGCATCTTCATTATCCGTTGGTTGAGTCAGGTTAAAATTAGCTGGTTGGGTTAATGACTGTCTTGATTGTATTGAATCACTCTTCTCGGCTTGGGACATGTAGCTGGAGAAGTTACATGCGATCATGTGCAATTTTTCTATCCATTGAGAATTAGGAGTGCGGTTGGGAAGTAACTAAATTAGCTTAAGTAGTCCCAAGTACGATAGACTCGGCACTTTTAACTTTACATATAACTGAAGCTAACTATTTGCTAACTATCAAATTAACTAGATTTTATTAAGAGGGCAAATTTGGTTACATGCAGAGCACGATCTACAAAAAAACCAAAGCATATGATTTATTTCAAGTAAGGAACGGAGGGGCCGTTGGACGAAGAACTAAAAGGTATACCTGCTACGTGCGACCGTAGCTGCATTGGTCGAGCTGATTGTAAAATTTACTCTTACAACATTTTATTCCTTTGGCAATACAATTTTCCTTCTTCATGGGAGTAACCAAACAATTGATCTGACGGAGCCTTGTTGGTGAAAGTGGGCTCGGGGAGCACGGTGTAAGGAGGGAAGGGGGTTAGACCTTCCATCTGGCCGCGGGGCCGTGGCGGCCTGGCCTTGGCTCCCGAGCTCCTTGGGGGGGGGGGGGGGGGAGATCAGGGTAGCCGTGGAGGGTGGCAGGGGGCCGTCGGGTTGCGACGTCAACCGCGCCCTCGTGGGGCGTGAGGCATGCTGCGGCCAAGGCCCCGGGCCTGGCTCGGCATCGTGGCAAGGGGTAAGTGGGCGGGCTGTAGGAGACGGCTGGGTCCAGTGTCATTAATGAGCGGTGCCCAACCGTCCCTCGCGCGCATTTAAATGCGGTTGGGGGGAACGCGGGGCGGCCGCTGCGTTGAATGCGTGTTTCAATTCAACCTTGACCAGTCTGTGACCGGTCGCAACGATAAGGGACGGGCAGTTCAAGGAGTTGGGGCGGGGGCCCGCAGATCGGCCACCTGTGTCAGGCGGAGTGGGGGCAGGTATGCCCGTCCCATCGGCGCACTGCCGGTGCGCCCCTTGCGCATGGTGAGTCCACCAAAGTCTCCATCATTTAGAGGAATGACAGGATGTTCCCGGCGCTGGTCAGGCGGGGGAGGAGGAGCGACGTGCGGAGCGCTCAGTGTCGGGGACAAACAACCATCTTTACTGTCGGTTGAAGGATAGGCACGGGGATGTGATTGCTGACGCGCGGAGGCCAAGGTGTGGGTCCGCCCCACTCCCATGGAGGGGGAGGTGTGAACGGTGCATGGTGGTCGTCCCGTTGAAACTAGTATAGAAAGGGAGGACCTTTGCCACGAGAAAGGGGACGACTCTCGATAGCTTTGACTTAGAGGAAGCCTAGCTAGGGTTTCCAGGAGCCTCAAGATCCCCTTGTAAGAACTACCAGTAATAACACATCAAGAATAGGGTGTTTATCACTTAGTAGACGGTCCGAACTTGTATAATCCCTAGTCCTCACACAGATCCACAAGCGATCCTAGTAGTTAGACGCATAAGCGGAGATACGCTCCTGATCATCGGCCTTATCCCCCGGCCAAACCACAAGGGGGGTCTCACCGTCCGCCGGGCCGCTAAGAGGGATCACTCCAACATAGCCCTGTTGGCAAAACGTGCAAAAAAGGGAAGAAGTTTGTACTGTCTAACGCCGACCTTCCAC
>CM020179.1:35398334-35598867 GCA_009805545.1 Oryza longistaminata | reverse complement strand
AGGTACATGTATGGCTTAGAATTAATTTGTGTACTTGTATTATATCTTTGGAAAATTTTATTCCACATTAATCCTTAACCATTACTCGGGACGAGTAAAGAGCTAAGTGTGGGGGTTGTTGACGGCTGTTAAGTACAAATTAAGCCGTCAATACCTGCAAAAAACCATAACTACAAAACATCCAACATAGTGGTAGGTTTATTTCTAACAATTTCGACGGAGTGTTGGTGTATATTCATATGCAGGTGACAAACTACCTAAGTTGAAAAATATACATGAAGTAGGATGAGAATTAAATTTCCATATTCAAGCCTATGGAGTTTTAGGCCCACAAACCTAATGAAACAACATTCAAATGGCCAATTGCAGTAACATTTGGGCTGAGGGTTCTCCACCAAAGCCCACGAGAAAATTCGGGGCAAAATGGGACAGCAAGGGTTTGGCCGAACCATTTGGTTCGCCGAACCCCTAGCTGCGTCGTTCGGCCTCAAACTTCACAGCCGGTAGCAATCCCTCCTCCCAATGACGGTTATGGCTGTTTTCACCAGTAGAAACCGTCATAAGCCTGGACACTTGGCAACACAAGAGAGAAGATGCTCTTTGGATGCTTTGGAGCATCTCCACACTCCCAAGGCACTTCTCCACTAATAAATACCCCCCTCTCATCCTCACTTGTAAATACACACCAAGATGTAGAGCTGAATTATAAGAGCTCTAAAGTTTACTTTAGCTACTTTATATGTTCTATAGTATATTTAGAATAGGAAGAGGGTAAAGTAGAAGAAGTCAGAGGAATCCCGGAGTTGTCGGTAATCCTCTCCTTATTCTTTGTATTTTGGTAATTACTTCTGCTTAATAGAAATATCATTCTGAGTAATTAAGATTTGCTTAGTGGGAATTATTCTTGGCTAGTTCCTAATTAGCATACGGGATCATTGTTCACTATAGTCCAGTAATATATAGTGATTGCTTTTAGTGCTTGGCCAGTGCTAGAGTAGTTATTTAATTGCGTAGACGCGGTGTTTGGGTAATAATTTCGGTGGTTGCTGCGTATCCACAGACGTTAGAGGTGAGTGTAGAGGTGGTGATAGCCTCAAGAGCACTTAAGTCCTCCTCTTCCGGGTTACGTAGTAGAGAGACATCTGGGAACAGCAGTTGCCAGTGCCTGAAGTATCGCGTTAGGATTAAACTTAAGCTTTCTTTAGACACTGTTTCTCACTAGAAATACTCTCTACCCTTTGCCCATATTTATCTCTGTCCCTGGATGAACCGGAGGAAGAAATAATCACACACGTTCCCTTGGATTCGATACCCTTGGAATACTCTCGTAGAGGAAGTGCTACTTCGCGTATATCCGTGCGCTTGCGGATTCTATCTGTGATCGTAAGAAATACTAACACGCGGTCTGACAGGACCCCCGGGTTTCCTGCCTTGTTCGCCCTCGAGCTGTGTGCAATTATTAGCAGTCGGATAATCATCATGTTGGGCACTTGAACCGAGCGCTGCCAATGATGGCTATTCGGACTCCCACAGGACCCCACATCACAAGACGGGAGTTGTGGAGCACCGCGCCAGACCGTCCTGGAAGGATCACGGTCAGACGTAGCCGGGGGCTACTGTCGGTGATATGGGCCCGGAGGTACGCACGGTAGAGGGAAATGACCTTCCCGTCGGCCACGTGTCCGTGTGGCCTGCCTTTTCCCTACCCCCTTGGGGGTAGGTCAAGAGTCATGAGGTGACCAGGGCCCTCGGGGTGCCACTTCACACCCCTCGGGCCCGTGCGTCAAACTGCCCCGAGGCCCTCACCCGACCACACGTCTGAAATGCGCAACGCCCCAACCGTCCCTCACCGCATTTATGCGGTAGGGCGGACGTGCGGCGCCGCCCGATTGACCCATGTCAATCGGGCTTGACCGGTATGTGATCGGTCTGTCAATCGCAGTGCCCCCATGTCCCGCCCCGTGTCAGGCGGAGTGGGGGCAGGTATGCTTCTTCCATCGGCGCACTGCAGGTGCGCCCCTTGCGCATGGTGAGTCCACCAAAGTCTCCATACATTTAAGAGGAATGACAGGGATGTCTCCCGTGACATGCGGGGGTCGGCGCTAGCCCCACCTAGGGGCGCACAACCACCTTGCTTCCGGTTGAAGGCACGGTGGCGGTCTGATCAGGCTAGGTGGGTCCCCCTCCCATGGAGGAGTAGGTATGGAGATTTTAACGACCAAATTTGGTAATTCAAGGGTTGGATGTAAAAGAGGAATGAAGATGGAAATCGAGATAGAGATTGTTCCGAAACAGTGAAGATTCGACTGAAGTCCAAATCGCGCTATGACATAAGATCGGCAGAGTTCGAGTCGGACAAGGTTAGCGATGGAGCCGAATTTGACAATATGCGCGCGATATGTGTTGTCGGGTTAGGTTGATGTGCTTCATGATGATTGCCACACATGGATAGACTCCTTGAGAGGCAATTGTATTTATTAATTAGGTATATTTTTATGTAATTTCCTTAGAGATATGTTCGGGCAAAAGTCTGCCGCAAAGACTTATGGTATCTTAGAGTTTGTTAGGGATAAGAGTCGTGTTCGATATAGACATATCTTGTTAATTCTCGGGTATAAATAGACCCGAGCCCCATGTAATCAATTAACACACGTTCAATACAATCTCGGCGCATCGCCACCCTTTTTACTTTCGTTATGTTTCGACGAGTTTCTTACTTTTCGGGTTGAACTGCATCGGTTTCATCTTCAACAAGAGGTGTTTGCATCATAATTGGCTTTTAGTTAGTAATATCTGGGGGCATGCCAAATTATTTAGAATTGTTTTGCTGGATTATCATGTGGTTTGCTTGGGAGTGCTTTGGAATATATGTGCACAGGAATTAGCAGTGCATTAGATAGCGTGTGCAAATTAACGTGTACAGGGAGGAGACGTTGCATGCATGCTGGGTTGCTGCTAAGCTGCCTAGGCTGGTTTATGCATGGCGAAGTGCAAAAGAGATGGGGTTCATGCGCGTGGATTAATTTCTGAGAGAGCTGTTGCGAGCAAATTAAATGATAGAGCGATGTGGGACCGTGCATGGAAGAATCGATGGCTTGATCTGTGCCGTTTGGTTGGCAGGTGATGAAGCGTGATTAGCGCATGCGGTGGTCAGGATATATATTTCCTATTTTCCAGTTTGTTTCCTTTTCAGTTAAAATCTTGCTATTTATAGTGTTGGACTGTTAGACTACTGTATATATAGATGCAGGTGCACGGTCAATAAAAAACCCCCGAACAAATTTTATCAATCTACTATTCATCTTCTTTTTTAGTTCTTTTCTATTTCGTTTTCATGGCTGAGTTCTAACAACCCTAGAATTTTGATTGATCTTTGCCGTTTGCGCTGAAAAAACGGTCTGTGTTTCTCCACGTAAGCGAGAAGATTATCCTTTGCTAGTTTGCTCGGAAACTAGTCGTTCGTCGTCACGTAAGTACGATATTTATCCTCTTTGCTAATTTGCTTGTAAATTGTCCGCTTACAACACCGTGGCACGCCGCGTCGGCCAGGTGATGATCAGTGCCCCGCGACGGCGAGCGACATCCCCGTCCCCCTTTGCAAGAGGGTCGGCTGAACGCGAGGCTACGATCAACGTGAGTGTACTCGATGACTCCTTTACATCTTTCTTCCGGGATCGCATTGTGACTTCATGGTTACGCAGGCTCTCCGTTTGGCGGACATCATCGGGCCGCTCGCGGACCATCAGGCAGCGGCGTCATTGAGAGGGGGCGTCACCAAGGAGGCGATCCGACGTCGCTGCTTGCCGCTACACGAGTGGCATAACCTTCCGAAGAAGGGGAGAAATTCTCCTCCATACTCGGGACCCGTCGGAAGGCGCCAAAACCCGGCGGTAAGCCTCTCTTGTCTTTAACGCGTAGTCGGAATGTTTTGACCTCACACCTCCTATCTCTGCTTAGGCCTCGGATGCATCTCCCCCGCCTCAGCGAAGCAGAGGCTGGTGACGATCGGCGAGAAGTAAGTAGATGATTTTGATGTCTTTCATTCACGAAATCTTGATCCCCTAGCTGAAATGAGAGAGATGAAAGTCTTCGCAAGGCGGCGCGGGGCGAAGGCGACGCAAGGTGGGACCGGTGCGACTTCCAACGCGTCCCTTGCGCGACCTCGATAGATGTCGTGGTCGCTTACTAAGGACCGGGAGCAACGCAAGCAAGCCCCGCCGTCGCGCCTTGTGCCTGCTCGTGGCCCGCTGCCGATGCCCTCACCTGGGGGAGCTCCAAGCGGAGATGGAGCGCATCCTCTAGGTGGTGCTTCACGGCGTAGGGCGCAAGATCGAGGAGGCCAGGGCATCGGCGTCGTTTGGCAAACCAGCGCGCCGACAAGCTAGCGCGCGACCTGGTGGAGGCCGTGAGGACCTCCTGAAGATGAGGGAGCTGGTGGCCGGCAAACAAGAGGCAGCGGCAAGGGCTTCGAGCGCCGGATGTCGGAGCTCGAGAACAATCTGTCGGAGATCCGTGGCATGTTGCGGGTTTCGTTACACCGGCCTACACCAACTCGCCAGGGAGTGTGGCGTCACGACTACCATCCCGGCGAATCCGGACGTGTTCTCGCTGACGTCGTCACTCGTGGAGCTGGCTACGGCGATGGAGGCGATTCCCCTCCAAGCACGCAGCCAAGACCGGGAAGGAGACAATCCAACGGGATCTACACCGTGGCGTGCCACGTCCTTGCGTGCGTGAGGCTGGCGCATCCCGATCTGGACCTCAAGAGGGCTCTGGATCAGGGGCGGCTCCGATGACGCGCGCAAGGCGTGATGGAGGAAGTCGGTGACCTGGGAGTCCGTTTCTCCCCCTTTTTGAAGAGTAGGATTATGTTTCCCTTGTACCCCTTAATCAGCATGCTGTAAAACACTTTGCAGGTTCAAACTGCTTTGTTTATACAGTTGCTTCCCTTGTCTTCTTAGCATGTGATTCGAGTACTTTGTTGTTGTTGTAGAGATGTCGATGTCGAGGATGTCCGCAGCGCGGACACCCTGACATGCCGGTGATCGTCCCGGCACTTGCGCTCGAGTCGTATGTACCGCGGGAGGGGGTCAGCCAAAGCCCGTCCAAGGAGGCGAACATGGCGATGACGTCCCTAGGTTTGCATCTTGGTCTTCTTCACCCCTTGTGCTCGGATTGACTTAATAAGCCGGGTTCTCGGAGAGAAGAGTGGCTTGACTTTCTCTTTTCCGTGCCTGGCAGACCTCGTGGATGTGTTGGCTGACGCAGATCGTCGAATCCAATATTGGAAGACGAAGCTCGAGGTGGCCGAATCGAGAGGGACATGGTGAAGGTGAAGAAGGACCAGGGCTGTTGGAAACTCCGAGGTCGCGGAGTGTGGTTCAACTCGTACCTCAAGAGCTGCTGTACAGCAATAGCGGGAGTCTGCAAGGAGCTCCGAGTCCCTCGCGGAAATCCCGAGGAGTCAGTGGCGGATACATCTTGTGGTTGAATGGGGCTGCGCGCAGCTCGAAGGGATCGGCAAGCGCATCGACGAGGCCTGAAGCAGGAGTATTGTCGCGCGAGCCGCTATGCCGGAGGGCATGTGCTGGCCTGCATCCGAGATCACCGCCTGCATCTGCACCTCGAGTTCCTCCACGAAGGGTTACGCGTTCTCGGAGGACTCCCGCGGAGATCGACGGTCTGGCGCAGTCGATGGCGCCGCTTGCCGAGAAGATTTTCGGTCCATGGATTGGCGTTGGCCGTCCTGGTAGTTGTTATATCCTGTAGAAAATATCTCAAGAAAAACATATAATATATTTTGGAATATTTATGACTTGTAAGAATACTCATGAAATAGAAAGGGATCGAATCTATCTAACTAAGTTTTCTTACTCTGGATATGTGGTGTATGAGTGTTTCTCAATTTGCGACTTCGATCAGTCGCTTGAGCAATACATTCTCCTTAGCCCCAGGCTTGTCGTCGGAGAATCGTTCTCAGAGGATAAGGCTCTTGGACTCTTGACCTGCCTTGGTTGAAAAAGCACTGACCCTAGCCTCCAGCCGTCAAGTTGGAAACTCAATTTCTGATTGCACGCTTGGTTAATATGCACGGCGAGAACTCTTACATGACAGATCTTACATGGTCGTTTGTCTCTACATGATCCGACAAGGCCTTATCCGCTCTGGGCGTCCCCAGCCAAATTCTCTTTAAGTTCCTCAGAGGCCTTGTCAAGACAGCGTAAAGGGACATGAGGATAGGTTTCAACTCTAGTGTCGTCGTGGTAAGGGATCATCAGGAAGGATCACTTTGACCGTAATCTTTACCTGAAATCAACTTTATTGAAATCGTAAGATGTCTTACAAATAGGATACTATTGATTTACTAGTTGAGTGCTCGTGCGTTGCAACGGGAATGAGCAATTGTGAGTTACATAGGATATAATTAGAGCAACTGTGAGTTACATAGGATATAATTACCTAATAACATATGTTACCCAATCATTGATGGTTAATGTGAAGATGTTCTCAAACGCATCCAATCTAATACAACAAAATTGTGAGCTTAATAACAGCATAAGAATATAAAATATAGTAGTGCATTTTTGTTATATAATGTCCGATTTTGCACAGTTCAAACATCTCAACGGAATAAAATATAAAATAAATTATCTGAGATTTTTATTGTTTCAAATATTTCAAACAACAAATTAAGCTATCCCCATCATCATTTAACAGTCTTCTACGAACATTTCAGGGACTACAGATATGTACTATATATTAATTTGTATTCCAATTGATGTAAAGACCCCAAACAACAAACTGACTCATTTTTTTTTCGACGTGAACGGGCAGGAACTGTGTCATTTTATTCAAGAGGGAAATGGAAAAAAAAAAAAAACAATGAACAGATGGCCACGGTCTTTTACAGGAAAGCAATGTACATAATTTTTAAGCAATGATTTGCAACTATCAACAAACTGACTCCTATCTAGCGTAAACTCCATGTCAACATTGAATTGTCCAAAAGTGCAGATGCGCTTCTGCGCCCAAGTAGCCAAACTCTCTGCATAAATATAAAGTTTCCCCACACTTTGCCAACCATTTACATCCGTCAATCAATCAAATAAACTCAAATTTGTTGTTACCAACTACCCTACCTGAACTGCCTCAACTGGAAGTTGGTTAGACCCTAATTGTTGTTGCTTACCTGCAAAAGCCTTATCAAATCATGAGCCTTTTCACAATTGAAGCATCACTCAGGATAAGTCGCAAAATATAGTAAAAAGGAAAATAGGGATAGATTATATAACTCCACATGGATGATTAGCAAACACTAGTAAAAACTAATCAAGTCTTGTTCAGTCAGAAGCGCAAATTGGCATGTACTTGGCAGAACACACGCTGTAAGATATATGACTACTCATTTTCACTCACCTTAGGTTATTCAAGTCTCATGAGCTTTGACTCCTCAAAGATACAATGGAAGTACATGACTATTAATTTTCAGTACATATAAGGTAGAAATCAATAGGATTATATATTGGAAAATAAAGAAGCCTAAACTAGCTCAACAAACCAATTAATATAAACATCAAGAATTTTAATGTCATAACACAATTATCTATCCATGCCTTATCATATATCAGAGCATACTATACTCAACAAACCTATGCAGCCAAAAAAATGCACGCAGTAGGATGAGCTATGGACACCTGGAAAAACAATTTCACGAAGGTATATTACTCTGTTCCATTTAAAATAAATTACTCTGTTCCATTTAATATAAATGTCTAAGCTACAAGGGCCCATCAGAAATACATTTGAAAAGAAGCAATTTCTGAGGTTGGCGACAAGGGCCTGATTAGTACAAAAATGTTATTTAGATCCCGATGATATTAAGAATCTTTTATGAAAACAAGCAGTTGAGTACGAAGCTTGATGGAAATAGCTAGTAGCTACATATATCAGTACTATTCTTGCGCTGTCCTTTTATTCTGTAAGTATAGTCATTCACTGGTGAACCATATTATACAAACCTCACCAACCATGTAGAAAATTGCAGAAGTACCAAGTACTGAAGCACTGGTTATACTTGTGCTACTCCATGCAAAGAAAAAAAAAACTAAATAGCATTCAAATCACCATAATTAAAATAGGCATATAACACGCCAAGAGAATGACCATTGTAAAAACAAGTCATCCCAAATTAACCCAGACAGCTTTTGCAGCCTAAAAAAGCTTACAAAAATAGTATAACAATTTTCTGCCGGGTACCTTTTAATTTGCATTGCAATAATTCCGAAGAATTATATAACCGCATTAAAAATGATTTTATCAGCATTGGGCCACACCATTGCGAGCATAAATTGCCAAAGCAAAAATGCCTAAGTCCCTAAGGAGCATAACGGGCCACGCTGTTAATAATATTGGGCTGAAGTACTGTTCAGGCCTAGGCCCATTAGCACCCCCGAAACCCTTAACAGAAAATCCCGAAGTCTAAGCGGCGCTTCGTCTTCCCCGCCGGAACTCTCGCCATTTTCCCCATTCCTTGCTATAGTACAGAACTGCGCCGGCGAAACTAGGGTTCACCATTTCGCTCCAATCCACCTTCAAAAAGTTCACCAAAATCCTCCCCGCGACTCACCGCTTCAATTCCACATCTCTCCCCAGCCATCCCTCAAATCAAATCAGCTCATTCGGATCAAGTCGATGGTGGAAGAAAAAGAAAGCTTTGAAGGCCAATGGGCGTCGTCCGACGTGACGGAGGAAAACTTGAAGGAGATGGTGGCGCACGGCGTTCTCCCAGCCAAGGAGATTATCGGATGGCGGCCAGCATGTGGTGAAGCTTTCCCAACCCCCGATACACATGAGGTCGTGGTTTTATCTCACTTTTTCTATGGCGGATTTGCTCTTCCAACCTCAAAGTTTTTCCGTGGGATATTGAACTTCTATGGAATCAGTTTACATCATTTGAATCCAAACTCCATAGTCCATATTGCAAATTTCGTCCATGTTTGCGAAGCTTTTTTGGGCATTAGGCCTCATTTTGCTCTGTTCCGCCGAATCTTCTTCCTTAAGCCCCAACCGAACAAAAACAAACCATGCGTAGTTGGAGGGGCTGGATTTCAACTTAGAGTGACTTTGAGCCAAAAGTATTTTTCTATGCCCTTCAAGACTTCAAACAAAGGATGGCACGCCAACTGGTTTTATGTTCAAAATCCCGAGCCCGCTCTTCCCGAGTACTCCTGTCTTCCCCCAGTATACCAAGATACCTGGAACTCTCTTCCCATGGGAGATGAAGCTGCCCAAGCCTTAGAACTGATGGAGCGCATGTTGAAGCTCAAAGAGCAAGGCTTACAGGGAGAGCAAATCACTCGGCATTTCATTAAGTGCCGATTAGCTCCAATCAAAGAGAGATCTCGCACAGCATTCGAATTTGACGGCAAGCATGATCCAAACCGTGAAGACCCAGATTCTCTGGACTTTAAGATCATGAAGGAGAGGATGTACAAGATATTCTCAAACGCCATTGTCGTCAGTTATTCACATCTGCTGCCAGTCGTGCCGTATAATGCATTCAATCCACCTCCGCTGGTATGTATCAGAACTCTTCAAACCGTGACCAAAACATAATTTTGTCTTCTTGTTGAATTAACTGACCGTGGAGGCATTTCATTCAGGAATTTGCTTTGATAAAGTCTGACCCCCAAATCGCTCAACGCCGATCTCCTCGTCATCAGACCGTTCAGGGGAGTGGAGGACCAAAAATCAGATCAGACTCCCAATCCCAAACTCCCAATCCGACTGGGCAGACAGATTCTCGCAAGAGAAAGCTTGTGCTGAACGACGACGAAGGCGACGACAATAATAAATTTGGGGATAAGGGATCACCCAAAAAATTACCAAAGCACACTGCTCCGAAGAAGAAACTGTCTAGCCGCCCCATGCCAAAGTTTAGAAAATCCTCCAGGTATAAACCATCCGGTACCGTTTCACTTCGACATGCTTCTCTCATGAAGATAATATTGAAAACTGGAAGAAAACTTGCAGGAAAACCGTCCGACATAGATCCATCCGGGAAGGATTCTAATCCGGCTAACACAGAGACATGTTCATCCAAAGAAGCTGGGCCGACTACTGAAGACCAGCCGACTGGCGCCCAGATTTCAACTGATAAGGTCAACCCAAGCGACCAGCCCCCGACTGGAAACCAGTCAGCAGAAGCGGAAACTGCAACAAGCCAAGAGCCCCCGACTGGCAATCAGTCGGAAGTAGGTCCAGATCAAGAAATTCCTGAAGTTGAAGTTCAGGCTACAACTTCCCAAGGACCGGACGCTGGTAACGACCCAACCCTTGGGTCTCCAGATAAAGGACAAGGATCACCTCACGCTCAACCGGAAATCACCTCAGGTAACCCATCTTCTCAAGTAATGCCAATCTGAATAACTCCGATTCGCTTGTCTAATGTCTGGGAATACATCAGGACCACTAGGCGGTGACGGAGAAGAAATCCCTCGCATAAAGGCAGCTGCTGACTCTCATCCCCCTATCTTAATCAAATGGTGGGACGAGAACTTGCAACCTGCAGGCATTGTCATAAATCGACAGAAAGAAGACGAAGAGGTGCGCCAGCTGAAGAAAGCACTCGGAGAAGCTACCCGCATTGTAAATGTAAGTCTTCCAGGTGGCTGCCCTTGGTGACCTTGTTTTTTCTCAGCAAGACTAAACCGTGAATCATCGCGCAGAGAATCCATCTCCGTAATGAGGCCAAAACCACAACTTTAGAAAAGCTGGTTCCTCATTTAGGAACCCTTGAAGCGGTTAGGGATCAACTACACGAAGCCAAAGAGCTTGCCAAGAAGACAGAGCATGATCTAAGGGACCGGATTACCCAACTCCAGGATTCGAACTTTGAACTGAGTGGCTCATCAAAAGGTAACCTCAAGATCTGCCCCATTAATCTGTGCTGTTATAATTGTATCCTCAACCGTCTGGAATCCAAACAGTGCAAGCTGCCAAGATAGCTCAACTGGAGAAACGAATTCAAGCCTTAGAAAATAACAAGGCAGAATTGGCTGCACAAAGGGACTCGGCTTTGAAGGAGGTTGAAGGTATTGTCAGCCAACAACCTAAGTTTCTCTCTTTGATGCAGCAGATAATTGACATGAATTTGTTATTGTAGACCGCAAGATCAAGTCCCAAGCCCAGTTCGACGTCCTGGTTGGCAAGATCAAAAGACTTGAAGGAGCCAGGGATGAGGTCGCCAATGCCGCTACCCCGCTTGTCCAGGCAATGTTTTATAATAACAATGGCCCGAGTAGATTCGATGCTTCCGAAGTGTTTGACAAGCTGAGAATCGCTCCGGACACCTATTTCAAGAACATTAGAGAAGCCGGAAGCATGGGAGCAGGTTTAGCGCTAGCAATGACCAAATCCCTGTACCCGAAGATCGATATTGATGCCGTTGATGGTTTTGCAGACGGGACAAGCGAAGAGGCTGCCCTTGATCTTATCAACGACGCTCAAAAAGCAGCCGACAAGATTGCAGGTGATGTCGTAGATCGGTTTCAGGATACCGACCTTCGGCCGACTGGTAACAATAACTCTGATGATGAGAAGACTGATACTGATTAAATGTAAATGTATCGAATGACGAATGATGGAGGCACAATTTGTACAATACCGGTATATTTATGCTGTGCTTGGTGTTTCTGGCTTAGCTGTTGATTTCTTAAAAGCCTTTATCAAGCTTTGTTGAGCCTAAAACCCGCAAAAGCTATTAAAAACTTTCAGTCCTCGTAAACTAAGTAGAAAAATCAAACAAGGCATTGATAGACCAAGTAAGCAAATTGAATTGATAAAAATCGCACTCCATTATTATTATGGTAGCCCCCGACTGACAACCTCAAGAAATAAAAAGGCTTGATGTTGACAGTCAAGATAGGGAAATACATGGATAAACTTAAGCGTAGAAATGACGAAGATGTTCGATATTCCAAGAATTGTCAACAAGTGTACCATCTTCGCGCTTGAGTCGGTAGGAACCTGGCCGGGTGACTTCAGAGATGATAAATGGCCCTTCCCATAGAGGAGATAACTTGTGCCGATCTCGTGTAGTTTGAATTTTCCTCAAAACCAGGTCGCCGACTAGGAAAGCACGGGATCGAACATTGCGATTATGATAATGTCGCAACCCTTGTAAATATCGGGCCGACTGATTTAAAGCTGCTTCGCGGACTTCTTCCAATCGGTGCAGATCATCCACTCGGTCCTCTTCGTAGCGTTCTTCGCGAAAATTGCGAAAGCGCAAAGATTCGAATTCAACTTCACTAGGCAACATTGCTTCTGCCCCGTAGACAAGGAAAAAAGGTGACTGGCCTGTGGCCCGACTGGGTGTAGTACGCAAAGACCAAAGTACTGATGGCAGCTGTTCCACCCATTTTCCAGCATAGGGTTTTAGCCGGTCAAAAACTCGCGCTTTTATCCCTTGAAGTATCATGCCGTTGGCTCGTTCAACCTGTCCGTTGCTCATGGGGTGCGCTACTGAGGCATAGCAAATTTTAATTCCAAAGTCTTCGCAAAAGTCCTTAAAAACTCCACCAGTGAATTGTGTGCCATTATCGGTGATAATCTGATTAGGCACTCCAAACCTATGCACAATGTTGTTGAAGAAATCTCGAGCTTTATCTGCTGTAATTGTGACAACCTGTTTAGCTTCAATCCACTTGGAGAATTTGTCAATGGCCACAAAGAGATGCGTGTAACCGCCGACTGCCTTTTTGAACGGGCCAACCATGTCGAGCCCCCAAACCGCAAACGGCCAAGACAGTGAGATTGTTTGCAACTCTTGAGCTGGTAGATGGATTTGTCTGGCGAAAAATTGGCAACCTTCGCACGTGCGCACAATTTTGTCGGCGTCGGACACTGCAGTAGGCCAGAAAAAACCCTGCCGGTAAGCTTTGCCGACAATGGTGCGTGCGGCGGCATGGTTTCCGCATATTCCAGAATGTATGTCTTTCAACAATTGTCTCCCTTCCTCTAGAGATACGCAGCGTTGCAGAATTCCTGAAGGGCTTTTCTTGTATAACTCGGCTTCATGAATAACATAAAACCTGCTTCGCCTTGAAATCCGCTCGGCTTCATCTTTATCTTGAGGGAGTTCTTGAGAAGTCAAAAATCGTATGAGGGGCTCTCTCCAGTCGGCTTCAATCATGGCTATGTCTTGAGTGTCCGCAACTTGAGTTGTTTCTTTCTGAGGTACGGTCGGCTCATAAAGGTGTTCGACGAATACATCGGAGGGGGCCACCTCGCGCTTGGATCCAAAATTGGCAAGTCTGTCGGCGGCTTCGTTATTATGTCGGAGAACGTGACTAAGCTCGAGTCCATCGAACTTGTCTTCCAATTTGCGTACCTCTTGTCGATATGCCGTCATGTTGTCGTCAAGGCAGGACCATTCTTTCATAACTTGGTTGACGACTAGCTATGAATCCCGTCGAACTATTAGACGCTTGATCCCTAGGGAAATCGCGATCCGTAGTCCATGGAGGAGCGCCTCATACTCTGCGACGTTGTGGGATGCAGAAAAATGTATCCAAAGCACATAACTTAATCTTTCTCCAGTTGGGGAAATTAAACCACTCCCGCTCCAGTGCCCAAAAGCCTTTTTGATCCGTCAAAATGCATGGTCCAGTGCTCCATCTTTTCTACGGGAATATCCTCCTGGCACTCGGTCCATTCGGCGACGAAGTCGGCTAATGCTTGGGACTTGATTGAGGTTCGGGGCTTGAAGGATATGTCCAAAGACATCAACTCCAAAGCCCATTTAGCAATCCGTCCGTTTGCTTCGCGGTTGTGCAGTATATCGCCGAGCGGAAACGATGTAACCACCGTTACCGAGTGACCTTGGAAGTAGTGGGATAATTTCCTGGTAGTTATCAGAACACCATATAACAGCTTCTGAATCTGAGGATGTCTCGTTTTGGAGTCGGCTAGGACCTCGCTGACAAAGTAGATCGGTCGCTGGACTTTCTGGACGTGGCCTTCTTCCTCACGCTCGACGACCAAGACTGTACTCACAACCTGGGAGGTGGCTGATACGTATAGTAGCAACGGCTCCTGTAGGTGTGGCGAGCCTAAGACTGGTGGCTCGGTGAGGAGTTTCTTAAAGTCTTCGAAGGCCTTCTGTGCTTCGGGTCCCCACTGGAAATTGTCTGTTTTCTTTAATAGCTTGAAGAAGGGCATCCCCCGCTCGCCAAGTTGTGAAACGAATCGGCTGAGCGCCGCCATGCATCCAGTCAGCTTCTGGACGTCTTTCTGGGAGCTTGGCGGTTTCATGTTGAGGATAGCGGTGACTTTCTCCGGGTTGGCTTGTATGCCTCTATGAGACACCATAAAAACGAAGTCATCGGTGCTACAGGAATACCAATGATTTATAGAAGAAATAGCAGACCTCTGTATGAAGCTCGTCACTAAAATTTAGCATGGAAATAGCAAGTTTCTGCATGATGAATCGTCGAGGAATACTCAGATCCTTCACTAGCTTTCGCCATTTGCGATGAGTTCCATTAACCAGTGGCAGAGGATATTCCTCAATTGGACGAACAAGTAGCATGTCTACCCAAGAATAAGTTCTTGTACGGGGGAAGAAAACAATGATATAGCTCTTCCTGCCATGTGTTGGTTTTGCCTTTAGAGTAGATAAAGGACAGTCCACTCTAAAGCATTGAATTCCAGTTTGCCATTTTCCTCTCCACTATTTTCAAACAAAAGGGAAAAATGATAGTTCAGAGAGGGATCACTGAACAGTTGTGAGAAATCAGCACGCAAAGGAGTAGAAAAGGTAGGAACGGGTGAATGGCTGATATGAACAGCTCACTGATCAGAAAATCCCCTTTGTTCTAGAAATAAATGATATTCAAGTTTTTATGCTTATATGCAACTCACATACAGTTATTTAAATTGCAGAAAACTGGTTGTTTACCTCAGTACAGTGATATAAATGAATGGAATGAAGTAATAAATAGAGGAAAGTTGAAGTATTTTTCTTTCAGTAATAAAAATCAAAGACAACAATACATCAGAGAACTTAGTCCAAGTCATACATAAAATGCATATATGTTTCTGGGACAGAGAGAGATCAAGCTACGAAAACTATGTAATACCAAGAAATGCCTCAACTTGGAAGACAAACTACCTAGTAGGAACGACCCTTGAAATAAGAAAATTACAGCTAGATCGAATCTCAAGCATTGGACATCCTTTTTCTCTAGGAGTAATAACTACAACTAAACAACCCTCGAGTGATATCCTATCTCTTCAAACTAGCACAGTTATACCCAGGTCTGCTAATTCAGCTAAATCGTGTATAAAACAAATGCTTGTGTATTTTTCAGAAAATTATTTAAGTTTCAGAAGATTACAGGACTTGGACACTCAGGTGTTATATTTAGACATTAAACAATTGATATTGACTGCAACTAAAACTAGGACTGTGTCCTTTTCTAATACAAAGTTGAGTACAAACCTAGTGTGTATGTAACATCACCAAGTTAACAATGACCCTTGGATCAATCAAATCATCCAATCCAATCATTAAACATCTCCTAATATAATTGATGATATTGGGATAAATGGTGCTTGGGTTTGGACATCATAACTTAGCTTTGAACAAATTATGCTCTTAACAAGGTTGTCAAGTTGTAAAGCCAAATCGAGTCAGGTGGTCTTTCTACCGACTTGCTGACTAGTTCCAATAAGTTGAAGACCAGTCTTTTAGACTGCTGCTACATTCCTTCCTACTTGGGTTGTTCTACTGTGGTTCGCTGCTGCTGATGCCCTTAATCTATGAGCATGGCAATAAAACAGAGATAACAGAGGAGCCCAGGAAAAAGAGGGAGCATATAAGGAAAAGATAGAAAAATAAACGCAAGGGAGAGGTACAGTTGTTGCTTGTCCTACTACTAGCTGCTGCTGATGCCCCGGATCTATGAGCACAAGAGCAAAATAGAGGGAAGAGAACAGGAAATGAAAAAAATATAATGGATGAGAGGAGAGGACCCTGGGCCATCACCTCTCGAGCTTATCCTCTGCCTGGCGGCTGGCGGCTGGCTATATATGGGGGAGGAAACCTAACAGCTCCGCCATCTCCCTTGAACTTCGTAATAACGGTCACAGATGGGTCTTTGTTGCTGCCTTGCTTCACTACATCTTTTGCAGCAACCAAATCAAGACTTGGGCTCGTGGCCCTCAAGTCATTCTTCCTGGTAAACTGCTTGATTGGCCATGACTGAGACACAGCTTAATAACATAACAGTGGCTCTTGAAAATTTAAAAATAAATAGATTTCACAAATTGAAAGCATAGCAAAAATTCTATGTTATGCCTATTGCTACTCCTGAGGGTCCGGGCAGTCCAATCTAGTTCTTTAAAAAACCTAGAAACTTTATGTCACCCACACATTGTGTTCTTATTAAATTCACAAGAAAATCTATGACTAGATGTAGCAAAAAAATTATCTCCACAGCGTATGTAAAGGTCTCAACAATCCAATATGCTAAATATTCAGCCAGATTCGTATAGTTAAAAATAAGCAAATCGTACCTTTACCCAAAGTGCAACAGTCTGATCTTCTGCACCAACATTTCCTGTATTGGAATGACCACTTCTATAATGAGTATTGCCATTACAACTGTTGTTAAGAACAAGCTGATCCATGTTGTTCTTAGGTGAGACAGATGTCTCATTCTCTTCCTGTGGAGAAGATATTTTACGTACTGGATCAATGCTGCAAGCTATTTCTGACAGATCTTGAAGTGTGCACTGCAATTCTTTCTGGACTGCATGACATTCTAATGTATCAGTTCCAGCTTTATTACTTACCATATCAGAACCAACTTCCTTCTTCCCTTTGACTTGTTCTTCAGTAATGTCCTTGTCTTGAGAAGGATGAGCATCTCCATTGGACTGGCATGGCCTAAGTACAGTCACTATATTGGCAGGTGGATGCGTCTCTTCCCGAGAATGAGGTTCATCCTGATTACTAACACTCTGTTGATTGACGTCAACAGATGTGCTTTGAGGGGCATCATTTTCAGTGCTTAGACTCAATTGAAATCTAACATCATTGAAGTATGCATCAGAACCATTCATCTCTTTTGGAGGCTCGGCATGCATCTTCTGAGGTAAATCTGACAAGTTAACATGAGACTTTTCAGAAGAACCATCCAGGTTCTCATATATGCTTGTTCGAGAACAATTGTTAACTTCAACAGGCTTGCAGCTAACTGTCTCACTTGCAGGATGAGCATCAGAACCTTGCCACCCATGATCATCATGTGACAAGGCATGTGTCATATTGTAGATAATAGGTGTTGTTTTCTCCAAATCATTCTGTAATTGGCAATCTACTTGCATAACAGAAGGGTCCATCAGCATTTCTTTGGTATGTTATGATCTGCCAATCCACTATGAAATAAGGCAGGACTAGCGTGAGCACTGAAAGAACAATCTCCTGCTGGTTTGAAGTCCATAAACACTAGTGACTTATTCAACACCTAGAAGAAAAAAAAAGGTGTTGTTTATAGTATGTACAACAAAAGTGTGGGACAACAAACAAAACAAACTTGAACAGATCAAACCAGACCTGTAATTTAAACAAAATGTCAAAGACGGTGCAGTAATTAAAAGAAATATTGCATTCCACTGTAAAATTCCCGAATCCCCTAGATGCCATCACTCCACATGTCAGTGAAACAAGGATTGGCAGATGGCATATAAGAGACCAAGAGATTTTCCAATGGAAAATAAGGAATTTCCCCTTATCATTAAAGATAATATGGGTAATATGAATATGTGGATTGCCCAATGTACTATATATGCATCGATACATTTATTTGGTTTTGTTTCTCATCCTAATTTCTTAGGATCCATAAACTATTAAGAGTTTGCCCTGAACAAAACTTGCTCTACCGGTCAGTAGAAGGTAAAGTGGATAGACACCATAATAACAAATAGCACTGCAATTGCTTACAGTACGTAATAAAAAAAACATACTACAGTAAAGGTATTCAGGAATCAGGAATACATGCAATCAAATGATAATGCACTAATAGTTAGACTAGTACAAAGATATGGCACATTCCTCTGGAAAGTTTAACAAAGAGAACCATAGCACCACAATATGAACTTAACAGAGGAAACAATGCTTGGGTTTGAACTATATGGCATGAAATCCCAGTCCCCTAATTTGCACAAAAACAGATGAAGCAAAATCACATCGGAAATATGAGGAGTTGGTTAAACGTGTAAAATCGGTGCGAATACGTGGGCATTGTTGCAGGGCGGGTCGGCAGCATTAACTCTACCCAACTCATCAAAACCCTAACGGCTTGTTTCAATGGGCAGGCAGGTTCTCGCGGCAGAGGAAAAAAAATACACTGGGAATTCAAGCGCCCGTACGACCCTCACCACAGCAACCACCGCTTCCTCGGGCGTTTGGTCGATGAAACTAAGATCCCTAAACGTATTAGTGCGCCCAGCGACCCAACCCCCCCAAAACAGCGGGGAACGTAACCGATCCTGCGAGAGAGAGAGAGAGAGAGAGGAGGAGGAGGAGGAGAAGCGAGAGATTTACTCATTCACCCTCCGCGGCGAGGCGCCCGCGTAAGCAGCGGGGGAGGCGGCGGCGGGTGCAGCAGTCCACGGACGCCGTTGGCGGGCGCAGGCCGACCGGAGCGCTCGCCACCGAGGGGGGTCGACGGTGGGTGGGGACCAGCAGCGTACGGCGTCGAGCGGGAAGTCGGGCGGCGGCGGCGGCGGCGGCGGCGGCGGCGGCGAGAGGAGGGGGAGGTGGCGGTGGGCGGAGGGCGGTGGCGACGGAGGAAGAAGGGTTTGCGGCGTGGCCTGGCTCGGCCTGCGACGTGAGGGGAGGGAGATGGGGGGAGGAGGAGGTGGGCAGGCAGGCAGGCAGCGTGCGCGATTCCCCGCAGTAAATGGGAAATGGGAGAGAGAAAAAAAATATATTGGGGGAATTAGAAATTTTCACCGGGTTCACCGGCCCGGGCCACGAATCCCACGCATATGCTCCTGCGAGCGCACCGTGTGTCTCCATGTGGGCCGCTCGGCTGTTTGGGCCGGACGAGACGAGACGGCGGCGGCGCGGCCCAACTTAAACGGTCGCGGGCGGCAAGTATCCCGTGATCCGGCCTCGTTTCACGCGCGGGCGCCCGTGCGTGGCCCAGCTTCCCGCGGCCGCCTCCACCGGGAGTAGAATATGTGTGTGTCCACTGGTGCGCACGCGTAGCGGAAGGCGGAAGCTAAGCGCTGCTGCTTTGGAACGGAGAGGATTCCTTCGTCAGGTAAGGACCAACCTGGTTTCAGCCAGAGATGTTTGAGCTAATCCCGTTCGTTCCTGTCTGCTGTTAATCAGCTAAAGTACGATCAAAGTTGAGATCTTTACTTTTTTCCCGTCTCTCTCAGCCAGTCGATGTATACATGAAGGATGGAATTCAGATCTAATGCAGTATGTGTTTATTATCACGTGTAACTGCAAGATAACGACAGCATACGATTATAGCCGTCTGTTTTATTATCAACGGTTCAGATTCAACGTTATCGTAAACAGGGGCGGAGCCAGGTAGGAGAGGGGGTGCCCAGGAACCCGGTCAAGAAAATTTCTTTAGCTATAGTTCATCTATTTTTATCATATGTGCACCCCCTCAATCCAAACTTAGACACTTACATAAGTATAAAGTAGAGTAAAGCAAGTGAGTGACACCTTTTTCCATTTTGTTCTAGCTCTGCGCTTGATCGTTTGTAAATATGTGATCCGTACTCCCGTGCTAATAGTATTTATGACTAGTATTGGTATAGTATTTTGCTGCATTGCTATGACTAGTACGGTGTGCAATCTAGACCGTCCAATTTGCATTCAATGGTACCCGTTATTACTGTTTTAAGTTGCAGTCACTGCCGATGATCCAGATCCGAAAGGATGACATGCCAATTGCCAACCGAGCTTACCCAGCTTAACGGTCGTGAACCCTATTTTTTTGGTTGTCTGAGACTCTGAGTCCAATAGTATATGTGTTTTCTGTTCGTTGCCGATGTACGGTGGATGACGAGAAAACAAATGAAGCGACGCGGCTGTCACGGCATCGCGACAACCGACCGTGTCACGAGCCCAGCTGCGCATGCGAAACTATCGCGCGCCGATACTACTGCTACTGCTGCCGGTACAGCACGGCCACAGATCATATACTGCTACTACATCTCTCTCGCCTTACTTAACACTGTCTGTCTCCAGCAACATGTCAATAGCTTAATCACACCCCCCATTAAAATTAAAAAAACGCACTAATCGAAGAATTGACCAGCCACCACGAGCTCTATCGTGACTGGAGACACGAGACGTTCTCGGGGTGGTTCAGGTGAACCCATCCAATAGGAAAAGATAAGCTATAGCTCGCCGGCCGGCCGGTGACGAGCAAGTCTTGCCTACCCTGAAACGTTTCGTTACCTTTACCTCCTCCTCGCTACAAAAAATCCACAATTTGCGTTGCGGATGATGCCTTTTGTTTGTTTGTTAATTCATTTTGGCACTTTTTTTACCTAATTAAAATATTTTTTCTAAATTCACAAAAAAATGAAAAATAAAAATCAAGTTTTCTGATGAAATATGTCGAAACAAGATTTCGGCAATACTAAAAGGGGGTGGCTATCAAGCTGGAAAAGTGGATGGGTTTGGAGACAAAGGGTTTATACAGGTTCAGGCCTTCTTATTCAAGAAGTAATACCCTACTCCTGTCCGGGGTGGAAACCGCCGAGTGTATTATTGAATGTATGATCTCAAAAAGAATCGGTGTCCCAGAAAGGACTCGGACCCCTCCTTATATAGGGGAAGGAGTCCGTATTACAAGGTATCACTTATATCCTTATCAGAATACGAGAATATAAATAAAATACAATCGTAACCGACTAAACCTCAGGGTATTTCCTTGACGTACAAGTTAAGAAACAAACCCGAGATACAAATAAAGATATTCTATCTATATTCGGTATCCTATATCCAGTCTAAATATAACCGCCGTGTAGATATGGGGTATCCATAATCTCCACAAAATAGTTTCGTTGTTTCGTGCTAGGGGGGGGTACAAAACTCTCAATTTCTTGTACCGAGATTGCAAACCCTGTAGGGATTAAGCCACATTATGGACGTACTTAGAACAAATTAATCATTGATTGGGAATGATAGTAGTATGATACCGAATGGGTTCGCATTCTTTCCTTGTCTGTCTCTCTGCCTGTGGTTCATCCGTTCCCTACTTTTCGTTAGACGGAACAAACCAACCAGCGATCGATCGATCGAGCTCGAAATGCAGTGGTGGATATATCTTGCCAGCAGAATAGCAGATGCGACGTCCAATCTCAACGACAAGCGTGTTCGCGAGCATGGCGGTGACGGCCTGACGGGTTCAGCTCACCAACCAACACAGCAAATTTAACAGCGAAACCAAATTAACCCTGCAACCCCAAGAGAGAAAACACACGTCGCTCAAACTGAATAAGACCGAGATATTTGGTTGACACATCGGTCGATCGTTCGGTTCGTTGGTGCCCATCGGATTATTATGCCTGTCAAAGTGTCAATGTGTTCTGCATATGCCATATTGCTACACATTATGCATTTATGCATTATTTATTGAAAATTACTATAGGTACGATAAAATTGGTGTGATTTTGTTATGATCCTGTCTTGCATGCATACGATTAAATCCTGGAAACATGTTGGAAGGATCATACGTTGATCATTCAAGATTTTATCGTATGTATAGCAGTGCACATTATTTATTTGCCTGTAGCTCGAATTTTTTCTTATTGTTCTTCACAAATGTTACGCTTAAACTTAGCTTTAAGAGAAAATGACCATGTTACCCTTGGCGGCTTAGCGGCGGTCATTTGCACTAATATACAATCATTAAGGATGCTGATTAGCCACGAATGGATTAAGAAACGCTTAATAATGGAACTACTAGTACATTTTCACGGCCCGCCCCAGTCGAGTCACGAGGCACGCGACACGTAAATAAATACGGAGCTCTTAATTACGCTTCGTCCTCCTCCCCTCCCCTCCCCCCCCCTCTCTCTCCTCGCTGCTGCAAATCGAGAGGAAGAGGAAGACGAGAGGAGAGAAGAGGAGAGCGCGTGGCGTCGAGAGGAAAAGCCGGAGCCATTGAGCCGCGGGCCTCCTCCTCGCGCGCGAGCGCGGCCGGCATCTCCGGCTCGGATCGAGCTTGAAGGTACGCGTTGCTCCATCCGTGGCCCCTCCCTTTCCCGCGCCATTTCTTGATGGGACACGCTGTAGATTGGAGATCCATCCGGGGATTGGTTTCTTTCCCTCCAATTTGACCCGCCATGTTTCTTCGGGATTTCTTTCTTTTGATGCGTTTGTGCTTCGCTGATAGCAGTAGCGGTTTGTTTCCAGGAGAAATTGTGGGGGGCTTGAGCTGAAAGATCTTGGTATAATTCTCCCGCAAAATGCCTGGAATTATCGTGGATGGAGTTGTCACAGAGGAGGCACAAAACGAGGTGAATTCCTCGCAGAACAAGGACAATTCGTCCGCCCCAAGATCGCCGGTGGCTTCCAAAAGCATGAACAGCGAGGCGCTGGAGATGCATGTGGAGGGTTCCGGCGCCGGGGAGCCATCGATTGAGCAGCTCTACAACAATGTGTGCGAGATGGAGAGCTCAAGCGAGGGCGGATCCCCCTCGCGGGAGAGCTTCGGCTCCGACGGGGAGGAATCGAGGATTGACTCGGAGCTTCGCCACCTTGTTGCTGGGGAGATGGAGGCCATGAAGGTAATTGAGGAGGAGGAAGGGGAAGGGAGTGGTAATGCCGCTAATGCGGTAACCGCAGCTGAGAATGGGACTCCCGTCAAGGCGCTGTCTTCGAATTCATCGAAGAAATCGTCGAAAAAGGCTGCAAAATCACAGCTTGAATCTGAGTCTTCTGTTGGTCCTAATGGCAAGGCATCCACCGAGGAAGGTGAGGCCGAGGTCAGCAAACCCGGAAGTCGAGTTGGCCGTCGACGGAAAGCTAGTCCTAATCCACACAATGGGACTGAAGATGCTGGGCTTAATAATCCAGACCTTGGTCCATTTCTTCTTAAGCATGCGAGAGATTTGATTGCCTCCGATAATCCTCGCCGGGCACTGAAATATGCTCTTCGTGCCACCAAGTCATTCGAGAAATGTGCTGGTGGAAAACCGAGCTTGAACTTGGTAATGAGTTTGCATGTTGTGGCGGCAATCTACTGCAACCTGGGAAAGTATGACGAGGCTGTACCTGTACTACAACGATCCCTTGAGATCCCTGTAATTGAAGAAGGTCAGGAGCATGCTCTTGCGAAGTTCTCTGGGTGCATGCAATTGGGGGACACCTATGGGATGCTAGGCCAGACTGCACTATCACTGCAGTGGTATGCCGCAGGGCTTGAAATTCAGAAGCAGACATTGGGGGAGCAGGATCCAAGAGTTGGAGAGACTTGTCGGTACTTGGCTGAAGCTCATGTGCAGGCATTACAACTTGATGAAGCACAAAGATTGTGCCAGAAGGCTCTTGATATCCACAGGGAGAATGGTGAGCCAGCCTCATTAGAAGAAACAGCTGATAGGAGGCTGATGGGTCTTATCTGTGACACAAAGGGTGATCATGAAGCTGCCTTAGAGCATCTGGTGATGGCTAGCATGGCCATGGTAGCCAATGGCCAGGAAACTGAGGTAGCATCAGTAGATTGCAGCATTGGTGACATTTATCTCTCCTTGGGCCGGTATGATGAGGCTGTGTTTTCTTACCAGAAAGCTCTTACTGTATTCAAGACTAGCAAAGGGGAGAATCATGCAACGGTGGCCTCTGTTTTTGTGCGGCTTGCGGATCTATACAACAAGACAGGGAAGCTGAGGGAGTCAAAATCATACTGTGAAAATGCCCTTAAAATTTATCAGAAACCTATTCCAGGAACTTCATTGGAAGAAATTGCTCACTGGTTTAACTGATGTTTCAGCCATTTATGAAACCATGAATGAGCATGAGCAAGCACTCAAGTTACTCCAGAAGGCCTTAAAAATGTACAACAATTCTGCCGGTCAACAGAGCACAATTGCTGGAATTGAGGCTCAGATGGGCGTCTTACACTATATTTTGGGGAACTATGGGGAAGCTTATGACTCATTCAAGAGTGCGATTGCAAAGCTCCGCACTTGTGGTGAGAAAAAGACGGCCTTCTTTGGTGTTGCCCTGAACCAGATGGGGTTGGCATGTGTTCAAAGATACTCGATAAATGAAGCTGCAGAACTGTTTGAGGAAGCTAGAGCTGTTCTGGAGCAAGAATATGGACCTTATCATCCAGATACTTTAGGAGTGTACAGCAATCTTGCTGGAACTTATGATGCCATGGGAAGGTAAGCTCCGTATTGATTCTTGATCAGTTTTTTATTTTTTTACGGTAAATAGACTCTTACATCGCCAGCAAAGCTGTGAATATGGACATCTTCCTCATCTCGCAGTATATCTTGGACTTCGGCAAATTAACTGCTAGCTTTTCATCTAACTTTTGTTCTGTTAGACATTTAATTATCACCAGCCATCTAGATAATATTTTTTTTCCAATTAAAATTTACAAAAGCAAAGGGTCCCTGGTACAGTTTATCTTAATATCCTCGATGATTTATCACAATGTGAACATGGAAATCAATATGGTTTGTTCTCAAATATGGCACTGATAACTGCTCCATGTGACCATTCACACAGTATATTGGTGCTCTTTATGCCCTGGAGACAGTAGCAGTGTGTAGACTCTTATGAGTGCCAATTCTTTTATGTTTGCCGTTCGCAATTTGCATCTTCCAGCTTGGACATGATTGGTCTCTTTGTGCAGCCTTTTGCAGCTTCAATTGAATTGAGCTGATATTGGTTGTTATAAAGTGGGATCAATTTAATTGAAGTAGGACCATATTAAGACAATCTTTAATTGCATGTAGCCAGCTGCTCTGTAAAAGAAGAGTTGCAAATACTTTATCCTCTTGCTTTATCCTGCCCATTTGCTTTCAATTGTCCGTGTGGAAACTTCATGCTACTTTGTATGTCATGTGGATTGTCAGCTTTATAATATTCTTTATAATTATGATGCAAGTTTTGACCTACCAATACAGCTGGCTTCTTGATAAGAACTATCACATCACAACATTTTTGTGAAGCCAAAAAATTTGGAGCATAGAAGTATGTATAGTTAGCAATCTAGGCCCGATGCAACATGCCAAGATCAACTGTTACAACTCCACTGTTTTTTATGGATACATTATTTCACTGCATAAACTACAGAAGCTAACTTTCTTCCTATATGATTGGAAGATAAACTTAAGTTCCATATACTTCCCTGTTTATCTATTTTCATGCGAGTCTAACTGACGACTACCATGAATCTATTGTCTATCTATTGTTTTTCCTCTCAAACAATAGTACCAGTAGCTGATGGCCCACTAAATTTTCACTTCAGTCTAAATTCACTTATTTGAATACTGACTAAATTAATACAGTGACTTGTACAAAGTTTCCAATTCTACATCTAAATTTCAAACAAAATCTGAAAAGTGTCTCGAAAATAATAGCAAAAAAATGGACCCATCATAACCAATCTACTGGTGAGATTTCAAGTTTGATGACCGAATCTGGTTCTGGCATCAGAAATTCTTTTGAAAAAAAATACTGTTGGCCTTTCTGCAGATGACCAAGCCATAGTTTTAGTCAATGATTAAAGTGAAATGGTTTGGGAGAATGCAACTAAACACATGGCTGTAACACAGACTAGCGAAGATTATATTATCAGATGATGCAATTTTACCTTAAGTATGACTTAATTTCAACAAACCCACAAATCCAAGTGGTAAAGTGGGGGGATAACACCTCATGTATAAGATTATAATAACAGTAAGGCAAATACCTCATCCACAATGGGGGACTCCTTCAAAAGTTGGTTCGATGATGACGAATGAGGTATCAGGGTACCATTGCCCAAATGAGAAACGAAGAGATTCGTAGGTGCAGAACCATTACAAGTTTCATTTGGAAGAGCTAAATTTTGCTGACTGGTTGATGATTTCTTTATTGCAAATTTACAGTTGAGTTCTTCAACTCGAGAGGTGAACTCGTCCATCCTCTCATTCAACGTTGAAATCTGTTCGGATAGCTGAGTGATAGCACCCTACAAGCAGCAGCAAACAAGGAGGAATTTTGAGTCAGTGTTATCTATGTCAAGTTTTTCACAAGAAAAAAATGTTTTAATTAGTATGGTAGCTATAACTAATACAAGTATTCTAGAATGACCACCTGATTAATTGCAGGAGGTTCAGGGGCTCGCCCACTTCCAAACCTTCTGTTGGTTTCTGTCAATTTACTCAATTTCACAATATTTTTATCTCCATGAGTTGAATATGAATGAGATAGACCACTGCACAGAATCCACAAGGTAACATCAGCGAGCTTGATTCAGTTTCCATGGTTTCAACAAAGTATAGCATTTTACAAAAAATAAATTTTGAGCAGAGATGACATGAAGAAACCTTTTCAGGTGTTTGTTTCTCTTATCAGCAGAAACCCGAGAAAGGGCCTCTTTTGGACTTGAAACCAGCTCATCATCAATGCTGAGCTTTGTCTTGAGATCTTCTGGTAATGCCTGCATGTAAACTTATTTGAAACCACCCCAAAACTAAGAAATACAACTAGTACTCTAGTAATAAGGCGAGAAGTGTGTATATATATAATTATCAAATACATACCATAACATCGTTTATCAGTTTCTCCAGCTGAATTTGTTCAATATATGTGCGTGGAATATAAGAGCCATCCAGACCTAACTTCTCCGCTACAAATTTGACATGATTTCTATCTCTTCCTTGCACCTAAGAAAAAGCAACATAATATTTTATGCATCTTGTTAACAAGTGGATAGATACAAATAATAATAACTAGAGTATCAGTCAAGATGTGCACAGAGAAAGATCATGTTGAAAGAACATTCCAGTAATTCTCTCTGACAAATCAGAGGATCTGGGAAACCCAGACATGAACTGTATTATCACATTTTGAGTTTCATGTGTGCACACTTGGTATAAATTGGACAATAGATGGTTAATCCAGAAGAAGGTACTCCTAGCCAGTAGCCATTCAATTATCCTATCATAACTACATACTTCTTTACGAAAGACAAATTCCACATATTCTACAAGGGCCATGTCATGCCCAAAGCTAACCGGACATAGTATATAATTATAGACTTAGGTAAAAGCCCAAGAGACAAACCAATATAGCAAATTATGCATAATTGTAGTACAAATTTTCAACTATGATAACAAATTAACAAATGTATCATCTGTTCACTTGAAAGAACACAAGCACAAGGACCACTAGACACCTCCAAACACATTCATAAATCATAACTAGATCCATCATATCCCCACAATGCGATAGCAGCATATAACCAGTATACATATAAAAGAATAGAAAAGTTTACATTCATTTGATACATGTCCAGTCGAAACTACTCCAGATCACAAGAACTTGCAATTATCAGAGTCAGTAATAATAACATGGTATTACAAATCACATGATCAGCAATAAATGATATTATTTATACATGATATTAAAAATCATGCTCTGGTACCAATAAATGATATAGAGGCGGCAGATAATGCAGGATCCATTAAACTACAACTCAATTCACCAATACTCCAGAGCATGAAAACTAGAAGCATTCCTCAATTCCAGAACGAAGGGTTCAAAATAGTGTACAGCAAAACAGATGTTAGGATTTTATGAAATTCGAGAGAAAAACATTCCTAGCAGCATATAACCGGTCTTGGGAAAGCACGATCCCCAGATTCTTAAATCATTATCGAGCAAGCAAACAGATGACAAACGACACAAGGCAACGTGTGCTGAGAGCACAGTAACAAGTCGACACATGGATTAATTTGACTCAATCGAACTATGAAATCAAAGTCAAAACTAAATTCAGATTAAACTGGGCAAGACAAGCAGCTTCAGCTAACTGAAACCATGCAATCCATGGCTGAATCAGCACTTACATCTACTGCTACATCACCACAGAATTAGAATTAACGGGAGATTAAGAAGAAGCAATGTTACCCCAAGCGACGGTGCACTCCTCGCTGGTGGCGCTCGCCTGGTTCGCCTGGCACTCGATGCCTACACAACACACGCACGCACACCCGCGACATCACAAGCCATACCAACAAGCAAGAAGAAACCCTAGAATCTACAAAGTAACAGCAGATCGGAGCGGGGGCGAGCGGAAGGCCAGCGGCGCGTGTGCTCACAGAGGTCCATGATGTGGTTGCGGCAGATGGCGCAGTTGTCCACGACGATGTCTGCACGAGAAGAAGAAGAAAAAAAACCCGAGATAGAATCGCATCAGATCGCACACGAGAAAGCCAACAAGCGAGACGCGGGCGCCATCGGCGGACGCGGACGCAGACGCTTACCCCAGGCCCAGAGGGAGACGGCGTTCCACTTCTTGATCTCGAAGCGCTTGCCCTTCTTGGCCCCGGAGGAGGAGGCGCCGGCGATGGAGGGGGGCACGGCCACGGCGACGTCGCCCTTGTCCATGGCGAACCCTAGGGTAGGGTGGGAGGGGAGCGCGAGGAGGAGTAGATTGGGACGAGACGAGAGGCGACCGCGAGGAGAGAGACGAGAGGTAAAATAGAAAAGAGGAGGCGGCGGCGCAGAGTCTAATAAAGGCCTCAGTCCAAGCCCTTGTAGTTGTAGGTACAGTATTAACGGGCCATCAAAAGCCCAAAGTATTAACGGGTCATGCTTGGGTTCTTGCTGAAGATACAGTTTTTCTCTTAACTTCTTTTTGGTGCATGTGTCATGTGTGAGAGAGTAAATTTATTTTAAATATCACACCAAGGCCTGTTTGGGGAGGATTATGAGAATCACCTAGTGAGTACTCCCTTCGTTTCAGGTTATAAAATGTTTTGATTTAGTCAAAGTTAAACTGCTTTAAGTTGACCAAATTTGTAGGAAAAAGTAGTAACATTTTCAACACAAGACAAATTTATTATCAAAATATATTTAATTATTGATTTGCTCAAACTAATTTAGTATTATAAATATTACTATATTTATCTATAAGCTTAGTCAAACTTAAAACAATTTAACTTTAACCAAAGTCAAAACGTCAATAACGTGAAACAGAGGGAGTAGTAGCTAGTTGATGAGAATATGGAAAATTTGTGTTTCTTATATTCTACTTCTATTCACTCTGTTTCAAATTACTTATCTCGTTCTAGATTTTTCATAAGTCAACCATTTAATATTTGACCATCAATTTCTACAAACTCATTTAGCTTAGCATTATTAGATTTATATTATATTTTCAGATTGACCATGAGAAATACTTTTATGAATTATAATTCACGTGTTTTGAACTACACGGATTTTTATAAACTAATGGTCAAGTTTGCATATTTGACTTAGGACAAACCTAAAACACGTAATTTAAGGGCTTGTTTGGTACAACTCCAACTCTAAATATAACTCCAGGAGTTGAGTCTGGAGTGGAGTTGTGGAGCTGCCTAAACCCAGCTCCACAATTCCAGTACATTTTGTGAGAGAGCTCCACCCAACTCCTTCCGTTGAAGCTGAAACTGTTTGGCTAAGCTCCAGCTCCAGGAGGGGTAAAGAGCTGGAGCTAGAGCTGTGCCAAACAGCGCCTAAAACAGGGGAGTAATTTATTTTTTGAGTGATATTTGGATCATACTTTGTTAAAAATATTACAAAAATAAATTATATTGTTTACCCGTGATAGTTCACAATTGCCAAATATCCTGAGGCAGACGAGAACGATAATAATCGCTGATTCACGTGTGACCTTGTGAGGTTGGACCACGGCGAGTGGACGTCAAAGTTCAGACGATAGCATGACGAGGTGCAAAATCAGATCCAACTGTACGCTGACAGCAGAGCTGACTTGCTAAATACTCAGGTGACAAAGAAGACAACAGCAATTCCAGTAAAAATGACTATCTCTTTTCCCACGACTTTTCGACATTATATCGGGATTACTAGCGTCTCCAAAATTTATTGTACTGGGGGCTTTCCAGTATCCATTACAGACGATATTGTTAACTCAACGCTCTTAGTACACAGTTTTTAAGCTTCCAGTAACTTGGGCCGAGTATCAAGACTGCTCTGTTGCTTGTGCTGGTATATGAGTTTATCTATCTTGAAATTGTAAAATCTATCAGATATGGTCCCCATGAGACCAATGATCTGAGTGAGGAACCGTCTATAGCTCGCAGGAGAACATCGGTTTGGTGTCTGGACTGAGTACTGAAGAATGAAGATCCGTTTGAGACTTCTTGCTTTCTCTGGTTCTTGGCTGAACTTGGTGGTGAGCTTTTTAAGCAGCATGTCGCTGCCTGATTCGCTTCGGTTAGCTCCGGTTGAGCTCTTGAACACCAAATAGCCGAAACCGCCAATTGTCAGGGCAATGAGTGGGCAGATGGACATGTCCATTCAGGATCCCGTTTCTGCGGACTGCATTCCCTGGCGGGTCAGGCCAAATGCTCATGAAGCAAGCTGGTCAGATTGTCAAGCTGATGTATCACTTGGCGCTGACCTCTTGATATGGCATTAATCTGCGAAGGAAACAGAAAGTCCACCAAAATAAATGTCAGATTCGTACAGAAAGATGAGTCTATCTAGAAAAATAGGTAGTAGTCAGCAATCATGTATGAAGTGTTCTTTGTTTTGAAATATGATTTTAACAAGAAAAAAAAATTCATCAGAACACAGTTTTTTTTTGGAATTGATTTGACATAAATAACATAAACTAAATACATCGGGAATACAAAATCTTCGAGACATTATACAGTACAATATCTTTAAAAACACATGCCACTGAAAGAAAAGCTTTCACAGCTTTCTGTCAGCAAATAAAAATGGTTCAAATCACATCACACACATTTTTGTGAAGCCAAAAATTTGGAGCATAGAAGTTGTATAGTTAGCAATCTAGGCCCGATGCAACATGCCAAGATCAACTGTTACAACTCCACTGTTTTTTATGGATACATTATTTCACTGCATAAACTACAGAAGCTAATTTCTTTCCTATATGATTGGAAGATAAACTTAAGTTCCATATACTTCCCTGTTTATCTATTTTCATGCGAGTCTAACTGACTACTACCATGAATCTATTGTCTATCTATTGTTTTCCTCTCAAACAATAGTACCAGTAGCTGATGGCCCACTAAATTTTCACTTCAGTCTAAATTCACTTATTTGAATACTGACTAAATTAATACAGTGACTTGTACAAAGTTTCCAATTCTACATCTAAATTTCAAACAAAATCTGAAAAGTGTCTCGAAAATAATAGCAAAAAAATGGACCCATCATAACCAATCTACTGGTGAGATTTCAAGTTTGATGACCGAATCTGGTTCTGGCATCAGAAATTCTTTTGAAAAAAAATACTGTTGGCCTTTCTGCAGATGACCAAGCCATAGTTTAGTCAATGATTAAAGTGAAATGGTTTGGGAGATGCAACAAAACACATGGCTGTAACACAGACTAGCGAAGATTATATTATCAGATGATGCAATTTTACCTTAAGTATGACTTAATTTCAACAAACCCACAAATCCAAGTGGTAAAGTGGGGGGTAACACCTCATGTATAAGATTTATAATAACAGTAAGGCAAATACCTCATCCACAATGGGGGACTCCTTCAAAAGTTGGTTCGATGATGACGAATGAGGTATCAGGGTACCATTGCCCAAATGAGAAACGAAGAGATCCGTAGGTGCAGAACCATTACAAGTTTCATTTGGAAGAGCTAAATTTTGCTGACTGGTTGATGATTTCTTTATTGCAAATTTACAGTTGAGTTCTTCAACTCGAGAGGTGAACTCGTCCATCCTCTCATTCAACGTTGAAATCTGTTCGGATAGCTGAGTGATAGCACCCTACAAGCAGCAGCAAACAAGGAGGAATTTTGAGTCAGTGTTATCTATGTCAAGTTTTTCACAAGAAAAAAATGTTTTAATTAGTATGGTAGCTATAACTAATACAAGTATTCTAGAATGACCACCTGATTAATTGCAGGAGGTTCAGGGGCTCGCCCACTTCCAAACCTTCTGTTGGTTTCTGTCAATTTACTCAATTTCACAATATTTTTATCTCCATGAGTTGAATATGAATGAGATAGACCACTGCACAGAATCCACAAGGTAACATCAGCGAGCTTGATTCAGTTTCCATGGTTTCAACAAAGTATAGCATTTTACAAAAAATAAATTTTGAGCAGAGATGACATGAAGAAACCTTTTCAGGTGTTTGTTTCTCTTATCAGCAGAAACCCGAGAAAGGGCCTCTTTTGGACTTGAAACCAGCTCATCATCAATGCTGAGCTTTGTCTTGAGATCTTCTGGTAATGCCTGCATGTAAACTTATTTGAAACCACCCCAAAACTAAGAAATACAACTAGTGCTCTAGTAATAAGGCGAGAAGTGTGTATATATATAATTATCAAGTACATACCATAACATCGTTTATCAGTTTCTCCAGCTGAATTTGTTCAATATATGTGCGTGGAATATAAGAGCCATCCAGACCTAACTTCTCCGCTACAAATTTGACATGATTTCTATCTCTTCCTTGCACCTAAGAAAAAGCAACATAATATTTTATGCATCTTGTTAACAAGTGGATAGATACAAATAATAATAACTAGAGTATCAGTCAAGATGTGCACAGAGAAAGATCATGTTGAAAGAGAACTGCAATCAAATAGCAAGAGTGTTCTTACCTGTATATAATTTCGGTTAAGTTGCTCCAACCAATCAATTTTAACAGTTGCCTTGCCATCAGAAAACACGCGACTCTTTCTCTTCAGTATAGCTGCTATAGTATATCCCAATGCCATCAAACCTCCAAGAAGACGAACACTGACTTCAAACGTAATCCTTGGTGATATGATAAAAGGATTATCGGTCACCCACTCCTTCAAATTATCAATAACACAAGTTAGTGAACACAAATTTCAAAATTATTGCAAATACGATATGATAATAAGGTATAGCAAAGGAGTATATATCTAAGCTAAGTAGCTAACTGCTGTGGTAGAGAACACCATAAGTCAGCAGACAAAATTGCCAAAAACACGGCAGTTACAAAGCTGCTAGTGAATGCAAATACAATTAAGACTCAGCTGATCTTTCCCTTACTATGCTCGTTATGCAATTAAACTTATTTTTTATGAGCTACAGGTGCAACTGTTGTGAAAATATTCTAGTAGGAATAAGATGCATATTTCTGGAACCTATGAGCATGGCACTAGGGAACAACTAACAAAGTGGATATAAAATAATGGGCCAGAGAGGTAATTCTTGTAACAAAACAACCAACTATATCCATCACACATATGCACTTATGTAGCCATTGCAATCAATTGCATACCTCAAACATCAGATTATATTTCCCTTCCCTATTCCTCATTCTCAAATAAGATTGGCATGATTCTGGATCTTCGCCTGGAGGAAGCAAATATATATCATAAGTTTCTTCAATGCTTTCTGTATGATCTTCACCAAGAGCAACTTTGATGTCAGTAGGTGTTATAGTTCGTGGAGACTGCAAGAGTACATTTCCAAAAGTTAGGCCATCTAGATAAACCACAAGACAAATATTTATTAGTATTAAAATTATGCTATTGGTGAAGAGATCAATGATCAGCCATCTTGCCAAAACATGGACACTAAAAGGAACATAAATAAGGAGTGCTTACCTTTAGAATGTACATAGGATTTTGGAACCCTGAGAATGGGTTGAACTTGTTGATTATTTTTATATGTGCTGTCTGCAAGTCTGGCTCAATGAAAGCCTTGTACATCGGATAAACCTGAAAAATGCCATCGTTCATCTTGTTAAACAACACAGATGGATGAAAAAGATACTGTACAAACAAAATATAAATTGCGAAATGAATGTTTGGTTTGTATTAAGATCTTTTGTGGAAACAAAAGATAGGGGAAAGGCATATATAGGGTCAAGTTCAAAAAGGTGAAGCAACCGTTTCAGATATCTGATGAATTATTTCCTCAGGCTCCTGGCCAGCTCTCTGTATGTCCCTCAGGACCCTCTTCACCAGGTCAAAATGAACACCACCAGTGACAGAAACACGTAGATCCAATACAGATCGTAACTTTTCACTCAATGCATAGATGCCTTCAATGATAACAATCCTAGAGCTAGGGACATCAACTGTTCTGTTTGCCATAAGAAAAGATAACATAAAGACATATGACCATATATTTACAATACTAAAAGGTGACAAACTGGGAATTATTATTTAAGGACAAACTACCTGTATCCAGTCCGGCAGCTCATCTTGAAATCATATATTGGAACCTGAACTGATCTTCCCTCCTTCAGACCATGAATATTTTTCAACAGTGTGTCGTAGTCTGTTAGGCGTGGATCTGTTCAAATGTCACAAAGATCAGACATCACTAACTCAGTTAAGTAGTTAGTTAGCACCACTGCTGCTCCCAATTGAATGCAGCTCCAAGCAATCAAACTCACTAATACTTCGATTATATCATAAGGCACGTACAACAATCATACTATTATCAATCATACTATTATCAGTGCATATATATGCAGATGCAAGAAGTAACTATAAGATAATGCATTCAGATGTATGCAAAGTATTGTTCTGTGCTTATTAAGGAAATCTTTCAAATGTAAAGGAAGTTCTGTCCAAATTACGGGATGATAAGATAGTATGCGAAGTGCTAGGAACTTAGGGGTTACCATCAAAATTGCCATCAACTATGCGGCTTGCATCATTGTAGTTATCCATTGATATCACAGCAACACCGGGCATGAAATTGAGCACCTTCTCAGTAAACACAGTCTTCCCGGCCCCAGAGGGTCCAGCAACGCCAACAAAAATCATCCCTTCATTGTGCTGCACCAGAAGCTGGCAGGCACGGATCATAACAAAGAAGCCTTTCTCAAATGACAATGGATCAGGAAAGCGGACGATTTCGTAGCGATTTGTGTCCTTCCTTTTCACCAACTGGACCTGGTCTCGCAGAAGGCCATTACGCCTCCTTGGCGAATCAGCCATGGAATCACTTCGGTCCATTCAAAGGCTGAATTCAAGAAAACACAGTGACTTACAATCATTAACCTTAACTATCAACAATATAACAACATGCTAAACTGAACCAGCATAGAAGAACACAGTAAATACGTGTACGAACGCAACACCATCAGTCGAGGTAGTAGAATTTCTTAACAATCCTACTTGTTCCCACTAAATTCAATCATGGGAGGAAAACCATACAACAAACAGGGCATGGATCCTGCATCTACAGGGGATTGGCTCTTCCGTGTACCACATGGATCGCACTGCACGACTGAAACCCATGGAACCGACCTAACGTGGCGCGGAGGCGGCGGAGTGATGACTACGAGAAAAACCGAACACATTCAGTTCGATTCCAACCTTACATGAACGCCGTTTGTTACTCTTTTCGAACTGTACCTCAATAGAAAGACACCCGCTCTGATGTGTGTCCTCTAAAAGTATATAGAAGCTTTTTTTTTAACCAGGAAAATGTTTGTTTGCCCTTCCTAAAACTGTCTTGGAAATCTTTCCGCTATGAATTCACTTTACTCCATTTTAAATTTTATAAATAACTCCCGTAATATTCCAATATGAATGAGCATGTAAACTCAGTTCCGTCAAATAATTCTGAGCACTCCCACACTAAACAAAATTCCGAAAATATTTGTTTGCATTCTCCGAAAGGGCAGATTCCCATGAACTCCGCTGACATTTCTTTACGTTGGATGTGATGGGTGTATGATCTCGGGCCATCAAAAATGCAGATTCCTTTGCTATTACCCGACTCGATGCAAATAGCCAAAGATAGCCGAAAATCGTGGTAGATAGACACATGGACCCTACATGTTTATTCAGAACAGATTCTCCCCCAAATCCCTAGGACCAACCAATGGCCCGGACCACCGGCCATCAGCGATGGAAAATCCTAACCCTTTTTCTCCTCCTCTCTGCACCGTCAACTGGGTCAGAGCAAGCATCTAGCGGTGCATTTTGGATAAACGAAAAAAAGCTCTCATGCACGCACATCAAAAGATCTTCACAGAAGTTGTCCCCATCGGATAGCACGAAAGTTTTTCTATCAGGAAATAAAAAGTCGACAACAACGTTAAGCATATCTATGGCAAATCAGCAACCTAGCTTACTAGCCTGGGAGAAAAAAAATATTCCAATGATTTGCCATAGTGATCTCCTGACCCCTTTTTTATATTCAGGCCGAGTTTAGTTCCAAACTATTTCTTCAAACTTTTAATTTTTTCTATCACATCAAGACTTTCCTACACACATAAACTTCCAACTTTTTCGTCACATTGTTTCAATTTCAATCAAACTTTTAATTTTGGTGTGAACTAAACACACCCTCAATAGTGCAAATGCCAAAGACCACTAATTGGTTTCTACTTGGGCGACAGGGATTTGTGGCGTCTGTAGATTGTTTTAGTGGAATTGATAAAGATGGGGGCATGAGGGCATCCCTGTTGCACTCCAAGCCCATATGCATCGCAGCTTTTACAAGGCATAGGAATGTAAAGGATGGAAATACAGGAAGCCTGAGGACTGAGGAGTAAAATATTTTTGCATAGACTGATTCAGTCACAAAGCAACTTATTCTCGAGTCCTTGACCCTCGCATTCAAGCTTGTCGGAGCTTATAATAAGGAAAGAAAAGCTACAGGTACAACAGATTATTTTGACTCTTGTGGCTCTCATCAGAAATCTGAAATAGAACCTCTCACCTCCCGGTTCAAGAACCAAACCCTTGTATCTTATATTTGCGCCTCACAATCTGTTGTTCTTCATCATCTCTATAAATTCACCAAAAGCTGTAAAGCACAAGAAACAGGATTAGTAAAATCAACACTTAACAGTCATAACACATGTTGTGTTGGTACAACATTTTTCTCTAGAAGTACTATATTGTTCAAGGAAATGTACCCAAGTCAGAATCATGCGGCCCGGGTGAGGACTCTGGATGGTACTGAAGAGACAAAAGTTTCATCTTAGGGTACTGAAGGCCGGCACAGCTATTATCGTTGAGATTGATATGTGTTACTTTCACCCCTTCTGGAAGTGACTCTGGGTCAACAGCATAATTATGGTTCTGCAGAGAAAAATACGGTAAGACAATTGCAGATTGCACAGTAGTAAATGCAAGTATGACAAGTAAAACAAAGGGGAAAATAGCTAAGACTCAGAAATATGAATTAAATAAAAGGAAAATAGCAAGGATGCACACATTTCTCTTGGTGGAAAAACAACTTCTAATAATACAGAGTTACAAACAATACTACCTGACTCTCAGCTGATTTGGTGTATATGATTTTAGTCTAGAAGGCTAGACTTGCTACTTCCTCCGTTTCACAATGTAAGTCATTCTAGCATTTCCCACATTCATATTGATGTTAATGAATCTAGATAAATATATGTGTCTAAATTCATTAACATCAATATGAATATGGGAAATGCTAGGATGACTTACATTATGAAACGGAGGGAGTAGTTGATTAAATTGGATATACCTAACAGCCTAAAAGGTTCAAATTCATTACTCTCAGAAGCTCCAAGTTTTCATCAGGAAGTGTCACAGCGAGAAGTCCAGCACCTCTCCCAACACCAGTAATACGGAAAGCTTTTCAGGAAATAACATAGGATAGATCTATAAATCAATACGTAACAGAAAAGAACTATAATGGATATCAATGGTTTCTAGACTTAAAAACTTAAAACAGCAATCCTACAACAAGTTTCTATACCTCTAGTTAGACAAAACAGTTTATTGTACTGAAATTCAAACGGAAGGCTATTTCCCTCGAGAGTCAAAAAACATGAATCGCATTCAGTATCAAAACAGCAAGAAGTCAGGTCAGGAACAAACTTGTGCACTTATGTCGACACGTCCACTTCGAAGGTCACAAACAGGATGATTTCCTCCATGATGACCAAACTTCATTTTAAATGTCTTCCCACCAAGAGCTTGCCCAATCAATTGGTGGCCCATACAGATGCCAAACACAGGAACCTTCCCTATTATTTCTTGTACTGTCTTCACAGCATATGGAACTGCAGCTGGATCTCCAGGACCATTGCTAAAAAACACACCATCAGGCTTCAAGTTAAGTACCTCAGAAGCAGGCCAATTGGCTGGAACAACAGTTATCTTGCATCCATATGACGTCAAACGTCTCAAAATATTGTGCTTGATTCCAAAATCGTATGCGACCACCTAAATAAAAGGAATCTAATGTTTAGATATGAGATTCATCTGAAGTGTTTCAAAAAAGAGAAAGGGACCAAACCAACACTGACATGAAAACTTTCAGTCGATTGACCCTTCTTGAATTCCCACTCTGAATCAGTCTTGTCTGACCATTCATATGGAGCATCGCATGTGACACCACTAATCAAATCAACACCTGCATAACATGAAATACCAGATCTTGTTTTATAACCAGTAACTTGAATAGTGTCTAAATATGGATGGAGGCAATCAATTTTGCCAATACACTATTCTAAATGATATCATTACATGTCAATGCTGGTGACACAATATTCATCATAAAGTGGACATGAAAAATACTCCAGATAGTTACTCTAATAGATCAGTGAAGGATAGCAAGCACCATAACCATGTGTCCATGTCATAAAAATATGAAACTTCAATCGAGTTAACAATCTGCTTGACCAGCAAAACATAATAATATTCCTGAACCAGTACGCGGTTAAATAATAAATAGTCCACGTTAATTTCATTAAGCCTAGTACTAACATGTTTGCAAGGTAATTAATTATTTTTTAAGACTTAAGAGTAAATTGCACTGTTCACCAGGTAGAATTATCACTTTGCACTGAGTTTAGCACACACTTTCACTTTAAACCAGAGTAGATCGAATAAGTTTCATTTTGCACTAGGTTGCTTCATATAACTGAAGGGAAATCTTGTCAAATCTTATCAAAACGTTTTTTTTTTAATTTAGATCATGTTTCATGAAGTTTCATTTAGATTTCATGAAATTTCTATATGTTTGATGATGTATCCTGGTGTTAAGCGAAACTTATTTCGATGCACCTGGTGTAAATAGAAATATGTGCTAAACCTGGCGTAAAGAGAAACATGTTACAATCTACCATGCAAAGTGCAATTATATTTATTAAAGGAGACAGACAATTATTCAAGGACATTACTGCTTGAAGAGAGCATAGCATACCAACAATTTTCCAATTTTTTGCCATTTCCAACAACTCATCATCAGTCCGAGATTGATCAGTACTTAAGACACCAATTAGACTACCATCTTCTCGTAATCTCCGTGTTATGGCGCGTGTGTCCACATCATCTGCATATAAAGCAAATTGATGGTGTTTATTGTTGCTTTTGTTGTTTGTCGGACATAGAGAGCAATGTATCAGGTGACACTACTTACATATTCCCATAATGTTTCTCTTCATCAGATACTCTTCAAGTGTTTCTGTGCATCGCCAGTTGGATGTACTACAGAGAAAGAATACCAATTTAACAACATTAGGTGGTTCTCTTAAAGTTCCAATTATGTCAACCAATACTAGGAAAAAATGGTTTACCATATGCTTAGATTCCTTATGATCAGACCAGCAAGGAAACATCGGTTCGATTCTTCATCATCTGCATGAGCATTCTAATTTGTTAAAACTTACAAGCTATTGTGGAAATGGCATCATATCATGATTATTGACTAATAGAAAAGATACGGACCAGGATTAACACCAGTGTTTCCAATATGTGGGTTGGTCATGAGGACAAATTGACCAGCATAGCTTGGATCAGTCAAAATCTCTTGATACCTGCAGCCCATTTGATGAGGTTAGTTGTTTCCTGTTGTCAATAAGCAGTACGCGCGTCTCAACTATTTGATGAGGTTAGTTGTTTCTCTATCAGGAAGAACAATAAGCACATCTCAACCACAACAGGAAACAAATGCCATCACTCAAACGGTTAGTTGATTTACCCTGTCAAAGATGTATTAAATACCACTTCACCAACTTGTGTTCCTGAAGCACCAAAAGACTTGGCCTTCCAAACTGAACCATCCTCAAGAACGAGCCGAGCATCGCTGAGCTTCCATGGTCTTTGCACTGCACGAAGAATCCAAAAATGGTGAAACAGTATTCATCAGCTTCTTAACTGTGGAGCACAATTGCCTAATCGCAAATCCGTAGCAGAACCCTGAGCACATATTCCGCGCTGCGACTGCAAAACTAGAGCGATTCGAATCAGCTAGCGAAAAGGCAACCTGACTCACCTCCATCATCCACCACGGTACCACTCTGCACGCCACTGACAGCCTGCACACGGAAGACAACACAAAACAACTCAATTTTCGCGCGGATAAAACAACCATCGACAGACGAAGCTGTTGATGGTGTATGACGGATTCAGTCTTGCAATACAACGGGACTAAAACTATGGCGAAGGCTTCACGGGAAAGCACAAAAGCCAGATATACCAATCAGTACACCCCTCCCAAACGATAGGTAGGTAACAAGACCCCGCCGGCGAAGCTAAAGCAGCAGGAGCAATCCACTCGCGCTCACCTTGGCAGCATGGACGCCGAGGAAGCGGCCCCCGTCTCGCCTCGGGCCGACGGTGCGAGGCCCTGAGGGGACGGCGACCGACCGAGCGGCAGCGGCGCGTGGGCTGGCCGCGGACGGGCGCAGGGAGGGCGCGGAGGCCGTGGCCGGAGGCGCCGCCATTGGTGGTAGGGTGCGGCAGCGGTAGGGGTTCACTGAGCTCGCTGCTGCTTGGTAGCCGGAGGGAGCAATCGGCGCCGCCTTGCCTTGTTGTTAGGGTTTGGGTTGGGGGGGGGGTTTACCTATGCTGGGTTGGGTGTCCGTCGCGTTGCGCTCGGGTCGGGTCGGGTCGGCCTCCTTGAAGAAAAGGCCGTGTCCCTTTCCGCTAGCGGGCCCACGACTGATAGCTGTTCGTAATCGTATTATTACTCCGACTCCATAATCTAATCCACATATTTTTATTTCGCTATTTTCTTTTTTTTCATTACTTTTGAAAAAGATGCCTGTGCGTTGCAACGCGTGAAGGTTTTTTCATTTTATTATTGTTATACAGTTTAGTTAAGGTAAAATTTACTATGAGAATTCGCTTAGATATATATATATATTTTTAAGAAAATCATGAGTTGCAGTTAGGATCGTCTCAAGTTAGCATGTGAGTTTTTTTACTGAGATTTTTTATAGGACGAATTCTGTGTTTCCAAAAGCGAACGAACGTAAAAACCGACTCAAAATACAGATATGTATTTCTAAAAACGAACTTAAAAACCGACTCGTATACGGATGACGTAAGTACCAGCTAAAACATCTTCAATTTTTATAATAGCAGAGATTGATAGAATATCATCTTGTGAACCGTGTTAATTACCCATCACCTATGACAGATTTTAAAATTTAGGAAGAGATTAGACAAATTATTTTAGAACTTTGAAAATCAATCAATTCTCAAATTCTTATAGTTTGTTAGCATTAAAAATGTTATGTGTGGATTTGTCTTAAAAAAGTACTACCTCCATTACATACTATAAATTATTTAATTGTTCTCTTAATTGAAGCTTTTTAGTTTGGTCAAGTTTATAGAAAAAATTAGCACCATTTGTATCACAAATTAGTTATATTAAAATTAATACTGAATATATTTTGATAATATGTTTGTTTGCATGAAAATTTTAGTATATTTTTCTAAAAACTTTGTCAAACTTAAAGGAGTTTGATTAGGAGAAAAAGTTAAACGACTTATAACATGAAACGGAGGGAGTACTATCAAAATTTTATAAACTTATTTTAATTTAAATATGATAGTGAAAATTTCAAAAGCTTCACCTAATCTGCTCTAAAAGTTGAATATTTATAAACGGATGGATTAGTTCCGTGTATCCACAAACCTGCTGTACTATTTTGTGGCCCAACTAGAAAGAAACATCAGGCGGAGGAAATAATCTGCTGGGCCCTTAGCAGGCGAAATATTGAACTAACCTACTGGGCTCTAGCGCGGAGTCACCGATAAGAAATGAGAATTTGAAAGGGAAAAAATAAAAATATATCTATACAACATATAGTATAGTACGGAGTACTCAGCAGCAGTAATAAGGAGTATAACTTACATATAGTGGGAGTGTTCGGTAAGCCAGCTGCAACGGCTACAGCTGTAACTGTGGCTGCGCATGTCGGCTGTTGTGGGAGTGTTCGGTAAGCCAGCTGCAACGGCTACAGCTGTAACTGTGGCTGCGCATGTCGGCTGTTGCGTAACTGCAGCCCTGGCAGCTGAACGGGCCCAGTAAAGAGTACTCCCTCACGTCCCAGAATATAAGAAGTTTTAGAGTTGGATACGGTTATTAAGAAAGTAGGTAAAAGTGAGTGGTGGAGGGTTGTGATTGGATGATTAGTGGAGGTAGGTGAGAAAAGTGAATGGTGAAGAGTTGTGATTGGTTGGGAAGAGAACGTTGGTGAAGAAATTGTTATATTTTAGAACGGATGGATTATAATTTACATAGATGATATAACTAGGATCTAACCATCCAAATCAAGTTGCTGGCGCAGCAGTAGTGCATCAGTGACGCAAAGGAAAGATTGTGATATCCAATCTCCCGTTCGCGTGCTGCTAGATGAATCTTGGAGCAAAAATCTAGTGGTGAATGTTCTAAACAAAATCTAACGGTGAAAAGAAAAAAAAATGGTTCCACACTACTTCCTCCGTCTCAAAATATAAGCATTTTTAGCATAGCGCCAAGTCAAATATTCGTAACTTTAACTATTAATAACAACAAAATAAAAAAGATCAACAATGTAAAATTGATGTTGCTAGATTTATCATTAAACAAACTATAACTCTTTTTATTTAAAATATCTTATTTTTATAGATATCATTAGTCAAAGTAGCATCTCGAAAACCGTGTTGGAGTCCAAAAAAAATGCTTATATTTTAGGACGGGGGAGTAGAAAACTATCGCCAATAATTTAGCGATTCCGAAAGATAAACTCATTGGGTCGGTCCGGTTTTGCTCGAGGTTTAATTTATTCTTTGTTTGCTTTGCACAGGACCGACACAGTTCGACCGACACCATTAGGGCATGTTTAGATCCCACCTTAAAATTTTAAACCATATCACATCGAATGTTTGAACACCTGCATCAAAATATTAAATACAGGCTAAAATATAACTAATTATATAGATTGCAACTACTTTGTGAGATAAATCTTTTAAGCCTAATTACTTCATGATTTGACAATGTGATGCTGAAGTAAACAATGCTAATGACGGATTAATGATGCTTAATAAATTCGTCTCGCGGTTTACTGACGGATACTGTAATTGTAATTGATTTTTTTATTAGTGTCCGAACACCCTATGCAACAATTTATATAATATCCGATGTGACACGCCAAAAACTTTACATCATGGATTGTATTTGATTTGTGTGAAAATTTTGTAGGAAGGTGCTTGGAAAGCATGGTTAGAGAGCTCTTGTTACTCTTCTTTAGTTCTTTTAATTTCTTGGAAAATAAATAATAATAAATCATCAATTCGAACTTGGCCTTGGCCCTTACATAGACTAGGCACAACTCGTACAAGCAAACAAAAATAGGTTCATCCCTCCACGGGTAAGCATGAGACGATCAGACGATGCTCCACCAAGGGAGCAAAGCCTTCCTGTGGATCACGACTGACGTGTCCACGCGGGCCCGCCTGGCCGCGTCAGCGACCGACTCGCCTCTCGCCACGTCGTCACCTCCCGAGTCTCCACATCCAAGTCTGATACGTACTGCTACTCCTGCTAGCAGATCGATGACTGAACGTACGCAAAATGATTCATGCACGTTGCAGTGTACCCAATACAAGTTATACAACTATATGTCACAAGAGTTGTATACGAGGAATAAAGAGATGACCCTTTTTATTGATGGCCAAAGTTTTAAGAGTTTGACTGTTCAAATCATTTCTAAGTAAAGGATGATTACGGGCATGTTCGGTAGATTTTTACTGCAATTTTAAGCTATGCTGTATAGTGTAACTGTTCGGATACACCGAAGGCATAGCTGCTGGAAGCTGTTGCTTGCTGGCTGGTTGCAACGTAGCCGTGCTACGCTAGGTTGTCCGAACAAAGCATATATGTTTAGTAGTACACAACCAACCCGTTGGATACATATGAAATAATTTTTATACGGTGCTGATAATTTTCTTTAGATGTTATTACTCCCTATGTCTAGAATACAAGGTATTATGTGCCTTTCAACTAAAATTTAAGAAAGTAGTAAAAGCACAAAGCACGGTATAAATAGTGATGGCTTGAAGAATATAAAGCACTAGCACAAAAGGTGATGGATGTGGAATAAACTATCCCTCTTTCGAAAATATAAGCCACGACCACTCATAGCTCAAAATCAAGAAACATTCATTATCGTATTATCGTTTTGATCACCAATTCACAATAATAAGAGTAATGTGCATGTGCGGTCCATAAACTTGTGTTGGTGTATCACCTAGGTCCCTGAACTCTCAAAATGCATTTTTGGATTCCTCAACTTGTCTCGGGTGTCATATAAATCCAAACAGGCTCTAAACCGCTCTGTGTGCTGACGTGGCATGCCGTGGTGGCGCCTACGTATTAGTACAACCCATATGTCAGTCACATATAGAAAAAAAATTAAGAACATAATTTTCTCCTCTCCTTTTCATTTATTTTTCAAAATTAAAAACTTCCTTTTCTCCTCAATCTCCCCTCTTTTAAAATTTTATTTTTTCTATGAGAGTGACATGTGGATCCCACGGACACATAAGCGTTAGCGTGGCATGCCACGTCATCTCACGAAGCGGGTTAGAGCTCGTTTGGACCTATATGACACCCGAGACAAGTTGAGGGACATAAAAATGCAATTTGAGAGTTCATGGACCTAAGTGACACACCTGCACAAGTTTAGGGACCGCTGGTGCACTTCACTCCAATAATAAATACAGTACACCCATCCAATAGAATTAGATAGCTTGAGGATGAAAGATTTAAAAACAATAATTTAGTTAAAAGAAGGTGTTAGTTAATTGCATACATGCATGCACACATTGTATTATGAAATATCTAGAAAAAAATAGTTACTCCTTCCATTTCATAATGTAAGATTTATGTCTAGATTCATTAACATTTATATGAATGTGAACAATGCTAAAAAAAATTTACATTATGAAACAGAGGAAGCATGCTATTATGAAATATCTGAAAAAAATTAGTTATCTTTTTATATTTAGAATAGGGGTAGTAATATAAAATATGGTAGACGAGGAATAAAGTACTGCCTCGGGGTTTTAAAAAATCCCTTATATTTTAGGATGAATTTGAAGGGTGTAATCCTTATAGTATTTTGGATTATTATTATTATTTTTTGCTTGGGCGAGTCCCTGGGTGTACATAGCAAAACAAGGCAACACACGTGTATAAAGAAAGAAAAGTGAGCAGATTGCCTTTTGTCCAGTCCAGCCCTCAAAAATTTCCCCCAAAACTCCTGCCCCTTCTTCTTCTTCTTGCCGAGGAAGCCAAAGCAGCGGGAGCAAAGCGGAGCGCAATGGCGGGGTCGTCGGAGCCGACGCGGGTGATGGTCGCGGTGAACGAGTCCTCGATCAAGGGCTACCCGCACCCCTCCATCAGCTGCCGCGCCGCCTTCGACTGGATGCTCTCCAAGCTCGTCCGCTCCAACGCCGCCGGCTTCCACCTCCTCTTCCTCCACGTCCAGGTCCCCGACGAGGACGGTACGCGCCGCCCTCTCTCCCATTGCTCTCGCGGGAATCCCCCCACACACCACCGACCGTGGGGTGGTGGGCTGCTTTTGCTTTGCTGTTGCTGCGTCTTCGAGGTGCTCGATGGAATGCCTCGGTTCTAGCTCTTTGCAATCTCGTGATTTTGGTGGTAGATCGTCTCCAAGCGTATCCTAGGAGTTCGCAACACTAAGGTGGTTCTGATCGATTTACTGTGTACAAATTCATTAAAACTGCTGCGACCTGTGTGGCTGTGGAGTGTTAGGTTCCTCTGACGAGCGTGGCCGCGTGGGTTGTGGACAAGGTCCTCTGCGGGGGGGCTGGTACTATTTCAGGATAAATCGATGCTATGCTGTTTTTAAGAAGGTCATACGTGTTAGTAGATGGCTATTGGCCTATGGTTTGGTAGTTGGCACGGTATCTGAATAAGCTCTATCACTAATGACAGGTGCAGAATCTTTTGCCGGACTTATTGAGTGTTTCATGAACTCCAAAGGATTATTTCCCCAAGTCAAATGACCATGATGATTTAGTATTTAAATTAGTTTTGACCATTTATTTTAAAGTAGCTTTGACTGTTTCTGGATTCTAAGGGCCTTTCGCCAGGGCAGAGGCGGGGGTATTTTAGTGTTTACCAGTAAGTTGAATATATGCAAAGTTCGTATGATCTTATCAAATATGTGCAGGGGTACTGCGAAGTGTAAAAGAAAATATGATTGATTTGTCCTCTGTGTTGGGTTTAGGACTAGCGAATGTGGTTGGTCATTCCGCATACACACTGTTGTTGTTTTTTCCTCGGTGCTCTTTTGAATTGTACAGATGTGACAAAATTTGACTGAATGTAGAAGCTCTTTTTGTCATCTTCTTATCTTATGCTTCTTCGACTTAATTTCTATTATTACTGCTCTACTAGGAGAATGTTTAATAATGTTACACATATAGTTCCCATCATGAGTCATCGATCCTATTGTGTTGATGTGATATTGCCTATGCATATCTTCCATCCTTTGATGGAATAGAGCTCTGATTAGTAATCACAGAATTTTAAGTCAATATCGTTTTTGAATCCTTTAGATCATCCACTTGCCACAAATAGTATATTGCTCACTCACTTGGTTTTCTTTAAGTTTGCCAGCTAAATCTTTTGTTTTCTCTTTTGAGCCACTGTCTAGTACTACACTACTACTTATTCATTTCTGGTGTTCGAGGAAATGCTTCTGCTGCAGGAAGATCAAACTCTCTATGACCTATTTCCCAAGTTATTCTATTATCCAGTTTTGAGGTTGATGGCCCAGTGCCTTGTATAGAAACTTGTCAATTTTGTTTTTCTGCTTCCTTTTATTTCCATTCAGATGACACAGTTTCATTGCTCCAAATGAATTTGACCTGAATACTGCTTTCTCATGATTTTTGGACCACGATACACTTAAGCTGATACCTGAATTTCAGTACAGGGTGTCCAAAGCTTAGGCAGCACTTATCTTAAAATCTTCCTTTTTGTATTATCTTACCTTTTTTTTTTGTTTCTTTGCTGGAGTGAGATAATTTCTTTGTCTATAAAAGATCTACCCACAAACTTCATCAGTATGTGCTGTATTTTATATTACAAACCATAATACAATTATCTCTTATTTTTACAAAGTCTATTCAATTAAACAAATCTACAGAAGTCCTGCATTCCTGCCTTCAGATGTTTTGTTATGCTTTTGTCTTAGTTGATGTTGGTGTTTAGCCCTTATCATTGAGTGACTTTAGTTCCCATGCAACGTGCCGACTTAAACAGTTGTATTTTTGGATATTTTATTTTTTCCATCTAATCACCGTTTTTTTTTGTTTAATCAAAAGGATTTGATGATATGGATAGCATCTATGCATCTCCGGCAGACTTTCAGAGAATGAAACAGAGAGACAAGATAAGAGGGCTTCACTTGCTTGAGCACTTTGTGAATCAATGCCATCAACTGGAGGTAATCAAACCTCCATATTTCTTTTTGGTCCTTTTCCTGAGGATGGTTAATCGAAATTGGTCAGCACACAGAAAATTAAGTGTGTTTTCTTGACTATTGCAGACTCCAATAGCCAACAGTACTGATCTTTTTTGTTTAATGTTCTGGCGTTTGTCTAATTATTTGCAGATAAAATGTGAAGCATGGATTAAACAAGGGGATCCAAAGGAAGTCATCTGCAGCGAGGTGAAGAGAGTTCAACCAGATCTTCTAGTTGTGGGAAGTAGGGGCCTTGGACCATTTCAGAGGTAATTTATGTCAAAATGACTGATTGAACTTGTCAGCATTTTATTTTAAAAGTTATGCACATATAAGTATTCTTCATTGTGTGTTATGATGGTTGCGCACATATGACCTCCAGTTCCAAATATAAATCGTTTTGGACTTGTGCACAAGAACTAAGAAAGTAGCTCACATGATTTTGTTACCCTTCATCTATACTAAGTTGGAAATGATGAGACATTTATTTGTGAGGATGATACCGTTAAGTTGGTAGAGCAAACATGGAAGTTAAGTGGTAAAGTTGCATAGAAGTTATAAAGTGACTTATATTTAGGAACCAGGAAAGAGTTAGAAAGGCTAAAACAGCTTATACTTGGAATTGAAGGGAGTTCTTTGATAAGATGATCCATCACTAGGTGTGCATCGTCCAAACTAAGATATAATACTATGTATTTATTTCTAAAAATTTTGCTGAATTGAGCAAGTAATACAGGATGACTGGGGGTGTTTGAACAATTGATTTCATGTTGTTTGATATTTCTAACAACTGGTGGTTGTTAGGATACAGTCTTTTTTCTATTTCATTTTCTGTCCATTATGTGAGGGAAATGGTATTGTACTCTGAAGGCGTACCTATTGCTAGTCATGTCATAGCATCTTGCTTGTTTTTTTTTTTTATAAGATTTAGACTTCATATGTACAATATCTCGCCCCTTCCATATTGAACTTGTGACATCTTAAACAGCTATTGTGTTATTATGCTAGGAAAAAAGACGAGCAACAATTTTTCAAACTCAAATTTCTGTTGAAATCCTTGTTGGTTACCTAAAGGATTTTTAAAAATACCTTAAGCACAATAACACTGGTTCTTTGGAGCTGGCTGTAACATGATTAGTGGAGATAAATCAAGTATGACACATACTAGATTAACTTTGTGAACTATTTACACTGTCTCATTAAGCTGGGTTGCAATTTAATTCTGTACCAGATATAACATACTTGCCAGGTTGGCATGTATTCCCAACTACAAAATGGATATGTCCAAACATTACGTCTTTACCTCAACTTCCTTTTTATGATATAAACCTGCTATTCCTAAAGCTATAATCATCAGCATGAGTATAATTAGCTTTCTGCTGACTTTATCATTTTGAGAACTGAATGGACCAAACAAACTTTTTTTTTTTTGCTACTCCCATGCAGCCTGTAGTGGAAGCTAAGGGCCCATATGGAACGGGAGAAGAAAAAAAATGAAAACATAGGGGAAAAACATATGAAACTCATAGGTTGTTTACTTGTTTATGCCTCACTAGAAAAAAGTACACAATTTGGGGTGAAAGATACAAAGGAAAAGGATCATGAGGGCCAACCTCATGATAGATTGGCCTTTTGTTTTTAAGCCAATCCATAAGAAATCTAATGGATTTATAGGAGCTCACCCTTTTATACCAGAGCGCCAAATCAAAATGTTTCTAATACCTTCAAAATTCATCCAAAAAATCCTTTTGTTTCAAACACCCCCGTTTTCAAGAATACACAAAAGATTTGCATATCATTGCATTAAGATGAAAGTAGGTTACAAGGAACCTAAACCAGTCCAAATGTTAAACATCTAGACTAATCAACCAGGACCGAAACACAACAGATTTCGCGAACTACTGTACTATGTATGGCGCTGTCATTTCTCCTTTTGGTCATAGTGGTTCTGATATCGTCCCAAAAGTCAGTTTCTCAAGTTTGCAAGTTGATTGTGCATGCAGCGTGCATACTTATTTTTATTTTTGTGAGCATGCGTGTGTGCTTGTGCCTTTGTAATTATGAAAAAAAGACTTTGGTATTCGTGCGCTCTAGACAAGATGTTGCCTTGTAAATCAAGCAGCAGTAGAGCGTGCCTACTGTGGAAAAAAGCCTATGGAGTAACCCTAATGATAAACACTCATTTGATATTTTCTTTAGAATGTCGCACTTCTAATAGAAAGACTTTATGATTCAGTGGTCTATACGGGTAGAACTAATAATATCTCCAGCTTGTGTTGTAGTCTTGTACAGTTGTACTATGAAATAGCTAAATTTTAGGACAGATGTAGCAGTTATCTGTGCAGAACTAATCCTGTAATTCATAGAGAACATGATAATTTTCTGTGACCAATATAAATCATGTAGTTTGAATAAAATCTTATCAAGTTGTTGCTTTTTTCCCAATTCAGGAAATGAATGGGATATAGTATTGTAGTACATTTTATCTATGCAATGCTATATGAGACTGAATTGGAAGAAAAATATCTACTTATATAGACTTCTACTGTCACACAAGCTATTTGTTTGCATCTTCATGATTTTCTGTTTAATCTACGAAGAATTGTTAGATCATTTTTTTAACAAGTACATTATACTCTCTCCGTTTCACAATGTAAGTCATTCTAGCATTTTCCACATTCATATTAATATTAATGAATTTAGACATATATATATCTATCTAGATTCATTAACATCAATATGAATGTGGAAAATGCTAGAATGACTTACATTGTGAAACGGAGGTAGTACTTCTGTTTTTTTTTTTTTGGGTAGAAGAATTACTACAGAAACTTATATGTGAATGAGAACAATGTACACCTGCATATCGAAAAATGTATATTGCTCATTGATATTCTGTAACGTGTTGTCTTGAATTGCGCCATGGTTATTCCTGTTTTACTTGTACTAATGACTGGTGCTGTTAATCGCGTTGCAGGGTTTTCGTGGGCACAGTGAGCGAGTTCTGTGTTAAGCATGCCGACTGTCCAGTCATCACCATCAAACGGAAGGCCGATGAAGCACCGCAGGACCCTGTTGATGATTGATCCCTTCAATGTCATACTTGAGAATGAGATATTCTTCACTGCTCAATGGGTTTAATGTACAAAATACAATATGGTAGTAGTGCTTGGAACTAGTACAAATCTTTGCACAGTCCACCCCAAAACTAGAGTGAAGATGAAGAACACTATTGCGACAAGAGGTTGTATCCTATATGAGATACATCCAAGTTTGTTATGAACCTAAGCTACCTTGATGATGAATCACGTACTGGGCTTCGCAGAAATGAATGTTCCACCCCTTATCTGCCCTTGCCTGACCACATTTGCAGGGTACCTGAAACCTGGGGGCATGGGCATGCCGTGCTGCGGATGGTGTTGGGGCATGCCATGCTGCTGTGGATGGTGTTGGTGTTGGTGTTGTTGATGTTGCTGCTGATGCCCTTTGCCGTCTCCCTTGCTGTCGTTCTTCCATGCTGCAGGTTTCCCTGGGGTGAACTTGATCTCGAAGCCGTCGTCGATGTCGTGGATCATGGCGCGGGAGCTCGCCATCGGCTTCATCACCGGGTACTTGATCTCGAACCCCTTCTCCAGGTCGCCGCCGACGGCATTGATGCCGTAGAACTGGTCCTCGGCGGAGGCCGCCCTCTTCTTGGAGAGCCGCCGGCCGCAGAGCCGGCCGACGACGCAGGCGGCGACGGCGAGGAAGGTGATCACGGCGAGCACGGTGAACACCGGGCCGAACGAGCCCCTGGACGTGGTGGCCGGCTGCGCGTGCATGATGGAGTTGGAGGTTGGGTAGTAACCCATGGGCTGAGGTAAAGACGCCATCTTCCACTTCTCTTGTGTCACTCTTCTGCTGGTTTTTAGCTCTTGTTGCAAAGCTACTGATCACTGCTCTTCACTCTTCTCTGCCTCTTCTTGACTAGGAAATGGTTTGTGTGATGGAATGGAAGTGTCTCCTTGAGCTCAGAGGCAGGGGTGGTCCTTTTATGATGGAGGAGGTAAGAGGACCCGGATTTGAATTGCACAAATTCCTTTTCGTATTGGCAAGCTAGGCATTGCTATGATGGTGTTGCCCATCTTTTCATTCTGTTTTTTTTTATCGCGGAGATCTTTGAACGCATTGGGGCGCGAGAAAGGCGAGTGCTTTGGGATCTCTTTGGAGCAGTTCAATGCGAGCTTGGAATAACGTCTCGGTATGCAGCCGCAGCCTGCCTTCCTGCCTGTTCTCTCTCTCACTCTCACTACTGTTTTCTTCTGTGCTTTTGCTTTTGGACGTTGCATTGGATCAAAGCAACCGTCGCAGCAGGGAGAAGGCCCGGGCAGCGACATCACATCGCTTTGGCTTCCTTTGATTGCTTTCCCACCTTCGCTTTAGCAGATTGTGGGGGCAACGAGGAATGAGCGCCAGGGCCACTAGACTGGTCGCCTTTCTTGGGCATGCCGATGGATGGCAGCAGCAGCAGCAGGCAGCAGCTTGCCGTCGCCATTGGCATGTTGCTGCCTCCTCCTCCTCCAGGCCCCTCCCTTCAAATTCCCTGAGGTGACATCTTGGGGGCCTGTTCATCATAAGGTTTTGCTCTTACCATGATTTGTTTTCGGTGAATGCTCTGGGCCTCTGGCTCTCGATTGAACAGGGTAGGTGAACTCGTGGGCAGTATTATTAGGTCTAGCGTATGTAGCTACGTGGAACTCGTTATGATGGTCGATCGTTGAGATGCACTCTAGTCCTACTGCTAGAACCAACGAGGAGTTTTAGATGACGTTGCAGTCTCCTGTGATCAAGTGTCGTTTTCAAAAAAAAAAGAAGAAAGAAAGAAGGAACCACGCACTTCAACTCGAATTTCATTGAGCTCTTACAAGGTAAGTATTCTTACGAAAATAAGTAAAAAATCGAAGAACAAACAATTCGATTTCTGAATCGGCAAGAATTCCTCCGGATGGTACCTGTCCTGAAGTGAGGCCTGAAGTACTTGAACTGAGGGCTGAGGCGGACCTAAAGTGCTTCCATTAGGGCGACCGGAGCGGCAGTGTCATGATGCGCGGTGCTGTAGCTGGGCACGATTCGGTCGCGTCACGCCGCGTTGCCGCTGCTTTGCTCGGCCGCCGCTGTCCGCACTCGAGAGATTCCTGCCAGGTCGACCCAGGTGTCGCATCGTAATCCATGCCCGTGTTGTCACCCTCACGCAGGAGAGGAGAGCGGCAGAGGGAGGGCTGCGAGTTTGGACGCTAGTACAGGTGATGAGCACCCCGGCGACAAGCGTACTGGAGTACTACGAGGGCAGTACTACGTACCGAGTACGGCCCGCTTAGTGGTACAGTACACTACTGTACCACATATCGTATCGGAGGCTCAGAGCACAACCTGCAGTGCAGGATTGCAGCAGCCAGCAGGAGCTCGGACAGTCAGCCGGACCACATCCTCCGATGATTCACCGTTCACGAACCGTTTGAGAAAAACTGGATCTGCATTTTGGACTAGTGGTTTTGGGAGCATCTACTGGCTGCGGTTCCTCTCAAAACTAAAAACTCATCCTAAATAATTCGGTGCATTTTTATTTAGATTTTGATAAGTTGTAGGTAAAGAATTTGGAAAATTAACTAAAATTGTTTTTTTCAATTTCTTTAGATTTTCATCAACTGCTCCTTAAAATCATTTACACTAGCACAAATTCTAGGAGTAACTCTGAACCTTTTACAATGAAAACCACTCACAAATACTTGAGGTGTAGTCTTGAAATATTGGTCTCTCTCATTATGCAAGTGATTTCGGTTGGTATTCCATTTTTTTCCTTGTCAACCTTTTACATTTTATATTGGGACAATTTCGTTTTTGCCCCCACTTTGATGCCTAATATTGATTTTGCTCCATACTTTTTAGGATTTTCGTTTTTACCCTCACTTTTTTTAACTGAAAGAGGCGTTTACCCCTGGTTTGGATGGAAGTTAGTAGGACCAGGTTTATGGCAAGAAATAAATATTTTTTGAATTAGTGATTTACATTTTTACCCCTCGAAAGAGTTAACCACTCTCTCTCTTATCCTCTCGCTGCAGTCAATCCCAGAGACCTAGTGCGGCGGCGTGCGAGCGGGTGGCGGCGGCGAGAAGGAGAGCAGGCGTCGGCCAGGCGCCGCTCCTCTCGGCGCGTGCAGGACCCACAGCTCGCTTACACGTGGGACCCACAGCTCGCGCGTTCGACATGTCGCTGGCGGCGTCGGCGACCAGGTGGCCTTCTCCACGGCGTCGGAGCTCCGGCACGCGCTGCTCCGCGCGCTGGCCGAGCTGGACGCGGCGCATCAGGCGGAGCTGCGCGGATGGAGTCCGAGGCGGCGCGCCGCGCCCTCGCTGCGCTCGTGGCGTCCGCGGCCACCGAGCGCGACGAGCTCCGGCGGCACTGCCACTCCCTCCTGCTTCTGCCCCACCACCAGAGCCAGGCCGCCGAGCCGCCGACGCGGACGTAGGTCAGCCTCCCGCCGCTCACGTTGTCATCCCCACGACAATCGCCCATGCAGGGAGATCATGCTTCAGCAGCAGGAGTGACAGAGGAAAGGACTCTGTTTCTTCCAATGTGAGGCAACCAAGGTGGTTCTTTGACATGGAAATTTTGTTGAAATTTTTGTCAAATATTTTAATTTCAATGTCAAAATTTTGTCAAAATTCCATCAATTCAAATTTTGTCCAATTTGTAATGTCAAAATCTGTCATTTAAATTTAAACATATTCACAAAAATAAATTTTCAAAGCATTGCATAATGGGAAAAACACACAATTAATGAATAATATGGGAGAGGGCATAAATGTCATATTTAACACCAGTTAACTCTCCATCCAACAGGGCAAAAGTATCTTTCGTTAAAAAGTGGGGGCAAAAATGAAACCCTAAAAAGTAGGGGCAAAATCAATATTAGAAATCAAATGGTGGGGCAAAAACGAAATTGTCCCTTTTATATTTTACTTTTTTCCATTTAAATAGAGGTATAAGATTTTTAGATGAGACACCTAAAAATCTAAAAATCTAGAAACTAATATAAAATATCTCCTCTACGCCGTTCCCATCTCCTCTCTTCGGCGCCAAGCAAACCAGGAAAGGTGTGGGCACGATCTCTGCTACTTGCTAGCACAGATAGAGGCGGCGATGATTAATGAGCTCGGCAGACCTGGTGTTGGCTTGTCAGATCTGCTCGAGCTCACTTCCACCACTGCAACTTCTCCCTTCTCCATCCACCTATGCTCTTGATCTCGCCCCCATCTCTTTGCTCCTGATTAGCCACCACCGCTTGAAGCTCCCACGCGAGGGTGGTGGGGACTAACGCATTGGGTGAATCATAACTTTGCACCACATGAGTAGTATGGGTTGCCGAGGCACCCATGCCCTCTGCAAGGCACGAGAAGCCTCTGAAGCCACTCGAACAACCGAGGTAGAGCAGCTGCTCCAACGTGGCGTGGTAAGGTCACTTGCCACGTTTTCGCTATGAATGCCATTTTGTTTGTGCTATGTTGCTTAGGGCATGCTCAATGTATATGGACTACATTGGTATTATGGTGGGTCCAACTAATACATATTAGCATGTCCACGGTGTATATGGCAATAGTGGATATTAAGGTGGATCCTACAAACCCAAGATTAGCCATTGAGAGAGGGAGAGAAAGTAACACTATCATGAGAGAGGAAAGAGTAATATAATTTTTTTATTCCTTGTGGGTGGTCTTTATGCATATGCCTAGCTCAAGCAAATATCACCTATAAAACTACTCTCACAATGTATAAGGTTCACTTTAGAGGCTTAGGTGGTGTTTGGATGGGAGGGACATCCCAAACAGCCCCTTAATACCCACCCTTAAATGTTCATTTGTGGCTGCCCTTACCTGTCTTTCCTTTTATGAATGGAATGGGCAATATTTTTTGCTTGGAAGATGTTCAAGTCTGCTGGATTGGGATTGGGAGGTACTCCTACTCCGTAGGAGTAGGTGGCTTGTTCGTACACTGGCGTTGCACTTCTTTAGATTGGTTGTCGCTACGCCCAGACAAACTGGCTAGACTAAAGTCTAGGAAGTCTAGGACCTGGCGACCTGCACCTCGCTTCAGCTTGCCTGAGAAATTTGGAAGGACCAAGGACCTGGTGCGCTGGTGCCTAGTATGAAAAAACTGTTGTATGTTCGTTTTGGATTTTTGCCATTACCCATTTACCCTCCTGAAAACGTTTTCCTGCCTCGATTCAAACCGAAAAGGGAAATGAATTATAAACTCTCAAGTTTTTTACATGTCATTTAAATAATTTAATAAAAATATAAAAAACATTCAACAAGATAAATTACTATGTTATATATCATACACAAACAAGTTAAATTTTGACTTTACAAGTTACAATAGAATAAACAAATTAATGTATATTATAGTAATTTGTTTCGTTTACAACTTGTAGTAGTTAAATTTGACTGTATATATTTTATAGAGTGATTTATCATATACTAATATAGTATTTCTTAAGTTTTTTTATAGCCCATTGAATAACATGCAAATAATAAGAGGATCTCTCTCAGAAGTTTAGAATCGTTTTCCTTATTCAAACATGAGTTCATTTGCCAGGTTGTCACCAACATAGTAGCAATGTGCTTCTTTGGCGAGCAGAGGTTGTCAGAGCGGCTTTCCACACGATAAAGGAAAGAACTGTGGCTGTGTTTAGTCTAGCGCAAAGTTTGAATTTTAGTTGAAATTGAAGATATATGACTAAAAAGTTGTGTGTATAACAGGTTAATGTGATAGAAAAGGACTGAAGTTTGGATCAAACTTTGGTCTAAACACAGCCTGTGTTAGGATTGTGTTCGAGGCGTATACGCGGCATCTCAAGCAGACAGAACCTTGCGGCGAAGATGGAGAAGAAGGCGGCGATGCCTGGCTGTCAGTGTGTTGATTGGTGTGCCTCGTGAGACTTTTTTTTTTTTTGAAACCAATGCCTCGTGAGGCTGGAATCGCCGCTCGACCGCTTCTTTTTTTTTTTTAAAACCACTCGACCGCTTCATGGATCTTGTCAATGAGTCCTCCACAGAACTCGTAGGACGTCGGACAATGGCAACGAAGCTGGAGGAAATGTGTCGAGAAGAGGAATATATAAGACGAAAAAAAATATTCTCCATCTTTTCTAAAATATAGAACTTAAAATTAAATATACATATCTAATAACGTAGTAATAGAATATGTCTAATTCGATCTAAGTTACTATATTTCTAGAACGAATGGAGTACATGGAAAGTTGTGTGCTCACGGGAGTCAGGATGGTGGATATCATACGGCTGGCAAGCCACCATGGACACCATTTCAGCAGTGTTTTCTACGCACCATGAACCATAATTGCATTGGGAACTAATGCGTCAATGTGTGCAGCACAAGATGAATCCCTTGTGGTCGATCGGGAGTTACGAGGTTGGGGATTTAGGTCTCTGGCATGGGTTGCCCTCCATGGTGTGCAGAGGCCTAGGATTCTACACAGTTCTGAAGGTTTAGGAAGGCATGTCATAAAAACTCGATTTTGCTATATATTTGTCGACAAATTTTTCCCCAAAATTTGACAGATGTAATTACAGTAAATCGTAGTGTAATTACATTACTGTAACTATAGTGTAACTTGTATTAACTTTCAAAAATCTCTCTGTAACATGTTATTTTCGTTAAAATGGAGATCGTGGGAACAAATTCTTTCATATATGTGTGTGCTATGATTTGTTTTCTTCCTCACCAAAACAAATCTTGTAATAGATCTAACGATTCAAAATTATGTGAAACTTACATATAAGTTACACTGTAGTTACATGCAAGTTACAGTGTAATTACATATAAGTTACAGTGTAATTACACTACGATTGTACTATAATTACATCTGTCAATTTTTGGGGAAAAATTTTCGACAAATGTATAGGCAGTCCCACCAAAATTTTGGTAACTTTAATAGTAAACATGCTAGTTTGGATTGAAGCCAAACAATTGGTAGTGCCACGCTCAATTTGGCTACATTCTAGAATCTTCTCCACTTTTATACTAAATTTTGGTTTTATATTGGTATTAAACCAAACATAGGCTGTTCACTTTATCAAAAAAACCTTACCAAATTTTGGCATTGCCAAATTTTGGTAGTTGCCAAAAATTTTGGCAAACTTGCCAAAATTTTAACATGATTTCTTATATAGTTACCAAAATTTGGTAGCAACTAAATGTAGCCACTTTTTTGGCAACTTTACCAAAATTTGGTAAAAGTTGAAAATAGCAGCAAAGTGAACAGGCCATAGACTAGCTACTTTACCCTACCAAAAAATTGGTAGGGTAGAGAACCAAACAGGCCCGTTAAGTCCCATCCGGTATGCAGAACATCAAGAAAAGCCAACATGTGGCCCACCTTATATTGCCAGCCCAACCCATGCGCAGTCCCCTTCTTTAGTTGAAAGATTTCGAAATTTGAGTTCAAAGTTTTAAAATTTTGAGTTGAAAGTTTTAATTTTTAAGATAAAAGTCTTTTAAAATTGAAGTTGAAAGTTTAAAATTTTGAGTTGAATGTTTTGAATTTTGAGTTGAAAGTTTTTGAAGTTTGAGTTAAATTTTTTGAATTTTGATACAAAATTTTTATAATTTGAGTAAAAAGTTTAAAAAATGTATTGAAAGCTTTTAGAATTAAAGTAGAATTTTAAAATTTCTAGTTGAAAGTTTCAAATTCTCAATATAGTTTTAAAATTTTAGAAAAAATTGCAACAACATTTTAAGAAAAAATATCTGCAAGAGGGAGCGCATGCTTGTCCGTGGTTATCTGAAATAGATTACGCGAAATCAGTAATTAACACTAGTCGAGACCATTTTTGACGATGACCCACTAGGCCTAACATGCACACACTTGCGTGCGCTAGCAGCGCTGCTAGCGCGTACGTGCTAGATATGATTTTCACTCTGTTGCACGCGGGAGAGTTGAGCGTTGCTGATGCTTCATGAGCTCAACCATGTTGACCGCAATGGCAACGACCTCCCAATAGCAAGCCCCCTTCTCCTTCTGGCGAGTTTCCTCCTACGAGATTGATCCAACTACTAGGTTAGCTCTTTTCTCAACCCTCATAGCCCCATCCCTAGCATGTTGTCACCCCGGCATCGATAGCGTCGAAAGGCATCTACATGCCCGCATGGCTTGCTCAGTCAACTTCCTCTCCACCCCCCTTGCCCCCAGCCACCAACACTACGCGTGGTGCCGACATCGTGGCTTTGGCCTTTGATGATGCCACCGTTGCCTCACCACCCGTCCTTGTCCGCTACCTTCCATGCTATCCCTCTAACCCTTACTTCCTCCGTCCCAAAAAAAGACAAACCCTGATTTCCGTGCCCAATATTTGACTATCCGTCTTATTTGAAAAAATTATAAAAAAAATTAAAAAGACAAGTCACGCACAAAATTTTAATCATGTTTTATCATCTAACAACAATAAAAATTTGAATTATAAAAAAAATTCATATAAGACGGACAGTCAAAGTTGGACATGCAAACCCAGGGTTTGTCTTTTTTTGGTACGGAGGGAGTATTCTCAACCTCTCTCTTCACAACAACTCCCATCCTCTGTGAAACCTTAAACCTAACCCGGTAGCTTGTCACGACGCTCATTATCCATTTTGGCAGAGGAGAGGGGGGATCAGGATTCATGATAGGCCTTACTCGTGGTGGGCTCTAGGCCCATGGCTATTACAATAAGCCTCATTAATTTGACTAGTGGTGCGACCGCGGCAAGGCAAGCGACTAGTGGACAAGGACACCCCGCAACCCCGCGTCGCTGGAGTGGACGTCGGATTCGACAGCGCTACTCGCGTCCGGTGTGTGGAGCGCCGCGCCGCGCCTTCTTTTTGAGAAGGGTACAATATAGGACGCACACTAACACACATCACACTCACAACACAACACACGCGCACGCACGCGTGCGCGTCCCTGACACGCGCCGCGCCTTCTGGCTGCTCGTCGTCGCGCGCCGGGGAGAAACGAAGGGCCTGTTCACTTTGATGCCAAAAAAAACCTTACCAAATTTTGGCATTGCCAAATTTTGGTATAGTTGCCAAAATTTTGGCAAACTTGTCAAAATTTTGACATAATTTCTTATATAGTTACCAAAATTTAGTAGCAAACTAAATGTAACCACTTTTTTGGTAACTTTACCAAAATTTGGTAAGGTTGAAAATGGCAGCAAAGTGAACAGGCCCGAAGCATGGCGGACTGGCGGTGGCCGTCATTCCCGTGACCATGACCACTACATATTTGGGCCAAAATGTATTTTGGGCCACTAGATATATCCATCTACTTGCAATTCTTGGTCCGGCCCTCTTAATCATAGGCTGTGTTATTTACGGGCATGGACTAATTAGTCTATGATAACTTTGCTTTATGGCCGAACAATAGGATGAACATATATACCCTCTTCCATGATAAGTTTATTTTAAATCCCATATACCAATATAAAACCAAAAGATTATATTACCCACTCTTTATCAAATCTAAATGCTATTATTTTCCACTGTATCTACTTTCAATACATTTATTCCCTACTTTCATAAACTCCACTGCAATGAATTACTTAAAAATGATTTTTACTTTGGGACAAACCGAAGAAGCCAATAATAACTTATTTTGAGACAGAGAAAGTACATACGAGTATTTTCCATAAATAGATCGGAGTAGTATCAGCTATAAAACTATATTAATGCAGTTTTATCTCTTCCGTGATCTATCATCTACTAGTATTTGATAGCTTCTGCCTTCTGGACATGAGTTCGTAGCAGTTTGCTAGAAGCATTTCCTGGGTTATGTATGGTTATGAACGCTACCGGATGAATGTATTCCGCAGTGAGTTCCCATCAGCGAAGATCTCACGCAAAATATTCTTGTCCATCTTGTCTAGGCACTGAGGACGACATAACTCCATCAGAGTACGATGTTTTCTTTTCCCCGTTAGCTCAGGTATACTGTAGGATGCAATAATTGGAGCTTATATATATGGTGTCAAAACGTTGCTGACATAAGGATACTGCTGATCTATTGGAGATGGAGCTGCTCACATAACCATATCTCACTGTTCACAAAGTTCATAGTCAGTTGCACACTGCAGAGTGATTGAAACGCGAGAATTTACATGGATCATTAAAGAATCGCACGTTTGAAATAGAACAAGAAAGAAAAAACAAACAAACAAATGGAGTAGCTATTAATATCCAGATTCATGGAGAAAGAAATCTACTCCCTCCATCCCATAATAGGTGACGTTTTTGACTTTTTATTTGCAACGTTTGACCATTCGTTTTATTTGAAAAATTAGTGCAAATATAAAAAAAGATAAGTCATATGTAAAGTACTTTTGATAATAAAGCAAATGATGAACAAAATAAATAATAATTCCAAAATTTTTTGAATAAGACGAATGATCAAACATTGACAAACAAAAACTCAAAAAGACAAGTAATATGGGACGGAGGTAGTATACTACTAGCAAATTAGCACTTGAATTCAACACAAAGTGCACGCTTTGTCGGAGACGGTGACTGGGAGCCAGCCCAGGATAGCAGGCACCGATTGCGATCGGATTGGGACAGTGACAAAAACCATAAATATTTCCGCTCTTTAAAATCGCGTTATCCATCAACTGTTAAACCTGATTCTTTCAACATCTTGAGAAGTTGCAAACTTGCAATGATTTACTAATCGAGACGCCAATAACCTGACCCGCGGCGGCTGATTATTTCCCGTGCAACATGTTTTGATATAACAATGCTCTGTCTTTTCCGGTTAAAAACACAGGGTTAGGTGACGTAAACGCGTGCCCGGTTTTTCTCTCCTAAAGCATAAGCTCGATGTTGAGACGTGAGTTATGTATATTGGTAGTTTTACTGAAACGGGCTTTATTATTTTTACGCACCTCGAGTTTGATGGTTCGTGCAATCATAAGCGTGACATGTGTAAAATATCGGATGAACTCGGTCGACAAACGGGTGCTCTGGGTCAAAGATGTGAAGCGACCTGCCGATCGAGCGAGCGACCTCGCAACCAAACCAACCTGATGGTGCTCGGTCGATCCATCAACCGCGCACGTACGGGTGGGAGATCGTTCGATAGCTGCACTGCAGGAGCGCGCGGTGGGACACAAAAATCCGGAAGGAATTTAATTCTCTCGATCGCGTAGCACACGTGTGCGCCGCGCCCGGCTGGCCCGTTTGATCACGACCCGGCCGCTGCGGCGCGTCGTCGTCAGGCTTACCGGGCGAGCGAGCGAGCGAGCGATCTCACGATGGAAACGACGTACCAGGCGGCGACTCCCGACCCGACCAGCATGGCCCCTCCACGACGACGTCGGGGGTGCGGCTGCGGCTGCGGCTGCGGCTGCTTGGGGTCGGTCTAGCCTATTTCTACCGGCACACCACCCGGCCTGTCGCGGGTACAAAACTTGGTTTGGCTTCTGGAGCTCTGGACCCTGGAGGACACGTCGAGCACGTACAATGTCGGGGGCCAGCACGTACGCGAGTCGGTCTCTGGCTGGCCACGCGCGGCCCCAGCCGCCCGCCCGCCCATCGGTGGCTCGGTGTTTTCACGCGATGGCCGCGCCGCACTCGGTGATCGCTACCCGCGCGGCACGTTTTCTTCGAAATCCACCGGGCACGGCAAGCACGCACGGATCGCGCATTCGCGCGCGCGCCCCTCCGCCCACGCGCGCGGGTGGCGCCTGCCGACACAGTAGCACGCCGATGCTTGGGTACGGGCAGACACGTACAGATTATTAGTGTCACGCTCACGCGCGCCTCTCGCCTCGCGCTCACCTACTGCGCCGCGCGGGCCGTGTAGTAGGCCACGGTGTCTGCTCGGGAACACGCGCACCGGCGCGTCCAGCAATAGGAGCGCAGGAGTGTTGGGTTGGGTGACTGGTGAGCCGGGTGGGTATGGCTGCCGCCCCGCTGCCCCTGCCGTGCCAGGTCGCGCTTGACCGCTCATGGTTTCTGCACTGCTCGTTGTGACAGTCATACAGTAGTAGAATATCTGAGCGTGAGCGTGTCAAACATTTGCTGTTTAATCATCTCTCGTGTTCACTTTTAAAAGCATCGAACGGGAAGGGCCGGGAAAGTATAGTACAGTCCTCCATTGTTATTGCTCAACCTTACGTCGTTTACGCGTTAACTTCTGTCGTTTCTTGAGAGTGTTATGTGACTTATGTCGCGTCACTAGCACTATTTTCTTTTCATGCAAAGGTCGTCCCCAAATATTCCGATAGAGACGGGAGAGATCTCTCGCCGCCGTGCAGTTTTGCCGACTGTTTTAGTTTTAGCCGCATCTGTGACTTCATTCGGCGGCGGAATTCATCCGAGAAATTACGCGACGATATGGCAACGCAGCCTGCTGAAACGCAGCGGTTTTCTCCATTTCTTAATAGCACTGTAACTTCACCGCAATCACCACGAACTCTTCATGGCCTTGGTTACAACTTAGTACTCCTCCGTCCCAAAATAAATGCAGTTTTACACTATTCACGTTCAACGTTTGACCGTCCGTCTTATTGAAAATTTTTTATGATTAGTATTTTTATTGCTATTAGATGATAAAACATAAATAGTACTTTATGTGTGACTAAATGTTTTAATTTTCACAAATTTTTCAAATAAGACGGACGGTCAAACGTTGAACGTGAATAGTGCAAAACTGCACTTATTTTGGACGGAGGTAGTACAACAGAAACCTGCACGCCACGCCGGCACAGGTTTCATGTGGGGTTGGATGCGTGGCAGCAGTGTGGCAACTGACCGACTGATCGATCGACTGACACAGTACGCGACACACAAGCCTGATGTCTACATGCACAGAGGACGAGAGCGAGAGATAGGGAATTGGGGGAATATATACCTTGCTTGCGGATGGCGAGCTCGAAAAGCAAAGGAAAACAATGGTTTTTGAATCTGGAAAGAAAGGGAGCAGGGGGAGCAAAGACAGGGAGAGATGCTTCGGCTCTGCTATCCTTTGTCTCTTCTTTGCAATCACATGCCTTTCGACCCCCCAAAAACATGCTTTGAACGACCCCAAAAATAATCCACACCGGTTGTGTACGTAGACTAGGAATCCGTATTGCCGTACTTTTACAGTAAAAACAAATTACAGTGCTGTACGATTACTACAGTGTTGCTGAGCAAGCCCCTGAAATGGATAGGGCACACTTTCCTTTTCTCATGCTCTGTAATTTCTGGTACTAGTTGAGATGGATAGTGCACACTTGACATATTGAAGGAAAAACTGAAATGATATATTTGCAAATAAAAAATAATTTATAAATAAAACATTTTATATGTGTTATTAATGATCTAAAAGTAAACCTAAAAAAATAAAATACAATAAGAAAATCTAAAATTAACTTCAAATTTAAAGTTGAAAATTCATTTTTTACTGACACATCTGATAGTGATGGCAAGATAGGAGTACTAGCATGAAATCTCGTACTAGTAGTATTGAGCATCAGCAGTATGGGGAAAAACTTTACTAGTGGAGTACTAGAATCTTGAGGCGGAACACTTTCACATTGGAATACTGGATAATTTTGTTGTTTATTTTGACGACCCCACGTTGGTGATAAACTGAACAGCGGCTTTAGCGCCTTTTTTTCCCCTCACTTTTGTAAATTGATTTCTAAATGTTTGGTTGTTTTAGCACAAGTAGCTGTTTGGTTAAAAACAAATGAAAGGAATGGCTAGGAAAGAGAGTGATAACAGTGCCTATCTTTGGAGCACGGTCTTTGTCAACACAGTACTTTTCGACCAGTTTTTTCGTCGTGTATTTTGAGCAGGTTGGGGAAAATAATACAACGAAGTAAAAAAAAAAAAGGAGGAAGAAGGAGGGGGCCGCGGTCGATCGATTGGGTCAAGAAGAACATTACATGGCCCAATTGGAGTGAGCTTTCGGTTTTCTCATCTCTCCTTTATCACGAGGACCAAAATATTCCACGTGGCTCTGGTGTCGTCATGGCCACGCATGTATACCTGCCACGTTGGCCTCTTAACTAAGGTATAGTACTCTCTATATAGCATCGTAAATAAGATTACGAGGTGAGACTACCATACAGTGTGTACATACATGCAAAAGTTTGACCAAAGTATCGGCTCGGCTCGGTCGAGCAGCCGATTGACATGAGCCATCCCACACTGCACGCCAGATGCGGCGCATGCCATCTACTCCCCGCTCGTCGTCAGTACATTATCTTTTTTTATCAGATAATGACAGTCAGTACATTATCTGACGCATTATAACTTGAAATTTTGCTCAATCGATCAACAATTCAACAAACCGTGCGATTTTTAACCGAGAGGCCCCGCCGCGGAACGAACGGACCACTCCACCGTTGAAACCGGCAGAATTTACTGCCCGCCGCTCCGTATTTTTCACCTGGGAAACGCGCGCGCGCCGGCGCTGCTCCAGCTAGCACCCAGCAGCCATAAACTTGGACGCCCGCCCGGCACGCAGCCGCGGCCGGCCGGTCGGTCGGCCAGCCAGCCAGCCAGCCAAAGCATCGGTCACGCACGCGTATACTACTCCCTACCTCGCGCGCGGTTGCAACACCAGTCACACCACTCACCACCACTGGATGCATACGTAGGCCAACGGCCGGCCGGCCGCCTCGGGGTGCGAGAGCCGCGCGAGCCAGCCGCGCGCGTGGGCCTCACACACCCGTCTCGCGGACGGGGAAGCCGACGAGCTAAGCTACGTCGCGCGCGCGCGTTAGCTAGGCAGGGGCGCGCCGTGGCCGATCAGCCTCAACCGCGCCGCGTCCCCACGCAGATTTCTTCGCGTCTTCTCATACGGTGGGGGATGCGTATGCCCGACAGTGTGGGCCAGCCCAGCTGCCGTGACACCACCACCAGCAGTCGATATGTATAGGCCAAGCGCCCGGCACGCTGCGAGGACGGACGAGCAGTGAACTGGTGGTCTCTCTCTCCATCTCTCGCTCTTCCGCCTTTGGCCATGCAGCTTTCCCTCCCCTTCTTATTCACATCTCCCTCGTTCACATCTCCCACCACCACCACCGAATCGATCACCAACAACCCCCACACCACATCGACTGATTAGCTAGTTAGCTCCTCTTCTCTTCCCCTCCTACCTCCACTCCTACTCCATTATCCAGCAGCTCGATCGATCCATGGCTATCTAGCTTCTGATCTTGATCCCTTTCTTCTTCTCATCGTCCTTGTTTGTTCTTATTCCTAGCTACTTAGCTAGATCTATCGATCAGTTCAGACCTCTTAATTCCTGTCGACCTGTCCTGATCAATCACGTTCTGTCTGTATCCTTTGATTCGTCGACAATCCTAGTACTTCATGGAGCAGTGTTAGTTAGCTAGCAAAAGCAGTACTTTCATCAGGAGTGTCTATCGGCAAATAGCTAGGTTTTCTGGCTTAACACGTACTTTCATTAATTTGGAAGAACAGCAAGACAAAGAAATTGATTAAGATCAGCGAGTAATCGATGATGGCAGGAGCTCCCCCGATGCATATCTGCATGGACTCCGACTGGCTCAAGGTACGCATGCATATATACCACGATGATCTCGCAAACACTTAATTTTGCATCTGATGCAGTCTCGCGTGCATGTGCTAGAATAGCTACCTGCAAAATTCTTGTGCATATGTATTTATTGGCTGCCTCTCCATGTCCTTAAAAAGAAAGGTTTAATTGCATTTGCTTTCTGATCTTGTTAGGATTTTTACTTGCTCGGATGCGTTGGTATGTTGCTGGTTAATTTGCAACGACGTAAATCCATATCCATGACCATGCATGCCTATAGCTATTCCGTAGGAGAAAAACTTTTAATTAATTGATCAAATGCTACTGTGTTAGATCGATGCGCAGAACAGGAATTAAGGAAAAAAAAAAGGAACCGATCAAGATTTAGATCTGCAGCTAACTCCTAGCTTATTTGATACAGATGATTAACTAGGCTGATCTTTAAGCATACCCCAATATTCCATTTGAATTTTGATAAATCGATCATAATACAAAACTTGTGAAAAATTAACAGATTTCTGGTGTTATTTTCTGTACATATGAAGGGCACGGTATATGGAATTAAACATCTTGTAAAAAATTGCTGTTTCGATCAAGGTAGCTAACTTTGTTCATTCGTTCCACACGTGTTGTTTGACTGTTTTATATCCGTTGTTTTAACGAATTATATTTACTCGACGGCCTTGTTTTGTGTTTCCATTCCTTTTCTTTTGTTCCACAAAGATGATACAACCGATCTGGCATGTTTTCCCTTGAGTTACAACTTACAACACTGTTGGCTGTCAATTCAATTTTGTTGCTTAATTTAATTTGGAACACTTCATGATTAATCTATGTAATATGCGAATAATACTCTTGAATATAAATGCGTCCATAGATACATCCATAACAAATCTATTGCATGCATAAAACTCCAGATGAAAAAAAAAAACCTAGCAAAATAATAGTGGAAGATCTAGAGTATATGTGCCAACTGACATTGATATCCATTTCGAGAAACTGTGGAAAGTGTCTGACCTGAAAGATTCTGGCACCCTGAAAGCAAAAGCAACAACATTGGCTAAAAGAGATTCAAACAAGTACGGTTTGATCATATATGATCTGTTAAATTTTACTTTAACTTTAGAACATGGCTAAGCTAGCTTCATGCATGACTGCATCGATCTATTCAACAGCTATAAATCCGAGGAACAAACTAACAGAAATAATAAGGTAGCATGCGCGAATGTACAAGAAGAGATCTATGTTAATCACTATTTATTATAAACAGAGATTTAACTTTACCTTGCAAGGTCTATTAGTACTGTACATAAGCACTGTTGCTGAAGAACTAATTTAATTAAGCTCAAACTTCAGGTGATAGGTTAGAAATAACACAATGCATGCATGCTACTGTTGTTGGGAGTATCTCACCATGCATCAAGTGTACATGTATAAACCATATCAAATTCATGGAACATGATTAAGAGATCAAGACAAGTACATTTGGGCCCTATCATCAATGCAAAAATAACATATATTTGTTGTAACTTTAGCACGTGATGTAAAGAAGAACAGCAGGTAGCTAAAACTACTAGCTGAGCAACAGACCCAAGTGAGATCGATGCGAGTGTAAAAGTACGGTCTCTGCCCTAGGATCGAGCCCAGATCTAAGCTTTAATCCAAACTTGATGCCTCCATCATAAGCTATATCCATCTTTGCAGTTTGTACTTTGTGCTGGTCTCGTAGCTCACAGAGTGAGAAACCCTAGACATCATCCACCAGCAGCATGCATTCATGCATGGGACCAGCCCACGACGACGACGACGAAACCCTTTCGCACATTCCGAGGCTTCCATTCTCTCTGTCAGACTTTGTCACCGCTGATGATTACCGATCACGTTTCTCTGATGGATAGGTGACATGGTGTTGGTGTGCTTGTTTTGCTTTGCTTTCAGGGCATCGTCCCGAGGAGCACGGGATGGGGTCGTCGTCGCCGTCGGCGGAGCTGATCGCGTGCCCGCGGCGCCGATGCAGGCGGCGGCGGCGCGCGGCGGCCGACCGCCGGCTTCGCCCCCAGCACGACCAGCCGCTCAAGTGCCCGCGGTGCGATCGGACGCACACCAAGTTCTGCTACTACAACAACTACAGCCTCTCGCAGCCGCGCTACTTCTGCAAGACGTGCCGCCGCTACTGGACCAAGGGCGGCTCGCTCCGGAACGTCCCCGTCGGCGGCGGCTGCCGCAAGAACAAGCGCGCGCCGCCCAAGAAGGCCGCCGCCCACGCCCAGCCCGCGGTGGCGGTGGCGGGCGGCGGCGGCGCTGCAAGGCGCCACATGGAGACGGACTCCACCTGTCCTTCTCCGGGATGCAGCATCATCTTGCGCCGCCGCCGCCGCGCGGGCGACCCGCGCGGCCGACCCGCTCTGCAGCCTTGGACTGTTTGACTGGAAGCAGTACGACCCCGTCTTCGCCGGCTCCGGTGGCGGCGGCTCCCCCGTGGCGGCGCGTGGAGAGCGCTGGTGGCTCGGAGGCGCAGTTCATGGTGTGCTGGCATGATGGGCATTGGCGGCGGCGGCGGCGTCGCGGAGTACCATGCGCTGAGCGCGCTCCGGTACGCGGCAGGGCTCGGCGATCACTGGCGCTTCCGTTCGGCGCGGGCGCGCGGGGCACGACGCCGTCGAGGTGAAGCCGGTGGCGGCGGAGAGGCTGCTGTCGCTCGAGTGGTGCGGCGAGGCGAGCCGCACGGCGGCGCCGGAGAGCTCCATTAGCTCGCTGGGCGGGCTGGGACTGTGGAGCGGCATGATCGGCGGCGGGCACCATCACCATGGCTCCTCCGCTGCCATCTGAGGCGAAGCAAGCTAGCATGCACGCAATGCGAAGGACACGTGATCGAACGCCGCGAGCCGCTGCAATCTGTGCAAGAAGGAAAGGATTAGCGGTTTGCTAATAGCATTAACAAAGTATGACTACGTAGAATTGTTTGGCTTTAATTTCTTTGCTGCTGTTTTCCATCTTCTCATGCATGGTTCTCTCCTGCTTATTTTCGTCGTTTTGTCTCTGTATTTTCCAACTATTCCAAGTCCTGGTGATGTTCTGCTGTTGTTCCAGTTCATGCATATTGTCGTGCATGGTTCTGTTAAACACGATGCTGGCTTGCTAGAGATTATAAGTTTGTTCTACATATGTGGTCAGAATCATAAATGTTTTATCTAGGTTGAGTGGGTAATTAAGGAGAAAAAGATCACGTACGCATGGCAGAAGGAAGAGCTATGTAGTATCTGGCATATTGGCGGCATAGACAAATGGTTCAATATTATTGCTAGATTATTTTTACCACTTGGCAAATGTTTTCTAGCTTAGCCAATTTTTTTTTGAAGGGAACAAGCAGGGAGCTCCTGCAATTTCACTATGAAAAAAGATAGTTGATCCAGTTTATAAGAAAAATCAGACCTAAAAATCTTACACGGCATGATTAATTTATGAAAAACCAGAAAAAACCCTAACATTGACATACATAACCTAAGAACAACGGTCCAACAAGAATAAAAACTCATAAAATGAAGCCTTCAAGAAGGTTATACCGACAGAACAGTGACATCGTTCGATCCAAACAAATCTAAGGTTTTCACCCAGAGAATTCCCTTTATGTGTAGTTGGATGAGGACTCCAATATCAACGTCTTCAAGAAGATGAACGATGCCCGAGGGTGTCGCCGTTGCTAGCATCGGCAAGCCGAGCAAGACTTTCACCTAGGGTCCCCTTCAACTATAGCATCTACTGCATAAGCGAACAAATACCACCCGCACTATTCACACCGCCTGCACATATGATTGGTCTCCACCGAGCGGTGGAGCCGAACTGACGGCGCAACCCGACGGCCACACAGGCCGCCCAAGCTACGTCGAGCAACCTCGATCGTCGTCGCTACCACCACCGTCGCTCGACGCTGCAACGCCGCCACCAGCTCAGGATGGGAGTACCAGCGCTGGACGCGGCCGCCGAGTCGGGACAAGAGGACTGGCGCCGCCTCAAATCTAGAGAAAACGAAAGGGAAAAAGGGAGGGAAGAAAGAAGGGGAAAGGAAGAGAGAGGGAGGAAAGGAAAGGAAAGGAAGGGACCAGGCCGGCGTCGGGATGGGAGGGCCACGTCGGCCACCTTAGATATAGAGAAAAGGGGGAAGCGAGAAAGAGAGACACGATGACTGTTCCACTAGATTGACACAATGCTACATGCTGATGAACTCTGCTTCCTAAGAAGTTAGGTTTGGGGAAAGTGTTTTCATCCCTTGAGGGGATGTCCTCTCATTTCTTTCATGTTAACTAAATAGTCAACATTTTTTTTTTAAAAAAATAACCCTAAAAATAACAAGATGGACTAATGTGGAATATATCACTTCACAAACATGCAAGTTCAAATTCAATTTATACAAATTATAACAAATATAACTACGAACGTACATTAACTTTTTTCAGTTTAATTTGTTATTTTCTCGTTGTAACTTATAGAAGCTGAATTTGGTCTTGCATGTTTGTGAGGTGATACATTTCATATTAATCTATTTATAAAAAAATATTTTTTATGACTATTTAAGTGACACGTAAAAAACGAGAGAGCATTCCCTCGAGTGATGAGACATTCCCTAGAAATTGATTTATAAGTCAATACTCCCTTGCCAACGCAAAAAATGACTCTCGTGAAGACCAGCTATATTACATCATGAGGAAATTATGCAAAATATGGTAGTTCCTTGAAACATCAGAGAACTGAACACAACATATATGGGCAGACAAGAAAGATGACTAGAGAGGCCCACTGTTCTGGTTACTTGGTCGGTCGGTGGTCGAAGACTTACCTTGAATACTGCAGAAGCACAAAAGTTCCCTTGCCCTGTGGATTTCCGTGGCTTTGCTTCAGTTCAAAAGTTTTCATACCGGAAATCTTTTGCTTTTAGCCTGGAGTACCTGCAAATTATATATTGTAGCATGTAAATTTGAAGCGATCAATATCTGAAGCACCTCATATGGTGGTATGTGTTGGTTGATCTCTGACCACCGAGTTAGAGAATTGTGCTAATGGGCTTGGCCCACCCCCACGCCCACACGCACCTAACGTCGAGGACCGATTCCCGCGGTCTCGCGCGCACGTTGCTCTCTCTCGCGCGATGATCGGACATGCTATCTACGTAACGGACTCGCCCCTGATCTCTTCAACGCACACACATATAAAGAAAACGATACCCGTTTGTTGATGACGATCGACTTATGGCTTAGCCAAAACTAAACTATCAAGACTATCAATTTTAAGGTGCGTTGAAGGGGAACGAAGGGCGAACTCCGTTGCCACTACCACACGGTGATCCATCACCAGCGCCCTATTACCACAACGCCGACACGCATCTAAGGCGGCACTAGTGGCTTCTCCAAACACCGGTCAGTACACCAGATTCCGCATAAGATTAATGAGGTGATCATGCACAGCCTAAGTTCATAACTTTAAAAATTAACTCCAATAGTATGGGTTAATATGTACAACCGTACAGTTACAGGGCTACAGGCCTACGGTGCTTACAAGATACTAGAATAGTTGAATCATAGTATATACACATATCAAAATGGCGATCCTAAACTCCTTGCCGTGTGTTTTGTAGGTTGGATTCAAGGGGCAGCAGTTTTTTGGTGGCATATATATGCACGACAATATGCTAGTTGGTCTCTGATGTATGATAAAGTGATTTGGGATAGTTCAAGACATCCTGAAAACTTCTAACTTAGTAGGAAAGGAAAAAAAAAAGGCATCCTGAAACCTGAAAATAACAGTGCTAAATTTGCCAGCGATGGCTACTGGCAAGCTAAATAACTCTGCTATAATGCCATCCATTTGACGAATACTTACCGGTTCTTGCAGCTCACCAAGCCCGCAAAGCAGATCGGAAATTGCTGTACCTACGATAAACTTGTTACGATTTTGGTACGATCTAGTCATACATGAAAATTGATTGGCCATGGAAAATTGATATTGTGGCTGCATGCTGATAGATGACATTGGGGAAGAGATTGCTCTGCAGTCTGACCTGGAGGATGACAGAGTGGCTGCATGCTGATAGCGTTTCTGGTAATTTCAAGGCAACAGCTCCGTGCAGAGCAGCGCGCAGGGGCAGTCGTCTCGGCCCGCGCAGAAGCGCGCATTGGGGAAGTTCTTCCCCGGGGCGATCGGCCGGGAATTTCGTCGAACAGGCCGGGGGAAGGTAAAGGTTACCACGCGACGACGCGGACGGCGAGGCGGTGGGAGGGGTGGAGGCGGCACGAGCGGAGGAGGCAGGACACGGAGATCGGAGAGCGCCGGCGAGACCGCGAGAGCGGTGGAGGATTCTGCGGCGGCTTCTAGAATCTTCTGGAGCGGCCGCCGATCTCGCTCTCGACTGCGACTGCGAGCGCGTCGAGCGATCCGGCGAGCCGCGATTGGGCCGTCCCGGCATCCCTCTATAAGTAAGCTGGGTAGACTCGGCCCACGAGAGGGTTTTGGACCACTCCAGAGATTGTCGCATGTCACATGTTATGGGCTGTCATCTTCCTAGTTAGAGATTCGGCACAGCCAATCAGAGTACCAAAGCCATTTTATACCCTTGATACTTCCGGTTAAAATAAGTTGGTTTTGCATCTGGGTCCCTTGCCGCCCTCTAGTAGGGCGGCAAGGGACCCAGATGCAAAAAGTACCAGCCAAAAAGTACTAGGCCCGGGCTGGCTTTTTTGCATGGGGGCCGGCAAGGGTTTTCGTGCAAAAAAAACCCTCCCTCTTCTGTCTGCCGTCATCGCCCGTCCCTCCCCGTTTGCCACGTCAGCTTGCCGCCCTAGTGGAGGGCGGCAGGGTCTATTTTTGTAATTTTTTGCGCCCATGGATTATTTCTGTAAATATTAAAAGAAAAAAATTTAAAAATGAAAAAAATTCGAGATTCGGCACAGCCAATCAGAGTACCAAAGCCATTTTATACCCTTGATACTTCCGGTTAAAATAAGTTTGGCTTTTGAGATAAAATTTGGCCAAAACTTTAAAACTCCGATCATCTAATTAGAAGTACACATATGGATAATCAATTACATTGATAGTTTCTTCTTCTTTTTTTTTGTGTGTGGTTGTATATCTCAATTATTTGTATGGATTAAAAATTTGAAACTACTCATTCATACTCCACCCTTTTCATGTTATAAGACGCTTATAAAGAGATGTAGCAACTAACACTGAATTTATTTTTATAATATGTTTGTTTGGTATAAAAAATATTGCTATGTTATCTCTAAAAAAATTGGTCGTAAAAAATGAAAGCATCTTATAATCTGCTCACTAAACAACTAAAACTCAGCATACAAACATAGTATTTATTAGCACTCTTAAAACCTACATGCAAGCATGGCACATCAATCCATTAAGCATATAAAGCTCAACATGCAAACACATAGTAATTATATCTATAATTTATTTCATTCTAAAACTAAACATACACATGCTATATCATCGTTCCCAGATCATTTTCATAATATTTCAATCCAAATCATTTAATTATTTCTCTATTATCTAACATATATCCCGCGGCAAAACGCGGGGCATCATTTAGTAATATGAAATGGAGAGAGCCAATAAATGTTTTGAAAGGAAATGAGGAGGAATAATTCCACCTCACAATATGTGTGGAATCATTCTGGCGCTCAATAAGGATAAAACCGAGCATCTCCTCAATGCAGGACCTTTACAACCTGTGACCGCCAAGTCGGCTCCAAGTCAAGCACTTTCAAACTTTCTACCTTCTATACTTCTTGAGGTTGTGGAATCATTTGCATGACGTGGTGTTCCGCAATCAATCATAATCTGTAGCTAGGCTAGTCTATAGGTGTGTCGAAGACATAACTCTTTGGGCCGAGCGCCTCAAATGTGATGGTAGTATAGCAGTAGAATCATGGAAAAAAAAAAACTCCGCTTCTAGCGTCGTTCTAATGTAAACTGATAATTTTTTACCTTGCCACTTTATCTATGAAAAATTAGGTGCGTAAGTTCTTCCCCAATGACTAGTCTAAAAGACAATATATATGAAATAAGTTCTCTCCAATCCCTCATCATGAGAATAAACCAAATGTATGGGGTTCAATTTGATCCTGAATCTGTGCATTCCTGTTATACACTCTATCTAAAAAAGTAAATGTTCTTTAAAGATTTCTATTGGGAAAAAATTCAACCAACCGTTATCTCCAATCCAAACAAGTTTTCTCAATCTTCTTCTTGCTTCTTCCACGCCCCAACACAGAAAAATATAAGAACTAAAAAGAATTAATAAAAACTCTTCCTTCCACATGTTCTTCATCCACAACAACACAAAATCCCAAACTCTAAAGAGAAATATTCCAAGAAATCCCGCCCTCCACACCACACGAGATCGCTTGCGAGGGGATAGCAACAAACTACTAGACTGGGCCCCGCAGGCAGGCAGGCAGGGGAACGCAAGGCATATCGTCGTCAATTCGTCATCTTCCCCAGCTCACCAAGCCCGCAAAGCAGATCGGAAATTGCTGTACCTACGATAAACTTGTTACGATTTTGGTACGATCTAGTCATGCATGAAAATTGATTGGCCATGGAAAATTGATATTGTGGCTGCATGCTGATAGATGACATTGGGGAAGAGATTGCTCTGCAGTCTGACCTGGAGGATGACAGAGTGGCTGCATGCTGATAGCGTTTCTGGTAATTTCAAGGCAACAGCTCCGTGCAGAGCAGCGCGCAGGGGCAGTCGTCTCGGCCCGCGCAGAAGCGCGCATTGGGGAAGCTCTTCCCCGGGGCGATCGGCCGGGAATTTCGTCGAACAGGCCGGGGGAAGGTAAAGGTTACCACGCGACGACGCGGACGGCGAGGCGGTGGGAGGGGTGGAGGCGGCACGAGCGGAGGAGGCAGGACACGGAGATCGGAGAGCGCCGGCGAGACCGCGAGAGCGGTGGAGGATTCTGCGGCGGCTTCTAGAATCTTCTGGAGCGGCCGCCGATCTCGCTCTCGACTGCGACTGCGAGCGCGTCGAGCGATCCGGCGAGCCGCGATTGGGCCGTCCCGGCATCCCTCTATAAGTAAGCTGGGTAGACTCGGCCCACGAGAGGGTTTTGGACCACTCCAGAGATTGTCGCATGTCACATGTTATGGGCTGTCATCTTCCTAGTTAGAGATTCGGCACAGCCAATCAGAGTACCAAAGCCATTTTATACCCTTGATACTTCCGGTTAAAATAAGTTGGCTTTTGAGATAAAATTTGGCCAAAACTTTAAAACTCCGATCATCTAATTAGAAGTACACATATGGATAATCAATTACATTGATAGTTTCTTCTTTTTTTTTTTTGTGTGTGGTTGTATATCTCAATTATTTGTATGGATTAAAAATTTGAAACTACTCATTCATACTCCACCCTTTTCATGTTATAAGACGCTTATAAAGAGATGTAGCAACTAACACTGAATTTATTTTTATAATATGTTTGTTTGGTATAAAAAAATATTGCTATGTTTTCTCTAAAAAAATGGTCGTAAAAAATGAAAGCATCTTATAACATGCTCACTAAACAACTAAAACGCAGCATACAAGCATAGTATTTATTAGCACTCCTAAAACCTACATGCAAACATGGCACACCAATCCATTAAGCATATAAAGCTCAACATGCAAACATATAGTAATTATATCTATAATTTATTTTATTCTAAAACTAAACATACACATGCTATATCATCGTTCCCAGATCATTTTCATAATATTTAAATCCAAATCATTTCATTATTTCTCTATTATCTAACATATATCCCGCAGCAAAACGCGGGGCATCATTTAGTAATATGAAATGGAGAGAGCCAATAAATGTTTTGAAAGGAAATGAGGAGGAATAGTTCCACCTCACAGTATGTGTGGAATCATTCTGGCGCTCAATAAGGATCAAACCGAGCATCTCCTCAATGCAGGACCTTTACAACCTGTGACCACCAAGTCGGCTCCAAGTCAAGCACTTTCAAACTTTCTACCTTCTATACTTCTTGAGGTTGTGGAATCATCTGCATGACGTGGTGTTCCGCAATCAATCATAATATGTAGCTAGGATAGTCTATAGGTGTGTCGAAGACATAACTCTTTGGGCCGAGCGCCTCAAATGTGATGATAGTATAGCAGTAGAATCATGGAAAAAAAAACTCCGCTTCTAGCGTCGCTCTAATGTAAACTGATAATTTTTTACCTTGCCACTTTATCTATGAAAAATTAGGTAGGTAAGTTCTCCCCAATGACTAGTCTAAAAGACAATATATATAAAATAAATTCTCTACAATCCTTCATCATGAGAATAAACCAAACGTATAGGGGTTCAATTTGATACTGAATCTGTGCATTCCTGTTATACGCTCTATCTAAAAAAGTAAACAAGTGTTCTTTAAAGCTTTCTATTGGGAAAAAATTCAACCAACCGTTATCTCCAATCCAAACAAGTTTTCTCAATCTTCTTCTTGCTTCTTCCACGCCCCAACACAGAAAAATATAAGAACTAAAAAGAATTAATAAAAACTCTTCCTTCCACATGTTCTTCATCCACAACAACACAAAATCCCAAACTCTAAAGAGAAATATTCCAAGAAATCCCGCCCTCCACACCACACGAGATCGCTTGCGAGGGGATAGCAACAAACTGCTAGACTGGGCCCCGCAGGCAGGCAGGCAGGGGAACGCAAGGCATATCGTCGTCAATTCGTCATCTTCCCCAATCCAACCCAAGCCCCCCTGCACTGCACGTCTCGCAATCGCAAGCCGAAAAGAGGTCAGCGAGCTGCGTATCAGCGTATGGCCCGCATCTGAGGGGAGAAGAGGAGCCGAGGAGGAGGAGGAAGAGGAGGGATGGGGCGGGCGTTCGTGCACGTGATCCTCGGCGGCGGCGTGGCCGCCGGCTACGCGGCGCTCGAGTTCGTCCGCCGCAACGGCGGCGCATCCAGCCAGGAGCTCTGCATCATCTCCGAAGAGACGGTATATTACGACGCCTCCTTTTGCTGCTGCTTCCCCTGAGTCTAATACCTCTCTCTCTCGAAAAAAAAAGAAAAAGGAGTTGTGTTTTGAGTTTTGACCGCCTGAGTGCTCCCATCGCCCTGTAGTTGTACCATCGGTTGGTAGATACTAGTAGTAGAACTGTTGCTTCTAGCAATGTTTCGGATTGCTTGGTCCCTTTTTGTTTAGTTGGATATGCTAGGAAATAGTTGCTTGGGTTGCCGCTCGAGTTGTGCAAATAAAAAAAAAGTTATCTTTTTACGAGGAGAGGAAACGATTTCACATTTTATCATTCTGGCCTTCAGATTCACGGTGAATGAACAATAGATATAAAGACCATCAATCCTTGCTTGGATATTAACTAAAGAATGCGTGAATACTGCAAAAATAACTGAAAGGAAGTTTCGTCCCTGAAGATGTGTGTCAGCTGAATTTTGGGACACAGACCAAGGGAACAAAAGAACGTTTATGTTCATGTGGACCTATTTTTAGAGAATAGGGATGTGATTCTTTTCTTGCAAAACATAATTCAGAATTATTGCTCAGCTGAATGCTCTATGATTCTGCTGTGGATGCATGCACATGTGGTGATATTTTCTTTTTGTATGCTTGCCAGGTTGCTCCTTATGAACGTCCGGCACTAAGCAAAGGCTATTTACTCCCAGAAGGTGCATCCACACACTTCTTATAGCTGAGCATTCCACTGGAACACCATGTGTGTAGTCTGAAATTCTGCATAATTATATAAGCAGAATAGTCCAATGATATATGCTACATGTTCTGTTGGAACTATGGATTATTTGTCTTCCATGGTTCTATCCATCTTCAAAACCACAGCAGGGAAACACACATGTCCTGTTTGCTCTATATGTTTTTGGTTTACCCATATAGGACCACCATCTTCAACAGTCTGTTCACTTTTCCCTTTTCTTAACAGACCTATGTGAACTCTGAGAAAAGTGTACCATAGAAGCCTATTTGAGGTTTACAATGCAAGGTTGCATGATAAAAATAAATCGAACTGGCAGAATTGAGTGTCAAAAAATAGACAATATGATCTTTGCTTCAATTTACAGTTGGTAAGTACTTCTAGCAGATGAAAAAATAGTTGACAGATGTAAATAACCTTGTTTTCATTTCCAAAATATCTTAGCATGTATTGATTCTTCATGCTACTGGTTCAACTATGCTTGAACGCTTCTGCTTACCAAGGTGTTTACAGATATCCCATGCGTGGTGCTCAGATTGTTAATCTTGGGTTACTGTTGTTAATCCCTGTGCTATTTACAGGTGCTGCTCGTCTTCCAGGATTTCATACTTGCGTTGGTGCCAATGATGAATTACTGACGGCAAAATGGTACAAAGAAAATGGTAGGTTTTTCTAAAAGATTTTTTTTACTGGTTTACCTTTCATCTTATGTAGTATTAGTTACTGCTGAATGATATAGTTTGGTTTCCATGTAAACATCGAACCTATTAAAGGTCTGGGCCGTCTTGGTTTGAGGAGCAACTTACTAAATGAACTATCTATATGATCTTTTATCTGTTCTTTTATCAAGTTATGAAGATAATTTTACATCTGCTTGCTTCATGTCTTTAGTGTGCATATACGTATTCTACCTACTAATTGTGAACTTGACTAGGTATTGAACTTGTTCTTGGAACAAAAGTGATAACCGCTGATGTAAGGATGAAGACATTGCTTACAGCCACTGGAGAAACTATCAGCTATAAGAATCTTATCATTGCGACCGGTGCTCGGGTATTGAATCTATTTACACTTCTTTTAGCCCATCTTGTCTTGCTTTCAATCACTGTGAACAAAAATCTAGCATGTTGTATTTGATTCATTTTGCCTGCTTATATTGTATTTCTGTACATACGTAGGCTTTGAAGCTGGAAGAGTTTGGAATCAGTGGATCAGATGCTTCGAACATATGTTATTTGCGCAATCTTGATGATGCGGATAAGTTAGTGAATGTGATGAAATCATGTCCTGGTGGAAATGCTGTCGTCATTGGTGGTGGCTATATAGGAATGGAGTGCGCAGCAGCATTGGTTACTAATAGGATAAAAGTAACCATGGTCTTCCCTGAAAGCCACTGCAGTAAGTAGTAGATGCTATATCACTTAAAACTGTCTGAACTCTGAACTAGTATTTGTGTTATCCAGAATCCCGGAGATATGATGTAAAGATTTCTCATAGTCATTTAAATCTGATCATGGCGTGTTTTCTGCAGTGGCCCGTCTATTTACACCAAAAATTGCAGAATATTATGAGAACTATTACACTTCAAAAGGTGTTACCTTTGTCAAAGGAACTGTGCTTACATCCTTTGAAAAAGATTCGACAGGGAAGGTGAGTTTCTATCCCACCACAAGTTTGGACTCCTTGCAATACTTATTAAAAAAATACTTTGTATAACAAGTACTCCCTCTGATTTCCAAATGTAAATCGTTATATAACTTTGAGGTGCTTATCCAACTTTTTGATTGTATTTATTGTTGCTTAGGCCTTAGTATTGACTTAGATTTGGCTGGAACTGTTTTATATGTGATGGGTATAGTTAGGCTAGGTTATCATATCTTGCCTTTGATTGGAGGCAAGGTAATCCTGAGAAAATTTGTTTGATTTTTCAATGACATGATGTGACAGCGATGAGTATGACGAGCTTAGCTTCAAAAATGTTTCCTTTTGGTATTGAATTGAGTGCCCCCAAGTTAAAATCAATACCAACCTCTTTTGGCTCTAACTCTGAAGTTTCTTTTAGATATTTAAGGAGGCATCGGGAGGTACCACACTCTTTTGTCTTAATTTTCAGGACTTCCTAGTCCTAGTGCCTCAACACAACACCCTCTCCTCAAGGATTGTAAAAAAAAAGATGCTCATTTTTTAAGTCTACTTAATCTGTTCGGTGAAATTGAATCGTCTACTGATATAAAAGACGTAAGCTACAATGACAGTTGAAATAAGAATGTTACTGTGTATACACAGGTGACTTCAGTAATCCTGAAAGATGGTAAACACCTTCCTGCCGATATGGTTGTGGTTGGTATTGGCATCCGTGCAAGCACTGGTCTTTTTGAAGGTCAGCTGTTGATGGAGCAAGGTGGGATAAAGGTAAACGGACAAATGTTAACAAGCGATGGTTCTGTATATGCCGTTGGCGATGTTGCTGCGTTCCCTATCAAGCTCTTTGATGGTGTTATACGACGGCTTGAGCATGTTGACTCAGCTCGCAGAACAGCGAGACATGCTGTTGCAGCCATCCTGGAGCCTTCAAAAACTAAGGACATCGATTACCTGCCATTCTTCTACTCCAGGGTCTTCACATTATCCTGGCAATTCTATGGGAACAATACCGGAGAAGTGGTTCACTTTGGAGACTTCACAAACAGCAGCCCAAGGTTTGGTGCCTATTGGGTTGATAAAAGCCGGATTAGGGGTGCATTTCTTGAAGGTGGAAGTCGAGAAGAATACGAGGCGATATCGAATGTTGTTCGGCGTAAAGCTAAGGTTATAAACATTGCTGAACTTGAAAAGCAAGGTCTGATGTTTGCCATTCAAGAAAGCCAGAAGGACTTGCCTGATGGTGGGCTTGCTCTTGGTGAAAAGCCTACATATGTATGGCATGCAACGGCTGGTGTCATTGCAGCTGCGTCCATTGCTGCATTTGGCTATTGGTACGGCAGGAAGCGCCGAAGGTGGTGAAAAATCTGAGAGCGACTCATTCCTTTTGCAAATTCATCGTCTCCTGTGCCTACATAACTGATGGACTAAAGTTACTCAGAGGGACTCCTGTATAACCTGTATCAGAGAAAAAAAAATCATGTACAATCTGTATGAAAGTATCATCTTTGTACCAAATGTAAACAAATACACAGATCCCATTATATATATATTGTTTAATGAAATGGTATGCTGTTATGAAATCTGGATGACCTCTTCTTTTTCCTACTGCCTGTTTGAAACCGCTAATGGATGATAGATGAAATTGAGTATATGACAATTATTCGAGAGAGAAAAAAATGAATGGATTAAATATTAGAAAGTTGACAAGATTTCAAAAGGTTCTATAAGAAAAATTGAAGAAAGTTTTGACAAAATCACACCGTTTAGAACTTGGAAAGCTTGTCCACCGCCCACTGTAATCCGGTGAACATAATCAGAAAAGAACGAGCAAGAATTTGCTAATATTTTCTGGATCATCTAAGTTTATTAAACCTTCAGGGTTCATGTAAATCAATTCTTAGCATCTCTAATCAACAGGTCTGAGTTCAAGCAGATGCTCCTGTCAGCAGCAGCCAGAAAAAAAAAATTGCAAGAGAGAATTGCAACTTGCAAGAGCATCAAGACCAAAATGGCGATCTTTACCTTGATCGAGAAGAATTCCCATCTCCCCCGAATCAAACGCGCCGGCCCATCCATGCGCAGTCATTTCTTGATGGCGAGGGAAAGAAGAAAACATGGCATCGCCATGGACGACCGGGCCCCGATGAGTGAACAGGGGAGGCGAGCAAGGCATCGTTCCCGCTGCCGCCATTTTCTCCTCCGCGCAAGACAAGAACCGGATCGGCGGGGGCCACCATGGCACGATCTGGTCGGATACTTAAGCCCATCAATGGAAGAGGAGGAGGAGGAGAGCCGCCGCCGGCAGCGAGGGAAGCAGAGGCAGGTAGAGACGGTGATCACCGGTTCATCGGATGGGCCGCGCGTTCGAGTACGTGATCCTGGGCGGCGGCGTGGCCGCCGGCTACGCGGCGCTCGAGTTCGTCCGCCGCAACGGCGGCGCCTCCAGCCAGGAGCTCTGCATCATCTCTGACGAGCACGTACACTTTCCTTCCCTGATTTGCTTACCCATGTTTAATTTCCGGAAAACGTTACATTACGGTATCCCGTTCAGATAAGATGATATCGATCACGGTAGGTATCAGTTGATACTCTGCTCGGACGAGATGATACCTCCAAACATACCCAAGTATCAGGCAATACCTCTGAAATATCATCCCGTCCGAACGGGATACCGTCTTGTAGCATTCCCCCTAAATTTCTTGTACAGCAAAATCCTAAACAAAATCATGTTCCTCTTTTCTTTCTTTTTCCCCCTCCACTATTAACAGTTTGCTCCTTATGAACGTCCTGCATTAAGCAAAGGCTATTTGCTCCCACAAGGTACTGGCATTTTCATGATCTTTGTGTAGTCTGAATTCTGAATGTGCAATTCTGCATGTCGTTTGTCATTTCTTTGCTTCAAACTGTTTATGATTTTACTCCTTTTATCCTCAGACGCGCCGCGTCTACCGGCATTTCATACTTGCGTTGGTTCTAAGGATGAGTTACTTACCGAAGAATGGTACAACGATCACGGTATGCTCCTCTGAATGTTTGGTGCTGCATTGTTTAGTTCAGAATGTCGTTTCTGTCTAGATTTACATTTTACATTGAGCCATATCATTTGATACTATCAAACCGATCAGACTAAGTTGAGCGACCGACTGAGAATATAGATGGATCGGTAAATGTGATATTTTTGCCTCTTCTTTGATCTAGCAATCAAGTCAATCGTATTCACTAGTTTATGTTCAGCACTGATAATCCTGTCTATGATCTTTCACTTGACTAGGCATTGTACTTGTTCTTGGAACGAGGGTGATTTCTGCTGATGTGCGGCAGAAGACATTGCTTACATCCAGTGGGGAAACCATCAGCTATAAAACTCTTATCGTTGCCACGGGTGCTCGGGTATGCACCCCCAAAAAAAAACATAAAAAAAAAATCTGGTTCATCCTGTCCATCTTCAGTTCTGATTTCTGAACGAACTTATCATTCTTGGATTCTCCAGTATCTTGAGTTTTACTGGAACACTCATTCTAATAGATATATTTCTTGACAAATTTGATCTGGTTCTCTGTTGACGTAGGCCGTGAAGCTGGAAGAATTTGGAGTGAGCGGTTCAGATGCGAGGAACGTCTGCTATCTGCGCAATGTGGAGGATGCAGACAAATTAGTCGGTGTAATGAGATCATGTCCCGGTGGAAATGCCGTTGTCGTCGGTGGTGGATACATAGGAATGGAATGTGCAGCGGCATTGGTCACAAACAACATAAAAGTTACCATGGTCTTCCCTGTAAAACATTGCAGTAAGTATCTGATTGAATTCAGTATACATTTTATTTTTGTGGGGATCGCGGTATGAAAATAAATGATGTGTCTTTTGTGTTCTGAATGCAGTGGGTCGTCTTTTTACACCCAAAATTGCCGAGTTTTATGAGAGCTATTACGCTTCAAGAGGAGTTACTTTCGTCAAAGAAGCTGCGGTTACATCCATGCAGATATCAGCTGGAAAGGTATGTATCCGTTTCATGTAAGTTTGTTTGAAATTCAGAATGCTACTAGCAGTATTGAACTGAACATGTATGAGTGATTTTGAACAGGTGACTGCAGTGAACTTGGGAAACGGTAGGCGGCTTCCTGCCGACATGGTCGTCGTCGGCGTCGGCGCCCGCGCGAACACCGGGCTGTTCGACGGCCAGCTGGTCATGGAGAATGGCGGGATCAAGGTGAACGGACGGATGCAGGCGAGCGACGCCTCCGTGTACGCCGTGGGCGACGTGGCCGCGTTCCCCGTCAAGCTGTTCGGCGGCGACGTCCGTCGGCTGGAGCACGTCGACTGCGCGCGCCGGACCGCGCGGCACGCCGTCGCGGCGATGCTGGAGGGCACCGGATCGGTGGGGGACATCGACTAACGCTGCCATTCTTCTACTCCAGGGTCTTCTCGCTGTCGTGGCAGTTCTACGGCGACAACGCCGGGGAAGCCGTGCACTTCGGGGACCTCGCGCCGCCCGGCGACGGCGACGGCGCCGCCTCCAAGTTCGGCGCGTACTGGGTCCGCGACGGCCCGGTCGCCGGCGCGTTCCTCGAGGGCGGGAGCCGGCAGGAGTACGAGGCCGTGGCGGCCGCCGTCCGCCGCGGGGCCGCGGTGGCCGACGTCGCGGAGCTCGAGAGGCGAGGCCTCGCGTTCGCCACCCAGGCCACCGGCGGCGGCGGCAAGCCCACCTGCGCATGGCACGCCACGGTGGGCGTCGCCGCGGCCGTGTCCATCGCGCCTTCGCCTGCTGGTACGGCTGGCAGGCGCGTACGTGCTCAAGCGAGACTTCTGAAAAATCTGTACCACCTAACAATTTCCTCCCATGTACTACCACCATGAAACGCTCAAACTTGTTCAAACCCAACGCAAAATCTGTCCAAATCAATCCACGCATCGATTGTACTATTGTTCAGTGTAAAAGATGATTACTTCGTTGTACTTTCTGCTCCCAGTTAATGATTTGCCATGGTCGTACTACGTGCGATGCGTGCGAAACCGCGAAAGAATGGACTTTTGTCGTGCAGCGGCCGGGGTCAGGGTATGCTGGTTGGTTAGTTGCACCAATCCAAGCTACCGCGACTTATTCCGGTAGATCGCTGATCCGCCTGCTGCTCCGCGCAATTCTCCCTCGCTGCCGGTGGGCCCCTCCGCCACCGAAACCCCACCTGCCCGTCGCCATCGCCGGCCGTTACACCTCCTGTAGCTAGCTGTAGGCACCTCAGCTTCCGGTGACCCTTGCTCCTCTATTAATACAAGCCCAGCTCGAAGTCTTGGAGCAGCTGCAGCACAAGTGCAAGTGAAGAGTGACAAAAAAGTGCACTAGTGTGCTGTCTACCGTCAATCGAGCGAGAGGCAAACGATGGTGAACTTCGTGGAGGCGCAGAAGCCGCTGCTGAAGCGGCTGATGAGGATGGCGGGGCTCCGGCCGTGGGACGTCGAGATCGAGCCGGGCACCACCATGCACATCTGGGTGCCCAAGCACCATGTCAGCAAGAAGACCGGCACGATCAGGCCGGTGGTCGAGCACGGCGGCGTCGACGGCGACGGCGAGAAGGACGGGGCGGCGAAGAGGAAGAAGAGCGCCGCCGAGTCGAGGCCCAACGTGGTGCTCGTCCACGGCTTCGCCGCCGAGGGCATCGTCACGTGGCAGTTCAACTTCGGCGTGCTCGTGTCGCGGTACAACCTCTACATCCCCGACCTGCTCTTCTTCGGCAAGTCGGCCACGGCCAGCGCCGACCGGTCGCCGGAGCTCCAGGCGCGTGCGTGGCGGCGGCGCTAGCGCGGCTCGGCGTGGCGCGGTGCGACGTGGTCGGGTTCAGCTACGGCGGCATGGTGGCGTTCAAGCTGGCGGAGACGCGCCCCCGACTGGTGCGGTCGCTGGCCGTGTCCGGGTCGGTGGTGGCCATGACGGACGCGGTGAACAGCGCCACCATGACACGCCTCGGCGCCACCTCGTCCGCCGAGCTGCTCATGCCGGAGACGCTCAAGGGCCTCAAGCAGCTGCTCTCCATCTCCATGTACAAGAAGATGTGGTTCCCGGACAGGTTCTACAAGGACTATCTCAAGGTAAATTTAAGCATGCCCCTGCTATCATTTGCCATATTTCTAATTTACTTGCTTGATAGAAAAAAAATCTTATCTTAAAATTGTATTCATCCCTTTTTCCATCCCTTCCAAAATATAATGATTTCTGGGAGTTTTAGCATGAACTAATTAAGATTGGCAGAGAAATGGTTACACTCGATTAAGATGACTAAGTATATGCAGAAATTAAACTAGAGATGTTATTATTGGTTGAGATAAGAAAGTGAGTGTACAAAATATTTATATTATGTTATAAATTTTGAATTTTAAAAGTATTTTAGAACGGATGGAGCCTGGATGGAGCAGTACAGTGGAGTACTCATGATTGGACTAGTGTTCAGGTGTTAGTTTGTGTATGTTTTAAATTTGGTTGGTTAATAACATGTTTTTTTTTTTGGCTTGGTTTGGTGATGAGTAGGCGATGTTCAACAACAGGAAGGAGAGGATGGAGCTGCTTCAAGGCCTCATAACCAGCAACATGGATGCCAAGATCCCTACTTTCCAGCAGGTACAGAAAATAACCTTTGTTAAATCAAACCAACCCACATCTACTCATTTTTTGTTCACCAACCTTGTGATACACTAATAGCAGTAGATACGAAATTAGCACACCTGAATCTAAAACAATTGACTAGTGAGAGTTGACTGACAAAATGCAAACATCTATTCACCAAACCTTGATATCTACTGGTCATGGTAGATATGCGGATATGAAACTGGCACGCCTGAACCTAAAACTGTTGACTAGTGAGAGTGTGAGACTGTGAGAGTAGACCATCAGAAATGCAAATATAGATGACAACATCATCACATCTTAGGGCCCAAAAATGAGTTCAACCTAAGTTTGACGGCCCATAACAACCAGCTCAACTATGGACGGCCCATGAGTTGTTGATTAGCTGACAATGATCTATTTTGGGCCACCTGCTTTGACAAGTTGCTCCTCTCCTGCTGCAGAAAATAATGCTGATCTGGGGCGAGGAGGACAAGATCTTCGACATAGAGCTCGCCAAGAAAATGAAAGAGTAAGCACCACTTCTCTCTCATTCAGCACCGGTTTCTCCCTTTTTTTCAGAGATCAACACGGCGCATGATGACTGAAAGTCTGAAACCTGACGATATCTGTGCGAATCGTGCGTGCATGTGTGCAGGCAGCTGGGCGACGGGTGCTTCCTTCACGGCATCCCCAAGGCCGGCCATCTGCTGCACGTCGAGCGGCCGTGCGCGTACAACCGCCAGCTCCAGAGGTTCCTCTCGTACGTCAACTCGGAGGAGAAGGAGGCAGCCGGTGGTGGCGCCAACTGAACTTTGATCCGTTCCAAGGCGTTACTGGGCTTATACATTGGTGATTTTTGTTGTATAATACTCCTGCTTCTGCTGTTCTTGATGTTTGTTTCTTGAAAGCAAGTGCCAAGTGGTGTTGTGTTGGGGGTGGCCTAGCTGTATGTGGTGGTAGTGAGTAGCACTAGTACTACAAAAGTAAGTAGGCCTCGTGTTGTCTCGTTCGTTCAGTCATTCGTTTGGATTCTTTGCAAACTCCGTGAGATTTATCGTATACGAACACCTGTAATCCGCCATCACGTCATAAGGAAAAAAAAATGTACTACATCCCGTACCACGTTGCTGTCGAATAAAATTCAGAGTTCCGGTTTTTTGCAGCACGTACAGGCCGGCGGCGCCCGGTTGGATGGATGGAGAGATGAGCCATGAAGGATTAGGGGCATCCGATGTTGTTGGTGGTGGCCTGGATCGAGAGAGCCTGAGCCGAACCCGCGCCCGGTCGCGGGGCAAGTTTTCCACCCACATCACCATTTGTACGCTAGCTGTCCCCGTCGCGTCCCGGAGCCCGGCCCGGTGAGGCGCACTTGGCACACATTTCGCCCCGCCGCGCGCGCGCGGAGCACCGTAGTAAGGAGGAGTGTGGTGTGGCCGGCCGGGGGCCGGCCCGACACGTCTCGTGATCCGCATTGCCGATGGCCGCGTGGTGCCGGAGGGAAACCCAGCAGTTCGTCCTCGATGATGTACCGCGAAAAAAGCAAGTACGCGCGTCCGTCCCGCTCCTCCCGTCCCCGCAGGCCGATCGAGTCAAACGCGCGCACGACGGATGACGCGCACGCGACAGCCTCATCACAGTCGGGGCGCGGGCGCCGCGGCTGGACCACGGGCTCGCGCTGCTGGTGGTGGTGGTGGCCGGTGGCGGAGGAGGCAGGCGTACTACTCATATCTTCATGGCGTCATACGACGCCCCTACCACCAAATAAGCACTCCGTCGTCGCACACACGACGCAAACTCTCTCCGACCCCCCCAACCCCAAGACCGATGACCCCATGTGTGCGCGCGTACGCGATCGCGGGCGCGCGACGTGATTAATGTAGGCCGCTGGCCCGCTGCTGCGTGAGCCCGGCGTCGTCCGCGTATGGCCCTCGTGGTCGGGGTCATGGCATGGGCGGGGGCAGGAGGCCGGGCGGGGGACCGCGCGCGCGGCGGTGGCACAGCACAGCAGGCGCAGGCTGCAGGGGAGAGCGCGTCACGACGCGACCGGGGCATATTTGGGCCGCTCGCGCGCGGGTTAAGCTGGTTGGATTAATTCAAGTGAGACTCTAGCTGTACGAGAGAGACAGACGGGGGGTACTCGTATCGTACGCTCCATGTCCACAGACAGTCGTTGGGAGGCTGGAGCTACAGTTATTATTATTTTTTTGAAACTCTACCGTTATTAATTGGAGCGTATCAGTACGTGTGTACACATGCATGTAGGACGTGTATCCTGTGTATGTAGCCATGTACTGTACTTCAGTGAGCAGACAGACTGCATTTCTCTGTTCTCTCATGTTTTTGTCACCTAGAATCAGGATCTCGAACATGCCAAACGAACGCTTACAAAAATACACCATATATTCTAAAATGTAAGAGATTTTATGTTTGTTTTAAGTTAAACTATTCTCGAGTTAACTAAATTTATAAAATAAAATGATATACTTATGACATCAAATGAGCATCATTAGATCATTATGAAATATAATTTTTATAGCTTACTTATTTGATGTGATAGATATTAATACTTTTATGTACAAAATTTGATCAAATTTTAAATAGTCTGACTTAGAACAAAACACGGAATCCTTATATTTTAAGATGGGTAGAGTAATTATATTAGTGTAAGTGTAAACTACGAGTTGTGTTGTATTCGATATGTATTTTGTTTCCTTAGCTAAGTTAGCAAAACACTTGTATATAGTTAAGTATGCCTTTAATTAGTCAAACAAAACGGCATGACATGAGATAAACACGCTTGATTGTTGACATCAGTAATCTAAGTGCATAGCATGTAGCTACAACATATATATAAAAGATGGACAACTATCGCTTTCAGCTATAGCAAGCACCCCTTGAGCATGCTTACTTGGATTACCTTTATTATCAAGATCTTTAGGTGCTGATAGATCAGCATTGCTTTCTTCCTTTCCAAACTAATCACCTAGGATACCTAGCTATTCTTCAAAGCCAAGCATTACTTGTCTGCGCGTCTAGTGTTGAAAAGGGGAAAGCTAAACTACCACACCACACTCCAACAAAGGAGAGGGTGCAATGGCGCAGCTTGCCTTCCAAAATGGGTTCAGCAATGCAATGCTACATGTGCCATGCACAACACATGAGCATGGCCAGAGGGGGTTTAAGTGGTGACCTTCTTTACTGCCGGGTGAGACCCTGTTGCCAATTGCTGCCTGTCCTTAATATTCCTCTCCTGCCTCAATTATTTCACCCTGCTTGTACTAGTAATGTGATGAAGAAACTTAGGATGTACTGGCTAGTAGGTTGTTGGTTGGTGAGGGTGCGAGACACTCAGGCTATGTATGCAACATGAGAGTGGGCTGTGATGATCCTAATGGTTTTTCAAGGGTGTCTTTTCGACAAAAGGCGCTTTCCAAATTGTTAAGAGACGAAGATGATTATTAGACGACATATGGGGGTAAATAGATAATTACTAGTCAAGATTAATTAAGTAGGACCTTCAAAATTTATGTTTAATTGATATATATGTAATTACAAAAGATAATGGTCAAAGAAACGATGGGTAATATAAATGTCCAGAATGACACATACAACGATAGTTGAGCTGGTTAGGTTCCCTGTGGTGGAACCGGCTCACCCGGATTCAAATTCTAGATTCGACATGGGCGCTCGTATTTATGGTTAATTATTCTTTCAATTATAGGCGTCGTACCTGTCGACAGCGAGACGCCCATGGTGACTTCATCAATTTCAAAATATACCGGCTCAGTGTTCTGGAGGGGTAGGGTGTGCGTTCATAGGTTTAACATGAAGTACGTAGTACTCAAGAAGCTGTAGCTTGGAGTATAATATTTTTTTTTTGAAAGAAAGACAATGTAGAATTCCATGAAATGCCCAGGGAGTTCTAGTAGCTGATCGAAAAGGGGTATTGGAAGAACAGATGCTGCAAATCTTCTACAAGTTGGGAAGGACAGAGCACACAGCACAGATCACAATTTGGAGGTGCACAATGTTTATGATGAAGCATAAATTTAGTATTTAGCCTATTCATCAGGAGCAGCCAACCAAAAACTTTCACTTTTGAAGTAACTTTACTATTCCAAAGCCATATATATTGTTGGGGAGGTTGCAAAGTGCAAAAATTTAAGGCATAGAATTTCTGAGAACTATATTTCAAGGTTCCCTAAATAAAAGTCCAAATGTCCTTTTCTTGCTCCAAATTAAAATGTTGCAACTGAGCCTGAAGTACCTGGAACTCCTGCAAGGCTTCTTGAGATAAAGGTAAATAGAAATTGTCTTCCAAAGGAGCTGATCATGCTGAGAGTGATTGCTTGACAAAAGAATTAGGACTCAGGACAAAGGAAAAGAGCCTAGGCATCATAAATGATAAAGGAGGTCCATCTTGCCATACATCATACCAAAAAGAACAAGAAACTCCATCACCCACATTACATCTAGCAATGCCAGTAAACAGGTTCATCAGGCTGCAAACATCCTTCCACCAAAAGGATCCCTTCAGATTTAACAAATGTGCATAATAAGAAGACCAAATGAGGTTCACCCAAGGTAAGTTTCTCCTATTATTGTAAATGATATCTTAAATAAAAATAACAGTGTTTGTTAATTATACATGAGTCAACCGCTTGTAACTTATGTAGCTAGGTGGCCTCTACATCGTCCCGAAAATCATGTGAGATGCACAAAACCATCCCAATTTAAGTTTCTTATGTGTCATTAGATAACTGTCTGTTAGTTTTGTATAAGAATACATCACTCATTTATACCAGTGTTTCCTCAGTTGTTCGCGGTTTATGACATACGGAAATAAGATATTTACACCGACGAAAAGACAACTGCTCGTGAGCATCCCTTAATTTTCCCAGTAAGCCTAAGGCGACTCCAAGTTTCACCATAGGCGGCTGCACATTTTAGCTGCACGTGAAAAATAGCATGATATCTGTATAAATCATTTTTATAGGAGTCTCGATCATGTTCATCTTCTTTATTTTTTCACTATAAAACCACACACCATAATCTCAAATTATCGATACAATTAAACCACACACCATGTGTAGTCATATACTAAGAAAAAAAAAATATAAACAATCATGTTGAGTCTAAGATTTAAACTCGAGTAGTTAGATTCTATTATTGGCTGGAACTCCAACTAGTTCAGATATATTCTCAATTCGCTTACGACATGTATGCTTTCTTCTACGCATATCTTTCCTCTCAAAATATATATGTCATTTCACAACGAATTATCTCCACCGGATTCCTCCGAAATAAAGAAACGAAGATATCAACAGTGTCGATACAGAGAGAGAGGCATACCGCGCGCCGTATCAACATTCTGTTTGCGTACGTGGGTAGAGCATCCAGTGCACAGATGGGCGAGATCTTTTCCTCTGCTGCCTCAGCCGGCCAATTAACTACTAAAGCAACGTGTTTGATCTACAAGAAGAAGCTGAGTTCGTGGATGAGCTATGGCTACCTCAGCTGCTTATCGTATAGAATCGGATTCTCTCACGTCTATTCATCTTTGGATCCGTATGCAAAGACATGCTGCCTTTTATAAGGGAGTATAATTAACTAGTGGAAAAGGATTTAGACGTGGAGAGAATTTTCCTAGAAGCATGTTTGACAAATGAGTACTGGCCGAGATATACACCGTCGCTTTACATGATGAGTTGATCACATGATGTGATTGGTCAAATGAAGAAAAAGAACGAGATAACTTTGAAGTTCACCGGCCTCATTATCTTCTTTTTTCCAACTAACAAAATACTGATACTTTATTATAGGTAAAATACCCATACTTGTTTGAATATATATTATTTACTTGATTCAAACAAATATTAAACTATTTCATAATATCATAAAATATATCATGACTAATTTGTAAAACATGTAGAAATCGTGATGGGCTGATGACAGAACAACCACCATCACTATTATTTTTATAGTATTCCCTCCGTCCCAAAATATAAGAACGTAGGATCGGATTGGATATTTCCTAGTACTACGAATCTGGACAGACTGCATGTCTAGATTCATAGTACTAGAAAATGTCTTATCCCATTTTAGGAGCTTATATTTTGGGACGGAGAGAGTAGTATATTTTTCAATTACACGATAAACATACATGCAGTTAACTTACTGCATATGCACACCACACACTTGAGAGTGTGTCACTTTTTTTTAACGAAACGGTGAGCCGCTATTTTTATGGAATAGAGAATGAGTAAAACTGTAAGTGTATAAAGTGAAGACCAAAGATAAATGTTGATCTGCTTAACTTCTATGGAAATCACACTCATGTAACAAAATTTGTGTGCATCATGATGTACATCCTAATGATAGAGCCATGCATTTATGAGTTCATCACTGCACAGTCCATCCTTCCCGGTATGACCACTATTTGGACCTACGGTTAGCATCAGCTCTAGCAGACATGGTAAAAAAAAAAAAAAAGAGGAGCAAATGGACACCAAGAGGGTGCATCCCCAACCTATACCTAGCTTAGGACCAATGTATAAATGATCTCTTCTTCCTTGCTTCCCAGTGCTATCTCTGTATCTCAGGAATACGGTCTGACCTCTCTCCTCGAATTATCAGCTAATCAGGGTGCATGAGTACGACAGTTTTGGTACCATAGCAAGTTAGTTTTGCATTATTAAAATATGTCACTATATTCTTTTTACCAGCTTTTGTGTGAATTAGTCGGGGCATGAATGAATGGAAAGTACGTGCTATCGCTCCTGAACCCAGCCAACAGAATATTATATGGAAAATTTGCAGCCCACTTGGGGCGCATATTGTAGGTTTGCTAGGGCCTACGCGAAGACTATGAAATTAACTTAACTGTAGCGCACATATTATCGTACGCGCAATGACGTGCATTATCTGCTTAATTATGAGGTTGAAATGAAACTTTTTAATAATAAAAATAATTTACATCTTCGGTCTCTATTAAGTGACACGTGACGAATAAGTCAAAAATAAATATATAAAAATACTTGAGGTTATAGGACGAACCCTTATATATGTCACTCCTTATGAATATCCAACTAAATAATTTAAAGCACGTAGAATCTATAACAATATTTTTTAGGAACTAAGACATTTAAAATGAAACAAAAGATTAATATTTACCGAATCTAAGAGTGTAACTTCACTGCGCATAGTGTCATGTTCTTCTCCCGTGAAAGCATCAATGACTTAAAAATAGATGTAAAATGTAACAATACTTATGAACAATTTTTACCTACTTTTATTGACGGATCTGGAAAGAAATAGCAGGTGGGGCTGAATAAACTATAAAAACTTAAACCTCCCTTTCCTATATATGTATAGCAAATAATTTTAGAGAGAGTTCAGTGGGGGCTCCCATCTTTCTAGCACCGGTAGTGGGGTTTCGAGTCCCCTTATCCCCCCTATATATGGTAGATCCGTTCCTACATACTTTATCGCATTATTACCTAGATTGTTTGCTTTACGTATTTAAAAATATGTTTTCTTAGAAAAACTTTTATAGTATGCCACATTATTTAGACCATTTGTTATAGTTTATCAATCAAGTTTATTACTAAAAGAACATTTAATATATCCCTACCATATCAAATAGATAATCATCCTAGTAATTAAATATATGAGTACTTACATTTCTATTGACAAAATGGCTTTAGGAAAGTAAGTTACTAGGTACACAGAGAGAATCCCTTATATGCCATTAGAATTTAACCAGTTCTCTTCTAGTTCAAGTTTTTTTATAATGTTAGTTGACTGGTAGTCAAAGGTTAGTTTTTTTTCGTAAATGACCAATATGCCCTCTCAACTAAAAAATGTGTAAGCTTCAAAAAATCATAACTAATTTATTTTAAATCATTTTTGAGTGAACAAAATTTTATCAGAACCAGTGAAAAATGCTCTTTATATTAAAAATATTGTTGGAAAACTGCATGTTTCATGCTTACATTGAAAATTTATTTGTGATGGTAATGGCTAAAATTGCACATGATGCAGAAAAAATCAATTTTCATATGTTGTATCCAGTAGCTATATTAGTACTAAAATACCTATTATTAGTTGTATACTAATTCTCAAGGCAAATGTGTCTTTTTACAATGAAGTTAACGGTCAACTGACGGTGGACTGACGGCAATGGCATAAAAGGGAGAGAGAAACTTGAACCGGTGGCATAAAAGGGAGAAGCCAATTTGAAGTGGCATATAAGGGAGCCGGTTAATTTAAAGTGGCATATAAGGGATTCTCTCTTCAATTTTCCATCTACTTTTATTATGTGAGGCGTGTGCTTACCTTGCTGGTCCAAGTGTACCGTGTACGTGCACGGTCCACCCCCAACACGCTGGCTGACGCCTGCGTCGTGTTGACCAACACACGCAGAACAGCGGGGCACAGGGGATCCCCAGCAGCTGCTGCGCCACGGATTCCAAGTGCGGTTCCCTGCCACGTGGACCGCGGAGGCGCCACGTTTTGGGGGCGAGTGTTAGCCCCGCGAGTACGTACTGTACGCTTTTGTTTAATGCGTGTTAAGTCGCGCTAAATTCAATCATAACGCGATTATGACGCCAATAATTGGGTTACAGATCGATGGATATATAGGAGTATGTGCAGGGGTCAAAGCCAAGCATGATCGTGTGGATTGACTTTTGGTTCGCTTGATTTCGGTTTTTTTTTTTTTACTTTTGACCATTATATAGTTGAAATATTACTGTACGGTGTGTTAAATAATGCTTCGTCTTGCCATGGTCCTGAGATGGTATATATGAAGACTATTTATTGTGGAGTGGATTTATTTTATTTATTCTTTTTTTTGGGGGGGGGGGCATGAAGATAGAAGTAGGAGTACAAGGCTATACTCTTGATGATTAATTCCTTTTACGCTATCAACAGCTTAAAATTAACATATAACTAGTAACAGGATATGAAATGAGTGTATCTTAATTGGATAGGTTTCTTGTGGTGAAACCAGTCTACTTGATTCAAATCTTATATTTGACACAGTACTCACATTTACGACTAATTATTTTTTCAATGGTAGACAACGTATCCGTCAACAACAAACTTCCACATAGGAGAAGAGAGTCAATATATAGTTACATAGAGACCATGTCCTTACAACAACGAAACAAACAAAAGACTAACCGTATCCACAAAAAATATTTGTTATTACTGATTTCTCCTGTATCACCAAATGTAATGAAGTTTCTATTTATAAAGGCTAAATGTCGTTACTGATTGTTAACCATAGCAATGATGTTTGCCTTACCACCTTTTATATCTTCTATGTTAGAGTCCTGCATGAGCTCTTAAAAGAGAATATACAAAATTATTTAGAGATTATGCCATACAGCATTTAAGAGAACAAAGGTTCTAACCATTATCCTCAAAAAAATATGTTTTTATTACTATTCTTTTCCTTATCCAACCCTCATGCAACCAAGTTTCTATTTTATAGAGGCTAAGCATCGTTGTTGAGTTCTTGTTAATCATAGTTACAATGTTTTATCTCATCTCTCTTTCGTTTCACCAAATATTTGTAATTAGCAAAGCTAAGAACCCCAATTAATAACTGTTATACATACATCTTTCCTATATGATGCAACCCAAAAGAACTGCTAAAGATAGGTGCATGTCGTCATATATAGGAAAAATATTATTTTGCACCTTTACAGTATATTGGAGATAGATATATGCATAGGCAACCATTTTTTGTCTTAATTTTACGAATGCAAGTGAACATGACTCATGCATGAGATCATTTGTACTACTAGTTCATATACAATACTATAAAGTAGCTAGAACTCTAGAGATGCATGCATCCCTAACAAATATTGGCGATATTTAGACGCATGTATGTCATCACTAAGCAAAGCATTTTGGCATTGAGCTAGGTAGGAAGCTGCACATTTGAATCCTTAATGTATAACCGATACGTATTCAAGTGGTGAACGGAACATAAGACTTTTAAAGTAGCTTCAAGCCTTCAACAACCACATTATAACAATTTTGGCTCATATGACGCGATTCCTAATTAATGCTCCAGATAGATTCACATCGTCATACAAATTACTCCCTCGGACTAAATATAACAGAGTGATCTTGATTCTTTCATTTATCCATAAACAATACAGGCTGTGTTTAGTTCCTGAAATTGAAAAGAAGTTTAGGGAAAATTGGTAGTTTAGAAAAAAAAATTAGGAGTTTATGTGTGTAGGAAAGTTTTGGATATGATGTGATGTGATGGAAAGTTGGAAGTTTAAGGGAAGTTTAGTGTGAACTAAATAGGCCACAGTACTATAAAGGAATTTAAGATCCCGACAAGAAAAAAAATGCGCAACAAACATCACCTCGATTGTGCACTTAATCCTTCAATGCGCCTCTCTTTTTTACCCTTACTTGTAAATGTGCCAAAAATATAAAATCTCAGTTGTACTTTTTCGTTGTTACCTTATTTTTCACCAATAGTGATAAAATATACTATATTTAAGAAAGGAGAGAGTAATAAAAAATTTGTTACTTCGTCCAGTTAAAATATTTGATATTTAGTATAATATTTAAACAAATATTTAAAATTCCAATCACCAATAATTTCTCAAACGGTTAGTTAGAAAACAATATATGTAGATTTTCCTTGAAATGGACTATCCCATTTTTATAAATATATTTTAATATAAAATTATTGCTAAATCTTAAAAATTTGATCGAATCTTGGTTTAAACAGGTAGAAATATTTATGATCCGATGGAGTGCGGTGAGTAAGCATGGATTTGTGCGCATCCTAAATTATCACTCTCTAAATTCTACTAAGGTCGTGTTTAGTTCACCCCCAACTACCCTAAACTTTCAACTTTCTATCACATCACATCACATCCAAAACTTTCCTACACATATAAACTTTCAATTTTCCTCAAACTTTTAACTTTTTTCAGGAACTAAACACAGCCTAAGAGCAGGTACAATAGCAGACTATAAGCCAGCTGCAAACATATTTTAAGGAGATAAATTAGGAGAGAGAAGAGCAGCGGGCTACAGATTTGTAGCTAGCTGTAGCACGGACTCCAAGACGCAGTGTGTCTATGACAGGTGGGACTAAGTATTAATAGTGTAATATGTAACTATTGTATGAATGAACTACTAAATTGGCTATAGATGAATTGGAGCTAGCAGTTGGCTATACTATTGAACTTGCTCTAAGGTGGAACAAATAAACTAAAGATCCACAGCACCTCGCAGCCGTTTTTGGTTTTGCACGCTGAATGAATCCACCGTACGTGTGTGACATTGCATTTGCATCCCCTAGCAAACGCTGGAGGAGTGGAGGGTAGAGCTAGCATTGTCACCATGTCAGTACACGGCTACACGCGCGCACACCAGCGCAGCGTCTTTTGGCAGCCACCCGGGGCGTTGCAAGACAGCTGGTGTGCACAACGCGTACGTGTGCCAACGTGTGACGCCAGTTTAGCAGTAAAGACTTCGCCTCCCCCACCTCTCTCTCCTACTATGCCATCTCTGAAACAGAAAAAAAAAGAAAAGAAAAAGGCTTCTCTGCTGCAGCGTGCTGTTCCAGTTGATGTGCATTGCATTGGCACAAGAACTCTCTGCACTGCACAATTGCATTGAGTATTTTTGCACTGCGTTTCCCTTTCGCCATTGCCGCTGCAGGGTGAAGTGAGGAAGAAGAGCTGGTGAGTGAGGATGGAGAGGTTGAGAGAGAGAGAGAGAGGGAGAGAGGAGGGCATCAATGGTAGTGGCAGACCATGGCACACCAATTAGAGTGGCCTGACGATGGTGTTTGTGAAAAGGGTCCCATCGTTCTCAATTCCCAAAGCTGTCCAGCGTCAGGTGACCGTTCTACCCCTATGTGTTGGTGCATCATGCCAAAGACTCGATCACTGTGAGACCAACGTTTAGCTGGACTGGATGGAGGACTAGATGACTGGACCTAGCCAACGTCTTCCTGCCATGGAATGGACGGGGCTCAAACTCACTCTCTCTCTCTCTCTCTCTCTTTCTTCTGTGTCTCGTGTTCTCTTCTGCCATAGCATACCACTATGCATTTTGCCATGGCGATGGCTTTGGCATGCATGCTGCATGCGGCACGTTTCCTTTGCGAATTAGGCCATGCATCGTCGATCGTTCGTTTTCAATTCAACAAACAGCTGCTGCTGCAAATGCTAATGCATGCACAAAGTGCAGGGGGTGTTCCCCCTCCCGTTCCATCCATTTTGCTTCTCCGGTTAAGCACGTACTCCCCCCTCCCTCTGTAGTCTGTACCACAAAAAATGGATTATTTCTATAATCCCAATGCAACGATAGTAATAATATGAAAGTACCAAAGTACTCAGTGACGGAGCTAGAAAGATTTTCGAGTCCGTGCAAAATACAATATAATTACTACTCCCTCCGTTCTATAATATAAGAGATTTTGATATTTTGCTTGTACTGTTTGATCATTCGTCTTATTCAAAAAATGTTGAAATTATTATTTATTTTATTTGTGACTTGCTTTATTATTCAAAGTACTTTAATCACAACTTTTTATTTTTTATATTTGCATAAATTTTTTGAGGTCAAACAATAAAAGCAAAATGTCAAAATTCCTTATATTAAGGGACAGAAGGAGTACCACGAGTCTTAAGTTATTATGTTTTGGGACCGAGGGTGTAGTATATATGGAGTACTTCTCTTTCCAAAACAAAATTTTAAAAATAATCTGTGTTCTTCTCAATAATATGATATGTAACAGTTTTCCAGTAATACTAATGGAAAATCATATTATTTCACCCTATTAGATGATAAGGAAATGGCATACCTATACTTCCCGAACTGTGTCGTACGGTACCTTTCGGAGTATAGCTCGAAGAGAATTGAAAACGAGGATTACATCCTATATCTCTTCATGCTGCCTACATTGTGAATATTCTTGTATTACCTATTACTATCTCTTACTCCCTTTGTCTAAAAAAACAGCTCCCAACATCCTAATGCAGACCAAAATACCTGTCATTAATAATAAACTAGTATTCATAGGTAAGTAGGTAACAGGTATTGAATGAATAAATTTTTTCGATTTGCAAAACGAGGGTAGATAAGGTAGAAGTTGATTTATTTTAAGATATAGCTTGAACATTGCATTTAGGGTTCTTTGCTAAATAATGCCCCCCAAATCAAATCCCACCCCACCCGTGGGAGAGGAGGCAAAGAGACATTGATTAGGATGACATCACTAGCTATTAACACCCCTACCCGTTGTGATTTTCTTTGTTTTTTGAATTTTTTTTGGCTCCTCGGAGAGGTTAAGCGTGGTTGGCTATTTTTGCAAAAAGCTCCTCGTGTTTGCACGGAATAACGCATACGGCCTCAAACCGACTGACACCTCGTCGTGGTTTATCTAGAAAACCCCTCGTCTTTCATACAAATAGAACACGAAGAAGAGAAAATTCCGCTTCTAGTCTTTCCTAGAGTCAAAATAAATGGTGTGATGAGAGAGGGCGATCCCGTGAGCCCGGTGTAACATGATTGTTGGAATGAAGATGGACGATGGATCTTAGATTGTTTGAGGATCACGTAATAACACCAAACCAGAATTGCGGGATCACCCTCTTCCTATGATATCATCTATCTTGGCAGTGAGAACATGCGATAACCAATTCCCATGACACCCGTAGAAGAGATCGTGATTAGAACAACAGCTTTCCTAGAGCCATGATAGATGGCGGATAAGAAAAAAGTGATCCCTCAAACCCGATGCAACACTGTTGTTGCTATGAAAGGTAGATGGCGGGACTCAAACTGTCGGAGGATCAGGGCGATGATATGGTCACGTTGGAGTCATGTGATCACCTATCCTTATGGCACCATCTATCTACTTGAGAACCTTCACTAACCGACTATCACAACCACTCATATTGCCATCTTTTTGGATCCTCTTCGACGAGCCTAGTAGGTGTCGATTTAGGAGTGGTGAGAATCGATTTGAGGGCACACTGTAATAGAGAGGCCTAAATAAAAAAAATCTCAAAATCATGAATCGCCATGTCAATGCCTGAGCTATGCCGTCTGTACTTTAGTCCTTTGGTGAGATTCAAATGCACATTCTATAAGTTTAAGGACTTAGATGACACCTCGTTCAAGTTTAAGAACCGATCAAGCATTTCATTACTCTAACGAAAACAAATTATAGATTCTAGTCCTCTACCATTAAGCACATACTCCACACACCCTAAAAAAACTTAGGGCTCCTTTGATTTGTAGGAAAAGTGTAGGAAATTTGAAGGATTTCAATCCTATGGAAAAATTTCCTATGAAACCCTTTGAAAAAAAGGATTAATCCTATACTATCCTTTAAAATTCCTATGGAATGGATAATCCTATAGAGATTTTAGAGGAAAGTTAGCAAGAGGTCCAACCTCTTGGAAAAATTCCTTTGAGTCTATCTCTCTCATCCGATTCCTACGTTTTTCCTGTGGTCCAATCAAACGGTCATTCCTGTGTTTTTCCTGTATTTTTCAATCCTCTGTTTTACACCTGTATTCCTGTCAGAATCATGCGTTTTTCCTATTCCTCTGTTTTTCCATTCCGGCGATTCAGAGGGGCCCTTAAAATCGTAGCTTCCTAAGGTGAAGTCAAGGAAAAAGGCAATAGACCAAAATACCCCTAATTAGCATGAAAGTTATATAGGTGAATGAGTAGATAAGGGGTATCGAATGGATAAAATTTCTCGATTCGTGAATCGATGGTGACTAAAAAGATATGAGCTGGTTTATTTTGGGACATTGTTGATTGATTTTCGGATAGAACGGATAATTATTAAAATTACGTTGCTAAAAAAGAAAAGAACCGTGGCCACTTACAACACCACACAGTGTACCTGAGCAATCGATCCTAGTCATCACAGTTTTGGTGTACATTCGGAGTTAGCAGTTCATATGACACGAGGGGTGGTTAAATGCAGCAGAGATGTGAGGCCTTGTACGAGAGTGGGGAGGAGACACTGATGTACTTGGAGTCAATGGCAGTAGTAACATATACTGCCGCACTTATTGCTGTGTGGGAGTAGGTCACTGCAGAGTAAACTCGCTGGCGTGGTGCAATTAAGGGAACCAAACCACGGCAACAAGCCAGTGACAGTGAGAATGCCAATGGAGGGAGGTTGAGGAGGAGGAGGAGATGGTGGTGGTGGTGGTGGTGGAGGAGATGGTGGCAAGTAGGCCATAGTGCAGGTGTGTGAGGGGGTGAAACATGGCCCTGTCGGTGGGCATGGGCTTCTTCTTCCACCTCTCCCCCACCCCAAATAATCCTCACCATTCTCTGGAGTAGTTTAGACTGCTTCAACACACACCAAGCCAAAGCCAATCTAAGCCTGGCTGCTTTCTCTCTCCTGTCACCTCTCTCCTCTGTTGGTCTCTCACTCTCTCACCATCTCCTCTTCTGTTCTTCTCTTGCTTGGCTTGGCTTGGCCTGGCCTTCTCTCTTTCCTCAGGATGCATGGATGGATAGATAGATAAGATAGCTAGGTAGCTCTCTCTCAAGGAAACATTCCCCACTTTATGCCATAGTTAATGCTATTGTTGTTGTTAGCCATATTGTTATTAGTAGTAGTAGTATCACTAACCAAGCCATGCATACTACTACTACTGCCACCACCATCCATGCTTTTGTTATCTAGCTAACCAAGAAACAATATAATCCCCTCTTTTCATTTGCTTCCTCCTCTTCTTGACTCCTTGAGGCCAACACCAAACCCTTCACTCCCTACTCCTCTTTCTATTCCACTACCAACACAAACCTACAACTTGTAAGTTATAAGAGCTCAACACCATCACCAACTCAAACCCTTCCTCCAAACTAGCAAAGGAAGGAGGAGGAATCATCCTAATATTAGGCTACTAGCTAAGCTAGCTCTCTTACCCTAGAGAGCTAGAGACGCCATGGAGTACAAGAGATCATCGCATGTGGAGGAGGAGGAAGAGGAGGAGGAAGAGGAGGACGACGAGGAGGAAGACGAGGAGGAGCAAGGTCACCATCAGTACACGACGGCGGCGGCGGCGGCGGCGGCGCAGCAGCTGCACCCGCAGGTTCTTGGCTCGTCGGCTTCCTCGCCGTCGTCGTTGATGGACTCCGCCGCTTTCTCGAGGCCCCTCCTGCCTCCCAACCTGTCGCTCGTGTCGCCGTCGGCGGCGGCGGCGGCGGCGGCGGCGCCCGGTGGATCCTACCTGCATGCGGCTCACCACCATGGGCAGGGAAGAAGGGTGGAGGCGCCTGGTGGGGGACCCAGCACCAGCTCCAGCGCCATCATGAGGCGGCGAGAAATGGCGTTCTTGGCGGCGTCGCCGGTGCCACGCGGCGTCTACGCTTGCCCTCGTGGTGGTGGTGGTGGTGGTCCGAGAGGCGGCGAGGGGCGGCGGGCGAGGCGCCGACGTGGAGGTACAGGGAGTGCCTCAAGAACCACGCGGCGCGGATGGGCGCGCACGTGCTTGACGGCTGCGGCGAGTTCATGTCGTCCCCTGGCGACGGCGCCGCGGCGCTGGCCTGCGCCGCGTGCGGCTGCCACCGTAGCTTCCACCGCCGCGAGCCGGCGGTCGTCGCGCCGGCCTCGCTCTCGCTCTGCCCCGCTCCGCCTCCGCCTCCGCGCCGCCGGCGTGGTGTCCCTATCCCCTCCGCGACGCCCACCGGCGCCAACTCCTCCCGGCTCATGCCGCTCCTCCTCGCCCCGCGCACATGCAGAAGCGCCCGCCCGTCCTCCCCGTGTCCCCGGCGTCCGCGCCCGCCGCGCTGGCCGAGTCCTCCAGCGAGGAGCTGCGCCGCCGCCGCCGCCGCCGCCGCTCCCCTCTTCCCACCCCCACGCGCACGCGGCCGCCGTGGTGGCGGCGTCGGCCTCCGCGCCGCCGGGGCCGAGCAAGAAGCGCTTCCGGACCAAGTTCACGGCCGAGCAGAAGGAGCGGATGCGCGAGTTCGCGCACCGCGTCGGGTGGCGCATCCACAAGCCCGACGCCGCCGCCGTCGACGCGTTCTGCGCCCAGGTCGGCGTCTCCCGCCGCGTCCTCAAGGTGTGGATGCACAACAACAAACACCTCGCCAAGACGCCCCCGTCGCCGACCTCGCAGCCGCCGCCGCCGCCGCCGCCGCTCCACCACGATCCTTCTCCTCCTCCACCTCCTCACCACCACCACCACCACCATCACCACCACCACCCACCACAACACCATCAGCAGCAGCAGCAGCAGCAGCATGATGCATGAGAGTGAGTGAGTAGAACAATGCAGAGAGGATGATGCATTAGCATTAGCTATTAATTAGCTCTCCTTTAGCTTTTCTTCTCCTGTGTAATTCTTCCAAGACTGCAGTAACCCTCCCTGTTGTTAAGTTTAACTCATGCAGCAGCATCAGTTACTTAGGAGAGTAGATGCATTGTTGCAATGAGAGGTAATTAAATCTGATCTTAGGACATGCATGCACGCACTGCTTGCTTGTTGCTTCCCTTGGATAAACATGATTAGGTTTAGCATGATAGAGCCAAATGCTAAGTGCATTTTAGGGCTTGTTTCTTCTCTCTCTTGCTAGTGCTAGTGGTAGTGCAGCAGTAGTGCATGCGCGGCTGTGCTTGTATGTATTGTGTTGGAGTAGTAGCAGAATTCGCAGTGGCATTTGCAATGCAATGCTCTCTGCTGCCTATCTTGGCCTTGGGCACCACATGCTTTTGACTTTGCCTTTTGGGTTTGTAGGATTCCTTTTGGCAGAGGGTGTGTATTGTGCTTGTGCATTGTTGCTGCATGCATTGGGGTTTGGTACTTCGGTTTGGTGAGGGAGAGGGAGAGTGGAGGGGGGTCCCTTTGGAGGTACTTAGGCATGGGGGTTTGTCATTTGGTGTGCAAAAGTACAATTAGGGGGGGGTCATTAAAGGGAGTGTTTGTTTATGGCTTCTAAGCTTCTGTGCTGGGCTTTTCTTCTGTCCTGGCAGGGTGGGGACACCTCCACTGCCCTTGCTGCTAAACCCCCTTTCTTAAGGGCTTTTGCAGCCTTTTTTGGGGGGCAATTTTTGTTTGAGCTGCTTCTAGCCTTCTGCCAAAGCTGTGTTTTTTTTCTCTCTCTTTCTTTCTTCCTCTCTCTCTCTCTCTCTCTCTCTGGTGGTGTTGGACTTTGGCCAGAAGGCAAGTGCATGTGAGAGTGGACTGTTGTGTCAGAAACTCAAAGGGGAAGAAAGCCCTGTGTTTTGAGTGTGTGTGTGTGTGTGTTGGATGTGGCCTATGCAGAGTGAATGATGATATGTACTTGTCGGCAAATACAAGGCTTGGATTGGAGCCATTCAACTTTGCATTTGATGCGGTAAGGAGAAAGATGTGTTCTTGGTAATGACATTTCATCGCACCGTTTGTTTTCATGTCACCAACATGATATATATTGATGTTTCTGTCTTCATAGCCCTCCTGACTGGGGAGTATCTTAAATGTCATGTTTCAGGTGTCTTAATTAAATATCTAAAAAGAAAAGTTTGACTAGCTACATTTTTTTTTTTGCATAATTATAGACACATCTTTAATAGAATATGCATATAATATAGTGGTATATTAAGCTAGGATTTTATGCATTCAAATTAGAGACTAAAAATTTGATGTAGTATGGGAGCCTGTGAATGTTTTACCTTAACGAACATGTCAGCACTCAATAGGATTGCCAAGATAACAACCTGATGAAACTAATAAATATGACCCTCGAAACCTGCAGACACCGCGTGTACTTAGCTATAGTTCAGCTTTGATGGTTCCAAATGAGAGATCTCAGAACGATAGTATACTCCTAAAAGACGTGAGACCAAGATTATTTATTCGATCGGAAACTACATCATTTATACGAACTATCATTGATACTGGGACCACTGAACCATACTGTGATGGCACTGTTGTTTTCTTTACTGCTCTTCTCAGTTTTGGCTCCCTTTACAGTTACATCTGGTCACGAGTGAAATAAAGCAAACATTTTCTTGATATATGAAGTGGAGTATAATGCCGTGAGAGCGTTATGTTGGTCAGGTTTCTGTAATTTCCAGTTGAATCTTGCTTGGGTAAATACACCGTTGTTTTAAATTAGAGGATAGGGTTATGTCATTCGGGATTCTGATGGGGATGTTGTACAAGCTGCTAGAGGGAGAATTAATCATCTGCTTAGCTCCTTCCAGGCTGAACTTTTAGCTTGTGTGCATGGAGTCAGAGCAGCTGCATCTTTGGGCATTGGAAAGCTAATTTTGGAGTCTGATGCAACAATGGTCAAGCAAGCTATTTTAACATCTGATTATGATCTCTCCGACTGCAACACTGTGATATGGGAACTGAAGCATCTGTTTTCTTCAAATTTTGTCTCTTTCCAGGTTAGTTATAAGCCAAGAGAAGGAAATAGGGTAGCCCATAGACTCGCCTGTTTCTATGTCATCTTGTATTACAGACTTGGTTGCTGAGGATATCTCAGCTAATGAGTAACGAAAGTTCGGGTTTGTTTTTTTAAAAAAAACTTTGATGTGTGCACCGTTCCGAGTTCCCCGTGAAAGCTCGAAGAAACCAGAAAAATAAGATCGATCCAGGTTAAAAGACTTGTGTTAGGGGCAAGACATAAGTGCAGATAATTAGATAAATCCTACACAAACGACATGCAGGTCTATCGGTAAGTTCAACTTCTCATCGTCTATGATAATGAAGACAAAATCAAATTCTAACAAATAAGATGAATGGTTGAACCACTTCAGTCAGTCAAATAAGATTTTCAGCATGCACATCTCAGTCTTACCTATTTGCCTGTCTTTCCATAAAAACCACCATAAATATGCTACAGGCAAAGAGATGGAACAAAATTGGAACGGACAAGCCTAGGTCATACCCCCCGCAAAGAAGAACATCAGTATCCGGTGTGTTCTAAATTTCAACTTCTATCGAAGTCAGCTGGAGGAAACTGACTATCTCACTCCATTCCTCATATCAGAACATATATATGGGGACAGTAGATCTGAAAAGGACTGCTGCTTTCTGATAAAATCTATAACATTGCTCAAGTTGAAGTCTCAGAAGCAAGCTTGATGCGCTGATGATGCTCAGCCACTTTGTATTCAACTACCTCCATAAGCAACTGGGGATCCAACACACAGTCAGGGCGGCCATAAACAGCAGCTTGCACACTGGCCATAAGCTTCGCGATCTCTCTGCCAGAGAATCCATTGATCTTCCTGGCAGCCTCCCTGAGCAAATCATCACTTATGTCCTTAACTTGTATCTTCTGCCGTTGCTTTTTCAGCAGTGAGTCCCAAAACGAGTTTTTGCCATCTTCCTTGAGCATATAGTGGTTTAAGTATAACCTGAGCAGCTGGAACCTCTCCTCCTCCCCAGGTAAAGGGAACTCAATAACTTCATCAATGCGGTCCGTAATAGCAGCATCAAGATCACTAGGTCGGTTTGTTGCAAGGACAAGGACAATATCCCTCGACTGGTCTCCAGTTCGAAATAGTAGTGCATTGAGAGCACTCCGCTGAGCTTCGCTCATGTGGATGCTGTTGCGCCTAGTAAAGTGCAAGGAAAAGCATGAGATCAAAGGAGAGATGTGAAATTTGGTCATTTGGTAAAATAAATTTATGATAAAGATTTGTTGTTTTGGGTTCTAACGAAGTTTGCTTTAATTTGTTTGAATTCAGTGGCTGCAAAGAGATTGGATGTACTGTCAGGCTCAAAATTAGTTCAATTCAAGCTTAAGAATTGGGAATATCCTCAGGATTAGCTCATTAACATGCATATCACTATCTAGGAAAAAAAATCAGTGCTCAGACAAATGCTTAAATATTAAGTTGTGAACATACTCGCACAAGAACGCATCAGCCTCATCGATGAAAAGCAGCATGCCCTTCCTTGACTTCTTAGCCCAGTCAAAAATTTGATGTATTTTGGTAACAGCCTCTGATCCTAAGGGTGCAACATCTCCTCCCGTCATCATGGCATAATCCAAGCCCTGTTACATAAAGGATGCAATGGTAAGATTATACAATTGTTGTATAACAGAAGTTGACGGATGCATATTTTTGTATTAAAAAAAATCCAGAAAACAAGGTTCTTTATAGAAGATCCATAAGCCTGATATTTCTCGAAGAATGGAGCAGAATAGATTAGCCGATTAGATCTATTAAAAACTTACAGATTTGCGTGCCATCTCCCTAGCAACTAATGTTTTCCCAGTTCCAGGGGGACCATAGAACAGCATGTTGCGAAATGGTGCATCGTGCGACTTTGTATTTGCAGTAGCTCGTGCAAGATGTTCAATCCTCCGTTTCAGTGAAGGATGAAGAATAACATTCTCAAAGCCTGCACCTCCTGACAGAGATGCTGAAGTAGATTTGAGAGCCTTAAACCTTGAAAGTGGAAACTTTGGCATAGATGATTCACGGATCAGTGAAGGTTGACCCAAGATTCTATTAATGTAACCCCATGTAACTTTTGCTCCTTCCCTAAAGTACAAAAGAGGAAATAAGAACATGGCATGTCTCAAACAATTTTTGCTGGCAAGGGAAAGATGAGGTCAAGCCGTGAAATGGTTTTGTGTGTATGCACACTTCAAAAGTAAATTCAGCATGAAATCCAGATAAACCTGGTAGTATAAAGTCCAGCAGCGAGCGCAGTAACTCCTCCAACACCCATCAATAATTTACTCCTGTCAGTCAACAACATCCTAAACCCACCTACATGTTCACATTAGAAAATAAGTTTGAATGAAAAATAAAGTATCAGTTATCAACATTACCATGACAATTACATGAAAATGAAGAACAGATGTGTTACACAGCAACATTACCATGACAATTACATGAAAATGAAGAACAGATATGTTACACAGTAAATATTATTAATTTTGACATGAGACCATAGTTTCACTTAAATAATAATAAAAGGAACAATGAATATGTGGCAGTGTGATTTCACGTGATGACATTTCCAAACAATTACTGGACACCATAACCACTGAAAACAGAGAGAAATATCTATGTGAGAATGCCAATGATATTGTCGAATTGAGAAAATTCCTAGAATACAGGGAAAAGGAGATTACAAACCTAAGAACTTCAATAATGACTGATCAAAAAAGGCATACACATTTACTATGAGTAACCAGCAATAGTAGCAGAACCAAAAGGAATTCAAGATTAAATTCATAAGGATTGTTACTAGCAGGAAAATAAATACCTTCAATGTGTGAAAAAGTAGTATTTATTGCAGCAATCCACTTCTCTTTGTCGCCATTTATACGTTCCAGGAGCATCTTTCTGTTGTAGTCTTCTAAAGCCTTTGCTTCACGAGTAAGGGCTTCACCTTTTGCTTCAGCATTAGCTTGGATATTTTGTTTCTTTAAGAGAGCCTTTTCTTTCTCATCCTCTAGCATTTTTTCTAAAATCTTCTTTTCTGTGGTACGCCTAACTTCTTCTTTCCTAAGGGCAGCTGCCTCTTGCATCTTCACAAGTTCTGCATCCTGTCGCCTTTGTGCTTCACGCTCCGTCTGGAAAAAAAAATAACACTTGATTAAATGATGCTGTGCTGTTAGAACCATTTGCCATTAAGAAGGTAAACAGAGAAAGGGGGGGGGGGGTCAATACCTGCATTCTTTTCCTAGCTAATTCATCGTCATAACGTAACTTTTGTGCCTCTGCTTGAGCTTGCTGCTGCAAACTCTCTCTGAATTTTTCACCTTCTTTCTGTTGCCTCTCCTGTGAACCAGATATCGAGCATCAGAGGATAAACATGAGTAGTTGCTGACAATCTAAAGCTTTCCATTTTATGCCATGATATCTCATAGTAAGTCTTTCCCATTCAAAAGGGCCAAGGCAGAATTGAGGGTGTGTTTGGATCCCAGCCACTGTCTGCTGAAGCTACAGTATTTTTCGTACATGCTACAGTGTTTTTTGAGGCGGACAAAACGTCCGCCACACACCTGTGGCGAGCCACGCCGTGGCGTGGCATTCTATGCCCAACCAAGCAGACCCTGAATGTTTTGCATGTTCACTGTTCAGTTTCTATTTTCTTTTATAAAAGGAGGCTTTATTGACTTAGATAATTATTACATCAAGATTGATATGCCACTCTAAGATCACTCCCAGCCTCTGCATAACTAGGGTGCACATAGCCTATCTCTCTAAGTGAAAGATAAAACCCAATCTGCAATTGGGAGTGCCACATCAGCAAATAACCTCAACTCGTAGGTACATGGTTTGGTGAAAAACGACCATTGATTAGGAGGGAAAAGAACACAAATGCAATAGTCAATATATGGGGTATTCAGTGTCTAGACCCTTCGAGTGCCTTGGTGAATTTAAAATATAAAAGGAAAAAAATTAGGTGCAGGCTTGAAGTCATGCGAGGGGTGCGAGGAGGCGAGCAGCGGCCGCGTGGATCTGGCGGCGGCGTATAATGGAAGGGAAAAATACAGTGACAATCAGAATAGAAGCAACTCAAAAGATAATCCCACATATACGGGCAATTAATTGGCTTTTCTAGCTCTGTCAAAGAGCATGCTTTTTTCATTCAATACTGATATCTTATTGATCTAAGACCTTTTCTTTTCTTTTTTTTTGCATCACACAACAATAATTAATTTAATGCTAATTTCATCGACATAGCGATACTTCTTTTTCCCTTTTTTTTTTTTTTGGTCTATGGGAGTAGTCATAAACTCAATTCTTATCTGGGGATTATTATTATTTACTATTATTGCGGCGAACATTACTACATGAGGGCATGGCTACATATAAAACAGACTAACAGAGTTCAGAAGTGATCGTACCAGGGTGTGCAACCATGCATATAAGCAACTCTATGCCTAGGAGTCAGGTTCTTGTTTTTTCTTCATTTGCATCTTTAATTACGCTATACATGCCCTCTTAAATAAAAAAAAAATCACACTTTAGCACAGCCTCCTTTCATATGTATTCTTAGTAATGTTTATCTCACCCTGTATTGTCACTAGACCAATTTTTAAAGTTGGAGAGCTAGACAACAAACTTTCTGCGAAGAACATGTTATCAGGAAAATTAGACCCTAATCATCTAATATTTTAATATATGTTTTTTTTACTTTTTTCCTGTTGCAACGCAGAGTCATCTTCAGTGATTATTGAAAAAAAGAGAAAAAGAAGGGCGACATAACAACAAGTATCATGCCACAGCAACTACAACCACAATTGATCTTTCATCCTAGCTTCAACCAAGATAGTTATGGCCTCATAGTAAAGGTGTTATTCACCAAATAGACTAACGGTGATAACGTGATGCTGACGACTCATCAGCACTCAAGCAAGAAAAAGTTAGATGAAATTGACTGCTACTTTTCTGTTAGTCAATCACTGGAACTGCAGAGAAAACAGTCTTCTGACATTTTGGCCATGTTGGCATACCACATTGAATTTCTTGCATCTAGGAAGGGGCAAAAGGCACTCACAATGTCCCTGAGGTGTTGTTGGATGATGTACTGAACCTTCTCGGCCTCCAGCTCCGCAAGCCGGGTCTTCTCCTGCATGCGCATCAGCTCAAACAGCTGCAGGCCAAACCAACCACACGAGAGGCAGCGTCAGTAGGTGGGGGCAAACCCCGCATTAGGTCAAAACAACAAACACCTTGCCTGCTTCGCGTATTCGAGAGTTGAGCTTCCGCAGCAACCTGGCCGCCCGCTCCAGGCTCTCGGGGTCGAACCCGCTGGAATCCACCTCGACGGCCACCTCCGTGCCAGAGTCCTCCGAAGCAGCGGCGGCGGCGGGAGGTGGAGGCGGGCGGAGCTGCGGCGGAAGAAGGAGTAGCCGCTGTCCGCGTAGGCGACGCTCGGCGAGCGACGCCGCGGACGCGGCAATGACGGCCGCCGCCGCCGCCGCCGTCGTCCGCGACCGGAGGCGCACATGGCGTCGGTGGGAAGCGAGGGTTTTCGTGGGGGTTTTGGAGAGTTCGGCGGCGACTAAAAGAGAGAGGGAGAGGAGGAGGAGGAGATTGGAGAAGGGGAGAGATGATTTTTGCCTTTTCTTTCGGGAAGCTCCTCTTTCTTTCTTGTGTTCCAATCCAAACGAGAGCAATTGAATCCGGGCTGGGCCTCCACTGTAGATTTTTTTCGCTTGGATCGGCCAAAATAAGGCCCAAACCGCGAGAATACCTCCATTTCAAAGGGAATTAAACACGATAGATATACTTTGCCGAATGCCGCCTCAGTTATTATTAATAACACGGGATTTTTTAAAAAAAAATCACATGAATTAGCATATCTTTCGCGGAATTCCTATGGAATTTCTCCATTCCACAGGGAAATTTTATGTAAATTTCGCCTTTTGCAAAATTCCCATGAATTCTTCCATTCCTAAGGGAAAGTTAACGTTGCCTTGATAAATGTCCACTTTGGCTCTTGGCTGTTCATCAAAATCACATCCTCTTATATTCAGCATTCCTATTACGCTTTTAATAGTGAGCTGATTACTCATAGTTTCAAATGACCCCGCATGGTCTATCACGAAAAATCTTCACTTGCCCTTCACCACCGGATTCGGTCCATCAGCACCAAGACTCTTGCTTGCCCTTCACCTCCATAAGGTCCATTTTAGTCCGAGTCGTGCTTGCCATAGATAGTCACTTCATGCCCATACCTGCATTGTCAATGTCTTCACTTGCTCCTCATCAAACTATAATGTCCATCTTTTATTTTCAGTCTTTTAATTTGATGCCGGAACTCAACTATAAGCTTACCACTCATCATGGAATAGTATGTTCCAAAAATCACCAAAATAATGATCGCACACTTAGGATTATAGATCTTCCAATCTCCCCTTACAAGGCAGCTCTAGGGCATAGATCTTTCTATTATAACCTGTATGACACCAAGATAAGTTCAAGTACCAAAAATACATTTTGAGAGCTCAACGCCTAGATAAAGAGAAAACAAATAGGTGGCTCATGTGTTAGCCCAATTGCAATGAGTATAGTCTGTGGGAAGTGGAGACTCTGTGCTTCCGCAATAATCCTAGATTTGATAAACCAAGAATGTACATCTTATATAGTCATAATAAAGCTCTCTCTTTAACCTCAAAAAGAAAACACGTCGCGAAAAACTAATAGGTTCACTAACCAATGTGAAACCGCCAGAGAAAAAACTGAGCTAGTTGCCATCTCTCCTAGTCGTCCTCCTGTTTCCAACCCATAAAAAACCACTAAAAATATGAGAGAAAAAAATATGAGAGGAGGAGCTGGGAAAAAAGAAAGACGGAAAAATAATTAAATCATGTTCCTCATATTTGGGGAGAAAAACAAATAGTTTGAAAAAAAAGGGAAAAAGATGGAGAGAAAAAAATTAAACCGTGTTTCCCCTATCCGGGAGGAAAAAAAATTGAACCACATTCTGAGCGGACCATCTTGATTCTCATCCCCGTTGCAACTTGCAATACATGACATGTGACTAGTCTGAAAAAAAAAAAACTGAGTGATGTGCCGTGCTAACTTATCTCAAATTTCCCCTAAAAATAACTTTATCAATTTACTTAAGCTACAATTATTCACAATGGTGGGATCAAATCTCCGCCCCTAGAGTTCAAGGACTGTACATGCTGAACTACTATCAACTATGCAAAAAAAAAAAAAACAAAAAAAAAAAAAACTCTTAGAAAAACGTATGCAAGAAAAACGAATTTTCCATTTTTTATGTGATACCTGCTTAGGGGTAGTGTTGACAAAGAACAACTTAGCCAGGAGAAATTGGACTGGTAGTTTGAGATGTTGTTTTTTTATGAAAAATTATACTATTCAACATCTTTTTATAGAGTGTCATTTTGCAAAATTTCTTTGGAGAGCTGTTCAGGTTTCATCTGGTTTATATCTCATATATTTGAAAATTGGCTTGTGGGGGTTGATAAAAAAAACCAGTAAACTTATTCTTATAGGAGCATCTACTATATGTTGAGCTATATGGTTGAGTACTTGAGTAGGAATGGTATTGTTTTTGACAAATCACCATCTATATCCTATATGCAGATTCTTTTCAGGACAATATGTTAGCTTCTGTCCTGGGCACAACTACAAAAGTATGATGAAGACTATAAGCTTTTGAAGTCTACATGTCATAATCTTGAGACGACAATTATGCAGCATGCAGCTTTTTGTCAACTTCGGATGAAGATTCACAAATAGAATTAAATGATTGTGCGCTCTTTATCTTGTGTTGGTATTTATGAGTTTGTGTTCGCTCTATGTTTGGAAGAGTTTTTTTAAGTTCTCTTTAAGTTGCACTCATTTTGAGTGATTTCGTGTAATAATTGGTTGTAACTCGTTTGAGCAAAGGCGAGGATGGATTTCTATTCCATTATTATCTTAAAAAAAAGAAAAGAAAAACGAGGTATAGCGGTACTACAGGCTACAGCTAGGTTGCGGAGCCGTAATTTTGACAAATTGACCCTTCTATAAAACTTATTTTCAAAATAAGCCGTGTCAAAAACTAATTTCAAAACTAGGCCGTGACCTCAGCGCCAACCCAAATGGCGCTGAGCTAAAACATCCTAGCGCCAGTATTGTTGGCGCTAAGGTCATATCCGACGTGGAACATGTTAGCCACGTAATTGGGGCTCAGCGCCAAATGTGTTGGCGCTGATCTCCTAGAAGGTTTAAAAAGTAGTGTGGGCAATAACTAACGCAAGTTGAACTAGCTCAGCGGATGGCCAGGGAGGCTGCAAGCCCTGAGGTTCAGGGTTCGATTCTCACCCATCAATAGTTTCGTTCAATTTAAATGTTTTTATCGTTCCTTGGTATGAACTGAGAACCTAAATCATACAACATAAAATTAAAAATACAAAATTATAATAATTGAGCTAAGTATTTTATTGAGATTAACATTTTAATTAATGTTTTCAAATTTGTTTATTCCAGATTGAACATAAAATAAATAATCCCCTTAAAAAGTAACATAAAAATAAATCTACAAACAAAATATGTGATTGTTTGGAAAAAAATTCAATAGAAATAGGGCTTCCCTGGTTCGAACTTGGAACCTAAGAGTTAGAGCGGAAGGGCCTGACCATTGAGCTAGCTTCTGCATTATGACACTTATTGCACACATACGGTTTTTGACCATGCAAATATCAGCGCCAACACACATGGCGCTGAGCTCCTCTTTTGTAGCTAATCCGTGCCACGTTGGACGTGATATTAGCGCCAATTAGGGTGGCGCTGGAACGTTTTATTTCAGCGCCATTAGGGTTGGCGCTGAGGTCACGGCCTAGTTTTGAAACTAGTTTTTGACACGGCTTATTTTGAAAATAAGTTTTATAGAAGGGTCAATTTGTCAAAATTACGGGTTGCGGAGACCTAATAATACCCGCCAAAGACTGTACATGCGGATATATGGTCTACGAAATCGCAATGCAGATTCCTTAAGCGATCTTAGCCGACCAACCTGGTGTCGATTTCCATTGTACATTTTAACCTGATCGACAATAACATGGCAACCGTACGTCGTGCAATTATACAAGCTTAGCTTGCCTTGCGTCCTCTTGTTACATGGTGTAACTAACTTACCCTAACACCCAGTTGTTATACTTGCTTAGAATTTTTTAAAAAAAAATCACATGAATTAGCATATCTTTCGCGGAATTCCTATGGAATTTCTCCATTCCACAGGGAAATTTTATGTAAATTTCGCCTTTTGCAAAATTCCCATGAATTCTTCCATTCCTAAGGGAAAGTTAACGTTTGCCTTGATAAATGTCTACTTTGGCTCTTGCTGTTCATCAATGAATCACATCCTCTTGATATTCAGCATTTCATATTACGCTCTTATTATAGTGGATGCTGATTACTCATAGTTTCAAATGACCCCGCATGGTCTATCACGACAAAATCTTCACTCGCCCTTCACCACCGGATTCGGTCCATCAGCACCAAGACTCTTGCTTGCCCTTCACCTCCATAAGGTCCATTTTAACCGAGTCGTGCTTGCCATAGATAGTCACTTCATGCCCATAGCCTGCATTGTCAATGTCTTCACTTGCTCCTCATCAAACTATAATGTCCATCTTTTAATTTCAGTCTTTTAATTTGATGCCGGAACTCAATATAAGCTTACCGAACTCATCATGGAAATAGTATGTTCCAAAAATCACCAAAATAATGATCGCACACTTAGGATTATAGATCTTCCAATCTCCCCTTACAAGGCAGCTCTAGGGCATAGATCTTTCTATTATAACCTGTATGACACCAAGATAAGTTCAAGTACCAAAAATACATTTTGAGAGCTCAACGACCTAGATAAAGAGAAACAAATAGGGTGGCTCATGTGTTAGCCCAATTGGCAATGAGTATAGGTCATGTGGGAAGCGGAGACTCTGTGCTTCCGCAATAATCCTAGATTTGATAAACCAAGAATGTACATCTTATATAGTCATTAATAAAGCTCTCTCTTTAACCTCAAAAAGAAAACAACGCGCGCAAAAACTAATAGGTTCACTAGCCAATGTGAAAACCGCCGAGAGAAAAACTGAGCTAGTTGTCCCATCTTCTCCTAGTCGTCCTCCTGTTCCCAACCCATAAAAAACCACTAAAAAATATCGAGAGAAAAAAATATGAGAGGAGGAGCTGGGAAAAAAGAAAAAGACAGACAAAAAATTAAATCATGTTCCTCATATTTGGGGAGAAAAACAAATAGTTTGAAAAAAAAAGGAAAAAGATGGGAGAGAAAAAAATTAAACCGTGTTTCCCCTATCCGGGAGGAAAAAAAACTGAACCACATTCTGAGCGGACCATCTTGATTCTCATCCCCGTTGCAACTTGCAATACATGACATGTGACTAGTCTGAAAAAAAAAAAACTGAGACCGTGCTAACTTATCTCAAATTTCCCCTAAAAATAACTTATCTCAAATTTACTTAAGCTACAATTATTCACAATGGTGGGATCAAATCCTCCGCCCCTAGAGTTCAAGGACTGTACATGCTGAACTATCAACTATGCCAAAAAAAAAAAACTCTTAGAAAAACGTATGCAAGAAAAACGATTTTTCATTTTTTATGTGGTACCTGCTTAGGGGGTAGTGTTGACAAAGGACAACTTAGCCAGGAGAAATTGGAATGATAATTTGAGATGCTGTTTTTTTTTTAATGAAAAATGATACTATTCAACATCTTTTTATAGAGTGTCATTTTGCAAAATTTCTTTGGAGAGTTGTTCAGGTTTCATCTGGTTTATATCTCATATATTTGAAAATTGGCTTGTGGGGGTTGATAAAAAAAACCAATAAACTTATTCTTACAGGAGCATCTACTATATCCTATATGCAGATTCTTTTCAGGACAACATATTAGCTTCGGTCCTGGGCACAACTACAAAAGTATGATGAAGACTATAAGCTTTTGAAGTCTGCATGTCGTAATCTTGAGACGACAGTTATACAGCCTTTTGTCAACTTCGGACGGAGATTCACAAATAAAATTCAATAATTGTGTGCTCTTTATCTTGTGTTGGCATTTATGAGTTTGTGTTCGCTTTATGTTTAGAAGAGTTTTCTTAAGTTCTGTTTAAGTTGCACTCGTTTTGAGTGATTTCGTGTAATAATTGGCTGTAACTCGTTTGAGCAAAGGCGATGATTGATTTCTATTCCATTATTATATCTTAAAAAAAGAAAAGAAAAACGAGGTATAGCGGTACTCCAGGCTACAGCTAGGTTGCGGAGATCTAATAATACCCGCCAAAGACTGTACATGAGGATACATGGTCTACGAAATCACAATGCAGATTCCTTAAAAGCGGTCTTAGCCGACCAACCTGGTGTCGATTTCCTTTGTACATTTTAACCTGATCGACAATGACATGGCAACCGTCGTGCAATTATACAAGCTTAGCTTGCCTTGCGTCCTCTTGTTACATGGTGTAACTAACTTACCCTAACACCCAGTTGTTATACTTGCTTAGACTTTTTTTTTTGGTCTATGGGAGTAGTCATAAACTCAATTCTTATCTGGGGATTATTATTATTATTACTATTATTGCGGCAGAACATTACTACATGAGGGCATGGCTACATATAAAACAGACTAACAGAGTTCAGAGATGATCGTACCAGGGTGTGCAACCATGCATATAAGCAACTCTATGCCTAGGAGTCAGGTTCTTTGTTTTTTCTTCATTTGCATCTTTAATTACGCTATACATGCCCTCTTAAATAAAAAAAAAATCACACTTTAGCACAGCCTCCTTTCATATGTATCTTTAGTAATGTTTTATCTCACCCTGTATTGTCACTAGACCAATTTTTAAAGTTGGAGATGCTAGACAACAAACTTTCTGCGAAGAACATGTTATCAGGAAAATTAGACCCTAATCATCTAATATTTAATATATGTTTGTTTTACTTTTTTCCTGTTGCAACGCACGAGTCATCTTCTAGTGATTATTGAAAAAAAGAGAAAAAGAAGGGCGACATAACAACAAGTATCATGCCACAGCAAACTACAACCACAATTGATCTTTCATCCTAGCTTCAAGCCCCAAGATAGTTATGGCCTCACTAGTAAAGGTGTTATTCACCAAATAGACTAACGGTGATAACGTGATGCTGACGACTCATCAGCACTCAAGCAAGAAAAAGTTAGATGAAATTGACTGCTACTTTTCTGTTAGTCAATCACTGGAACTGCAGAGAAAACAGTCTTCTGACATTTTGGCCATGTTTGGCATACCACATTGAATTTCTTGCATCTAGGAAGGGGCAAAAGGCACTCACAATGTCCCTGAGGTGTTGTTGGATGATGTACTGAACCTTCTCGGCCTCCAGCTCCGCAAGCCGGGTCTTCTCCTGCATGCGCATCAGCTCAAACAGCTGCAGGCCAAACCAACCACACGAGAGGCAGCGTCAGTAGGTGGGGGGCAAACCCCGCATTAGGTCAAAACAACAAACACCTTGCCTGCTTCGCGTATTTCGACGAGTTGAGCTTCCGCAGCAACCTGGCCGCCCGCTCCAGGCTCTCGGGGTCGAACCCGCTGGAATCCACCTCGACGGCCACCTCCGTGCCAGAGTCCTCCGAAGCAGCGGCGGCGGCGGGAGGTGGAGGCGGGGCGGAGCTGCGGCGGAAGAAGGAGTAGCCGCTGTCCGCGTAGGCGACGTCGGCGAGCGACGCCGCGGACGCGGCAATGACGGCCGCCGCCGCCGCCGCCGTCGTCCGCGACCGGAGGCGCCACATGGCGTCGGTGGGAAGCGAGGGTTTTCGTGGGGGTTTTGGAGAGTTCGGCGGCGAACTAAAAGAGAGAGGGAGAGGAGGAGGAGGAGATTGGAGAAGGGGAGAGATGATTTTTGCCTTTTCTTTCGGGAAGCTCCTCTTTCTTTCTTGCGTTCCAATCCAAACGAGAGCAATTGAATCCGGGCTGGGCCTCCACTGTAGATTTTTTTTTTCGCTTGGATCGGCCCAAAATAAGGCCCAAACCGCGAGAATCCTCCATTTCAAAGGGAATTAAACACGATATACTTTGCCGAATGCCGCCTCAGTTATTATTAATAACACGGGATTTTTTAAAAAAAAATCACATGAATTAGCATATCTTTCGCGGAATTCCTATGGAATTTCTCCATTCCACAGGGAAATTTTATGTAAATTTCGCCTTTTGCAAAATTCCCATGAATTCTTCCATTCCTAAGGGAAAGTTAACATTTGCCTTGATAAATGTCCACTTTGGCTCTTGGCTTGATGTTCATCAACAAATCACATCCTCTTCATATTCGGCATTCTTTTTACGATTTTATATAGAAGCTGATTACTCATAGTTTCAAATGACCTCGCATGGTCTATCATAATAAAACCTTCACTTGCCCTTGACCACCGGATTCGGTCCATCAGCACCAAGACTCTTGCTTGCCCTTCAGCTCCATAGGTCCATTTTATCCAAGTCGTGCTTGCCATAGATAGTCACTTCATGCCCATACCCTGCATTGTCAATGTCTTTACTTGCTCCTCATCAAACTATAATGTCCATCTTCTAATTTCAATCTTTTAATTTGATGCCAGAACTCAACATGATCTCATCAAACTCATCATGGAAATAGTATGTTCCAAAAATCACCAAAATAATGATCGCACACTTAGGATTATAGATCTTCCAATCTCCCCTTACAAGGCAGCTCTAGGGCATAGATCTTTCGATTATAACCTGTATGACACCAAGATAAGTTCAAGTACCAAAAATACATTTTGAGAGTTCAACGTTCTAGATAAAGAGAAACAAATAGAGTGGCTCATGTGTTAACCCCAGCCCAATTGGCAATGAGTATAGGTCATGTGGGAAGTGGAGACTCTGTGCTTCCGCAATAATCCTAGATTTGATAAACCAGAAATGTAACCTCTTATATAGTCACTAATAAAGCTCTCTCTTTAACCTCAAAAAGAAAACAGCGCGCGCAAAAACTAATAGGTTCACTAGCCAATGTGAAAACCGCCGAGAGAAAAACTGAGCTAGTTGACCCATCTTCTCCTAGTCGTCCTCCTGTTCCCAACCCATAAAAAACCACTAAAAATATTGAGAGAAAAAAATATGAGAGGAGGAGCTGGGAAAAAAGAAAAAGACGGATAAAATAATTAAATCATGTTCCTCATATTTGGGGAGAAAAACAAATAGTTTGAAAAAAAAAGGAAAAAGATGGGAGAGAAAAAAATTAAACCGTGTTTCCCCTATCCGGGAGGAAAAAAAACTGAACCACATTCTGAGCGGACCATCTAGTTTCTCATCCCCGTTGCAACTTGCAATACATGACATGTGACTAGTCTGAAAAAAAAAAAACTGAGACCGTGCTAACTTATCTCAAATTTCCCCTAAAAATAACTTATCTCAAATTTACTTAAGCTACAATTATTCACGATGGTGGGATCAAATCATCCGCCCCTAGAGTTCAAGGACTGTACATGCTGAACTATCAACTATGCCAAAAAAAAAAAACTCTTAGAAAAACGTATGCAAGAAAAACGATTTTTCATTTTTTATGTGGTACCTGCTTAGGGGGTAGTGTTGACAAAGGACAACTTAGCCAGGAGAAATTGGAATGATAATTTGAGATGCTGTTTTTTTTTTAATGAAAAATGATACTATTCAACATCTTTTTATAGAGTGTCATTTTGCAAAATTTCTTTGGAGAGCTGTTCAGGTTTCATCTGGTTTATATCTCATATATTTGAAAATTGGCTTGTGGGGGTTGATAAAAAAAACCAATAAACTTATTCTTACAGGAGCATCTACTATATCCTATATGCAGATTCTTTTCAGGACAACATATTAGCTTCGGTCCTGGGCACAACTACAAAAGTATGATGAAGACTATAAGCTTTTGAAGTCTGCATGTCGTAATCTTGAGACGACAGTTATACAGCCTTTTGTCAACTTCGGACGGAGATTCACAAATAAAATTCAATAATTGTGTGCTCTTTATCTTGTGTTGGCATTTATGAGTTTGTGTTCGCTTTATGTTTAGAAGAGTTTTCTTAAGTTCTGTTTAAGTTGCACTCGTTTTGAGTGATTTCGTGTAATAATTGGCTGTAACTCGTTTGAGCAAAGGCGATGATTGATTTCTATTCCATTATTATATCTTAAAAAAAGAAAAGAAAAACGAGGTATAGCGGTACTCCAGGCTACAGCTAGGTTGCGGAGATCTAATAATACCCGCCAAAGACTGTACATGAGGATACATGGTCTACGAAATCACAATGCAGATTCCTTAAAAGCGGTCTTAGCCGACCAACCTGGTGTCGATTTCCATTGTACATTTTAACCTGATCGACAATAACATGGCAACCGTACGTCGTGCAATTATACAAGCTTAGCTTGCCTTGCGTCCTCTTGTTACATGGTGTAACTAACTTACCCTAACACCCAGTTGTTATACTTGCTTAGAGTGTTCTTGTTATACAAGCATACAACTCATTGCTTGCTAGTTGCTACGTACACTTGCATGGTGCATCTGACGCCTGTGATCATCGAGTTGTTTTTTTGTCCATGGATGCTAGTATTACTCAGGACTGATCGATCTTATCATATCTTCCACGATCACAAGTAGACTGCTGCTCTAGCTTTGCTTAGGGACCACGCTGCCGACAGAGCTCGATCATGGCCCTCGCCTATCCAAGATGGCTAATTTTTCCTTATCTTATGACTATTGATGAGTACTTAGACATGGATTCGGTACAATGCATCCAAAAGCCCTGAACTTTCGTTAGCGTCCAAATCCTGTCGCAGTGTCGCAGTATAGTGCAACCCTGCAGCATCGTCTTTATGATTCAGCAACATAATAGATTAATAGTTAAGTTGGCACACAATCACAATGACACAATGGGAGTTCGCAAAATAAGACAACATGAAGATATTAGATATATAGTAAAGAACATGTGAACTTTAGATCTCAGAAGATCATAAACTTTCCATCAGATAATACATATACGGCATTGTCAGATGGAATACAGCAGTATAATTCAGCAAACCAGTCATAGCTCAATTGAAACTAAGTTACTAACTACTGGTCTATTAGGGCCAGTTCTGATTCACACACGCGCATAATAGAAAACATAAACGAAATAGTGAAGGTAGCATCTGCAGGGACAGTCGATCATATGTGTCGGTCTTGCTGGAACTCAGGCTGCTTTCGGCTTTCGAGATGTCAATGTCACATTCACTGAAAGTTGTGGTACCTCCTCCTGCAACAAGAAAAGAAATTAAAACAGCAATAATAAACACATTTATTCATCTTCTCCAACGGAAAGATGAAGATAAAATGTTACCACTTCCATGCAAGACAAGAAAAGCCCCACTATTTGAAAGCGCTTTATACCCGCCATAAAGGCGAAAAACTTTAAGATGGTGGGGTTCTATGTTGCTTTTCCTGCAACTCTTCGTAAAAGATGCATATGGTTGCTTAATGCTGTGCTAGGTTCCATTCTCATGGGGCCTTTCTCTTTCTGGAGAGGAATCCAAAGGCAGGTTCCAAAAAGATGGATACAATTCTTGGCGCCTTTGCCTGTCTATTTTCTCACAGACGCACACAACTAGAGTAATCAAATTTAAAAAGCAAGTGTGAAGCAGTGCAGACATACTGATAGAAAGAATGCCAATTGCTTACTTGCATAAACGATTTTCTGGGCCACGAGACTAGAGCCTTACAATATGTAGTTATGAGTCCTGGCCTACTTATCCTTCCAGCAGAGTGCACACTCATCTCTTCAACAAATAATTGAATGGCTGAGTTATGTTTAATAGCTATGAACTAGCTAGGACTACTAGATTATCTCCATATCTTTCCCCAGATTAAAGAATTTAGAATCGAAACCAAATTAGATCAGATGGGCAGATGATGTTGAATTTGCATATTGCCTGCAGTTTCCCGTACAGAATATTTCCATCTAGTTAAATTTGCATGTTGCCAAACAAAGCATGTAATTGACAATTAGACAAGGGAGAGCAAAAGGAAATAATGTCTTTTCTCATTGAAATAAAGTCCCAACAAACATAGAGCAAAAAACAGGAAGAAAATAGCACAACTTGTTACCAGTAATTGTAATAAAGAGATACGACAATTGTAGTTTAGATAAGGTAAAAAAAAAAGGCACTTTGAAGAGCTAGTAAAATTTCAAGTTTTCATAAGAATGTCTAATTAACAAACTAATGGCACGACTTGAGAAACAAGTCGCCTCCAGCTAAATCCTAAGAACAATTGTTAGCCTTACTTTGTGGAAATCATATGGTAAGGATAACCAAAGGTTGTGTCCACACCCACAAGCAAAATAACTAGAAATGCTAGCTAACGGAACAAAGCAGAACAAGCAATAAAAACATGTTGCAGATTAGAAGGGAAAAGATAATCAAGGTGGACAGCAGAATATAGTAAGCTAGAAACAATAAAATGAACAAAAGCCTCTAGCTCAAGTAAACGTATACTCATGAGTCATGGCCTGTGTAAATAACTTCATAAGAAGAGGATGTACAGGGTAATGATGGTGCATATATGGAACGATCATGAAGAGAGTGATGAGCCACCAAATTACCTCTGGTCCTCATTGGCACTGCCCCGAGAGTTGCTGCTGCTGCTGCTGCTAGCATTGGAGCTGTTGTAATGGGATCCTTGATGGCCTCCTGTAGAGTCAATGCGATCCACGTCCTTGATCAGCTTTTCATAGTGCCTCTTCACATCATCAACTGACTTTCCACCACCAACTGCCCGTGCGACATTCTGCCAGCGATCTGGCGTGTCCCTGTCATATATTGCCAGCGCCCTCTCAAACACCTTATTCTGCTTTGTTGTCCAGGATGAACTCATCCTCCTTCAAGAAAGGCCAAGGTCCTAGAAATGGCTACTGTTTATGGTTGCTTGTATTTCACTGGAACAAAGAGTGAACATGGCGCTGCTATTTATACAGAGGGGCCAAGAAAAATACCCTGTAATGGTGGTGGTGGTGTCACTGGTGTAGTGGTGTGGTGTGAACCATGTTGATGGGAGTACCAAAGAGGTACTGTATCATTTATTTGGAATCTATGGACGTGTACCACAGAGGTTTGGCCTTCTAATACCCCCTCTGCCACACCCCACCCCTAACACACATATGAAGAAAAAAAGAACTATTTAGAGAGATCAGTTATCCTTTGATCCCTGTTTGGGACAATGTGTTAAGGGTGCATTTGATGGTTAACATATGCTAGGTAATATGTTATCACTATGTGAAGGTATTGGCACTAACAACTTGTAGAATGTTTCAAGTAAAGGTGATTTCTGGTACTGATTCAAGTCAACTGAATGGCTGTAGAAACCATAAAATGTGTATCAATTCAGTGATTACGACAAGCGAATAGTTTTTGGAATAGAAGCTGTGGCTATGAAGCCTTCCAGGTAAAAACAAAAGACTAGAAATTTGTATTAACATCCTCCCCTCTCAAACAGAAATGTTCAAAGATTTTTTTTTTATCACAATCTAAATGATGAGACATGTGCAAGTCCTAAACAGTTTATTGAATGCTTGTATTATATTCATTTTTAGTAGAATTAGAACCTTTATATTCAAATCAAGAGGACAAAAAGACTGCAGATTGTCTTGTGCAATGCACATATAGCAGGCCAGTCTTCACTATAACCTTCACTCTGCAGCTTCACTGAACCTATTTAAAGGAAATGCCAATAAAATGAGTAGGAACGGACACACATTAAATATATGCCTATTTGGACTTCCTCTAATTGAGGAAAATAAGCTTTTATTGCGCCAGAAAGGATAGAAGTACTTATCTACCCCTTCATATTTCAACTAAACTAATCTGTCATGGTGCTAGAAAAGAATGACATGCGAACCAGATATATTATTCAACCGTGATATGTAGTCAAACAAAACAGATAAAAACAATCCATATCAACACCTAGAATTCGACCCCTTTGCGCATAATGACGACATACTGGAGATATTCAGTCAAAATGTTCATAGACAGAAACTATATTGAAATTCATTCAAACATTAAGTCACTTTGATGTCCAGTCACAGATACTTGACATTTTGGAAATTGACATGTAAGTTTGGGTTTGGCCATTAATTTCTACTGTAACATGTTTACGGAATATAAATATATCATGAACACATTTTTCAAGAAAAACTTACATAAACCTTTTTTTTCAATTTAATTGCAGTCATCCCAAAATGTCACTAACCTTGCTGGTGGGAGCAATATAGGTTTATTCTAGTAAAAAAGATGTAAATAGGATCTAGTGTACAATGAAGTGCCATAACTAGATTCATGGGATAACTGCATGTTATGCGAGAGGATACATACTTACATGTTTGATTTCCGTAGCACAGTGATTGGTAGATAGTTCAGGGTACTATGAACCTCCAGATTTTCTATAAAAAGAAAATGACAGATCTGATCCAAGCATGATCCAAACAGTCTAAGGAATTTCTTTTCTGGTAACCCTGTAGGATGGTGAAATTACCACTTATTATAACAATGGTCCATTCCATGTAGAAAATCATGTTTTATTTCTCTTTCTTGGTGAACATTCCAATGGCATCATTCCATAACTTTCTTTTCTCAAAGGACCAATTGTTCAAGAGAACTTCAAAAGCTATACAAAATGAATTCGCTGAACATTTCTAAATGGTTTGTTCCTGCCGAAATGTGATTTGGCAGTTCAGTTTGTTTTTTTTAACATTGTAAATTCTTAGCATTTACTTCAGATTTTTGTTCTTTCATCTTAGTCCTCAGGACTTCCAATTAAAATGAAAGTCATGCCACGTCTACATTTTGGCCAACATCAAATAGTTGACTAGGCCACAAACTGGAAGTTTTTAATAAGAGAGAGGAACAGGTCATCCAGTTATAATGATGAGAATTTAGAAATAGGTTATGCCTGAAAGTGTGGATTACGAAATACTTACTGGCTCCTTTACATCAGTCGCATCAGCAAAAACAAAAGTCACCTGCACATATGCGAATCTCCCACGTGATAATTCAAATCGTCAACATCCTAAGATGTGGACGATGGGGAAGAACCCCCACCATGCAAGTGGCCAAGATTCTTGTATTACATGGGATACAAATCTCTACAGTCAAGTACCAGGGTGCTCTCTTGGCAATAATCTATTCTATGGATTTGGTACTTGAAAACAAAAGGACTCAAATATTTATTTGAATATTTATAACTCAAACTTACCAGCCAAGGGTATTGGATTTCCTGATCACGTTGACTAACAATATCAGCCTGTCATGATATGTGGTGCATTGAGACAAATAATATGAAAGATGAAACAAGCTAAGAAAATTTATGATCAAATGAACCAAACTCCTAGCACTCCCAAAGAAAAACTTCTGATATTTTTCTGATTAATCATGTATTTACCTCTGCAAGTAAGCATGTAATTATGTGACGGTGACATCATAAGAACAGGATCCGCACCATATACTAATATAGCACATCAAAGATTGGATTCCCAACATAGATGTGCACTTGATGAAAAGTAGGGAACCCAGCAGGAAAAGGTACCTGATAATTGATCTGTGGCATAGGAGCTAAAGAATGATGCCTGATTGCCTGGATAAGAATCATAAGATGCGGTAAAGCCACTGTGAGAGGAGGAGGCGACGAAGTATAGATAGATTAACTAGAATAAGATCTAGCTGATCTCGGGGCTCTGATGTTTCCTTCTTCTTGCAGAGAACAATTGGTCCAATTTTGTGTAGACAGCAGGTTGGCACGTAGAGCCGTATCATTGGCCCGGTGATCTCGTTTTCAGCGGCCAAATCGTACGAAATGCCGACTTCCATTCCCTCCCCCATCCTAGATTCCCCCGTGTGTCTCGTCTCGCGGCCACAGAATCAAAGCATCTTCGCTACCCCCAGACTTAGATTACGCGCAAACGAACGATGCTATGATAGTGGAGGCCGGGGGGGACAATCCTCACCTCACAGTTACCTCCAATGGCCGTCGGCTACGAAACCCACTATTTGATAACAAGCAGATTTTTCCGTACAATTTTGTATGGACCTAGATTTTAAAAATAAAATAAGATTTCAAAAATATCTCTTTCTTCTTTTTTTAAATATTAATTACAATTGTATATTATTGTATACAACTAATATCTATAATTTATTTTTCTAGAAAGTCACGATTAAACAGTGTAAATTTATATATTTTTCTCCAACTAATATGGTATAATTTCTAGGCATATAGAGAAGGTGCATTGGCCTCTTTAGTGTAACACCCAACACAGCCTCCAAAATCCATATCAGTCCACTCTTAATAATGTTGAACAGGCCCATGTTTACATAGTATCCACTTACTTTATATTACCATCCTTCGTGTAAAAGGTTACATATATATAGTTACGCTTCGTTTAAAAGGGTTAAACTGGGCAGTGGCGGAGGACGAAAAAAAATGGAGGTGTGGCCATGGACTAAGCATATGATGAAGTTGAACGGTAGTAACAAATCTCGGTGCCTATTCACAATCAGAAGAGTACGCATGCCAGTGGAGCGATTAGCTGATTACTCATGAGCAACAAGTTATCTTTTCTGAAAGAAAAATATATATTTTTTTTGAAACAAGAACACGCGTGTTTTCTCGATGTGCGAGAACAAAATCATCAACAAATTGGCCAGCAAATAATTAACAAAGATGCAGAGATCTCTCCACTAAGATGCTTCGATCAGTGCCGGGTTGCCATCAATGACCAGAAACCCATCCGGTATATGGATATGTTAGCACCGAGAATATACATGTTTAACTAGCTAGTTCAGGCACATGTAGATCTAGGCAGGGAAACTACACAGAATTCAGACAAGCTGCGCATAGTGAAATTCAACAAGAGATAGGAAGAGGATCAGACGTTTTCAGGGGCAGCCATTATATCTCGGGTTGTAGCAGCGCCATTGCGTTTTCTTGCTGTTTCCGTGGATGCCATGGCAGGAGCCGGTCGGCGGTGCAGCCGTGTGGTGCGCCATCGGGGGTGGGGGTACTCGCGTCGGGAGTGAGGTATGGCGCGCGCCAACCCTTGCCCTACCGAGTCCTCCGCCCCTGCTTCTAGCTGTACCTAGAAATGTCCACTGCCTGATTGGTCTGTCTCGTTCATCTTAGCTGAGCGTCTCGATCGGTGTTTGCTTCGCGGCCCAATGAGCCTATCATTTGGTGTTTCTTGTGCTGAAACGTTCGGGGCTTCGGAGGCGCGTGGACGTGACAACGTTACGTGGTCCACTCACGCGTTGCTCCGCGTGGAGGTAGCATTGGTTGTGACCTGCGACTGATTTTGGGATTCGGAATTGGGTTCTCTTTTCTTTTTGAGAAAAGTAGTAGGATGGGTTTTCATTTTGGCCCATAACCCTATTGACACATGGTTAACGACTCTCTGAACTCGTGAGTTCTGAATATATATATATACGTGTGCTGCATCCTGCATGGCGTGATGTGCTACAATGCTACTAGCTCATACCGGTGTGGTATGTGATCTGTGAGTGAGCGAGCCCAAGGCTTTCTGATCGCTCCGCAACAATTTGCAGCATGGTCTGATTCCGAGCTATGTACATACTACACAATTACACATCTTGTCACTTGTCAGCTTCCGTTTCAGATCAATTTTGGAATATTAGGAAATGCTTTTTGGGTCGAAGAGTACACTATTTATGGACAAGTGTAAACCTGACTGGATTATTGCAGATCCTCCAGTCAAACCAAAATGATTTTCTTGTCTGAAGGCTTTTTTTTTTAGAACGTTGTCTGAAGGCTGGATCAAGTATTCCAGTCTACGAAAAGTGCATTTCATATTATTGCGCTCTTGTATACTCGCTATCGGTGGAATCAAGTCGTGGAAAGAGAGGATAAATTAAACCCACAGGTAACCATCATTTGCTTACTGCATGCGCTCCACTCACGTACGTACGCTGCGTCGCTGCCCTGATGACATCAAATCAATAAAAGAAAAGGTCATGAACTAGTCACGTTTGAATCGTTCGTGATTAATTAAGCATGTCATTGTATATGCGCCTTGCGTGTTTTCGGATATTAGAAATTCTGATCCAAAAGGAGAAGGAGAATGACCATTCTCCATTTTCTAACCCGTGTTGTGATCACTAGACGAAAAGGGACTTCCATGTATGTATATCCCTTCCTTTTACCAATTGACCATGAGATTATTCTCCGGTGTCCACTTCCGAACCGAGACCCAGCTTTCCCCGGTCAAGAAAAGTCACCTGCAGATTCATATGCAACTGCTGCATGTATATCTGCATATCTCCTCTCTTGACGTTTTTTTTTCTCTTCGAAAAATCATCCCCTGACAGTAGGGCTGTCAAAAAGAAGCTCGCAAGCTGCTCGAGCTTGATTTGTTATAGGCTTGAGGCTCAAATACTAGACAAGCCAAGCTCAAGCCTAGGCTGAGATTCGCAAGACTAGCAAGCTCAAGCTCGAATAGATCGGCAGGGCTTAATTAACGTAAGATGTATTGCATGTAGGAAGATATTCTTGATGGGTCAATGTATATTTGTCATCGTGCTTGACCTGCTCAAGTCTCAAGACCTCATCAATGCTTCTCAATAAAGCAATTATCCGGATGCAGTAATAGTGCTACTATTCCTATTATATGTAGTAGCTAGCTTTTGTTAATTGCAACGTTTCAAAGCCATGAATTTATGAGAAAAGCTGCAGAGGCTTCATTCAAGACAAGTAGCACCCATTAATTTTGACTACCGATAATTTGTATTAATATCTCTTATACAAGAGTAAGTTCTTTGGAGTTTCACCAAGTCAAGCTGTCAAGCTCGAGTAGGCTCGAAGCTCGCTCGAGCTCGAACTCGAGCTCACTCCCAAGCTCGATCAATATCCAGGCTCGGCTCGAGTTCATGTCAAGCTCAAGCCTACATAGCCAAACTTGCTCGAGCTCGGCTCGTTGACAGCCCTACATGACAGTGAGAAAAAATACTCTGCGGCAGTGTCGCACAACACTTCTCATCCAACATTGCTCAAACCGACAATGTGTATTCCGTCTCCTAGAAATGGCTCGGACTACAGCAGGAGACGGGACACGCATCGTCAGTTCGAGCAGTGTTGCATGATAAGCGTTGTGCGGCACTACCACAAAAGAATTATTTTTCCCTGACAGTGCTATAATGGCCGTGTTTAGTTCTTTGGCCAAATTTTTTGAAGTATACGGACACGCATTTGAAGTATTAAACGTAGACTAATAACAAAACAAAATACAGATTCGGTGAATTTATTAAGCTTAATTAATCCATCATTAGCAAATGTTTACTGTAGCATCACATTGTCAAATCATGATGCAATTAGGCTCAAAAGATTCGTTTCGCAATTTACATGTAAATTGTGTAATTGGTTTTTATTCGTCTACTTTTAATGCTTCATGTATGTGCCTAAACATTTGATATGATATTTTTAGCTAAAAATTTTTAGGATCTAAACACACCCAATATTGTATTCTTCTCTGACTCTCCGATGATGATCTGACCCGGAAGATCGAACGAGGAAACATTCATTGTTGTGGGTCAATGGCCGAGTTAGCCGCGGCAACGCAACGACGAGATTGGTGATGAGGTGATGGGGTCACCGGTTTGAAGTTTAAACACGGCTGCTACGCAGAACGTCCCTTTTCTGGCTGACGTTTCTCGCGTGACACCGATCGCCGCTGTGCCAAAAAACCCGCACGACAGCGACGCGTGGAGTCGTGCACCGCCCGCGGCCGCGGCTGAACACGCCTGCAAGCGAAAAAAATTATCTGGACTTTGGAGATTTGAGATTTGATCGGATCAAACCTTGCCGCTGCCGGACTAAAACTAAACGCCGAGACGGGTTGCGATCTGCTTCTGCAGCCGCACCCTGCGGATTGACACGGGCACGGTGTCGCGCGCGCGGGGACAGGGACGCAGGGGAGACGCGTGGTGTGATGGTGTCCCGTGCACGCGGGCGCGCGCGTTCACGTGCCAAGGGATGGGCAGCGGCTAGACGGCTGCATAGTGCAGGAATATGGCCCCGGGCGTACACGTATACACCTGCGTTTAATGAACCGATCACCGATGAGAACGACTAACCGGGGCGATCGGCTTAAGTTCTGGATACGTACAAAGGTGACCCTTTCATGGAATTTATTGAACTGACACTGTGGTGCCCGAATCGGCGATCGTGTGTGACTGAAGAGGTAGTGTCGCGTACGTAGAATCCAAAACGTAACCAGCTTTTGTACATACAGTCCCGTCATTATGGATTATGGAATCGGGAAATCCTCTACTGGTAAATAAAAATCTGACCGGAAAGGACACGTAGCACGTAGCTGGGCCGATCGCTCGCTCACACGCATACGGACAGCGACTTACACTCAGACGCACGCTTTGATCGGATCGCATCGCATCGCAGCAAAAGGGCATCGTTGGAGCCGTGGCCGCGATCGCCGTCTGGCGGCTCGCGCGAGCACTAGCTAAAAGCCGTCGCCACACGCGGTGGCGCGCGTGGCCGCGTGGCGGCAGCGGCAAGCCGGCAAGTGTCGTCTTCCTTCCCGGAGCACTGGGGCTGCTCAGTGGGCTGCACACTGTTCACGCACAACGGCACAAGTGATGCCCTTCTCTTTTTTTTTTCCCTTCCTCCTCCTTTCAGATCGGAGGTTGTGAGTGAGTACTCCTACAAATGATTCATAGGAAAGTCAGCCCTCCTACGTGTTCGTCATCCGGTGCCCGACTCGGAGCAATCAGGAAAAGAGAGACGCTCCGTCACCACACGTCGCCGTTTTTGCACTGAATTATGAACCGCAACAAGATCGATGAGCCCGATGCGCTGCACCGACACACGATCACTCACCACTAGTCACACACACACACACACTCGCAAAAGCGATCACCTTTTTCACCTAGCCAGTCGCTCGGCCACATGTAGTAGGAGTAGAGCCCAAAACCTCCCAAATCGTGCAACTCACACACGATCAAAATGTCGCTGAGACGACGGTAGGCGCGGTAGCTGCAGCAGCAGGGGAGCAATGGACGACGTGAGGTTTGATTGGCACCGAGACGCGACCTACACCAACACCCGACATTGCCTGCGAGGGTGGGCCTTTCCTGCCGGCCAACGCCGAGACGGCACCCGTTGCCGTTGGGTGGTTGGTTTTGGTTGGCCCGAGCCAATCGGCCGAGACGCTACGCCTCTCGTTCGCCGCGCCGGGGTGGCGTGTCAACTGTCAATGCGATCGCCCTCGGCGCGCGCCGAGGCACAGCGCGCTCATCACTCGCCCTCGCATAAAGCGGCTCGTTGTCACGGTGTCACCGATCGATCGTTTCTGGGGCGTCGTCTTCTCCGTGAAGGGAAAAAAATGAGCGAGAACGAGAGGATGATCGAATGATCGGTCCCTCTGTTCGCGAGAGCAACCTGCGCCCACCAGCTCGATCAAAAGAAAAGGCGTGCTGCGCTGCGCGCGTGACGACCTGTTGATTCACACCTCTCGAATTATCCGCGGTCGTGGTTTTGTGTAGTGTGTGTCGTGTCGTGTCGTTCGCTCGCAGGAACGCACGAATGGTGACGGATGCTTCATCAGGACGCAAGGCCCTGACCCTCTCTCTGCTGCTGACTTGTGCGCTCGATCTTATCGTCTCGTGGAATCCTTGATTTCGTGATCGCCATGGGGACGTTCGATCGTGCCAGGAGATTCCTGGCCCGCCGTGTAGCAAAGCCACACACAGGCTTCTGGAAAAAAACCACCACTACCGTCTCTTTTCCTTTTCTCCTCTATTTTTATGTGCGCGCGGTGCGTGCGGCTGCCTACTGGTGGTACTCACCGATTTGCTTTGGTTGACATGTCGAGCACCGAGCACGTAACGCGCCCGAGATCAGGTGTGGTCGTCGCATGCAACGGAGAGAGAGAGGAAGAGGAGTCTCGGGTGGTGGTGGCGCCATCGGCGGTGGGACCCGGGAGCCGCTACGGGAGGCGTAGACGACGACCGGGGAGGAGGAGAAGAAGAAGAGGAAGATTAGGCACGAGCCGCAAAAGAATAATTAGCGAGCGCCCGGGTGGTGTACCCATCTGTATTCATCATTTCCGCGATTCCACTCTCTCTCTCTCTCTCTCTCTCTCTGCGGCCGCGCCATCTCTATCCGGGCTCGAGGGTGTGGCCGGGGGTGCGACGAACGCCGCTCTCTCTGCCTTCCTCCTTGACCGATCGCTCCCTTCTGACCGCCTTAATATTCTGGAAAGATCGGTTCTTGCCTTCTTGGGCTGCTTCAGGGGCGTGGGAGAGGTTTGGGGTTGGTTCATCTCGCGGGCTTGGGCGGCGGGAGGAGGAGAGGGGTTTTGCTTTGTCTCCTGTTCTGACTCTCCGGTTGATTCCTCCGACTGAGTTCAGGGGGAGTTCTTCAATCAGGAAGGTCTTGACTCTCGACGAGGAGGTTCGTTCATTTCCGAAGTGTTTTTTCTCTTATTGGTTTATGCTGTTAACGTGTACTAGTACTATATTGCTGCTTGATTGTTGCTTATCTCGTATTAATAATCTGAGCTATTAGGATCCTTTTGTTAACAAAGTGAGGTTTTTTTGATGGTTTCGATGAACAGTGAACCTCAGCTTCCTCGGGTGTGACTTGTGATTTGGTACTTTAGTATTGGGTAGTTTAGCTGTCTGCCTTCTCCCGTCCTGTTCGTTCCCTGGAGACCTAAACCTTACCTTTGTTTCTTTGTATTGTTTCAGTTTGCACGTTTTAGGTCCATTCCTTAATACAAAAAGGGGTTAATTTTGCATTCTTCTCTGCTCCTTCTTCATTCTCCTTGTATGGTAGTCGGTCTGGTTGGGGTTTAAGCCTCATGATCAGAGAATTCTGTAGAATTGAATGGTTCTTGTGCTTCAGTGCTTGTGTTAGGCTCCTTCCAGAAAATCTCTTGCAAGATTCAGGTATGCTGCCTTGGTACAGTTGGCAATGTGAAGTGACAACCTTAGAATATACTACTAATTTAGTATTAGTTTGCCCTTTGTCTTATCAGGCGATTCACTTCTGTACCAATCTACAGGGATATATGAAATTGGCCCGTAGCCTTGAAAAAGCACTATAGTTTTGAAACAATTTTGTTTGTCAAGTTCTTAATGCTCTTCCTGTGACAATACAAGAAAGTTGACAAGAATCTAAAACGTACAACTGACCATATATGCATTTGCTCAGGAAGATGAAATAATATTGTGAGCTATTCTAATAAATTGATAACATCATATCACCACTTTTACACCTATCCAGTGGGTACTTAAAGAATTGAATACAATGGTTTTGACCAATTAGTTGGCTTCAACCTACGGTAGGAATTCAACTGAAAGGTGTAAATTCTGTTAATTGATCAACAATATAGCAGTATGTTGACCTAATTAGTCGATTTTTGGCAACACTGGGAGACTGGGAGTCAGGCTTGGGTGTGTATCTAGCTATAACTTCTGTGTGTGCAAAGGATGTATCCTGACCTATTTGGAATCAGCCATTTTTTATACGTCGTACAATTTATCTGCAAATTTATATTAGCAAACACTTTTTTCAATAACACGCAAAAGGCTCGCGTGCCATTTTTTATTTATAAAAGATGAAAAACATTAGCTACAGCAACAACCACGCCCCATGATAAGATGGGTGATGATACAGCATGGGGTAGTTGGTAGAGACTTTACTAAGATAAACAATTTATTAAATGTCCAAATGTTATCTTCTCTTTAGTTTAGCTTGTTTAAAGTGAATAGTATCTACTAGAACAAACCTTTTTACAACAATTGATAGTTCTCATCAAAGAAAACACAATCGATTTTCCCTTGATTTTATGACCACTAAAAACTTTGAGAATCAACGTTTGTTTGATTGAATTATCCTATCCTAAATCGAGAAAAAATAATTATGCATATCCTTCCTACTTTGGTAAGATGCACTTTGATTTGATCCGGTTATTACCTTCTGTGATGAAACAGTTCAAGGTTCTTGGATTAAAGATTGGCAGTCATTCATCGTGGATGGAGAATAGGAACAAAGAAGATATGGGTCCATCCCAGCGTAATTCTTGCCCTAAGGTAGAATGCTGAATTACTTCCTCCTTTTTACTAATATTTTAACTTTCGTTCAAGCATAAATTCTATAGCTATTTACCACTTTCATGCAAGCGAAAGCACTCTTGCAAATGGTGGGTCAGTAACGCTCGTTCCCGTGATCCCAATTTTTTGGCCCTTTGTGGCTGGTGATGGTGTCATGTGAAGCTAAATGCTAGTGACTGTTGAAGTTGTAACATTAATATAAATATCATGATGTAAAAGGAGAAGAATGAATCCTCATATTGCAAGCTTTCAAACCTGACTCTCAAGAGACAACTCGATTTTCTGGGAATGGTGGAATATCTAGACTGAATAATAGAGTTTATTCTCATTATCTAGTGTGTCATTGTAAAAAAATTATGTATTCGTCCTATCCATTTCATATTCCCCATTATTTGTATGTTTCTTATTCGATTGTTTTGCTTTGTTAGGTTCACAGCTCAATGTGCAGTGAGCTGACAATGATGTTAGATAAAGTCTCCTCTATTCTTCCATTAATTGAGGCAGCTCGACCAGGATGTAAAGCAGGTATACAGGAATTATGCAACCTATACAATATAGTTGAGAAAGGGAAACTCATAATTCAGCACTGCGTTGAATGTAGCAAGCTCTACTTGGTAAGTTAATTCTTGTGTTTATTGGAAACTAAGAATATGATATCCTTCATTTATTACTGATTTGCTAATTATTATTTTTTTACCATTTGATGATTGTGTGCATGTATTTGTGTTCAGGCTATTACTGGAGAGGCGATTGTATCTCGGTGTGAAAGGATCAGAGACTCACTTAGGCGGAGCTTGTTCCTGATTGAGAACATGGTCCCACCAGCACTAGCTAATCAGGTTAGTTCATTTTGTGATCTTTGTTGTTTTACTCTATCATGTCAGCCTCACAAACTCAAAGTCATTATACTGTTTATAAGTTAAATAACAATTTTTTTTTTTTGCTTCCCTCATGTGCATGAATTGCTATATAGCTTTTCTTTTGGCCAGTAAATAAAAGCAATACTGAAAGATATCTAGTATTCTTGGAATTTGATTTTGTCTTCTCCAAATAACTGAGTTTTCAAAGGTCTCCAGACCTACTTCTGTAAAGTAATATGATTTAACTTGAAATACTAGTAATTTATAGAAGCACCTGCAATAAGCAGCAAATTGATCAAAACATGCTTCTTATAACTTGCAGTTAGAGGATATATCACTTTTATCATGGAATTCTGTGTATTGCTATGATATCTTTCTTGCAACTACTTCTCATTTGCTTGATTGTTTATGAAGTTACTTTTTCTCACAGATTGTTGACGTCCATGATGATCTTGGGGACATAAAATTTGTTATTGATCCCACAGAAGAAGAGGCTGGCAAAACCATTTTAGAGATGCTTCGGCAGTCTGATGTGATTGAAGAGCTTGAACTTGAGACATTCCTGCAGGCAGCTTCAAACTTAAACCTGACATCTCCTAAATCTATGCTAATTGAACGAAGGGCTATCAAGAAACTGCTTGACAAGATTAGCGGTACTGATCCCAAAAAGGAGGGAGTTCTTAAGTTCCTTCTATACCTTGTTAAAAAGTATGGAAAAAACATCAAACCAGAAACTGGTGAGCGGAATGAAAACATGCAATCTGAAAGCCAGTCTTCGACTCCAAGCTCAAGTTTTGTTAGTGATACCAGCACTCCTGGAAAGTGGTACACACCCACAGACATCCAGAGAAATGAGGATCAGACTAGTATGTCAGGAGCAGCCACACCACCTGCAGAGTTCTGTTGCCCAATATCAACAAAGTTAATGCGTGATCCTGTCATAATAACATCTGGGCAGACTTATGAAAGAGAAAATATTGAGAGATGGTTTAGGGAGGGATATGATACCTGTCCCAGGACACATATAAAGCTAGAAAATTTCGCGATGATTCCAAATACTTGCATGAGGGACCTCATTTTCAATTGGTGCAAAGAGCATGGTTTCATAATCTCAGATATTCTCCCTCCATCCAAAAATGCATACAGTTACTTGCCGGAGCAATTGCATGGTTACTCCATGTCAAGTCTGCACAATGTTTCAGTACCTCTAATTGCTGGAAAAGTCAGGGATTTTGTGATTGACCATAGCACTTCATCTGTTGCATTATCTGAGGCCAGTTATGTGTCAGATTCATATCATGTGCGGGACATGGAGGAGCCGAAAGATAGTTTTTCTCAGTTCTCTTGGAGTGCGGACTATCAAGAGTGTTTGTCTTTTCGCAACTTCAACCAGGACAAGTTCCTAAGGTTCTTTTACGAGCTGTCGAAGCTCCCATTGGAACTCCAAGACAGGTCCATTGGTGATTTGAAGATCATTCTCAATGAGGAAAATGAGGTTTCATGTGCTATGGTTTCCAATGGATTTGTAGAGGCATTCTTTGATTTCTTAATGAATGAAGATGGAAGCTACAGTATGCAAGCTCAGAAAGTTGGATTTCAGTTCTTTCGTGTTTTTCTTTCCAATAGCAGGTAACCACACTTCCTCTGACAAATGTGTTCCTTTCATCAGTCTTATATTGAAGATCATTTGCTCTCAAAGCTCACAATCAGAATGAAGGATTTTTAACAACATATTTCTTTGACGTACAGGACTAATATTCTTCTTTCGTGTTTTTCTTTCCAATAGCAGGTAACCACACTTCCTCTGACAAATGTGTTCCTTTCATCAGTCTTATATTGAAGATCATTTGCTCTCAAAGCTCACAATCAGAATGAAGGATTTTTAACAACATATTTCTTTGACGTACAGGACTAATATTCTACACATGAATGAAGAAGCATTCCGTCTAATTGCATCCTTTATTGATTCTGAGTTAAAAACCGAAGCTTTGCTGACACTTCACAAGCTGGTTCAACACCCGAGTTGTCGACAATCCCATTTGATGGCCTCTATTATCACTCCTTTATTGGAGTCTGAAGATGCCGAGGGTCTCGAGCTTTGCCTGAAGATTGTCTGCAATCTTTCATCTGATTCGGATGTAAAACCATACCTAATTTCACTGGGAATTGTCTCAAGATTGTCACCCATTCTTTCTGAAGGAACCTTTGCTGAGTGTTGCTTGGAGATTTTGCGGAACCTGTGTGATGTGGAAGAAGCCACAGTGCTTATTACAAAAACTGATCGATGCCTTGGTTCCGTTGCAGAATATCTGGACACTGGAAGCCCTAAAGAACGAGAGCATGCAGTGGTTATCCTTTTAGCAGTATGTTCCCATAGTTCTGAGGATTGTTTACTTGTAATGAAGGAAGGTGTAATCCCTGCCCTTGTGGACTTGTCAGTAAATGGAATTGATGAAGCAAAAGGTTGTTCAATGAAGCTACTTCATCTTCTCAGGGATCTGAGGCGAACCGACCAGTTGAACAACTCGTGTTCACAAGAAGTGGTTGTCACAGATGTAGTGGAGGGTCCTCCTGACAGTTCAATTCACAAGCAGCCAATACCAAAGTCATCTCGTTTTTTCCAAAGAAAGTTGAACATTTTCTCAAAGCCCCGGTCACTTACGCTATTCTGAAAACTGGCAAAGATCGATCGAGTTAGTAGTCCTTGTATATTTTATAACACTAACAGTTCTTTTGTATAGGGTGGTAGAGGCTGTATTATCCAAAGGAAATGCTTGATGAGATGATCTTTTTCATCCTCATGTATTCCAGTAGAGTTTGATCAACTATTGTGATGCATCTTGCAGATTGCAGTTGTTTTGCATCTTGCTGCGTGTAAAAAGTAGGCTAGATATAGTTTTTGTATTTTTGTACTCTGCTGTAGTGCTGTTCCATTGACAGCTGGAAAGCCTGAAAACAAGGTTTTGTTTATCTTATCTGAAGTTCTGAAGAAAGCAGAACTGGTGATCCATCCCTTTGTTGACTGTTACCTTTCCTTTTTTTTTTCCCCTCTATAGCTGGTATACACTGGCAGAGGTATCAGCTAATTCGGCCAAAGTCAAATAGGACCGGATTATTATTTAGATCTAACTTTCCAACTTGAATGGTAATTTCGACTGGACATTGGATTAGTGTGGTAACTTGAGGCTTATTAATCATCTCTTTGGGAACTTACACCCTTTTTCTTTATCAAATTATAAAATTTCTCATCCATGGCTAGCGCCAGGATGATTCAAGGTGGTGCACTGGTGCCGGCTCTTATCCCGTTGGATCCTTATGGAGAGAGGGGAGGAGGAAGAAGGATCCTTACGAAGCTTACGGAGAGAGGGGAGGAGGAGGAAGGAGAGGAGAAGTAGGGGGCGCCGAGGAAGAAGAAGGTGAGCCTCCTTTTCATATTAATCCTGTAAATGACGGTTATCTAAATATAATCTTTTTCCATGTTATATCAAGGATATACAAACAACCCATACAACAACATTCTTTTATAGTAATCTAAATTTATTTCGATAAATGTCTATATGATCGTCCGATGACCAACAAATGGCAATCTTCTCTCTTTTTTTTCTCTCCTCTTCACCTGATAAAAAAATCCATGTGGCATCTACTACTAGATGCTGATATCACACCATAGGTTCCTGAAGAGGGAAGGTAACATGACTTCAATGCTAATTTATGATAATTACCGTTATCAAAAGCTACACTAAAAAAAATATGACCACAATGCAAATTCTAAGGTAGGAATGAGAGGCCCCTTTGATGCCCTGAGGAGGGTGAGGGCTGGTTGGCGGAAGGGTGCTGGTGCGGTAGAGTTCACATGCTAGCGTAAGCTGTTTGGTTTGGGGGGGTGGTGGGTTGCGGTGTTAGGGAGGGAGGGGAGGCTGCGGGTGAAAGCCTAGCTAGGGGGTCCTCTTCTTGGCCGGCAATGGCGGCGCCTTTGGGTATCGCTTTCCCTCTTGGGGCCATTGTCATGAAGCCTACCCTCTTTCTCTCCCAGGAGGACACTTCGGGTGAAAACTAGGTCCAACCATTGGATGGGCGGCGGCGGTGCTTTTAGCATTGTGATATCCCTAGAGGCGTCGTCTAGGAGGTCATGTTTCTGTCTCTTCTCAGCTCCATTTTGTCTGGCCTTCAGCGGTCCTCTTGGATGTTGCCACCGGGATTGCGCGAGGGACGAGTGGATCCTTCTTCTCTCTTGCCCTCCCCCTCGTCAACCTCTTTGTGTAGAGACGTCCATGAGTTCGTTGGTGGCCAATAGCTTGGAGTTGAGGTAGGGCAGTGTGCGTATGCCCTGTTGTGAGCTGTTGCGACCGACAATGCATAGTGGCGGTTGACTCGGTATTAGTTCTTGAGGATTTTTACGGTACAATATACTGCTAGTATATACTGCAAGTATATATGATCTAACGGTGTAGATTGATTTAATTTTTTATTTAATTAGATTGCAGTATAAAGTTTGAAAGGGTAATTTTGTCTTTTCTTCGTTATTCTATCATCAAATCGTGCTATCGTCATGTGCTTTGTCATCAAATGGCGCTCAGGATGCTCCTCCCCCAGTGCACGATAAGATCCAGGACCGGGTACTCTCAATTAGATTCAATTTGAACAAAAAAATTACTAAAGTGTTGTTTTATTTTCTATAAAATTCTTAATATGCCCTTTTATATACTGCCAGTATATACTGGTAGTATATTGTACCGTAAAAGTTCTCTAGTTCTTTCCTCAAGCTAGTGTTTGGGAGTCGGCAGTTTTGTGGTGGTGTGCTTTTTTCTTTTTACTGATTGTAACCTTGTAGGGTTGTAATCTTGTACTCCTGTTTGGTGTGGTTCGTTTCAAAAACAATACAAAGTTCTCCTGGTCAGCTGGAGCTGTTCTGTACCCCTCTGAAGATGTCTACCATCACCACAATGCAAGACGCGATCATGCCAGTCTCTTTTGCATTCCAGATCAATCGTTGAGTGCACAGATTCTCTGAATCTGTCTCGAGCAATCGCTTGGAAGACTGCACATTTGTTCCCTTGTTCCTTTTGTCATCCCACTATCGCTAACAAAAACCATAGTTATGTCAGCTTCACTCATCATGATGATGGCTCAGCTAACCCAGCACAGGTGTAGCTCACTGACTCGAGGCCGCCGAGCCGTCAGTTCGATCGTACGTTCACCGGATGCGTGGAACCTTGGCTGCACCATCAGTCCATCCCTTTCCAAATTCTCCTGAATCAGGTTCAGGCACGCAAGCACATTCTCATTCTGAAATCTTGTCACGTGCGCTATTGAATTCCATAAGCATAGTATGGTTCAAATAAAAAAGAACAATTAAAAATAGAACAACATCGTCTCTACTCTGATACCATATTGGAGTTTTACGTGCGGATTATATCCATCGGATGACATGAAAATCTTTGGTAGTTCTGAATTTCATTTCGTGGTGGTTCTGAATTTTCAGTTGGTGCCACAAGATCTGCTCCTGAGTGCTCATTTGCACCAACAATGGACGAGAAGCAAGTGGGGGCAATAAAAGTCGCAGACACACTTGAACCTTCCTGACGCCCATTCCAGTTATGGCCACATGGGGGCTACACTGCCGCTACTACAATGTACAATCCTGTCCAATCTGGCGAACGTTGATTGTGTCCTCTTCTTCCCTTGCATGCAAATATGCAAATGCTTTGCCCAATTGCCCAAGCCCAGGTGCAGCGCACGGTGACCCGGGCAATGTCTTCGTTTTCTTCCTCTGGGTGCAAAGGCATCAACGCAGCATCCACCAGCGCCATGAACACGATGAGATCCGTGTCACTCGCCTATGCCGCTAGCTTGACCGCCGGTGCCCAACTGCCCATTCCCCTGCACTGTCAACTGTCAGAGCGCATGCGCAAAACGGGCAGATCCGTCGTATTTGCAGGAGTAATTACGACTTGCAATTGCATGCGCAATTTGCACCGCACACGGATTTGGCAGATTAAGGTGTTGACGTGTTGTTTGGTTTGATCAGTGTGCTCTCGCTCACACTGTCACACATGGCTGGCTGCATCGATGCTTTGGATAGCCAAGTTAGCCACTGCTCCGAGTTTACACCTCTCCCACTACACTAGTAGTACCTGGGACGGCTTTGAGCTCCTGCAGTTTGTTCGTCAAAACCGCTGCAGGTTTCGCTTTTGCCCTGTACTACTATACTCCCTCCGTCCAAAAAAAGACAAACCCTGGTTTCCGTGCCCAATGTTTAACCGTCCGTCTTATTTAAAAAAATTATGAAAAAAATTAAAAAGACAAGTCACGCGTAAAGTATTAATCATATTTTATCATCTAACAACAATAAAAATACGAATTATAAAAAAATTTCATATAAGACGGACAGTCAAAGTTGGACATGCAAACCCAGGGTTTGACTTTTTTTGGGACGGAGGGAGTACTCCACTACTACTACTACGGGCACCCGCAATGGTTATCTATAGGCTCTCTATAAGAGATCCATGTCAACATATTTTCCTACTTGGAAGAGATTAAATGAAGAGAGAGAGAGCAAAGCTATCTACTAACCTGGAGATAGTCTATAGAGAAAAACGAGGAAATGCATTAGAGATAGATATACTATTAAGATGGTTTACAATTAATCTAGTCTATTGCTGAGATGTACATGTTTTATAGATAGCACCTTACTTTACTATTACGGGTGCTCTACTGCTCGTGTGCCTTTCCCTGATCTGCCTGCCAGGAGGCCACGGGATAGGATTCCGCAAAAATCTGTTGATCTGCTCGCTCCTTGATAGCTGGAGCGCAGAATAAGAGAGACGCGGTGACGACGAGTCACTGCAGCCTATAGGTAGTAGTACTGTACTAGCCCTGATGGAAAGCGAGAAAAATTCCACGATATGGGTCGGTCGGTCGCTGCGCTGCTGCCACCGCGCGCCGCCGCCTCCTTTTCCCCCCGGGGGGGCCTCTCTAGTGGTGGCATATCGCGTGGAGCCCCCGGCCGCCTCTCTCTCTCTCTGTGCCCAAGTTCAGTGCACCGCCACCGATCAGGAGAAGCGTGCTGTCGCTGGCGAGTGCATGATCCTGCAGCTAGCTAAGCTAGCAACACACGCTTTGGCTTTCGCGCGGCGTAGCGGAGCGGACGTACGCGCGCGGAGGAGGACGGCTACCCACCAATGGTGGTGGTGGAGATCGAACGATCGATCGACATGTTGTTGCGCCGTGACGGCGACCATGGGCGCGGGCGGGGGGGGTGAAACGCCACGGGTTTTGAGGGCTCGCGTCGCGGCCCAAGGATAAGATTTTTCTCGTGTGATTTCTAGTGGGCGTGACCGCGAGAGGAGAAGGGGCGTGTCCCCCGCGCCACTACCCGGTGCCGACACCGTGTGATTTCGTAGCATATCGCGGCGGAAGAGACGTGGCGGTGGTGGCGGTACGCCAGTACACAACACTATGGCTGTGTTTGTTTACATCAAAATTAGAAGTTTGATTGAAATTGGAACGATGTGACGGAAAAATTAGAAGTTTGTGTGTAGAAAAGTTTTAATATGATGGAAAAGTTGAAAGTTTGAATAATTAGCTGGAGCTCAGCCAAACAGTTTCAGCTCCACCAAAAGGAGTGGAGCTGGGTGGAGCTCTCTCACAAAATGAACTAGAGTTGTGGAACTGGATTTAGGCAGCTCCACAACTCCACTCTAGATCCAACTTCTAGAGCTAAATTTAGGAGTTAGACCTGTACCAAACAGGCCCTAAACACGGGGTATATACGCCGTTGAAAATGACTTTTGTTGGTGTAGTGCTACCCTGTAGATGTATTCATGGCAGTGGATAGGGATACTGGTACTAGTGTCCACCTCTAATTCTTTTGGAGTTTTCTCTTCTTCATGGAAGATCTGTCGGGTACTGGGCGGGTTTTTGAAAAGACGGCTATACTGGAGGGACCGTAGGATCAGATTTTCAAAACATTGGCTACCTTAACAGCTTGTACTGCTAACAGTATACTTGTACTCCCTCCATCCCAAAAAAAAAAAAAAGACAAACCCTGATTTCCGTGTCCAACGTTTGACCATCCGTCTTATTTGAAAAAATTATAAAAAATTAAAAAGACAAGTCACGCATAAAATATTAATCATTTTATCATCTAACAATAATGAAAATACGAATTATAAAAAAATTTCATATAAGACGGACAGTCAAAGTTGGACACAGAAACCCAGGGTTTGCCTTTTTTTTGGACCGGGGGAGTACTATTCAGTAGAATACGGGGAGCAGAGGACCGAACTGATGGTCAGGACTCAGGAGGCTGAGAATTCAGGAGGATCGAATTTATCATCAGGAGTATTAGAATGTTCCACGTTGTTACTACGGTTACAATTATTTCTACTCTGATCGGTTGAAACTTTATGATATGGCTGACAGGCCGTAGAAAAGTTGAACGAAGCAGCTAGTAGAACTTGAAGTAGTACATTATTAGCAGTTCAAAAAGCTAAGGATGAAAAATTAACTACGATGATTAAAGAAAAACCCAAAATCAAATCTATAATTAAGTATTAAATTTCAAACTTTGGTAATGGTTGATAAACCAACAAGCAGATGGTGAGAGCAGGCATTTGAACAACAATAATGGAACAAAACAATACACACATTAAAAATCTACAATATGAAAACAAACACTTTTGCCATAATAAATCACTCAACAATTCCCTGTTATTAAAACCACCACGTTCAAATGACCCACGAGGACTATTTTAGGTGAACTACTAAACCCTTGAAAATGTAAATTTTCTCGAGGCCTGTTTGGAACACATGAATTCTATATTCTATCGGCAAAATGCCGTATAAAACATTTCATGCCTTCTTTGAAATGTGGGAGGCTATTTATATACTTCTAGAATTGAATTAATTTCTATGGAAGTCTATATAATTTTTTAAGTACGATTAAAATTCTATGTTTTTCATTCAAATATCCTTCAAGTCAATTCAAATTGTTAGTTGCGATCTTCGGGGAATTGGGAGACCGATTCCCCCACTCCACCTAACGGCCCCTGATCGGGGCGCCGGCCGATCTATGGCCGTGGGCCTCTCTCACGCAGGCGCAATAATAAAAAGGGGGAGTCGTCGGCACGCGAACCAAGGTTCGCCGTGCACTCGGACTCCCCACAAAAACCCTAATCCCTTCGATCCGGGAAGCGCGCTGAAGTGAGGGGATAGCTCACTACCCCCGTTGTCATCCTCATTGACGCGCCGACTCCAGTCTCCACACCGCCGCCATGCCTGCGTCAAGCTCCAAGAGCGGACACTATGGACTTCTCCTCTCTCCGTTTCTTCCCCATAAGGTCAACCATACTTTTAATCCTATGAGCTAGCAAAACCCCTAGATCGGCACCTAGTGATCCTTCCTAACACAAGGAGACTCAGTTGCATGTGCAAATAGAAGGGGCCTCAGGAGAGCTGGAATTCCTGTTCCACAGCCGTGACATTGTACCTTGCCCTTATCCAGACAGCTGTGGAGAGGCCAAAGATGCATCAGACAGAAGAGAAGGGAAAGAGAACCACCCGAAAGGATAGCAGATAAGCTACCCTTCACAGGGACCTACATTCCCGGGCCCTAGTTTTGAAGCCAACAACTTGATGAAGACCATGCTGATGGACCCATATGATTGCTCCTGGCAAGATTCCCAACCTTCACCATAGCTCTTATGAGAAATTTCAAACAGCATCAATATCAAATTATACTCCCTCCGTCTCTAAATATAAAAAATTTTGGTGGGATGTGTACTAATCTAGTTCTTTCTGGACATCAGCTCCTGTGCATTATTCTTAAAAAATAGTATCAATCAGCAACAGTCTTTCCTGAAGTTTTTTTTACATGACTTCAATTTTTTTTTAAGGTTGTCAATCAACAGCAGTGGTGGTGGAGCCATAAATTTTATGAAGCCTGATGAGCCTAAACAGAAAAAGAAAGAGACGGTCTATACATCTGTTGACAGAAAATCCTACCAGAAACTGAGCAAATTCTCGGCGTTTCTCCATTAGAGGATGTCGCTTTGCCTCAATAGCTCGAGAGCATGAAGCCCAGGCAGCCGCCCACCTAGATCCACCCTTTGATCAACAGGAGAAGAAAAATGACTTGAGCTGTTTTATGGTGCTTGAAAGCCATATGGCCTGTCCATTGGATGCAATCCAACTCTCCACAATATCAGTTGCAAGGTCAATTCCGGATCGTAAGCGCACAATCTGTAGAGCATGCGGTTTTAATGTGCCCACGTCGGTTTAATTAGCTTTTTAGTGAGTGTAAAAACTCCACTGAGATATACTAATGGCGGTCAGTCTCCTGACTTATTGCCACTAATTGTATACCACGTCCGATTCGGATGAAAGTAATGTGTCAAAGCTCGAAGTCGATTTGCTGCCAGGCTGAGTCTGCATCAAAACAAAAGTTTGAGTGCCCGTAATTATGCACGTAAGGTGAGATGCATCATTAAACAGTGGATCGATGATGAAAATCTGACGAGTAATCAGCTGTGCAGTAATCCGGTCTACCTCAATCAAGGTCTGGGGAAAGGATATATAGGCTGGATCCTTGATGGGAATGCCACATCTTTGGTTACTTTGGAGTGATAGACTGATAGCTTAACAAGAGTTGGTGACACAGATGCAACAAACAGAGGATGGTGGAGCCTCCAGTTAGTTCTCCCCTGTTCCTTTAAATTGTACTCTACTCCCTCTTTCACGTTTCAAGTGCAGCTATGTTTTTCCGTGTCTAACTTTTCATTCGTCTTATTTAAATTTTTTTTTGAAAAAGTTTGAAAACATAAGTCATGCATAAAATATTATTCATGTTTTATCATCTTATAACAATAAAAATACTAATTATAACAAAAAATCAAATAAGATGGATGATCAAAGTTAGACTCGAAAACTTATGGTTGCACTTAAAATGAGATAGAGGAGTATATTTTTTCTTAAAAATAAAAAATCTAAAACGGACCGAGCCCGAGTGAAATGCATTTAGGGCCTTTTCGGATTGAAGGATTTTTAGAGGAATACTGTAGATAGGAAATATTTCCTTTCCTGTCATTCGGTTCACATGAATCAACCCGAAGGAAAATCAGAGGAAACATTTCTTTCCTGTGGAATCAATAGAGAAACAAAGGAAAATTTACATCCAGTCCTACCTCATTTTTTTCATTTCCTATGTTTTTCCTCTATCTTCCCGAACACATGTTTACCAATCCTATTTACAGAATTCCTGTGTTTTTCAATCCTCTGTTTTACCCATACATTCCTATCATATTACTACGATTTTCCTATTCCTATGTTTTTACAGTCTCGTGATCCGAATAAGCCCTTAAATGGGGACACCATATTGCGCGCAACTCCCTCTGTTCTGTTTAAGAACGGAGGTATCAGTGCACCGGTACAAATTGTTAATACAACTAGTATCAGTTAATCATGGACACCGACTTTTCGTCGGTTTTATGAACTCTACTTATCGGTGAACATTTTTGAAGTGAAAACTAGCTATATCTAATAAAATAGATAAACTCAAGGCTGCATATCCATCAGTCGTCCCATATGGGAGCAAGGGAGTTAAACATTAAACATTAAGTGGATGAATCATCCACTTAATGTCTAGCTTGGACCTGCAATATAGATATTTTGATTACTATATATCCGCCTACATACATACGTACACGGATAGCATAGCCTGAATATCCACGAATTCTGGACCGCATGCATGCAGCTTGTTCTAATCTACCTGCTGCATATGCATGCACCCCCCCAAGTTTGTCAAGATGCGTAGGCAGCAGCTTAATTAGCCATAGACAATAGCCTTGGTTTACTGCATGTGCGCGGACCACTTTGACGCATTCCATTAATCTGCTCGCTCGCTATGCATGTATGCATGCTAATTAAGCCCGGACCGCACACGCATCGTCCATCCATCTGTAAAATCAGCCGCACCACACCTGTCCAGGAGAAGCGAATGCCACACATATATGGATAGTGGATCGAGCTAGCTAGTACACCCTCTGCCCCAAATTATAAGATTTAATTTTTTTTTCTACAGAGTTTCTAATGATATACTTAATTTGACTACTAATTTATTTCATATTGTATTATCAACCACCATAAAATTAACATCATATAAAATTAAAGTACAAATCTAGTAATATAGCATGCGTATATAATACTTATCGTAGATATTGTTAGTGTAATTATTAGTAAAAAAATTACCAACTTTGATTTTCTTTAAAACAATAATGTTCTATAATTGTGACGGGGGAGTAGTACGTTGCTAAGCTAGCTATGGGCTATGTCTATGGCTAGGTACGGGACGGGAATTATTTCCTACTCTGATCGGTTGAGAACTTTATGATATGGCTGACAGGCCGTAGAAAAGTTGAACGAAGCAGCTAGTAGAACTTGAAGTAGTACATTATTAGCAGTTCAAAAAGCTAAGGATGAAAAATTAACTACGATGATTAAAGAAAAACCCAAAATCAAATCTATAATTAAGTATTAAATTTCAAACTTTGGTAATGGTTGATAAACCAACAAGCAGATGGTGAGAGCAGGCATTTGAACAACAATAATGGAACAAAACAATACACACATTAAAAATCTACAATATGAAACAAACACTTTTGCCATAATAAATCACTCAACAATTCCCTGTTATTAAAACCACCACGTTCAAATGACCCACGAGGACTATTTTAGGTGAACTACTAAACCCTTGAAAATGTAAATTTTCTCGAGGCCTGTTTGGAACACATGAATTCTATATTCTATCGGCAAAATGCCGTATAAAACATTTCCTGCCTTCTTTGAAATGTGGGAGGCTATTTATATACTTCTAGAATTGAATTAATTTCAATGGAAGTCTATATAATTTTTTAAGTACGATTTAAAATTCTATGTTTTTCATTCAAATATCCTTCAAGTCAAATTCAAATTGTTAGTTGCGATCTTCGGGGGAATTGGGAGACCGATTCCCCCACTCCACCCTAACGCGCCCTGATCGGGGCGCCGGCCGATCTATGGCCGTGGGCCTCTCTCACGCAGCGCAATAATAAAAAGGCCACAAAACCCTAATCCCTTCGATCCGGGAAGCGCGCTGAAGTGAGGGGATAGCTCACTACCCCCGTTGTCATCCTCACTGACGCCGCCGACTCCGGTCTCCACACCGCCGCCATGGTTGCGTCAAGCTCCAAGAGCGGACACTATGGACTTCTCCCTCTCTCTCCGTTTCTTCCCCATAAGGTCAACCATACTTTTAATCCTATGAGCTAGCAAAACCCCTAGATCGGCGATCCGGGAAGCGCGCTGAAGTGAGGGGATAGCTCACTACCCCCGTTGTCATCCTCACTGACGCCGCCGACTCCGGTCTCCACACCGCCGCCATGGCTGCGTCAAGCAAGGTTCGCGTGCCCGACGACTCCCCACAAAACCCTAATCCCTTCGATCCGGGAAGCGCGCTGAAGTGAGGGGATAGCTCACTACCCCCGTTGTCATCCTCATTGACGCCGCCGACTCCAGTCTCCACACCGCCGCCATGGCTGCGTCAAGCTCCAAGAGCGGACACTATGGACTTCTCCCTCTCTCCGTTTCTTCCCCATAAGGTCAACCATACTTTTAATCCTATGAGCTAGCAAAACCCCTAGATCGGCACCTAGTGATCCTTCCTAACACAAAGGAGACTCAGTTGGCATGTTGCAAATAGAAGGGCCTCAGGAGAGCTGGAATTCCTGTTCCCACAGCCGTGACATTGTACGTGCCCCTCCGCGAGAGGAGAAGGGGCGTGTCCCCCGCGCCACTACCCGGTGCCGACACCGTGTGATTTCGTAGCATATCGCGGCGGAAGAGACGTGGCGGTGGTGGCGGTACGCCAGTACACAACACTATGGCTGTGTTTGTTTACATCAAAATTAGAAGTTTGATTGAAATTGGAACGATGTGACGGAAAAATTAGAAGTTTGTGTGTAGAAAAGTTTTAATGTGATGGAAAAGTTGAAAGTTTGAATAATTAGCTGGAGCTCAGCCAAACAGTTTCAGCTCCACCAAAAGGAGTGGAGCTGGGTGGAGCTCTCTCACAAAATGAACTAGAGTTGTGGAACTGGATTTAGGCAGCTCCACAACTCCACTCTAGATCCAACTTCTAGAGCTAAATTTAGGAGTTAGACCTGTACCAAACAGGCCCTAAACACGGGGTATATACGCCGTTGAAAATGACTTTTGTTGGTGTAGTGCTACCCTGTAGATGTATTCATGGCAGTGGATAGGGATACTGGTACTAGTGTCCACCTCTAATTCTTTTGGAGTTTTCTCTTCTTCATGGAAGATCTGTCGGGTACTGGGCGGGTTTTTGAAAAGACGGCTATACTGGAGGGACCGTAGGATCAGATTTTCAAAACATTGGCTACCTTAACAGCTTGTACTGCTAACAGTATACTTTGTACTCCCTCCGTCCCAAAAAAAAAAAAAAGACAAACTCTGGTTTTCGTGCCCAACGTTTGACCATCCGTCTTATTTGAAAAAATTATAAAAAAATTAAAAAGACAAGTCACGCATAAAATATTAATCATGTTTTATCATCTAACAATAATGAAAATAGGAATTATAAAAAAATTTCATATAAGACGGACAGTCAAAGTTGGACACAGAAACCCAGGGTTTGCCTTTTTTTGGGACGGAGGGAGTACTTATTCAGTAGAATACGAGGAGCAGAGGACCGAACTGATGGTCAGGACTCAGGAGGCTGAGAATTCAGGAGGATCGAATTTATCATCAGGAGTATTAGAATGTTCCACGTTGTTACTACGGTTACAATTATTTCCTACTCTGATCGGTTGAGAACTTTATGATATGGCTGACAGGCCGTAGAAAAGTTGAACGAAGCAGCTAGTAGAACTTGAAGTAGTACATTATTAGCAGTTCAAAAAGCTAAGGATGAAAAATTAACTACGATGATTAAAGAAAAACCCAAAATCAAATCTATAATTAATATATAGGCTGGATCCTTGATGGGAATGCCACATCTTTGGTTACTTTGGAGTGATAGACTGATAGCTTAACAAGAGTTGGTGACACAGATGCAACAAACAGAGGATGGTGGAGCCTCCAAAAAAAAACCTTATCAAATTAGCATAGTTGTCAAAATTTTGGCAAGTTGGCAGGATTTCTTATATAGTTACTAAAATTTGGTAGCAAACTAAATGTAGCCACTTTTTTCTGGTAACTTTATCAAAATTTGGTAAGATTGAAAATGGCATCAAAGTGAACATGCCATTAGTTCTCCCGTGTTCCTTTAAATTGTACTCTGCTCCGTCTTTCGCATTTCAAGTGCAGCTATGTTTTTCCATGTCCAACTTTTCGTTCGTCTTATTTAATTTTTTTTAAAAAAGTTTGAAAACATAAGTCATGCATAAAATACTATTCATGTTTTATCATCTTATAACAATAAAAATACTAATTATAAAAAAAATCAAATAAGATGGATGATCAAAGTTAGACTCGAAAACTCATGGTTGCACTTAAAATGGGATAGAGGAGTATATTTTTTCTTAAAAATAAAAAATCTAAAACGGACCGATCGAGCCCGAGTGAAATGCATTTAAATGGGGACACCATATTGCGCGCAACTCCCTCTGTTCTGTTTAGATACCTAGCTAGTAGTAGTACTCTAGTATTGTTTAAGAACGGAGGAGGTATCAGTGCACCGGTACACTCAATTGCTAATACAACTAGTATCAGTTAATCATGGACACCGACTTTTCGTCCGTTTTATGAACTCTCTACTTATCGGTGAACATTTTTGAAGTGAAAACTAGCTATAAAATAGATAGAACTCAAGGCTGCATATCCATCAGTCGTCCCATATGGGAGCAAGATGGAGTTAAACATTAAACATTAAGTGGATGAATCATCCACTTAATGTCTAGCTTGGACCTGTAATATACTTCATCCGTTTCACAATGTAAGTCATTCTAGCATTTTCTATATTTATATTGATTTTAATGAATCTAAATAGATATATATATGTTTATATTTATTAACATTAATATGAATATGGGAAATGGTAGAATACTTATATTGTGAAACAGAGGGAGTAGATATTTTGATTACTATATATCCGCCTACATACATACGTACTAACGTACACGGATAGCATAGCCTGAATATCCACGAATTCTGGACCGCATGCAGCATGCATGCACCCCCCAAGTTTGTCAAGATGCGTAAGCAGCAGCTTAATTAGCCATAGACAATAGCCTTGGTTTACTGCATGTGCGCGGACCACTTTGACGCATTCCATTAATATGCTCGCTCGCTATGCATGCATGCATGCTAATTAAGCCCGGACCGCACACGTATCGTCCATCCATGTGTAAAATCAGCCGCACCCCACCTGTCCAGGAGAAGCGAATGCCACACATATATGATAATGGATCGAGCTCGCTAGTACACCCTCTGCCTCAAATTATAAGTTTTGCAATTTTTTTCTACAGAGTTTCTAATGATATACTCCCTCCATCTACTTTTGATAGTTATATTTCATCTTAACACACAGACCAAGGATAAGTGATTCTACTTATCATCCATTTAAATATGCTACTAGTCATTCCTCGTAAACAAGCGATTCATTAATATTTACATTTCTCGATGCCCATGCAACCAATCTTGTGTGGAAGAATGAAGAGTCATGCATTAAATCCAAGAAAGTCATTAAGATGATAAGTTGTTGGATTGAAATATATCTATCAAAAATAAAATTTTCAGATTTGGAAATATGACTATCAAAAGTAGATGGAGGGAGTACTTAATTTGACTACTAATTTATACTTAATTTCACCATAAAATTAACATCACATAAAAATATTTTAAAGTGCAAATCTAGTAATATAGCATGCTTATATAATACTTATCGTAGATATTGTTAGTATAATTATTAGTAAAAAAATATCAAAGTTTAATTTTCTTTAAAACAATAATGTTCTATAGTTGTGACGGGGGAGTAGTACATTGCTAAGCTATGGCCTATGGGCTATGGCTATGGCTAAGGTACGGGACGGGAGGGGAGGACTCATCTGAGACTCTGGGGATGATCACGCGGGCGGAGGCACGCACGCATGTGGGGTGTCTTGGTAGCTGGGGTTGGCTTTCAGGGGCCCTGTTGGGCTGCACCGGCAGAGATCCCCTCTGCCGTGCCTCCCGCCGGCATCGACAAATAGAAGACAAGCCGCGAGCCCCCACCACCCTGCTGCTGCTGCTGCTGCTAGCTGCTAGTGCCTCCTCTCTTGATCCATGCATCTGCGTACATGCGCGCGCTCGCTGCTGCGTGGAGGAAGAAGGATCAGCAGACAGTCGCTCACAGTTTGCCGCGTTGATCTCACACCGCGCCCCTCTCCTAGCTCTCTCTCTGCACTTCTGCAGCCTTGACTTCGGTCACTTGACTGCATTTTTGCATCGTTTTTTTTTTCGTTTCTATGGCATCGGCGTGCTTTCGAGAATTGATTTATGACGCTTATGCTGTGTTTCATTTCATCGGTGGTATCAGTAAAAAAAAAAAAATCAGGGGGTGGGGAGAAAAAGTTGCTGCTGTTGTTTTCATTTTTTTAAATCTTTTTTGCCGTCACAAAACGTACGGTCAACATATATTTTTTTAGAAAATAATACTGCATTAGCTTCATATTACTTACTATCATTCTTGTTTTATCCTAACTCCTAAGTCAAATATTTTTGTATCTTCTCTAGAAATTTATCCTGTTTAACATAATAAGATTTGTTTTTTAATTAATTGTGAGAACTACTTTTTTTAATATATATTTTACATGTTGTTCGACAATGAATTTTTAAAAGTTGACGGTCAAAGAAATAAGTGTTTGGCTCGATACAAAACTAAAATAACAAACAATTTGATGGAAATGAGAGAGAGGAGCTAGCCTAGCCCTCTCCTCAATAGAACTCCCATCCATGACCGTGACCTTCGCGCTATAACTCAGCGATCCCTCTCTGATCAGGACACTGAGAGGTGCATGCATGCATTCAGGGTCAAACAGATCGAAGCTATAGCACAGCACACAGCTTGGTGGGATACGTGATGAACTGATGATGGGCGTGCAGTGCATGCGTGTATGGGCTATATGGAGGCTGTGTGCTCTGTAGCACTAGGCCACCACCGGTATTGCGCGCGTGCATGGCAGTGGTGTGGAGTGTGGCTACTTGCTTGGACGTGGCGACCCTCGAGTAGGGATGTAAGCGAACCAACCCACCAACTCATTTATAGATAAATATAATAGATAACCGTTGACTCAGTAGATTATCTATTAGTTTAATCTATATCTTTAGGTGCGACAAGTGAACCACGGCACGAAAATCCACGAGTTATCACTTACTCTCTCCATCCCATGATATAAGGCATGCTCAAACTTGACACAGTCTTCAAAACTAAAGTTTGACTTATAATTTCTCATATACTATAAGGTTTGTTGTAACAAAATTATAATAATCTTAAAACGAATTTAAATGACAATACAATGATATTAATTTTAGCAAATAAAATTTAATTTATATTATAATCATTGTTGGTAAAATGTTTTTAAAGTTGAATCTTATAATATGTGCACGTTTTATATTATGGGACAGAGGGAGTATTCGATATATAAGTAGATTTGCAGGTTCTTCCGCTTGCATCCCTATACCCTCAAGTTCTCGCCCTGTGTGGACGCTGGTCGTGCACGTGTCGCGGCCACGTCGGCGCGCGCCGGCCGGGCGGTTTGCCTGCTTCTGCTTCCCCGTCGCTAGCTAGCTCGCTAAACTGATCCATCGAGATTGGAATTACTACTGATCTTTCTTGATCCCTATCTCCTTCAATTCCCCGGATGAGATCGATCATCAAACTGATCTTTCTTGATCCCTATTTCCTTCATTTCCTCGAATGAGATTGATGTGGTGACACATATTGGTGCATGCAGGTATACAAATCTGCATCATCTTTCTTGCTGCTGACTGGAGCTGTATTATGATCACCAACTGTAGGTATTGAAACAGGATCTTATTTATACTAACTTGACTTTACTTTTTTCAGGATTCAAACCCAATTCATGGCCTGGGGTGGATTTAAAGTTTCTATGGTTGCACCTAACCCAACTGGATGTGAGATCCAGTTAGCAGAAAACCTGAAACCGGAGCTTGAGTTGTTCAACCGAAAGGAGACGGCTAAACTACCCTAATGGGCTTGTCCCCAGAATTTGGATGAATTTTGTACTACCTTTTACAGCTTTGCTACTCAAGAGTCAAGATTCAATTAATCACACCGTCATAAATTTAACTTGAAAGAGCCGAATGAACTGTGTATGCCAACTATATACTCATAATATATAGGTGCAGATCTATGTAAGCAAGACATACATACATGATGGACACCGATCGTAATATAATAGATTTAGTTGCAATGGTCAAGTGGACGTCGACTATTTGGAGCATTTGTTTGCTAAAAAAATCATAAAACTGCAGGAACAGCTTAATAAGATCATCAGCAGATCCACACAAACATTGATTAATTAGACAGGGAGCTAATATAGTTGAATGCTAAACTGAAAACCGCCTAGCCGCAAAACGAACAGAAGCACTCCAGGTTTTTTCGAATCCACTCCTGTCTTTGAACAACCACTAACTGTTGCACAATTCCATCTAATCATGATCTATAGCAGCATTACTTGCCCTTCAAAAGAAAATAGTCTCTTCTACTTAAACTAACAGTTCCCCTCAATATCCTGCTTCCATAATGTGCTAGACAACAGACACCAAGATGGGGGTGCAATGCATGCTTCCAGACAATCACCAGGAGATTGTCAGTGGACAAAAATTAAGCCGATGTTCACGTGCACTGCTCATTAAGGAATACTCGTGTTAACGAACTGGAATGCAAAGTCCGGTTCTGTTCAGTAATATGGCCAACGGGTTGTTATCACTAATCTGAGCATCTTATTTCTTAATGCAAATGTACACGTGGCGAGTATGGTGTGGTGGGACAAGGGCCAGTGCAGAGAAGATAGAGCTCTGTCCATACAGGTTAATGGAGCAGCTGTCACCTCCCCAATCGTCCTTTTGCAGCATCAGCAAAATGTTCAGAAGCCACCTCTTATTTCAGTATATGCACAAATAAAACCTTATGCATGTTATTCCTTAGAAAAAGGTGAGCTAAGTGCATGGAGCATGATCATCACTTAAGTTGATACTCCACTTGAGAATGGCTATGACTATGATTCAAAAGCAAATTGAAAAGGATGATGCAGTATATAATGAGTAAATAATATGGAGTGGTTCAAGAGCCAACATCTTATTGCCTGATATGGTGTTGATTTATATGCCCATCACTAAAGCAATTCCATAGATTCTCACATTGATATATTCTTTTGTAGAGGAAATGAAAGCAAGAGCATAATTGCTAATTTGTGGATTACAGGAGGGCCATGATGAGACGTTGTAGCCAATGCATATGCCAGCTGAAACACAGGGACCCGCACTACTTTATCCAGCCCTACCTCACATGATCACACCTAAAGGGCCAAATCCAATCTCATACCAAAAGTACGATTACACAATGAAAGGTTCCTCCTCTCTATCCACCTATCGTCCACTCTATATATATGGATTAGGAAAAAATTCCTGAAGAGCAAAAGAGGGAGGGAGAGAAAGGGACACGCAAACTTCAGGCACAAGAACCCTCCCCTTAAGCTTACACATTAGCTACCATCTTGTTGCTTACCTTGAAAGGGTCACATACTACCTATTTGCATCAAAGGATAGGAAGAACCAACCAAATCTTAGCTTTGTTCCTAGAATTGATCGTCTTCTCTTCTTGCTAAGTGGTTAGTAATATGGCGCAATGCGGCGGCGGCGACGTTTCACGACACCGGAAGGGTCATCTTGACACCGTCGAGAGCCTCTGCCAGGGGCTACTCGACGACGTGATGCTCGACGACGACAAATGCCGCGCCATGTTCGGCTACCTCCAGGAGTGGCAGGACCTGGGCAGCATGTGCTACGGGAGCTTAGGCGGCGAGCCGCCGCTGGCGCCGGAGGCCAGCAACGGCAGCGGCAGCAGCGGCGGCGGAGGCAGCTTCAGGAAGAGGAGACCGGACGACGCAAAGGTGGGAGAGATTTGTGCATTGGCTGCAAAGAGTTCAGCTACTACCCGACCGAGTATTTGACTGGCTTGTGTATGTACCTGTGTCAGGGTGAGAGCAACAGCGTCTGCAAGAGGCGGAGAGGGAAGCAGCAACAGCAGCAGCAGCCGTGTCATCCCGATCAGATGGCGGCGGCGGTGGGGAAAGGAAGGCCGGAGAGGGCACGGCCAGGAGCCAAGAAGAAGGCGGAGGTGGCGTCGCCCAAGGATTCCCCGGCGACCTCGGCGTCGACGGTGACCGCCGGCCAGAAGACCGACTACATCCACGTCAGAGCCCGCCGTGGGCAGGCCACGGACAGCCACAGCCTCGCCGAACGGGTACGCCACCGCCATTGATCCTGCCTTCATCTCGCGTCTTTGCTGCGAGGCGAGAGCTAACGACATGATGGCCAAAACTGTTATTTCTGCAGGTGAGGAGGGAGAGGATCAGCGAGAGGATGAGGTACCTGCAGGAGCTGGTGCCCGGTTGCAACAAGGTCACCGGCAAGGCCGGCATGCTCGACGAGATCATCAACTACGTGCAGTCCCTGCAGAAGCAAGTCGAGGTACGAGCACCAACGATCCAGCTCCTCCTCCTCCTCCTCCATGGATGCAGCTCTGCTTTCTTGCTCGGTGTTTGTTCATCCAAGGGCTTGCCGTGGCTGTTGTTCTTGCAGTTCTTGTCCATGAAGATCGCGGCATCAAACCCGGTGGTGAACTTCAACATCGTCGAGGACCTCTTCGGCCGGCAGCTCAGCCAGGCGGCGTGCAACCCTGCGGCTCTGCCGGCCATGGCGCTGCCGATGGCGCAGGTCGAGCCTTCCTGCCTCCAGATGAGCCCCTTGCAGCAGATGCAAGCTTCTGCAGGATCCTCTGGCTATGGGCTGGAGATGGTCGTCAGTAACCAGTACTCACCACCGGGCGGGCCGATGTCGGTGCCGGCCGGTGCATCGGTGGAGCCATGCCTCAACGTAGGTGGCTGTAAAAATTAGTCCTCCTTGACAGGGTGTGTGGTTTTCTAGTAACTGCATTTCTGAACTTAAGGGGGCTTCTGTATGCTGCTGCAGGTGAATGGAGCTGCAGGTTGGGACATTGGCTCTCACGGTTTGTTCAGTGGATTTGATGCACCGTTTCAGTCAGTACAGAGTGAGTAACTGATTCTGAGAATCAAGCTTGCAGGTTACTTTGTGCTGAACCTAATGTGAAAGAACACAGACAATAGTTAGTCCAAAAAAAAATTATAAAACCTTTCCCTGATCAAGTTAACAATGCAGAGTACAGAGCAAATTGACTGGTGGTTAAAGAACTAAAAAAACAACTGCATCCAGCCTCGTATAGTTGCTCATCTGTGCAAATTTTGCGTTAAGTGAAAGGAATATTATGCTTAAGCACGCTAGCATAATGATATGAACAAGATGATGCTTATCTTAACCAAGTTTTTGTACCTGTGAATGATGAAAGTGTTAAGCTTGAAAGAGCCCCTTCTATATTTAACTATACTGAATCCAGCTTCTGCTTTCTCCTGCAGGTGATTGTTTGCTAGACAACCTCAAAATGGAAATGTAAGAAGGAATGAAGGAAGGAGAAGTCCGCATTCCAAGAGTTTTAACCACATCAATATTTGTGGCTGAAGATTCTTTATTCATAGAAACTGTACTAATGTCATCAATGGCAATACAAGTACATTTGTGTGTTTATATTTGTCTTGCTACTCCACCAACTTCTAAACAATCCACAATCTTTCATTACACTACCAAACAATACCAATCCAGTACAAATATGCTAACAATTCACAACACTACGTATTAAATTACAATAATTGAAAGCGCAACACCATACCGACGCACCATCATCTGCAAGCTATCTTCATTCTTCCGCCCTTTAAAGCACAGACTGTTCACCAGCTTCTGCAAAGACACAACTGAACCTTACTTGTACTGGAAGTAAAAGATAATTAGTCTGCAAAATATACGCTGACAGATACTTCTAATTTCTGAATGAATGCATTCAGGTCCCGCTCAAAGAAGGCATCTGATCTAAGCATCTAAACATCTTATCTTGGTTAGAATTTTTTTTTTAGAGTAGCAATAAATTCAATCTCTTCAATTAAATGAATCTTATCATTAGAAGACCATAATATAAATAAATTTACTCTCAAATCAACAAAAATACCAAAAGAAAAATCTGCTTTCATCAATATACTTTCTGATTAATCTCTTTCCTGACTTCATAAGCAAGCTTATAATGTTCAGATAAAAAGATTAGGTTCTTTACAATGCAAAATCGTAGACAAAATGTAAAATTATTTTCTTGTTATCCAAACATAACTGATTTCTTCTTGATCTTATCTGCAGCTAAGAACCTTTACTCCCAGATTATTTTGTGAAAAGTTAAGAACTTGAACTAACCTTTGCCTGGGACAATGATAACTGGGGCTGCTTTACAGTTGTGGAAGCAATATTCACTGACACTTCCCTGCAACACACTACAGTAGAAAGGCGAAGTTAGAGATGGAGTTGAAATGTCATCCGCAACTCATGTGCAAGAATGAAATATGACCATGCATCAAAAGGTTGAAAGAAAGAAGGGACAAATATAATATTCAGCAGAAATTTGCACGAGGGTCAAGGATTGGCTGTATTTCAGATCAACTCGTTAAATTATCATATCTTCTCTTAAGGGGCACCCTACTACTCTAGCTGATGTTCCTTTAATAATGCATTAGTTGAAGCACATCTCACTAGAATTCCTAGTAAAGCTATAAGTTGTGGTTTCACTAGCAATCATGCCAGCCTTCTTCAATCATCGAATTAGATCATGGGCTTAGCACTTCACATCAAATGTGAAAAGCAGAAGTTCTATTACATATGAACATCAGCGGAGTTTCTTTACATCAAAAGGTAAAGGTAAAAAGGATGCAAGATTTATTTGCCTATTTTTGCAAGATGTAGTCCTTGAAACGATGCATATAATTCTGATTTTTTTTTTCAAACAAAGACCCCCATACACGCAATACCAATGCATAACACCATTGATGGTGATTTTTCACAAGAATACTCACAAGACTATTCTGAGTAAAGTCAATTGATTATTATATTCCCTAGAGTTGAAATACCTCTTCCATTAATGCCCAGTGGTTATTCTATTAAAACACAATATCAGAACATGAAAGTCAAAGTTAGTCCTTTGTGAGTAGCAGTTTTAGATGGTGGATTAGGCTGTGTTTAGTTGGATCCAAAGTTTGGATTTTGGTTGAAATTGGAGATGATGTGACTGAAAAGTTGTGTGTGTATGACAGGTTGATGTGATGGAAAAGGACTGAAGTTTGGATCCAAATTTTGGATCTAAACACAGCCTTAGTGAGCAGATTTTAGTGTTCACACCTCAAGATATTAGTGAACAGATTTTATGGTTCACTACATAATCATCCCAATATTTCAAATAGGGGCGGTAATTAGAAGAACATAAAAGAAGGGTTTTAGAATGACAAGTTCCAGGGGTTGCCCATGATACTAGTCTCATCCTGATGGTATACTATTTACCAGAAAAATTGCTACTCACAAAATTGGCCAAGGTCGTGATCTTTTATCAGGTCCTAAGCTTATCTAAATTTTACACAGTTGGAACTGGACTGCAGTATAAGAGTCTGATACCTCTGAATTAGACCTCTACCACGAGTGCCCAGAATGACTGCTGCAGGCTTTAGCCGTTCTGCCTCTCGGCAAATAACCTTTCCAGCATCCCCTTCAACGATCCTTGCCTTGGTCCGGACCTGGTAAAATCCCCAATAAAAGGAACATGCATATATCAGAAGAGAAAATTCGATCCTCAGCAAACAAGAAAGTGGTTCCAAAGTTTTCATTAAAAATCCACCCATAGCATTATTTATATAGATTTATAGGGCAACAAATAAGGCATCAGGCATGTAAATGAACCATTAAGGATCAACATTGAGTGCTTCTTTGTGCAACAAAATAATATATGCATGGGAGGAACAAAGCATACCAGTGATGTCTTGAATGCCTCAATGGCTAAATCCTCCATGAGTTCCTGACTTTTCTCATATACTAGATCATTATTGACACCTACACAAATTATGCACTACGCAATCAGCCTGATTTTGAATCATCCAAAAATTTGATAAGGAAACACATGTCAATAAGTAGAAACTTAAATATCTTTCAGAATGTAGACTATAAGACCAAGTGACCAACTGTCTCTATTCAACATACAAATTCTGGAAGCTCGAGTGATCTCAAACAATTTACCAGGTGTACCTAGATTGTAGAACTGGTTTTATGATAATACTCTGCCCTTTCCACCTATGACCAGGATACCAACCCACAATCTTCAAACTTAGAAAGTTACAATACCTAGGTGCTACTATTCCCATAGTCTCTCAAACTACAGTACTGCTTTAACCTTTTCTAACAGGTCAGCCGAAGGATTAGGCTGACCAAATCTCATTAAGAAAAGGAGGTTACAAAGCGGTTACAAGATCAACATTAAGCTGTTGAGCTGGGGTGCTGCTTTCACTTCTCTAATGAACTGGATCATCAAACGGAAGTCCACTTCTAAGTCCATCATAAATTTGAGTTCCTGGAAGTCAGGCCTCTATATAGGTTCATCCAACAGTAAACAATGACACAACACGGTGATGCTGCATTGTATCTTGCTAGGATGACCGAAGAAAGGCCAATCCGAATGTTATTAAGATAGAAGATAAAAAGGGTTACAAGTATCACAATTAACTAGCCTACTGAAAATTATATAGGCTCGCTGCCTGGGCTGCTGCTATCACATTCAACATGTTATATTTGTATGGTGATTCAAATCTGAAAAAAAAAAGTGCAGTGAGCTAGCAGCCAAATGACAAATGAGATGCAGATACTTCTGATTAATTAATCCATACACGACGACTGGGTTGTGTGCACTAAACAAATCAAGTTGCTAAATTCGCTTGAGCAATTATAATAAATTACTTAATCATCAACCTAGTACATGATTTAAAATTCCCAGAAGCTAATTAAACTAGTACTAGATGCACATATGCTCCACAAGGCTAGGTAAGTTCGGAGGTGAACGGACGGGGATGGGGATGGGGAGGGTGCTCAACTGGAGACGGCGTGGACGAGGTGGAGCGTGTCGGCCATGCGGGCGAAGTGCACGAGCGCCCAGTCGAAGGCGTGCTTGGAGTTGGGCCCGAAGTCGACGGCGACGAGGAGGTCCCTGCCCCGGCGGCGCTCCCCCGTCTCCCGCTCCAGCTCCGGCGCCGCGTCCGACACCACCGGGACGAGCCGCGGCAGCAGCACCTCCCTCCAGCTGTACTCCTCCACCTCCTCCTCCACCGTCTCCATCGACCGATCCATTCCCCCAACCTCCCAAACCAAACCCTCCCTCGCCGCCGCCGCCGACGAAGCCTAAGAGCACCGAAATAACAAAAGAGCTTTGGCTATCTAGCAATCGTTGATGACGACGCGTCAGATCGGCGCCGCGCGCGCGCATCCCCGTATATATCGGCACTTTCCCGTTTCCGCTGCCGCATTAACTCCCGGGGTTTCGTGTGCGCGTGACTCTGTAGACTGGACTTGTCCTTCCCGTTTGAACGTTCGGATTTCAGTAATTTCACCACTTGTGCAGGTCTAACCTTCTAGAAGGTCACGTGCGCAAATGCGGTAGTCCCCCAGTTCTTAAAAAACCAACCTCTGATTAGCAATCATAATTGCATATTTCTTCCTAAAATCTACTCCATCCATTAAAAAAAAACCCACCCCTCCTAAAACAACGAATCTAAACTTCCTCCTAAAATAAGGAGTAACAGATTTTGGTTGAAATAGTGCATCTAGCCTGGGCCTTATCTTTTCAATTTTTTTTTGTGCTTATCAACCGAGATTTGAATTTTCAATTTTAAATTTGGCGTTGATTTTGGAATTTTACATCATAATTTATTTTTCAGTCTTTGCTCTTATATCGTTAATAACACGTATATAAAAGTTTATTCACATATTATTTTTCATTTTGCAAATATATTGTTTTTTTATTTTTTTCCTCACGACAGAAATACAGTACATAGCTCTTCTTCTAGAAGGCCAGCCTGTACGGAGGTCATCGTCTACGTCTACCCTCGTCTTCCCTTCCGTATGTCACCATGTGGTGACGTCACGACGACATGGACATCGGAGATGCTTGGAGGTCGCCGTCGTCGTCGTCCACTGTTCCGTATGCTACCGTGCCATGTGGTGACGTCATGGCGACATGGACTTCGGAGCTGGGAGATGCTTGGTGCAGCGGCAAAGCCTAGCGTGTACGAGTAGGAAGGAGATGATGGACCATGGATAGGGTCGCCACGCCACGTGAAGAGCGCGGCCACGGCCCGCAGATGTTGCCGGCTGACGCGGACGGCCGGCGGCCGTTGCGCTGGCAGCTGGCCCCCACCGCGCGTGCAGACGTGCAGCCAGTCGCCGGCCTTTGACCGGGAAGGGCCCAAGGGGGGAGAAGATTCAGCCACCGCTCGGTTAGCCGCCGCCGCCGCCGCCCGCCGGCGACGAGCAGACGACGAGGCAGTGTCAAGCAGCAGTACTGTATGACTCTGAAGATGATTCAGCAGGAGTAATTGTAACTGTAACAGGCTCAAATGATGGATCATAGGAGTAGTTAGAGCCTGTTCACTTTAAAGCCATTTTCAACCATATCATTTATTGATAAAGTTATCAAAAAAATCTAAATTATAATTGTTAGAGCATGTTCACTTTGATGCTATTTTCAGCCATACCATTTTTTTTAATAAAGTTGTCAAAGAAAATATCTACGTTTAGTTTGTTGTCAAGTTTGGTTAATGCAAAAGAAATATTTTGGCTACTGAACAGGCCCTTAATTAGCATCATAATCACCAACCTCACTGTAAATAGCATCAAGGAAGGAGGTAGGGCACGACGAACAGCGTCCATATTATCCATAGCGCAGTGATATTTCACCGCTAAACATTCCAAGAACAATAGTACAATAGCAGTTTGTTGGTTACAGCATTGTCACTCAAATCTTTCCTGGGGTTTTGCCAGTTGCCAAGATATAGATGCCATTGTTCATCTTGATCTGACAAACCTACTATCTCCCCCAGGAGTAGGCTCATCTTGGCATAGCAAGACCGAGAATTTTACAGCATCCAACGGAATCAGACGCTGTCTGAGCTAAATAGAGAGAAGACACAGGTTTGATACCTTTCTTCAGTTATTCGCACGCCGGTTTGGTGTCAAAGCTAGTCAGGCAGATCGCGAATGCCTGGAATGCCGAGAGCGGGTACCTATAATCCATTGTGAATATATCCTTTCCGATTTTCCCAAATTGGAGGATGACCTTCTCCTGCTCTGCCGCAGGGATACCAAGGGAAGGATCAACTGAGGCAACGAGCTGGAAGTTCTTGACTGATGCTACTGTAACGCGCCCTCGGAAGTTGAGGCACCAGCATTGCAGCTGCTCATGCCAGCGGGGAGCTTTGTTCTTCAGAACAAGTGGCACTTCATTTGTACAGACCGGTCCAGACAAATCAGCGCTGAGGCTTGTCGATGAAAATTCTATGGCTGGTTCCTTTCCTTTGCTAGTTGATAAGGCGGGAACTTGTTCGTCAAGTGAGTGGATGATGCCGGTAGGGGTTGGGGCCTTCCCACCTTCCTGAATACACAATGCTGGTATTGAGTGCATAGTGCATTGCATTCTCCTTGGTCCTCGATTACGTAGGACGGTGAGCTCATATGAGACCGTAGCAACATTGTAATTGCCTAGTGGCAATCGCGGTGATACTTGCTTGAAATGCCGTTTGCTTGGTCGGTTGTTTGGCAACACTACAGCATCGCAAGGAGGCTGGCTGTCAAAGATTGTAAACTTTGTGCCAAGGAAGTTCGGTCTGATACAGGGGAATAAATTTGAGTGAGCTTTCTAGAAGTAAGAGAATAACCAAATTACTTAAAGTCAACATTATAAAGTGCTTACTTCAGTTTACCAACATAGGTGCTACTGGATTGAGAGAAGTCATTGGAGACCAGTGAGATCACAAAAGAAGTCCTGGTCGCACGCCTAATCTTGCGTGCTGCAAGCAAAAGCTTGTCGTTTTCTCCATGTAGAGCTGCATTCATAAATAGAATAATAGTTAGTGATGTAGTCAACATTAATTGTCCGTATTCTGAGTTCCATATTAGCTCTATTCAAATTTTCAAAACAGGAGATGAGCTATTTAGCCCTTATAATACATCCTACTCCCTCCGTCCCAAAATATAAGAACTTAGAATCGGATGGGACATTTCCTAGTACTACGAATCTGGACACGATCCTAGATTCTTATATTTTGGGACAGAGGGAGTACTAAACAGCATACCAAGTTTGTTGTGGACTGCACCCACCGCCTGGTAGATAAGGGAGGTTAGAAGTAGATATTTATGCATCTAGCCCCAGAGTGAATAGGAATCTGCAGAATGGCATGCATATCATGGATTGCCTGTACATATTGTCTAACCTATTCCTGAAAATAGTAAAGCACCGCACTTTCAACGGTTAGGTTCAGCTTAGGATCCTGTACATTTGCTACGCTACAAAGACTTGTTGTGTTAATGAGGTAGCCAAGTGCGTTGAAACAGCCTTTACAGGCTCTATGTTTATTAGTCACAGTTGGTTTCCTTCTCGATCTGGAGGAGCAACCAGTTCAGCTGATGTGGTCGAAAAAGGCGAACATTATCTTTTCTTGTCACTGAGTACTTCTTTGCGGTTGAATTTTCGCATAATGTAGCGCTCAAAGACAGGCAGGACACAAACAAAACCTCCATATCCACGCGTGCACTAGAAAACATCTGCTCATGTAAATAAGGAAAATTTGCTATGCATATGAAACACCCATAGCAGATTGCATTCCCCTAACCTTAGCCTTAAGTAACACAATTCATTACCTGACACAGATTCCGCTAAACCGAATTAACAATGGTAGTAACTCATTCAAACAGCTTATTCTGGTATTTCACTATTGCAAATGGCAGAAACAACACATCTTGATGCAGTCATGCAAATGAACTGGACTAGTGCCGAATACTGATGGACTGATGGTACATGATACTCTTAAATTGGTAGTAGAACAAGATTTCTAAGCCAGATATTTTGTCAACAGCAAAAAACAGAGATGTAAATTTAACTTACATGGGCTGAGCCCCAGGTAGAGGAGATAGGTGGAAGTCGCCCTGTCCCTCCTCACAAAGCACTGCACTGGATGCTCACGAGGCCCCGGCTGCAGCAATCCACCAAGTTAACCATGGAGAAATCCATGGAGAGACGAAGAAGAAGAACGGAAGGAGAAGTACCTGCTTGAGGGAGATGGGGAAGGTGATCCTGCCGCACTCCTCGAGCGTCTTCACCACCTCCTTGGTGACCTCGCGCCACGAGCGGCAGACGGCGGCGCACGCCACCACCTGCCGCCGCGCCGGCCACGTCGCCTCGCTGGCCTCCACCCTCTGGATCACGTCCAGCAGCAGCTCCGGCGGCAGGTTCGCCCACGCCCCCTGCTGCTGCTGATGCTCCTGACGCTGCAGCTGCTGCTGCGGCGGCGGCTGCTGCTGCTCCGACCACAGGCCCGGCCAAGAATGCCGCGAGCCGCCGCGCCCGCCGCCGGCGCGCCCGTCAGCGGCTCGCCTCGACATGCTGCCGATGCCGTCCCTCATCTCCCTCAGCTCCCGCACAATGCTCTTCAGAGACATCGCCGCCGCTTAATGGCTAAGCACCCTTCGCTATCACCGAAGGAACCCCCTGCTACTACTACTACTACTACTCCATGGCAAGATCCGCCATTACTGACGAATCTACTCTAAAAAAAATGGCAGGAGACACCTCATAAAGTAGTCCGCATCACTGCCATATCTAACCCCCAACTAAACAAATGAACTTTCTGAAAAGGATTTGAAGCACGGGGGGCTACCACGAACACAGCTTGCTCGAGAGCCCAAATTTTGGGCGGATTTGGGGAGAGCGCAAGCAAAGATCCGAGTTTCCCTCGCACGGCAGCTCGATCTGGGGGCAAGAAGACAATGCAGCAACGGAGCACCGGAAGAAACCAGGCTTCGCGCTCGGGTAGCCTCAAGATCCAAATTTCCCCTCAACCCCGCAGCTCAAAAAGATCAAATTTCCCGGCTCAAGAACGGATCAAGGAGCTTCTTCTCCCCATTTCATCACACCTCCCATGAGATTCTCCCAACTCCTTTCCCCCAAACCAGCTCCAGATCAGAGAAACCACCCACCCTTCCTCCTCTCTCTCTCTCTCTCTCTCTCTCAGGCTAAAGATTTCTTCACGGCATCCAGCTCCTCGCCTTTATGCTTTGTCTCTCTCACTCTCCCCTTCCTCTCTCACCACACTGCAAGCTCCTGCGAATTCATGTGTGTTTGTGTGTGGGTTTCTATTAGGCAAGAGGATAAAAGGGATTGAAGAAAGGGCAAAAAAAAAAAAAAAAAGCTGAGCCGATTTGTTTAGCCGCTGGGGGCAGCTTTGTGGGAGTTTTTTTCCTTTTTTTTTTAGAAAATCCCTTATATACCTCTGAAAATTCCTATTCCCTTCTATACCCCTGAATTTTGCTTACTTCCTATATACCCCAAAATTGATTTTGATCCCTTGCATACCCTCCCGTCAGTTGACCGTTAGTTGACTGTGTATTTTCTATAAAAATGACCATTTTACCCTTGGATGAACAAAGAAATTTATGAATTACATTATTAAAAATATAAAAGCTTCTCGCATGAGACTTTATAGTTATGAGTTTGTTGTGCGATGCATTATTTATCCCAAAAAATATTTTTAGATAATGAAATAAAAAATACGTATTTATTTTTTTAAAAAAAGGTCATAAAAATGAGGAGCATTCATATAAAGATAGGTATACCAATGTTCACAATATTTTTTTATGAATGCTCCTGATAAAAAAATCCTTGTCCTATTAAAATTTCAAATAAAAATTTTAATTTTATATTTATTTTATTTTCAAAATTTATATCAAAATTTTCTGGACTAATTATTTAGTCTCATTAGTTTTATAAAATGCACATGATGTGCACTTAAACAAAATTTTCAATTATTTTTGAAGCTTATATTTAAACCTAAAGCATCAAGGGCAAAAAGGACATTTGCAACCAAACGAACAGTGAAATGATGGAAAATATAACGGTAGGGGCAGGAAGGGATCAAATTGAAATTTCAGGGGTATAGAAGGGATGGGGTAAATTTTAGGGGTATGAAAGGAATGGAGTGAGTTTTCAGGGGTACACAGCGAATTTACTCTTTTTTTTTTTCTTCTCCTCCTCTGGGTTTTCACTTTTCAAGGCGTTAAATTTTTTTTCCGGTGCGTACTTGGCTACTTGCAGTAGCGGCTCCCAAAACTGAACAGCGGCCCAACAAGAATCCTATGCCAGACCAGAACACGGAGAGTGTGTATACCACAGCACAATTGCGCAACTACCACTCTAGTACTACTGCTACTCTACTCATATCTACCGGTGGAGCGCTACTGTTCTTTCTGGCCTTGGCAGTTGAGCTGCTGCTTGGTGAGGTGTGAAGTGATGTGGTGAGAATGAGATTGCTGGCCGGCAAGTTACTCCTCCTACCATGATATAAAAAGGCACTTTTTATTATGTTAGAAAGATCTCTTAAACTTTAGTCGTGGAATGGATGGCCAAAGCATGAGAGATGAAAAGTTGTCGAGAGATTTGAGGGGTTCAGAGCTAGCCAATTTATGCCGTGAAAAAAAATTACGGAAATCTTTAGAACGAAAATGCGAAAGGCTGGCAAATAGTTAGGGTTGGTTTGGTTTGTAGCCTAAATAGGCCTTACCAAATTTTGTCAATACTAAATTTTGGTAAGTTTTGGCATAACTAATTTTGGTAAGACATAGTTGTGTTTGGATTGAAGCCAAAATAGTCTAAGTTCACTATTGAAATGGCCTATTTTCTTAGGCATGCCAAATTTTGGCTTCAAAACAAATAGACACTAAACACTATTGAAATTGCCAAATATTGGTAAGCCTAATTTAGGCCTCAAACCAAACCAACCCTTAATTATTCCGCTTGGGTATGTTTGTTGCAATGACATGAATACCACCCCGTGATAGTAAGTTTAAATATTTATAGGAGAAAATTTTAGATTGGGTTGTTTGAGAGACTAAGTTCCCAATTTAAAAGGTTGCTTATATTCAATTACATATAAAGGTCGGGTAAAAAATATCATTCTCTAAAAATTTAAAGAAAAATCTCTAGAACGAAGGATTCTCAAAACGCAGCGGATTATCATATACTCCCTCCGTTTCAAAATGTAAGTCATTCTAGCATTTTCCATATTCATATTAATGCTAATGAATCTAGACATATATATCTATCTAGATTCATCAACATCAATATGAATATGGGAAATGCTAGAATGACTTACATTGTGAAACGGAGGAAGTATGTGCTATGTATTGGACTTGATTTTTAATGGAATGAGGGTATAGGAAATCAATCCTTATGGATTTTACAATCATGTTCCTTTGTTTCAAAAGAATGTCATAGGATTTTTCTTTTCCCCACAAGAATTGTGATTCTACAAAAGTCCTAGTATGAAAAAGGAGCACTACTTCATTGGAGAGAGAACAAATGCATGTATTTCATTGTGACGAAATGTTGTTGAGAATTGAGATGGACTGCATGGTGACCACGTGTGTTTGTGGCATCTACCCTGTCCTGGAAGTGGAGAAAGTGGAGAAACATTATCTTCGATTGAAAGAACATGCTTTTATATTTTTGTGTCGGTAAGTTCCAGTGGTGAGAAGCAGAAGCATATGGTGAGATCGTTTAAAGGCTTATATAGCCATAAAGTGCAGTGCAATTTCCAACATAGTGTGCTTTTTGTAAATTACCTCCTTAGATTCTGGATTACGAACACTCCACATCATTGCGGCAGATCCATGAACCCATGCTTGACAGTATGGTGGCTCATCTGAACTTTTGAGATTGGATATCGCTATGTTCACTGAATTTACCCTCCCAAATGCTAGAGGAGGTTCAATGAATTCATTCTGTCCAAAAAAATATTTTTGAATCCTACATGTATTCCTCTTAAATCTTAAATTGGACCCAATCACTCTAGCATTAGTCATCACTTCATATATAGATTTCCCAAGGTGCATGCCCATGTGATCTAACTTTCTCAGATTCATGCCAAATAAACAATGGCAATGGTCAATCAAGAACTATACAAGAGTGGGAGCTTTTTCTTCTTCTGATTAATCAGCACAGAATCAGATGATCAGTTGCATTGATCCCACACATAATTGCATTGCATATATACTTGCACCCCCCTTCATGAGGGTGACAGCTGCTTGTTGGTTGCCATTGCCATTGGCACATTGGCATGATTGCATTGCATTGCATCGCCCCCTCTTGCAATCCATTCAAGGCATTCATTACATCTCATCTTATATTCATGTGGGAGGGCGTACGTGGAGACCACACCTACACCACATTTCCTCGCCTCCATCCGGACGCCAAGGGGTCCAACTCTCCATGTTCCGGCGTCATCTCTGGTTCTCGCAAGAAAAGAATGATCAACTGGGGACACAACTGCAATTGGCAAATGCAGTATGAACAAGGGAGAAAAGGTTCGTCAAAAGGACCCCAGTTACCGTCATTTCTTGACGAATAACATCAATATACATCATGGTCCATGATTTCCAAATATATTTCGGAGTTCGCATATCATGGGGCTCTCAATCATGGCCTGAGTTTCTTCCTTCTTTTCCCTGCCCTTTTTGACCGAGCGACGTACAGATATATAGAGATGTTGGTGGCACCACGTGAGCGTTTTGATCTGAACTTCTGAAGTTTTTTTTTTCTCTGGAGTTGTTTGAATTTCAGGAGCAACAGTTTCAGTGAACTACTAATACTCTGATGGAATTCTTGTTTTTTACCTATATATAATGTCACAAATCATCAGGAATTGAAGTTTCAAATTTGTGAACAGAGAGCTCTGAAATGGATAGGCACAAAGCGCCATTCCTAAAGCATGGAACGTATATGGATGTTTCACAAGTCATGTATTTTCTGTGTCAGAACAACACCTTGGAAACATATGCAGTCCATTGCTTTCCAGTTACTCAGAGAGAGAGAATAAAAATAAACATATACATCAAAGTATCAAATCACCTAGACTGGTCGAATGCTTAATTTCATATCACAATACATGCAGCTGGCTATTTTCTCTTGGAACTACATCCCCATCCCTTTGTCCTGAACCCAAAATCCACAATTTGTTGTTTGCGCCCCTTCCGATTGTAACTATAGTTGCTTTCGATGGTAATCATGTATCACTGCATCTCCATGTTTACTTCCTGTTTTTAGTCGCATACGAGTCAAACAACAGTTAGAAATTCTTGCACGCAGAACTGTCGAGGTTGCACAACTTAAAGCACATTTTTCTCTTGCTTCAAAAATAAAAACTATAGAAATGAAAGTGAAAATCATACTCCCCTTCGTTCAGAAGTAGACTATGAAAACATAGGAGTAAGAAAAAAAAAAGATGGTATGTTTGGTTTTAGTCAAACTTAATCAAGCCAAAATTTAATTTGGTGATACCAACAAATAGGCATGTGTTTGGTTTGTACCAAAAAAAAAAAAAGAAATTGCCAAATTATTTTGGCTTAGTTGAATGCTTAATGCAACTTGGGTAGCAAAGCAAAAGAATGCTTGGCCGATTTTTACCAAAAAAAAAAAATGCCGATGGCCGATTCTCGCCATGGCAAAAAAATATAAAAAAAATGACAAGGCTAGAAATATCTACGAACCAAACATGCCATCAATGTTATACCCATTGGATTTATACGGAAATTAAAAACATATACAAGTCTTAAAACTATTGTTTGGTGGACACACATGAATTTAGAGTAATAGAAAGAAAAAAAACGTTGAAGTTCAACCTCATTCTTACTTCCCTTCAAAATATCTACATGATTGTCCATTCCGCAAAATTTTCCAAAGAAAGGACATGATTCAATATTTTGTTTCAAATGCATTTTTAGGATTTTTTTTTCATTAAAGTTGAAATCTTCCAAACTTCCTACTATACTTATTTTCAAATCAAAAGGGGTTGTAAATTTTGGGCACTAATAAGGCCTTGAATACGCAATATCTTAACATTTTTCTACTGATCACGTAGAAAAACTTTGTATCATATGCATTAAGAACACCTATTTGACATTTTATCTTCGGTGTCCTCAATAGCAATTGATGGAACAATATACCAAATTGACAGAGAATACACCATCGTGAGCTAATCTATTTAGCAAAGCGGACCAGATTAAGAGAGGACCGCTGGTCCCTGTAATCCACAATGATGAATGATGAGAGTTGATGACCACCATTTTCCTCTTTCAGAGGACGCGGACAGCAGCCCAGTAGCTATATTCTAATCACACCCTTTTATCGATGTCTTTTCTTTTGCTTGTTTAGTTCAGAAAAGGTTGCAAAACAAAAAAGGTCTCTGCACTATACTAGAGATCCCCCAAGGCTGCATATATTAAACTCCCCAATTGCTAATGCTGTTTTCAATCGTGTTTGCCCTATATGCCATCCACGTGGCTGACAACTGGGGCCCTGCCAGATCCGGCCCACCAGTCAGTCACTGGACTTGGACGACCTGGTCAGCCTTTGTTGTGTGCTGTTTTGAAATGCGGTTGATTGGCGCGCTCTCAGATGCGGAGTAGTTGCCCATGCGGGAAGTAAAATACTCCAAGCAACGGCTTCGCGTTGCGCGCGTAGTTGCCCCTCCTTTTCAAGCTCCAGTTGCGAATGGAATCATGAGCAGCGAGCACGGAGTTCTGCAGATTCTTGACTGAATACTACTAGTATTAGCATCAGTTTTGTTGACAAGCCCAGTCACGCACGCACGCTGAATCACACGATTCGGGGGTGGAGTAGGAATTAGGGATTCCCTGATGAACACACAGGATGGCAGGAGTAGAAAATGTACTAGTAGCAAGTACACGAATAGATTCTGAACGTAAGAAAACGTAAGAATAAGAACTCTGAAAAGTCATTTAGGAGTTCAATGGACAATGGTCCTCCATGGATGGAATCCTTAAAACTTTTATCCCGCAAAGTTTGTTTGGAACACATGAACTGATTACGTTGATCCCAGTTCTGTAGGAAGATAACTCAACCCTCTTTGTTGCTGTCATCTTTGAGAAGTCGAGCGAATTCTCCTTGTATTTCTTTCCCTTCACTTCCCAATTATTGGTTTCCTGCAAACTGCTTTGGACCATAAAAAAATAGCTATTGCATAAGTTATCACAAGAAACAAAATACCCATAAATATTATGCACACACAGATACACTTGCAGTTCAAATTGAAAGAAGTCAGGGATATTCGGCTGACCTTTTGTTTCTTTGAATCTGTGTAGGAAAACACATTTATGCATCTACGACAATATGAGTATGTCATGCACGCGTAGCCGTGTATGTCTAACATGTAATCGAGAAGAAAGAAAAGAAGGAATTGCTAAAAGTTGCCGCTAGTTTTAGTGGTGAAATTTTTTCTGCAACTACACTACAACTATATATAATTATAGTATAATTACATTGTAACTTTTAAAGTCAATACTTATATGTACAAGACAATTTAGTTATAGTATTAATTATGCTATAGTTGTATTCGAAAGTTTTACATCTTGAATAAAAGGTCAGACCGATATTTTCTTTTTGCAGCAAACAATAGGTCAATAGCAAAAAAAAAAAAGGTTGGTAAAAAACACAAAAAATTCTCCCCTTTTGACCATAAGCACATGTTTCTTCAATCCGTAGCACTCCCGTCATATTTGCCGTTTATGCATGTGAATTGGGATGGAGAAAAAGTAATTTACGCATGTTCCGGCATGTATAGCACGGTGACTTGGTTAGGCTGGACCTAGCTTGTGTTGATATCACAAGAAGGGCGAGGACAGCCGTCGACATGATGACATGTGGTGGTAGGGGATCTAGGTCTCCCTGATCTCCCACCTTCACGCCGCCCTCCCCACCTTTTCCGTCGACACCCACTGCCTGCACCGCGTCTCCTTCCCGCTCCCCACCACGCCCTTCGCCTCCCTCCTCCTTATGCCCTCTTGGAGCGAGCACCCCTCGCTCTCAAGGTAGTCACCTCATCCCCACCAACTTCCAGTGCCTTTCTTCTGTCCATGTCGGCGTCTCCCTCTTCGAGTCCACATCTGGTGTTCCCCTCACCTCCCTCAATGGCTCCATGCTCACCCTCTTTTGCACGTCCCTCCTGCTCGCCCTCCAGTCTCATGCTGATGGGTGCCGGCGCTCTCACACCATACCTCATCGAAGCTTACTTGCACTCACAACATGAAAGTCACAAGTGATACGGTAGAGCGTACAATAGCATCCCAAGTTCTTTTTTGGTTGGAATAAAGGGCAAATTCATCTTTTCACATCCCCAATCATGGCCAAACAATCGACCTGGAGGAGTGGATGACAAATGTGACGGAAGTGCTACATATCGAATAAAAACTAGTGACATGTTTTTCTAGTCGGTTGGGGAAAAAAATATACTAAGTACCGACATTTTTTTCTATGCTAGCTGTAGATTGAATTTTCTCTAAACCAATGGTAAACATATGTATAAGATTATGAAGTATGAATTATTGGATTATGATTTATGAGTGCTAGTACGCAGGGTTTTATCTCTCGGTTTCGGTTTAGGGTTTCGTATCGGTGGTGGCCGAAATACCGAAATTTCGGTCCGAAATTATATAAATGTTTAAATAAAATTTGATCAAATTTAAATAACATATTACCAAATTCAGAAAAAATAAAAAAAAAATCAGCCGAAATAATATCGTATGTAGGTGGTCTGATAGAACTGAAATTTCGGTCCGAAATTTCGATCCGAAGTACGTACTAGCAGTAGCATCTTAAGCAGCGCGCAGACAAGGCCGGCCCAGCCAGTCAATGAGCCCAGATTCCACACGCTAATCACAATCAGGAGGCCCATTGCCTGGTGGCCTCACCCGCCACACCTCGACATCACCAATTCACCATTCACCACCGAACTCTTTGACGGGAGAGAGTCGCTTGCCTCCGTCGATCTCTGTCTCCCTCTCGAACTCCTTTGGCCCGGACGCTGCCACGGCTGCCCGATTGCCCGCCGCCCACACAAATTTCACTGCGGAAACCTATACAAAGCTTGGCGCTTGTCCCCAACGAATTACCAAGCTCTCTGCCTCTCGTCTTCTTCTCCAAGAATCCCGCCGCTGCCCGCCACCGCTGCTGCTGCTGCCGCCAATGTCGGGCGTGCGCGGCCGCCCTCCCGACCGCCTCCGCGCGCCGCCGCCACCGCGGCTCCCCGCAGACCGCCCTCGAAGGTACACATCTTGGTTCATTTTTTTATTTTTTTCCTTTTTTTATTTGTATTTTATTTTACCTTGCGGCTTCGTTTGATTTCTTGATAGGAGGAGGAGGCAAGCTGGTGATGATGCAGAGGAGGGACCTCGTGACCAAGGGGGTCGCCCTCTCCGTCTGCTGCTCTATGCTCTCCTCCTCCAACGGCTCTGCCCAAGGTAAGTAGTACTACCACTTAGCAATCGATTCTTGTGTTATGGTAAACAACCAAACGATGCTCTGAGAGGTCTGAGCTGCGAAAACGCGATTGCGGTTAAGTTCATTTTGCTCGATCGGTTTGTTTTTGTAGCATTGGAGAGGTTGCCGTTCAAGGCTGATGGATACAACTTCTGGACATGGAGGGGTCGCCGGATACATTACGTCGAGCAAGGCGCCGGCCAGCCCATCGTGCTCATCCACGGATTCGGCGCCTCCGCGTTCCATTGGAGGTTAGAATCATTTTGGTTCAGTTGCTTGTCGTATAACCATTACCATCTCCCCAGTTTAGGGACTATGCAATATGCAGACTAGTTACTGTCTTACTGATAAGTGTAGGGCGGCTTTGCCCCTTCCCGTTGTTAGGAGTTACGTTTAGCCGTCGTAGTAGTTCCTAAGCTTCAGTTTTTTGTTTTGCTTTGTTTTCTCTTTCCTTGACATAAACCGGTTTGGCTAATTGCGTTGTGTAAAAAATTATTTTTCTTCTAATATATTAACGTGTATAATCCTTTTATACGTTCGTGAAAAAAACTGTCTTACTAATAGGACAGTGATTAACTGTAGATAGCACCGTGGCAGAGCATTTGGCTAATCAGCTAACTGAATGTGAACTAACACACGCTGAAATTTTGGTGCCAATTTTCTGAAAATTTTCAGGTACAATATACCAGAGCTGGCCAAGAAGTACAAGGTGTACGCCATTGACCTGCTCGGGTTCGGCTGGAGCGAGAAGGCGCTGGTGGAGTACGAGGCCACCATCTGGATGGAGCAGGTCCGCGACTTCCTCCGGGAGGTGGTCAAGGACCCGGCCGTCGTCGTCGGCAACAGCCTCGGCGGCTTCACGACGCTGTTCGCGGCGACCGAGGTGCCGGAGCTGGTCCGTGGCGTCGTGCTGCTCAACTCCGCCGGCCAGTTCGGCGACCCCAACCGCCCGCCCGAGGCGGCGGAGGCGCCGGCGCCGGCGGCGGAGGAGGAGAGCGCGGTGACCAGGCTCGTCGTGAGGCCGCTCAAGGAGGCGTTCCAGCGCCTCGTGCTCGGGTTCCTCTTCTGGCAGGCCAAGCAGCCGGCGAGGGTCGAGAAGGTCCTCAAGAGCGTAAGCAACCTGAACCGTCGATCATGACGAACACCTTCGCGCCATTGCTTTTGCTCCGTTTGCTGCTGACTTGCTGCTCATCTCGCGCAGGTGTACAAGGACGCGACCAACGTCGACGACTACCTGATCGGCTCCATCACGGCGCCGGCGGCGGACCCGAACGCCGGCGAGGTGTACTACAGGCTGATGTCGCGGTTCATGGTGAACCAGAGCCGGTACACGCTGGACAGGCTGCTGGGCAAGCTGTCGTGCCCGCTGCTGCTGCTGTGGGGGGACCTCGACCCGTGGGTCGGGCCGGCGAAGGCGGCGCAGATCAAGAAGTTCTACCAGGACACCACCGTCGTCAACCTCCAGGCCGGCCACTGCCCCCACGACGAGGCGCCGGAGCAGTTCAACAGGGCGCTGCTCGAGTGGCTCGCCTCCCTCGACGCCGGCAAGCCGGCGGGTCAGCCGGAGCCGGAGCAAGAGCCCGCTGTCCAATCCGTGTGATCAACAATAAACCTGGAAGAGAAACAATGCGATGTTCAAGTGTACTCCTATAAGCTAGTTAAAAATGATAAATAATTTACTAGTAGTGATTTTAGTTTATAGTGATCTATGTATAGTGTTGGGGTGTTTGTTACCTAGCTGACGAACATTTTTTTTGAGAAATCCCTCGTTGCCATGCGAGATCCGCTCGAAATTAAACAAAATTCAAACTTGAAGCTTCAATTCATAACCTCAAGGTAAAGAATACAACGTTACTTAGCAAGTGATTATATAAATTATTTATTATTATTGATGGACCGTGGCAACATATACTATATAATAAATATTTGTAATCGTAACCTTTATCTCGGACTTATTAGAAAGCGGGACTCTCATTTTCAGGTTAGCCTCATGAAGGTCAAATATGAATTTTCCGGTTTGGATCCTTTTGTATTAATAAGGACAGTTCTCAAATAAGATTTTGGAAAGATAAATGGTTAGGTAATACCTTATTGAGAGATCGGTATCATTGTTCTTGTAACATAGTAAGACATAAACAGTCAACTATTTATCTGATTTTCCAAACCAACCTACCTAGCTTTTCACGGCGAGGGATCTAATTGGTGTAAAATTAGCTGCATGGCATAATTTATTGCCTCACGTAGCTGATTTGGTTTTGATACAGAAATGTAAGATGTGTTAAGTTGGAACCTCACCCCAACGGGGTCTTTTTGGTCCGCTACTTAGCTCTAGTTTATACCGGGGTCCCAAATATCAATAGACACATTTCAAAGATAAAAGTACCTTTAGAGGTCAAGATTTTCCTTTGGTTTTTATGTCGGAGGAGTAATTCTTACCATGGATAATGTAGCTAAGTGAAAATGAAAAGATAGTAAGCCTTTTGTTTTTGTCACGAGGATGAAACCATCCATCATTTGTTCGTCCAATGTCGTTTATCTCTTTTTGTATGGTCTGCAATTTTATATGGCTTCTAATTTATAACCAACTTGCAATGTTACTTATATGTTTAGAGTTGGCTTTCATGTGTACCTAAAAGATATGAGAAATCTGTTTTTAATAGGTGCAACAACTCTTTGTTAGTCCATTTGGCTAAGCAGAAATGGAGTTGTTTTTTTAGTGATAAGGTGGTATATTCTCCTTTGCATGTTATTATTTTAGTTACATACCCTTTATAAACTGGGATTATATGATACTATTATTGTGCTATCACGACAGTTAGATTAGATGGCATGAAAATTTTTTTACCGAGGAGCATAGCGGCGGTCTAGTCTGCGTTTGATAGGCCATAGCCACTAATCTTCATGTTTCTTTCAAACTTTTTTGTGCTTGGATGAGGTTTTAGGGCCAGTTTAGTTCCCAAAAATTTCCCCCTTCACCTATCACATCGAATCTTTGGACACATGCATGGAGCATTAAATGTGGACAAAAAGAAAAACCAACTGCACAGTTTAGCTATAAATCGCGAGACGAATCTTTTGAGCCTAATTAGGCCATGATTAGCCATAGTGCTACAGTACCCCACATGTGCTAATGACGGCTTAAGTAGGCTCAAAAGATTCGTCTCGCGGTTTTCAGGTGAGTTCTGAAATTAGTTTTTTCATTCGTGTCCGAAAACCCTTCTGACATCCGGTCGAACGTCTGATGTGACACCCAAAAATTTCTTTTTCCCCAACTAAACACAAGCTTAGTAGTCTCCCTTTTTTGGGTTGCGTACATTTTACGCTGAAGCTGGGGTAGACCCAATTAATTAACTTCCATTATCTAAAATCCAAAGCTAAAAATTACCATGTTGTAAAAATCCTAATTGGCATCATTTTTCCTCTTTTTTTCCCCTCGATTTATCCGAACGCTCTAGATCTTATCAAGTGGCGTCGACGGCGATGTGCGAGGAGGCGACGCGTGTGGGGGGACCTCGACCCGTGGGTCGGGCCGGCGAAGGCGGCGCAGATCAAGAAGTTCTACCAGGACACCACCGTCGTCAACCTCCAGGCCGGCCACTGCCCCCACGACGAGGCGCCGGAGCAGTTCAACAGGGCGCTGCTCGAGTGGCTCGCCTCCCTCGACGCCGGCAAGCCGGCGGGTCAGCCGGAGCCGGAGCAAGAGCCCGCTCTCCAATCCGTGTGATCAACAATAAACCTGGAAGAGAAACAATGCGATGTTCAAGTGTACTCCTATAAGCTAGTTAAAAATGATAAATAATTTACTAGTAGTGATTTTAGTTTATAGTGATCTATGTATAGTGTTGGGGTGTTTGTTACCTAGCTGACGAACATTTTTTTTGAGAAATCCCTCGTTGCCATGCGAGATCCGCTCGAAATTAAACAAAATTCAAACTTGAAGCTTCAATTCATAACCTCAAGGTAAAGAATACAACGTTACTTAGCAAGTGATTATATAAATTATTTATTATTATTGATGGACCGTGGCAACATATACTATATAATAAATATTTGTAATCGTAACCTTTATCTCGGACTTATTAGAAAGCGGGACTCTCATTTTCAGGTTAGCCTCATGAAGGTCAAATATGAATTTTCCGGTTTGGATCCTTTTGTATTAAGGACAGCTCTCAAATAAGATTTTGGAAAGATAAATGGTTAGGTAATACCTTGTTGAGAGATCGGTATCATTGCCCCTGTAACATAGTAAGACATAAACAGTCAACTATTTCTCTGATTTTCCAAACCAACCTACCTAGCTTTTCACGGTGAGGGATCTAATTGGTGTAAAATTAGCTGCATGGCATAATTTATTGCCTCACGTAGCTGATTTGGTTTTGATACAGAAATGTAAGATGTGTTAAGTTGGAACCTCACCCTAATGGGGTCTTTTTGGTCCGCTACTTAGCTCTAGTTTATACCGGGGTCCCAAATATCGATAGACACATTTCAAAAATAAAAGTACCTTTAGAGGTTAAGATTTTCCTTTGGTTTTTATGTCGGGGGAGTAATTCTTACCATGGATAATCTAGCTAAGTGAAAATGAAAAGATAGTAAGCATTTTGTTTTTGTCACGAGGATGAAACCATCCATCATTTGTTCGTCCAATGTCGTTTATCTCTTTTTGATATGGTCTGCAATTTATATGGCTTCTAATTTATAACCAACTTGCAATGTTACTTAGGCTGTGTTTAGTTCAGCGCAAAGTTTGGATTTTGGTTGAAATTGGAGATGATGTGACTGAAAAGTTACGTGTGTATAACAGGTTGATGTGATGGAAAAAGACTGAAGTTTGGATCTAAAATTTGGATCTAAACACAACCTTATATGTTTAGAGTTGGCTTTCATGTGTACCTAAAAGATATGAGAAATCTGCTTTTGATAGGTGCAACAACTCTTTGTTAGTCCATTTGGCTAAGCAGAAATGGAGTTGCTTTTAGTGATAAGGTGGTATATTCTCCTTTGCATGTTATTACTTTAGTTACATACCCTTTATAAACTGGGATTATATGATATTATTATTGTACTATCACGACAGTTAGATTAGATGGCATGAGAGTTTTTTTACGGAGGAGCATAGCGGCGGTCTAGTGTGCGTTTGATAGGCCATAGCCACTAATCTTCATGTTTCTTTCAAACTTTTTTGTGCTTGGATGAGGTTTTAGTAGTCTCCCTTTTTTGGGTTGCGTACATTTTATGCTGAAGCTGGGGTAGACACAATTAATTAACTTCCATTATCTAAAATCCAAAGCTAAAAATTACCATGTTGTAAAAATCCTAATTGGCATAATTTTTCCTCTTTTTTTCCCCTCGATTTATCCGAACGCTCCAGATCTTATCAAGTGGCGTCGACGGCGATGTGCGAGGAGGCGACGCGGAGCAGGGTGCTGGTGGTCGGCGCCACCGGGCGGCTCGGGGGATGCCTCGTGCGCGCCAGCCTCGCCGCCGGCCACCCCACCTTCGCGCTCGTCCGCCCCCACCACCTCGCCGTCCCCGACTCCGCCCCACTCACGTCGCTCGCCGGCGCCACGGTCGTGAAGGTAACAGCCAGCGCGGCATTCCGCGAGCCCCCCCCAGGCCCCCACCCTTCCACCTGGCGATAGATGGGGAATCTCTTCGATCGACGTCGGTTTCCAATGCCTGAACTCGTGGAGTTGTGGTTTAGGGATCGCTCGAAGATTACCCGAGCCTGCTGGAAGCGGTGCGGCAGGTGGATGTCGTCATCTGCGCCGTGCCCACGAAGCAAGCGCTCGAGCAGAAGCTTCTGATTCGGGCTATTAAGGAAGCTGGGTGCGTGAAGGTGAGCTCGCAACTCATGGTTGCTCGGATAAACGGATTGTTTTGATATCGGAATATGTCAGCATTGTCGCATGATGTTGGCTGTTTATTCTCGAGAACAGTTGATTAGAAATTTAGGAAAAATGCACTAGTAAAAATGTCAAAACTAAGGAATGGAGGGTGAAACGAAATGTGACACTGATATCGACAAAGTTTTAATTCCGTTCCATCTTATTGAAAAATAATGGAGGGAAAAAAACGTAGGTGGCACTGCAGTGTAGACAACTAACCAAAATACGCTTAGAAAAATGTCTATCCTTTGGTAGGCTTGTTAGTTTTGACATTATCATGTCCAGTTCTACTCATGTTAGTAGTTTGTTGGACAACCTCCAGAGCGTAAGTCTTATTACTTGATTCTGCACTATGACCAATTGACCATTACTGCATTATGAAAATGTAAGCATCACTTTTAATTTTGCAATGAGTTCTTGCAGAGATTTATTCCAGCGGAATTTGGACTTGATCCCACAAAGGTTCAAATTTGTGGCATGGACCATGGCTTCTATGAGAAGAAAATTGAAATACGCCATTTAATAGAGAGCGAATGCATTCCTCACACCTACATCTGCTGCAACTTCTTGATGCGTTATTTGCTTCCGTCACTTGTTCAGCCAGGACTCGATGCTCCTCCAAGAGATGAAGTTAAGATATTTGGTGATGGAAACACTAGAGGTCTTTGCATATTACTTCTCAGCTTCTCACCAGTCTGTTGTTTGGTTCCTGAAAAGAAAAAGAGAGGTTCTTTCACATTTTGTATTTTTAACCTCAACGGAGAACTATTCTTTGCAGGAGTTTTTGTTGAAGAGACTGATGTTGCTAAATTCACGATCTGCACCATAGATGATCCCAGGACATTAAACAACACGCTGTATCTGAGACCCTCGGGAAATGTCTACTCAATGAACGAATTGGTTGACCTCTGGGAGAAAAAAATAAATAAATTCCTGAACAAGATATATATCACAGAAGAACAACTCCTGAAAAACATTGAAGGTAAGTGATAAGTGCTTCCAAACTGAAGGTTTCCATAACCCGTTAATTGTGTAAAACTGTAAATAACTTTGGAGTCACATTGTTTCACTTGTTTTTGCAAAAGTCCTGCTGTTAGGGTTATTTCCTTCATTATCAAGTCTTTTACCTTTTTGCGTTTGGTTGCAGTATAAGAAATAATCTAATCCAAGTTTCGGAAAGTAGTTTCTGTTGCAGTTTCATGATCAAACCTTTGCAGTTTTGTTTTGAATTTATCCGATTAGTTTTTGTAAACTTCACCAAAAGAGTTGCAAACATTCACTTATGCTTGACCAAAAGTAGATGTACACTGCTTCGTTCCTAAGTCCTTCCTAAACAGAATGGAACTGACCAAATTGGAAGAAATTTTGAAACCTTTCTATTTGTTGGTTGCAAATTAACTTTGAAATCTGCTAGATAGCAATGGGGCTGATTCATGTTTGGGTTACTTTTGTATTGCTATTCTTCTATAGTTCATATCTTTCATTCTAATTTATCCTATTTTAATATTTGCAGATGCACCATTGCCCTTGAAGATGGATTTGATATTTATATATTCAACATTTATTAAGGGTGACCAAACATATTTTGAAATTGACTCGAGAAAGGAAGGAACTCAATTGTATCCTCATGTAAATTATACCACAGTGGACGATTATTTAGATAAATTGGTTTAGAATATTAAATATTTGTTTTTTCCTGTACTAGTACCATTCCTACCTCTATTAGTTATATTACCTTTCATCTCTAGCCTACCTCAACTTGCTAGGGACTTAAGGCTATTATTCTTGTATCTTGCTCATAAACAATACCCTTCTGTTAAATGGTATTTTGAAAGAATTACAAAATGACAATCAAGTCTTAGTTTGTATGTTCAATTAATCTCATTCAATAATACGATCTTTTTTGGTTGTTCCCTGCCAATTATTTGGCTCTAAGATTTTGTCTAGATTTCTCTAACTATCAAAACTAATACAAAATTAAACTTCATGGACATTAGATAACTTACTTTAATAAATTCTCTAGGCATGAATATTTGATAAATGGTCAACTAATTATTGAAGGCTAATGGCCTAATTGGAATACTGAACATGTCTCTTCCAAGAGCGCATGCTGTTTTTTTTTCTCTTTTTGCAATCACCAAGGTCAATATGCTTATTCAGTTAGGACTTTAGTGCAACTGACATACTCCCTCTGCCCCACTCATTAAGGCGTGGTCAAACTTGACACAATCTTCAAAACTAATGTTTGACTTTAAATTTCTCATATACTACAATGTTTGTAGCAACAAAATTATAATCACATAAAAGTAAATTTAAATCACAATCCAATGATATTATTTTCATCAAATGATGAAATTTAATTTATAATAAAATATTTATTGGTCAAATATTTAAATAGTTAAATATTAAAATGCGTGCGTGCCTTATTGAGTGGGACGGAGGGAGTACTAACCAGTGGACAAAATTCTAGTTTCAAGATCGACTCAACAATCTGCTGATAATATGGCAAAATTTGATCATGTGCATCACATGGTCTTTTAGTAATGAACCTCAGAACTTATTCATACTCCTTCAGAAAATACGTTATGTATGGTGGATGTTTGTGAAGATCTAGCAGATGTTGCATACTGTGCTTATTGACATCAGTAAGATTGACAGGATGAGAAAATGTCGATGAAGGATCAATACGTAAGGCATAAATGCAAGATCATACAGCTACAGGTTCTATTCTACATATGTCCTCCTTTTAGGGATATATTTAGCTCCCTTGGAATAGATGACAATTTTTATAGTGAGCAGCCTAGGGAGTGGAGAAGAATGGATGGTTCCTCTCTTCTTCTTTGGTTTCTTCTCTCCTTGGTGGAGTGAAGGAAGAAGACAAAAATGCCAACACAGAAAAATAAAATTGAAATATGTGTTTCTTGTCTTTGTCCTCTTATTTGTCTCTTTATAGTTCTTGCTTTTGTCCTCCCTTTGGCCCTCCAACTGTGGATGTTGGAAGAACACTATACTGCTCTTTCAGGTAATAACTTTTCCTGATTCATCCTTGATCTGTCTATTTATTTGATTCAAAATTTGCATCACCATTTCCTTACCCTGGAAACTGCAACACCTTAAGAATGAGATATTGGCAAAACTCAGTCAGATATTTGATTCTAGATCCATTATTTTCTCTACAGTTTAAGTCTGTAGAAGCATGGTAGAGCGCAAATTCAGGATTGGAAATTAGATGGTTATCTACTTTGAGTCAGAAAATTGATTCTATAGATTCATTATGTCTTATGCGGTTTAAATCTCTAGAACTAAGTTAGGGTACTATACAGGGTTGGAAACTCTACGGTTATCTAATTAGAACCTATAAACACTTGGTAAATTCCATTTTCAAATGATCAAATCCTACCACTTTCATTTTATGGAGTGTGATTTGTTTAGTAATGCATCTCTGGAACTGTAGTTCCCCTGTATAGGAGTTAGCTAGTTAGGTATTTTGCTTCAATATACAAAGTTTAGGGTTTTCAGCTAGTTCATACCGAGACCACATTGATCTGTTGTTTTATACATTTTCTCCCAGCCAGATTTTCACCAGAACACTATTTGTAAGATCATATAAGCAAATTGACCCACAGCAATCCAGTAACATAATACTGAAGAATGCCATGTAGGAATGAAGGAAGAGTGAAATCCGTGCAACACTGCATTTTGATTTAACTGTGATCTGTGAGTCTGAATAAAGTGAACGTAAGTTCATATAAAGTTATGAACTCATTTTGTATTTTGCATGTTCAGAAAGTTCCCTTTTATATAGCAATCTAAATCGTTCTCTGTTTGTTAATTTACAAGCTCTCTTGCCAAGTGAAATTATCGAAGTGAATTACTTAATCCTTGTATTAGTTGCATTATATTTATTTAAGTTTTTAAGTTACATCATAATGAATCTTGATTTGTTTTATTACTTAATTAATTTTTGAAAATTGCATATTCTTTTTTACTTTATTCTATTGATATTCCAAAATTGCAGTTTGCAAAGCCACAGAAGCTTTGAAGTTCGAGAGATAGTTCTTTGCTCTGTTGATATTACAGGATTATAGTTTTCTAAGCCACATAAGCATTTAACTGTTTGAGGGATTGAGAATGTTAGCTGCAGAGAGAAGCTCAGGACACAATCGACATTCTCGTAATGATTCTTCCACAAAGCACAAGAGTGGCTATGAACCTTCGGACACAGAAACTGAGTGGCACGAAAGCCCTTGGAATGATGCAGTGTTGCCATCAGGTAGGAATACCCAAATTGGTGCTAGAAGGCAAAACTTGTCTCCTAACCATACAAGAGAGTATCCTAATGAGAAAACTTCAAACTTGAGAAACAGCCGTACTCCTCCAAGGTTCACGGAACAAGTGCACCAAAATTCTTCACACAGTGGTGGGAAGAATGAATTACGCAAGAAGAGCAACCGAACACCTCCCAGATTTCGGCCTTCAATGGAAAGCTTTAGTCGGTCATCTATCAAGGAAAAATTTTCCCAGAACCGGTCAATTTCCACGCCAAAGCTACGGCCTCATGAGAAGGAGCATCCTCCTAGAGCTCCTGCATTCCTTGGCACTAATCTTATCTCCAAACAGGGGGAAATGGAGTCAGCTGACAATATCAAAGAGGATTCACATGCAGAAAATTGTTCCCAAGAGATCAATGAGTTGATTGCGAATGGCAAGTGGCCTAATTCCAGATATAATGAGTATGCATGTACGAGTACAGAGTCCATACCTACAGGTGACATCTTCTTCTCTCGTGACTGTAGGGCTCCAATTCAGAGAACACCAACAAAGCATAACAATGACAAGTCCATGACCTCAGAAACTGCCCGTGCTGAGAATTATGGTACTGAAGCAAATAGCAATAATTTAGCCCAAACACCAAAATCTATTTCAGCCCAGACAGGCCTTTCACGAACAATTAGGAATTCCAACTATGGTACTAGTCGGCACACTCAAATAAATAGTGGCACCACTTTGAGTAGCCAGTTTAATAGTGGCAGATATAGTGGGGACAGTGGAAAGTTCAGTGATTTCACTGGGAAATTAGTTGGAGGAGTCATGAAATTCACCTCCAACATGCAAAAGGCGCAAAATGATTCTTGGCTTCCATGTGTCACTGGAAAGACATGCCGAAAACCAAAATCACCGAACAGCAAAACAACCGACGAATCTGAATCGAGTTTCATTCAGAAGGCTCTTGTTGTGGAAAATATTAGGCTTTTCTGGGCTGATAAATATCGTCCAAGAACTCTTGGTGGATTTACTTGTCACAGGGAGCAAATTGAACTGCTTAAACAGTTGGTAACCTCTTTCAGGCACTTAACTACATAATTTTATAGATCTGTAATCCTTGTTATCTTTTATTGGACGAACTGTCCATTCTACCTCCTGACTAGATTAGTCCTGGGAATTGCTAATAAGCATGGATCTACTTAGCAGTTGCATGGTCATACTTTTATACATGTTGTCATCCCTTTTGCTCAAAGTTAGTGATTTAGTCTTCTAAATTTTAGCATTTTGTTGCACCAGGTCTCCACCGAGTTTTGCCCGCATATCATTTTCAAAGGACCTCCAGGATCAGGAAAGAGTTCATTGTGCAGAGCCGTAGTTACTGAGATCTTTGGTGACTCCTCTCTAAATGTGCAAACTTAAAGACTGAAAAAAGGAAAAAACTTTGTCATCGTATACTCATAGCTTGCGTTAAGTATTTGTTGTTGTTTTTTCACAGGTTTCTCACTACTTGAAGAGCTGCAGTGGCCAGGTTAGTGCTGCCATCGAAGTGTATAATTTAAATTAGGAAGTATAAGTTAGTTTCCCATAGTTTGGTTTCTAGATTAGTGAATAGTGCCAGCTAATTTTAGTAAAAATACAGATGAAGTTCTGTGTTGATGTTTGTGGTCTGTATCTAACTTGTCTATGTGGCGGGGTTACTTATTTGTATCTACGTACATCTCAACAACTTTGGGGCTGAGTAAAAACCGAAATTCAATATTGCTCTAGAATTTTAACATGTGCATATGACATATCATGTGACCTGCTGCATTACTTTCTACTTAATTTACAACATAACATGGTGCCCTTTGCTGACTGGGACTTTTTTTTTGTGTCACATGATCATTCATATTTGAAAAACAGAATCCACACAGAGAAAAAAAAAATCATTTTTAGGAGTTAAAATGAGCATAGGGTTTCCCTGATTTTGGCAGGGTTCTACATCTATGCCCGTTCTTGTCCCTTTGTCATCTAGTGATCACCATATGGAGCTTAATTTGAGGTATTATTCGAAGAATGCTGGATATGTTTTGATGGATTTGGCAAATGAAATTACAAATAAGAAGAAAACCACTGATCCATCTGTGAGAAAGAAAATCAAAGGTATATCCATCCTCTGAAACATTGTTATTTGAAATCCATTTCATTTGATGCCTTCCTATCATGATTGTTTTATCTGTTGATTGCAGTAATTGTTCTCTATGATGTTGACAAAGTTAGTGAGAGTAATCAACGTTTGATAAAATGGATGATTGATTCATCCTCTGACACACACAAGATATTAATGACTTGCCAGGACGAGTCCCATATTCTCGATTCAATGAAGAGCCGTTGCAAGCTTATTTGCATTGGTGTACCCAATACACGCGAGGTGAGGTTTCTTGCTCACAGCATTGTGCTTCACTCCATTATTTGGATAACATCACTGACTAACATAGAAAATATTATCAGATTGTGGATATTCTTACTTACATATCAAAGAAAGAAAGTTTTGATCTTCCTTCAAGTTTTGCTGCTACCATCGCAAGTCAATCTAGGCAAAACATGAGGGAGGCAATATTGGCCTTGGAGGCATGCAAAGCCAACAAGTATGGTTGCCATATTTGTCTATTCTGAATAGTATTAATTCCTTTTTATTTATATCACTATATTCCCATTACTATTTTCTGTTTTTGCTTCCCTTCCGTTTACCAGTTACCCCTTCATTGATGGACAAGCTATACCATTAGGATGGGAGAATGTTCTGCAGGAAATTGCTGCAGAAATATTGGATGACCCTTCTCCTAAAAGGTTAGACATTTGGAGCCACAAACAGTCATTGAATGTTTAGCTACCGATACTTTTATACTGTATCAACTTTTATCAGTCACCGAGTGCATGAGTTTCATTGTTAACTGACATTCGATACAGAAAGGTGGGATTGAACTGTGATCACATATTTGCAATTCTTTTTATGTAATTCATGAAAAACACCATGTAGGTTATTTTTGGTGAGAGGCAAGCTTCAGAAACTCTTGGTTGAATTTGTACCTCCTAAACTAATACTCCAGGTAATCATTGCAAAACAAACGGCAGTTTCCTTTTCTGGAATTGTATATTTAACTTCAAGCATGCTATCATCTTTTCACATGTAACCATGCAAATGACATTTATCTTGATCATTCTCAGAAGCTTGCAGAGCTATTTCTGAAGGGAATCCAATCTAGTATAAAGAGGGAGGTTTATTATTGGCATGCCTACTATGTGAGTTTTGCTCTGCTGTGTTTCTGTTTTCATGCATTAATAGTATGGTCTATGATAATCATGTATGGGCATTGAATTCCAGGATAAGAGATTGCCCGTTGGCGCAAGTGCACTGTTGAAACTGGAAGGTAATTTGCCAGCTTTTATGTATTCCAGTATTACCCTTGTCTGAGTACCATCTATGTTAGTGCATGTTTTTCTGGTGATCCTGCTTCTGGCATTATTCTCCAACAAAAATTCGTAGTTCCAGTTTCTAGAGTAGTATTATATTCAAGTCCAGTTGAAAGACCGTTTTCTTCTTGAAGTGCAGTGTCTTCTGAACCACTCTTGACTATCATGTTCAATCTTTGAAAATTGTTTCTTCTTTAGGGCAAAAAAGTTACAAAATCGCATTCAATCATTATACTTTTGCAAGTGCCACTTGCACTATGGATTACCCAAAAACAGCACCTAAAACATAACATTTTTTCTTTTGTCGTGCAGAATTTGTTGCCAAGTTCATGAGCATCCACAGGAAGACCTTGCCAGTCAGATCAACACGACCAGTCTAGGATTCTTGTGAAGGTGTAATACAAAAGAGAGCATGTCTTCGGTGTGTGTCAGTTTTTGTAGAAATGAAGTTTCTTGCGAGTATGATCGTGTTTACATTTTGGAAGTGTGGGATCCGGAGCAAAGCAAATCTAAACCAAATTATGGACTTATGCTACGTATGGTACAGTCGACGAACCGAACCATGCATAGCTGGCTTCGAAATGTAACGTACGGGAAGAAATAAGTGTACGTACCTTTTGTGTTTGACCAGAAAAAATGCCCAACGTTTTTTTTATGGTACAACCGCTATTAGAACCTGAGCAATGAAACAAGAGATGCCGGACCCTGTGCCTCCTCCTCCAGCCTCCGTCGCAAGAGATGCTGGCCCCTGCGTCCCCCATTGTGTGACCAGCTCGCTGCCGCTCTGGTAGCCACCCTCCGTCCCTCCCCAATCCCCATCTGCTACAAGAAGACGCTGGCTGTGGGGGAGCGGGGGCGGGGGCGGGGGCGTTCCTGTCCAACCCAGCCCACCCCGTCCCGCTACCGCCCCTTATCTTAGATTTGCATGATCATGATATCGTTTTGAACACATTGAATATTTTGAATCTCTCAAATAAAAACTCAAGCAACAGTTTTACTATAGTCATAAAGTGGAGGATAATTATTGTAGCACTGGAAAGTGGGGACTTTATGAGTCCATTAAAAAAAAGTAAGATAACACTCCCTAAAAGAGAAAACAGTGCATTAACTCCTAGAATTTGCAGACTTTGTACTACCTGCAACATTCTAATGGATCGGCACTTTGAAATTAGAAAAGAAAAATGACATAAAAAGAAACTTATGACCTTTCACACTACTAGAAATTACAATAAACGGGAAAACATTAGTGGTGAAATCCTTATGCTCATAAATATTACACATACAAATGAGATTTTAATATGTTTTCCCTAAGGTCTAATATGTGCACTGGTTTTCGTCTCGTGTATTATTTTAAAATAAAACGAGTAAATTTCACGTTAAGCCACATTTTATTACCGATGTTTCACTTTGTATCACATTTTAACTGATGTTTCACTTTGGGACGAGTAATTTTATATTTGTTTCACTTTGGACCACCCCAACTTTGTTCTCAAGCATATGAACGACCTCAAATATGCTACCTTCTATTCGTCAATAAACCTTTTTGTTGTATGTAGACCGTTTCTTTGATATATGACAGATTGGATGTAATAAATAGATAAAAAGAGTAAGTGATACATTGGTAAATTACCCCGTTTAAAATAAAAAAATTGGTTGGAGGGTGACTCAAAGCGAAACACCGGCAATAAAAGATACTAGTCTAAAGCGAAAACTTACTTAAATTTTTTTACCAAAAACCATTTATAAAGAAAAAACAACAACAACAAAAAAAAAGAAATCACGCGTACACGGTATATACGTGTGGACTACACGATACCGTACTGGTACTAGTGCGATGCGACGCAGTGGGCGACGTGCCCCGTGCCACTGTACAGCATGGTCCACAGTGGACGAGGTCTACCCTACGTCGTGAACTCGTGATCCCGATTCCCAGTATATGCCCTTCTCTTCCTCTCGTGGTCGTGGGAAAGAATCTGGTTCGCCTCGCCTCGCCTGGCCCCACCCATCTCTCTCTGCTTCCACTAAAGCGTTATCCCACACGTGGATCCATCCACACCGTCCGATCCCCGATCCGACGGCCCACGACGCGGAGGCGCCTGGCCCCAGGACGCCTGCCTACTCGGGCTTTACCCATCTCCCCCTCCTCGCATCGCCAAAAAGGCCCTCGCCGAGATACCAATCGAGACTAGACAGGACAGGCGGACGCGAGCGTCGTCCTCTTCGTTTCGCTTCTCCTCCTCCTCCTCCTCCGCTCTCGCGAGATCTCCTGATCGACTCGCTCCGGTGAGGGTTCTCTCCCTCGCCTCGCCTCCGGTAGAGTAGGATCGGTTGCTGCGTGTGTGCCGTGTGCGTGGTGCGGTTTGGTTGGGTTGTCTATGTTTTGTTACTATCATTCTTATGATGGGGTCGATCCTTGAAAGTCAAGCCTCAGTGTGAATCTTATCTTCCCATAAAAAGGTGGTTCAATCATTCAACTTATTGTTAGATCTAATAAGTGATGGACAATATTGACAACTTACCCAGTAGTTTTTAGAACCTGGTTTGGGTATAACTTTTTAACTTCTTTTTTAACCTGTTTTTACAGAGTATCTTGTTTGCTTGCCATATCCTTGATTTAGATAATACATTTTGGCTTTTCAATGACATATTTATAATTTATATAGCCATGGCTGGAGAAGCTGATGGAAAAGCCCCACTGGGATCAAGATACCCCCCTGCTGCTCTCAACGAGCGCATCCTTTCTTCCATGTCTCAAAAACATGTTGCTGCTCATCCATGGCACGATCTGGAGATAGGTACCTTGCAATATTTCACTCAGAATATATTTTTTTTCTGTTCAGTCATTCTGTGCTCTGAATGATTTCTTGTTCCAAATTTGTCTTATTGGATGCCTATTGTCCTCTTAAATGCAGGTCCAGGAGCTCCAGCAGTTTTCAACTGCGTAAGTTTACCTTTACTACTAAATCTCTAAATATGATTTGTGTCATTTTATGGGTTGAATGTCAATCTGGCTCTTTACCTTCATAGTTGGAATCTCTCATGGTGTCATAGGAACCGAACTGTCTGAACTGACCGCCTGGTCCTTAGGCTTTTGGAATCCTCAACCTAAACTTCACTTTATATAGTACTATGTATATTGTATTGTTGTGGGGGTCAAATGCTTACTCCTATGGAAACATGCTGGGACAATGTTGACTGTTGAGTAATGACCGTGTGTTTCCTATTTCTGGTGCACATTTGCTTAAACATGTATCAAGCTGCTGCACTCGATTATATCCACAAATCAATTGTTACTCAATGATTGTGCAGACCACTTTCTTGTAGTATGCCTGGTCTTTAGCTGGATTGTGAGGTATTGCTAAGTTCTATGCTATGAAACTGCATGATTTTTTTGTCAGGTGGTTGAAATTCCTAGAGGCAGCAAGGTTAAGTATGAGTTGGATAAGGCAACTGGTCTAATTAAGGTAAAGCTCATACTAATTTTACTCAAGCAAATGCATATATTTCTTACATGTATCAGCTACATGTTAATCTTTGGTCTTTATGAGCACTGAGCATATTCTCCCAATTTGAAATAAGCACTGAATCCATATCTTGTCTCAAAATGTAAGAGGAGGTCAAATGGCACGATCAATTAGCACTTCATGGTACAAAAATCATGCTTCTTCTGATAGAACTTTAAAATGGCAAACATTATGACTGCCATTAACAGTAGGATGGTTAGTGACAGGGATAATGCGAGGGGCTGCAATAAACGACTTATTTTCAACATTGACAAAAGAGAACTTGAAAATTTTACCTGTGTTTCAGGTTGATCGTGTTCTTTACTCATCTCCTGAGCAATGAAACAAGAGATGCCGGACCCTGTGCCTCCTCCTCCAGCCTCCGTCGCAAGAGATGCTGGCCCCTGCGTCCCCCATTGTGTGACCAGCTCGCTGCCGCTCTGGTAGCCACCCTCCGTCCCTCCCCAATCCCCATCTGCTGCAAGAAGACGCTGGCTGCCGGCCCGTCCCATCCCCAGCGCCCACCCTCCATCCCACCTGTGCGCCGGAGCTTGCACGCCGTTGTCATCACCGGAACTCGCTCTGGAGTTACGAGGCCCCTATCACCTGCCGGGTCCCCTGCGACGGCTGGGGCGGGTGAGGTTTTCCACCCGGTGGCCAATGCGGGGGCGGGGGCATTCCTGTCCAACCCGGCCCCGCCCCGTCCCGCCGCTGCCCCTTATCTTGGATTTGCATGATCATGATATTGTTTTGAACACCTTGAATATTTTGAATCTCTTAAATAAAAACTCAAGCGACAGTTTTACTGGTGATAAAGTGGAGGACAATTATTGTAGCACTGGAAAGTGGGGACTTTATGAGCCCATTAAAAAAAAAGTAAGATAACACTCCCTAAGAGCAGGTATAATAGCAGGCTATAAGCCAACTGCAAATATATTTTAAAAAGATAAATAAAGAGAGAGAATAGCAGTAGGCTACAAATTTGTAGCCAGCTGTAGCACGGATTCCAAGACGCAGTGTGTGTATGACAGGTGGGACTAGGTATTAATAGTGTAGTATATAACTATTGTATAGACGAGCTATTAGATTGGCTATAGATGAATTAGAGTCAGTAGTTGGCTATACTATTAAGCTTGCTCTAAAAGAGAAAACAGTGCATTAACTCCCAGAATTTGCAGACTTTATACTACCTGCAACATTCTAATGGATCGGCACTTTGAAATTAGAAAAGAAAAATGACATAAAAAGAAACTTACGACCTTTCACACTACTAGAAATTACAATAAGCAGGGAAGCATTAGTGGTGAAATCCTGATGCTCATAAATATTACACATACAAATGAGATTTCAATATGTTTTCCCTAAGGTCTAATATGTGCACTGGTTTTCGTCTCGTGTATTTTTTTAAATAAAAAGAGTAAATTTCATCTTAAGCCACATTTTATTACCGATGTTTCACTTTGGATCACCTTTTAACTGATGTTTTCACTTTGGGACGAGTAATTTTACATTTGTTTCACTTTGGACCACTCCAACTTTCTTCTTAAGCATATGCACGACCTCGAATATGCTACCTTCTATTCGTCGATAAACCTTCTTAGTTGTATGTAGACATTTCTTTGATACATGACAAATTGGATGTAAATAGTTCAGAGAGCAAGTGATACATTGGTTGGAGGGTGACTCAAAGCGAAACACGGGCAATAAAAGATAGGGTCCTAAGCAAAAACTTACTTAATTTTTTTTACAGAAAACCATTTATAAAGAAAAAACAACAACAACAAAAAAAAAGAAATCACGCGTACACGGTATATACGTGTGGACTACACGGTACCGTACTGGTACTAGTGCGATGCGACGCAGTGGGCGACGTGCCCCGTGCCACTGTACAGCATGGTCCACAGTGGACGAGGTCTACCCTACGTCGTGAACTCGTGATCCCGATTCCCAGTATATGCCCTTCTCTTCCTCTCGTGGTCGTGGGAAAGAATCTGGTTCGCCTCGCCTCGCCTGGCCCCACCCCCACCCATCTCTCTCTGCTTCCACTAAAGCGTTATCCCACACGTGGATCCATCCACACCGTCCGATCCCCGATCCGACGGCCCACGACGCGGAGGCGCCTGGCCCCAGGACGCCTGCCTACTCGGGCTTTACCCATCTCCCCCTCCTCGCATCGCCAAAAAGGCCCTCGCCGAGATACCAATCGAGACTAGACAGGACAGGCGGACGCGAGCGTCGTCCTCTTCGTTTCGCTTCTCCTCCTCCTCCTCCTCCTCCTCCTCCGCTCTCGCGAGATCTCCTGATCGACTCGCTCCGGTGAGGGTTCTCTCCCTCGCCTCGCCTCCGGTAGAGTAGGATCGGTTGCTGCGTGTGTGCCGTGTGCGTGGTGCGGTTTGGTTGGGTTGTCTGTGTCTCGTGCGTGTTTGTGAGTTTGTGTGTGTGTGTGTGTGTGTGTGATGAGTGGAGTGAGCGCCTGAAACTCGCCGTGTGTTCTTCCGCTGCTTTTTGTTCGGATTTTTCCTTTTGGGTTACTCGTTTCTGTGATGGGTTGTGCAGTGCGGTTGTTGTTGGAGCCATTCTCCTCCTCCGCCGCAGCGAGATCTTCTCATCGGCTCGCTGCGGGTGAGGGTTCTCTTCCATGGTTGTTGCGTGGTGAGTGTGTGGTTGCTTGGGTTGTTCGTGGCGGCGCGTGGTGTTTGGTTTCTCGGATATGGTCGGTGCGGCTGCTGTGTGTACTGTGTGTGGCAGTGTCAGAGCGAGCGGGTTTTTCGCCAACTCGGCGTGTTGTGTTCTTCCGCTGCTTTTTGTGCGGATTTTCTTTTTCTTTTTTGTATTTTTTTTTGTGTGTTTCGTTCTCTGATGAGTCGTGGTGCAGTCTCGGGAGTCGTTCTACTTTGGATTTTTTTTCAACACCTTTTCATGTGCTTCATCAGATGGCGGCTATGCAGTTCGTGATAATATTCTTTTTCTTGGTTTCGCTTTCCTTTTCAACGCAGGATATTTCCCCCATTTTTTCCGCCTTTTCCTTCGTCTTCGTCTACATTTCGGTGGTCTTGGAACTAAATGCTACTTCTACTAGTACCACGTCTAAACTTGCTGATGTTTTTTTTTTTTTTTTTTGCGAATTTTAGTTTGTTGTCTGTGTCTATTTCGATCTGTTTTGCGGTGGAGATCAGTTCTCGTTTCGTGGTGTTTGCAATGGAGATTATTTCTCGTTTCGTGGTGTTCTTTTTCCTCCTTTTGGGGCAACTTTTCTTCTCCTGATGAGTTTTCCAAACATGTAGCGGCATTCTTTCGTTTTCAGAGCTTTACTCCCCATCTGCTCGTTGTTGTGATTGTTTCCTTTCTAAGATCTGCTTCTGCTTGCCAGCAGCTACCATCTGCTCGTTGTTGTGATTGTTTCCTCTCTAAGATATGCTTCTGCTTGCCAGCAGCTGTTCTTTGTCGCACCTGCAGTTGCGGATGATTCCTTTTATTTACAAAAAATCTGATGCATGGTTTGTCCAGGACTAGGTTCATCACCTTGTCTCCATCTGGAGTCACTTATGACATGATGTCACCGTTTCAAGTTCCTGTTATTAAATTCGTACTAGCAGCTACCTCGATCAATATATTAGTACGATCCTTCTGACAGCTGCTCGTAACTTGCATAGATTATTAGTTTAATCGCAATTCTTGCCTGTTGCTTAAATTAGCCTCACTTGCAGTTCTTTAGTGAACCTTTTCTTAGTGTTGTTTCGAAGTTACTTTGAAGGGCACTTTCGAATCGCCTTTTGTATATGTGGCGTTGAAGTTACTTAGAAGGGGAACTTCTCTGCATCCTAAGTTCGCAGCATTTACCAGATGATGTGTATATTTTGGATATGTACCCTCTTTGCAACTGTTTTCAACTTCTTCGTAAACTATTTTGGCTTGCAAGAAAAACCAAAACCTCTAGGTTTACTTGGTCCTTGAGATCATGCATATTGCAAGCGACGTTATTACTGGATAAGTGCATACTTTGTCTGCTAGAATGTGCTGTTAGAGGGTACAGCATATGCAATAGTTTATTTGAAAAGTTAGTAGTTAACTGTATGCAGTACTTTATCTTAATGTAGTGTGTTGAATGGGGTTGGGAACAATGTATTTTACATGTAATGTGAGGCAAAATGTTACATAGTTAGCTTGTTCACTAGCGCAATCGACAATATCTTTGTAGCACCTATGTTTTGTTACTACTTCCTCCATTTCATATTATAAGACTTTCTAGCATTGCCCACATTCATATATATGTTAATGAATCTAGACATATATATGTGTTTAGATTCATTAACATATATTTGAATGTGGGCAACGCTAGAAAGTCTTATAATATGAAACGGAGGGAGTATCATTCTTATGACGGGGGTCGATCCTTGAAAGTCAAGCCTCTGTGTGAAACTTATCTTCCCATAAAAAGGTGGTCGAATCATTCAACGTATTGTTAGATCTAATAAGTGATGGACAATATTGACAACTTACCCAGTAGTTTTTAGAACCTGGTTTGGGTATAACTTTTTAACTTCTTTTTTAACGTCCAACCCAGCCCACCCCGTCCCGCTACCGCCCCTTATCTTAGATTTGCATGATCATGATATCGTTTTGAACACATTGAATATTTTGAATCTCTCAAATAAAAACTCAAGCAACAGTTTTACTATAGTCATAAAGTGGAGGATAATTATTGTAGCACTGGAAAGTGGGGACTTTATGAGTCCATTAAAAAAAAGTAAGATAACACTCCCTAAAAGAGAAAACAGTGCATTAACTCCTAGAATTTGCAGACTTTGTACTACCTGCAACATTCTAATGGATCGGCACTTTGAAATTAGAAAAGAAAAATGACATAAAAAGAAACTTATGACCTTTCACACTACTAGAAATTACAATAAACGGGAAAACATTAGTGGTGAAATCCTTATGCTCATAAATATTACACATACAAATGAGATTTTAATATGTTTTCCCTAAGGTCTAATATGTGCACTGGTTTTCGTCTCGTGTATTATTTTAAAATAAAACGAGTAAATTTCACGTTAAGCCACATTTTATTACCGATGTTTCACTTTGTATCACATTTTAACTGATGTTTCACTTTGGGACGAGTAATTTTATATTTGTTTCACTTTGGACCACCCCAACTTTGTTCTCAAGCATATGAACGACCTCAAATATGCTACCTTCTATTCGTCAATAAACCTTTTTGTTGTATGTAGACCGTTTCTTTGATATATGACAGATTGGATGTAATAAATAGATAAAAAGAGTAAGTGATACATTGGTAAATTACCCCGTTTAAAATAAAAAAATTGGTTGGAGGGTGACTCAAAGCGAAACACCGGCAATAAAAGATACTAGTCTAAAGCGAAAACTTACTTAAATTTTTTTACCAAAAACCATTTATAAAGAAAAAACAACAACAACAAAAAAAAGATATCACGCGTACACGGTATATACGTGTGGACTACACGATACCGTACTGGTACTAGTGCGATGCGACGCAGTGACCGACGTGCCCCGTGCCACTGTACAGCATGGTCCACAGTGGACGAGGTCTACCCTACGTCGTGAACTCGTGATCCCGATTCCCTCCAACAAAAATTCGTAGTTCCAGTTTCTAGAGTAGTATTATATTCAAGTCCAGTTGAAAGACCGTTTTCTTCTTGAAGTGCAGTGTCTTCTGAACCACTCTTGACTATCATGTTCAATCTTTGAAAATTGTTTCTTCTTTAGGGCAAAAAAGTTACAAAATCGCATTCAATCATTATACTTTTGCAAGTGCCACTTGCACTATGGATTACCCAAAAACAGCACCTAAAACATAACATTTTTTCTTTTGTCGTGCAGAATTTGTTGCCAAGTTCATGAGCATCCACAGGAAGACCTTGCCAGTCAGATCAACACGACCAGTCTAGGATTCTTGTGAAGGTGTAATACAAAAGAGAGCATGTCTTCGGTGTGTGTCAGTTTTTGTAGAAATGAAGTTTCTTGCGAGTATGATCGTGTTTACATTTTGGAAGTGTGGGATCCGGAGCAAAGCAAATCTAAACCAAATTATGGACTTATGCTACGTATGGTACAGTCGACGAACCGAACCATGCATAGCTGGCTTCGAAATGTAACGTACGGGAAGAAATAAGTGTACGTACCTTTTGTGTTTGACCAGAAAAAATGCCCAACGTTTCTTTTTATGGTACAACCGCTATTAGAAACTGAGCAATCAAACGAGAGATGCCGGACCACAAGAGATGCTGGCCCCTGCGTCCCCCCGCCACCATTGTGTGACCAGCTCATTGCCGCTCTGGTAGCCACCCTCCGTCCCACCATTGTTATTTGAAATCCATTTCATTTGATGCCTTCCTATCATGATTGTTTTATCTGTTGATTGCAGTAATTGTTCTCTATGATGTTGACAAAGTTAGTGAGAGTAATCAACGTTTGATAAAATGGATGATTGATTCATCCTCTGACACACACAAGATATTAATGACTTGCCAGGACGAGTCCCATATTCTCGATTCAATGAAGAGCCGTTGCAAGCTTATTTGCATTGGTGTACCCAATACACGCGAGGTGAGGTTTCTTGCTCACAGCATTGTGCTTCACTCCATTATTTGGATAACATCACTGACTAACATAGAAAATATTATCAGATTGTGGATATTCTTACTTACATATCAAAGAAAGAAAGTTTTGATCTTCCTTCAAGTTTTGCTGCTACCATCGCAAGTCAATCTAGGCAAAACATGAGGGAGGCAATATTGGCCTTGGAGGCATGCAAAGCCAACAAGTATGGTTGCCATATTTGTCTATTCTGAATAGTATTAATTCCTTTTTATTTATATCACTATATTCCCATTATCTATTTTCTGTTTTTGCTTCCCTTCCGTTTACCAGTTACCTGGTTCCTCTCTTCTTCTTTGGTTTCTTCTCTCCTTGGTGGAGTGAAGGAAGAAGACAAAAATGCCAACACAGAAAAATAAAATTGAAATATGTGTTTCTTGTCTTTGTCCTCTTATTTGTCTCTTTATAGTTCTTGCTTTTGTCCTCCCTTTGGCCCTCCAACTGTGGATGTTGGAAGAACACTATACTGCTCTTTCAGGTAATAACTTTTCCTGATTCATCCTTGATCTGTCTATTTATTTGATTCAAAATTTGCATCACCATTTCCTTACCCTGGAAACTGCAACACCTTAAGAATGAGATATTGGTAAAACTCAGTCAGATATTTGATTCTAGATCCATTATTTTCTCTACAGTTTAAGTCTGTAGAAGCATGGTAGAGCGCAAATCCAGGATTGGAAATTAGATGGTTATCTACTTTGAGTCAGAAAATTGATTCTATAGATTCATTATGTCTTATGCGGTTTAAATCTCTAGAACTAAGTTAGGGTACTATACAGGGTTGGAAACTCTACGGTTATCTAATTAGAACCTATAAACACTTGGTAAATTCCATTTTCAAATGATCAAATCCTACCACTTTCATTTTATGGAGTGTGATTTGTTTAGTAATGCATCTCTGGAACTGTAGTTCCCCTGTATAGGAGTTAGCTAGTTAGGTATTTTGCTTCAATATACAAAGTTTAGGGTTTTCAGCTAGTTC